>CM060677.1:122094891-122767397 GCA_030686995.1 Artemisia argyi | reverse complement strand
TGAAGATGTATACAATGGAGCTGACATTACTTTCTCCACTTGTAAATCAAATAGTATTTATGTTAACCATCTTTTAAAAAAAACGATCAGATAAAATTCACCTCAGTTTTAAATTTAAAAGGAAAAGTCGAAATCTCCATTCTCTAACCATCATAGATCAGTATTCCTATGCTCCTTTCATCCCATAAAAGTTAACGCATTTCTTTCCCTTTTAATTACCAACTCGTTGATGTAATTATCGTTTAGTAGTTACAAACTTACAACTAGTTTCAATGCCCAGGATTTTCTTGAACATGAAGCTAGAAGACATTTCACACATTTAGCTACGTCAACTAGTTTGTATCTAGAGTCAGATGTTGCAAATTCTTGTGACATATGATATAGGAATTGTAGATTCCATGAGTACACGGTTCTTTCCAAACAAAACATTTTCAGTTATTCATTAGATTGACAAGTGCTTGTGCTCCCATGCTGACGTACTCTATTTTCAGTAGAATCTCTTAAACACTAACCAAACAAGCAAATGCTACCATTGTCGAGTAATAACACTTACCTCTCTTTGTTGTTCAGAAATGAATTGCCCTGTCAAGTCCCGTAAAACGTCTAACAGATCAGAGAATGCAACCTTCCCATTGCCATCGGAATCATACACCTTAAATATAACTGCAATAGAGTAAGATTCATTCTTAACAAGTAAGATTATAAAAATCTAGGTTACGAAATGTCATATAGCAAAGGAGAAGATGGTTACATTCCACTTTATGTTGTAAGGTGGCACGCGAACTAAACGCAGATAAAAATGCCACAAACTCCTTGAAATTCAACCCGTCAATCATCCTGAATAATCTCTGACAGAACCAAAAAAAAAAACAAATTAAAAGCCTTAAACAACCTTAAATTTGACAAACGTTAATAGGGGCGTTTAGACTTGCATTTAGAAAGTCATTATCACATTATTCCCTTTTCACGTATTATATAACCAATTTCTAGCTTCTAGTGTTTGGATGACACAACAAAACTAATTCTTGTTATTATCTGATGTAAACGCAACAAAATGGCCAAAATCCATCAATTCGCTACAAGGGTGTTTTGTATTGCACTTTCGCGTTTTGAAACAATGATTATCCGATAATCACAAAACTTCAAACAACATCCAAACATTAAATTCCAACAATCAAACAACATAATGCTAAAAAGGGTATCATAATTAAACCTGAGACAAGGGATTAACAGCGAATTCGGGGACAGAAAGAAACTCATCAGCAGAGATAAATCCGCCACTATTTCGATCCAACTGACAAAACCTTTGGTACAATGACACTATCTCTTGTTGCGAAACTACAAATCAATCATAAAAAATCAAAAACTAAAACATGGGTGGGTTTAGTAGATTTGATTAATAAATACTTATACTTACATGTGTTGTTACAATGTTCTTGTACTTCTTCGATGTCGTATTGTGTCAGCATTGATGATGTGTTTCCCATGTTGTGATAAACCCCTCAATTGGATTATTGAATTTTGTGTGTGATTTGGGGTGAATTTGGTGACCAGTACAACAACTACTATGGAAAAAGTTGTGATCTTGAAGGTGGGTTTGCTTTAAAAGATTGGGAAATAATTTTTAAAAAGTGGGCTTGTAAATGTTGACTTTTACACCAACTGCTTTTAACTTTTTAGCGCGGATAAACACGAATTTAAGGACCATTTTGGTATGCAGATTTGTTTGGTTTATAAGTATGATTGGATTAAGATTTGTATTTGGTTTAAGATTTTGAGTAGATTTAAGATACAAAAATTATATTTTTTTTTTAAATATATTTTGTAATAAATTTTAAATAAAATATATTATTTTAAATGATAAAATAATTATAGATAATTGTGAAAAATATAATGGGTACATATTTATAAAGAAGAAATTAAAGTGGACCACAAAAATGTCCGTACCCACTTGAAAGTAACCAAAATAGCAAACTATTATTATTTTTTTATTCCTAATTCCATTTCCCATATCAAAAGAAGCAACTAAACAAATTTTAAATGTCTTTTCAAGTCAAAATTCATTCCATACCCCCATACCAAACGGGCCCTAAGATTATAGGATTTGGATTTGAATTTAGATTTGTATTAGAATTTGAATTTGGATTTAATGTAATAGAGAAAAAATATATTATAAAATAGATAAATAATAATTTATAATTTAATAAATTATTTAAAATTAAAAATTAAATAAATGACAAAAAAAGAGAAAAAAGAAAAAAAAAAAAAGTGACACATAATAAAAAATGGGCCCAGTTATATGCCAAATAAATAAAAACCAGACATGTGACACCGGATTATAGTATGCAGAATATTTAGGCTTAAACCCCAATCCTTAGGCCCACTAATATGTATCAAACAGCAAATTTCTACTTTCAATCCGAAAATAATCCCAAATCACGCTAACCAAACGGGCCCAAAGTGGTGACTACCAATTTACATTAAATGTCAACATTAACCAAGCTTTCTCTCTCATCTCACTTTTCTTAACTCTCTCTCATTTTTCACCCATTTTGATTACTTTCCTTTTGCCTTTATACTCACTTTTTATATTTAAATACTTTTATTCATAAACTAAAAACGTAAACGTAAATGTACAAAGTTAAAAACATAAACGTACAAATTAAACACTTTTATTCATAAATTAAAAATATTACATAGACTTCAAATATTAAAAATATTATATAGATTATTAAAAACGTAAACATACAAAATAAAAAACAATACATAGATAAATAAAAAAAACGTAAACTAAAATTGCAAATCCCACCTCGTCTTGATCCCCGCCCTTATCGCTTCCATATGCTCGCATGCTACTCCAGTCAAATGATCATATGGATGTATATAGAACATTATGTCTTTTTGACGTTGTTTATATTCTTGCATTGCCAACTCTTGTTCACGAACTTCCACCCCCTCTTTTTGATCGCCAAGAATTTGACGCGTTCTTCATTGCCATGGCATGTTCGTTGTGACTTGCATACTCGGAGACCATCAACCTAGGCAATGCTTCCTCATTCATAGTTGATCTCGATGATCCCGCCCCTTTCTTAGTCGTTACTTTCTCTTTGTCCATGCCCATTAGTCGTAAAACTTCTTGTACCTCATCTTCCTTTTCATCTCCAACATCCACATTCAGATTAATACTAGTATCCCCAGACTCTAGGTTGAACGAACTAGACCCTTATGACTTGTATCTCCTGGCCTTTTCTCTTTGCTTTGCATGAAAGTTTGGAACTTCAATACCCATCCAATTCTGACATTGTTTTAAAACCTCCCAACAATGACGAAGTGTAAACGACACTCCGTATTCAGCTTCATAGTCAAGAATTGCCTTTTGGATGTAATCTTCGTCTCTGGCTTCTCTCGTCGGCGCCCTACGCATGACGTTAGCGTACACTACATAAAACCAAGCCACGTTTGGGCGCACCGTCTTTCATTTTCCGTTCACCATATCGTACTTTTGGCGCACCGAGTTTGTTTTGCTATCTACGCACGCTACAACCTCATTCTAAAATCCACTCTCCTTCTTCGCGTTACCAATTTCGTTAGTTTGGGATAAATGAACCTAACTTTTGCACAATGAAATTTCTTCCTCATTGGTCCATGGAAGGTACCGGGGTGCTTCCTCGTTTTGAACCGTCCTTTTTGGCGTCTTTTTGGCTTTGTTGTGACCGATGGTGGTGAACGGGCCGTGACTTCGATGGGAGACCCCTCACCAGTGGTGTTTTGATAAGAGTACGAAAATTGAGGTTCGTACATTTCTTCATAAGGAAATGGAGGAATGGGAGACATGGGTTGGTGCGTATTTTATTGTGATGACGATCCACCTATATGGGGTTGTGAGCCGTAGTTAGGGTTATTGAATGGGAACACGTTTGGTTGTGAGGAGAATTGGCTAAACGCGTTTGTTTGTGAGTATTGGGTAAAAGCGTTTTGTTGTGGGTATGGGTTTCGGTATGGTTGGTTTGGGTAAAGGTTAGTTATAATAGTATGATGGAGGTTGTAAATTCATTTGTTGGTTTGATGGTGGAGTATTTCCGAGAGTAAACGTTCCTTCGGGTGTCGGGGGAGTGCTCTTGGTAGTTTTTCGTTGTTAATGCTTGGTGGTTTGAGGAGTGTTTTCATGAGACATTTTTGTAACTAAAAATATGAAGTAAAAGTGTTGAGAGTATAAGAGTATAAAATGATGAAGTTAATGGGTATTTATAAGTAAGAAATGGTTTTTTTTTTCTTTTTTTTTTTCTCTAATGGTCGAATAATACAAGGGGGCCCACTTTTTTTTTGAAATACCAAAGGTAATCATCTCACCTTTTACCATTATTTTGGTTGGGTCGCTCGGGAGATGATGGTGTGTTTTGGGGCTCACTCAGTGAGCACTCACGCCCACTCCCTTTAGCCTAAACAGGTTTTGAGTCAAAAAAGGTCAATCCATCTAACGTGTTTAATAAACGATACATGTTAAGCTTGAGCAAGTATTAATCAAGTCAACTCGTGAACCTGTTTAAGTATGTAAGCCTTTAAAAAGTAAAATATACAACCTAGATTTTATGTGGGATTTGAGTTTAAATATGTTTTGTTAGCAATACTTAATATGATTATAGTCGGGTACCGCCGCGTTGCGGCGGCGTGTACACGTGTAACCAAATAACCCACAATCGCATATAATTGAAGCATCACAATCATCTTTATACATTATAGTAGTACATGCGCAATGAGAGAAAGCAACAATGGTGGTGTTTTAGTACATAGTAATAGAGATGACACGTCAAATTTGTGGAAAACTATAAGGGGGGTTGAATGGTTTTACGTCTTTTTAATTTGCTATAAAAATTTTGTTTACACGTTTTGTTTACTTTCAAAAATTGTAGATTCGATATTATGTGAATTCAAGTCTTGCACAATATAAACAACTAAAATTAAATACTAAAGCTATAATAATGTAAGTAATGAAATAAGTAAGAGATGGAAAGATCGAACCGCGAGACAAGAGATTTATAGTGGTTCGGCTACAAGGACACCTTCCTTGCCCTACTCCACTCCCCGAGCACCTAACTCGAGAGTTTTCTTCACTATGTCAACAAGCTCCCTTATGGCGGAGAAAATCTTACACACCAATTAACACACCACAACTTAGTCACACCTTCTACACAACTTCTCAACACTTAGTCACTACTATATCTTCACTACTTCTTCTTCACACCTATCCACTAATAAATCTTTACTACTTCTTCTTCACACCTATCTACTTAATATACACTACTTCTTCTTTACAACTATCTTACTTCACAATATCAACACAACTTGCTAATCTATCTTCTATCAAATATTCACAACTAATTAAACAAAGAAATAGATATAATGAATGATGCTCTAACAACTTGGATGTGGAGGTCACAACAAGTTGTAATACTTCTTTTCTTGGTAGATTAAAGTATTCTTCTCTTGCACTTGAAAGGATGAGACTTGGATCACTTTGAAACAAAGATTAATGTATATATGATCAAAGGAGTTTAGGAAATGGAAATGGGGATTTAGATCAGAAAGTTTTGGGGTGCAAAATGAGAGAAAATTGTGTGAAATGAACCAGTATTTATAGCACAAAAAATATTGTTCTGGAGCGTGTCAGTCCCCTTAATTAGGGGCCGGTCCCCTTAATTATTAAGGGGGCCGCCTCCTCCAGAACGTTGGACTTATTTGTCCTTTCGTGAGAAAGGTTTTTCTGGATTATATTTGCCATTTTTTGTTAAAAATTTGAATTCATATATTTATAATGATTTAAACATATTCTTTTAATTCCAAAAATGATTTTGTAAAAGATATAAAATGTTTATGACATTTTATAAAAATTCTAGTGATTGAGAAAATGTTCCTTTGATCATAGAATGCAATAAATACTTTGTTTATCGATACTTTAAGTGATTTTGGATGTAAAGTGAAATATTTATCTCTAAATACTTGTTTACGACATAATTTTTAGTTCAATGGATTAAGGTTTTGTGAGTGTCAAAACATAGAGATGTCGATGAATGTTAACAATGTTTTTAAGCATTATTTATGTCAATAATCTCCCCCTTTTTGATGATTACAAAACCTTAAGCTCATTAAGTCTAAAGATTAATTTTTAGACAAGTATTTAGAGTTTATATTCACTTCTCCCCCTTTTTGTAGAATCAAAAAGGTTATGTCGTTTAAGCGTCATAAAAGAAACGGGTAGAGAGCTCCCCCTTGATGTGTGCTCCCCCTCAATTGAGAGCACCAAGGAAACGAGCTATGGAATGTTTGGCTACAAAAAATATGTGAAAAATACAAGACATATATATGCAAAGCAAGAATAAAGCAAACAAAAATAGATTCATTCAAGAATTTAAGATGATCATAGAAATGAACATCATTACAACATTCAATATGCTAGAAGCATATCGATTACAATAAAGTAAAAGAAACAACATAGTCCTAAATTTGCCAAAGAGAGCTCTTGGACTTGCTTGCAACCCATGGTTGAGTGTTTTATTTGGCTGAGGGGTGCATAAGCATAAAGCTTAGTTGTTTGATGGAGAAGGATATGGAGTAGGGTATGGGGTAGAAGAGGTAGATCTCACGATGTTGTATCGTGTCAAGGGTGGTATTGGATGAGGACGAGTAAGAAGATACTCGATCCAAGAGATATCTTCACTCAAGTAGATGATTTGTTTTTAGAGGAAGATGCAACAAGGGCAAACGTGGGTGTGGTTTGTAACTTGATCCAAGTTGAGAGAGTGAGGTAAGCAATTTGCATAGGGTGATGATGGAGGTTGCCCTTTGTTGCGTTGTGCAAGATGCATAGCAAGGAGGTCACTTAGATCATGAATTTGGTTTATTTCTTCATGGAACTTTTGCTTTTCCGTGGCAATGTGGAGAGAATCATTTTGTTGATATGGATGAATTGGGGTTGTGTAGTTGGAATTGAAAATTCAATGTTCTGAAAGGCTCAAGGCGCACTAAGGCGCTAAGGGGGTCAAAGAGCCTTGAGTCGAGGCGCAAACCAAGGCGCGGGATTCATAAATATGAGGCGCACTATATATTTAGGTTTTTTTATAACATATGTGACAACTTATGCAGCTTAAATTACACAAAAATATCAATAGTCAATGCATAATGTCACTTAATAGTTATTACATCTAACAAAGCTTGCATTTAAACCTAAAATATCAAGCAAGCAACATATCAGAATCCATGAACTACCCTAAATACCTGAATATACATTACAATATATGAGTTTATGACTTATAAAATTTAACAAATTACCATGTATCTCTATCAACTATCAACAACAACAAATCTATAGTTGGTTGGTAACACTTAAAACTAAAGAAACAACATTTGTGTCTGTTAATAAGCTACTATTCTTAGACATTAGATTACAAAAAGTATATATGTCTTTGTTGATTGTGTGTTTTAGTTATTTTCTATAATATTAGAGTTATTAGATACTTTATAACTCAAAGGGCCTAATGTATATAAAATGTAATCCCAAAATGTATCTTACTATTAAGAAAAAAAGGCCAAAACCCCGTTACATCTTCTAGGTGCACAAATCCCCAAGGCGCAAAAGTGCAAAAATCCCCAAGGCGCTACGATTTTTACGGGATTCATGCATGTCGTGAGCCTCGATCTGAAAAAATCCCAAAGGCTGGAGCCTCGTGGGATTTAGGGAGTAGGCGCGCCTTAGGCACGCTTTTTAAAACATTAAGTATAGTTTGATGGTTGATCAAACTTTTAGGGATCATTATAAATGGTTGGAGGTTGAGATGTGTAGTTTGGCATGAAGGTGGATGTTTGGCCAATGTTGTATGGTTTGTAAAGAGGATCAAAGGAATGTCCTTGTGGGTTTGGTGTAAAGTTTGGGAAGTAAATAGTTGGAGGTGTTGATTGATTTCCAACTTCATTGGTTATGATGGATTTGTTTCGAGGGCTTGTTCTTCACCAAACGGGTTTTTCCGTCATCCTTGCTAGCCTTGAGGCTTTTGGTTTTGGTTTGTTTGGGGAAGTCATGATGAGATGAATGGAGAGTTTGAAGAATGAGGTATTTATAGTGTGAGATTTGTGTGTTTATGGATGGATAAGGTTTGTTTGGGAGATTAGGACAAAATATGTTTGTGAATTTTGGGAAGTGTAAGATGAAATGGGCTAAAAAGCTGAAAAGATTCTGTAAAACCCGACCTTCAGATGGCCAGCCCTTTAATTATGGGTCGGTCCCCTTAATAATTAAGGGGGCCACCTTATATAATTAAGGGGGCCGCCCATCTAGTGGTTTTCAGATTGCCAGAATTGGGTTTTTGGCAGAAAATTTGCAGAAATGTTGTGTTTTTGGGTTTGGATTCAAGCAAGTTCAACTCTTTGAGGCAATTTGGCATCTAATCTATTCATAATATAGCATGCATGCAAAAACACTTAAGTAATAGAAAAAAAAGATCAATCAATAATTACCTAGAGGGAGCAAGAAAACACAAGGGCAATCAATTCTTCCTAGTTGAACTATCTTAGATCAAGGGCAAAGGCAACTAGTGAGTGAGAAACTAGTGATGGAACAAAAATGACAACATTGTTTGTGAGGTTTCCCCAGTGTGTGCCTATATGCAACAAATGTGGAGTTGTGATTGTTTCGACTCCTAAATGCAATTAAGAAAAACTTCCTAAGAAACAATCATTTTTGCTCAATTCATGAATGTCAATGGTATATATTATATTATATATTTTGACAATTCATGTAAGATTTTATGCATGATTTTAGAAAAAGTTTTTGGCATTATTCAACAATGCAAGAAAAATGGTTTTCATATGTTTCCTAGATGTGAGAATATTTTTAAAGAAAATTCGATTGGGTTTTACAAAAGTGTTTATGCAATGAGGTTTCCCAATCTTTAATTTTGTGCAAAATAGATTCCTAGACTCAGATTTGAAGAGGTGGAAGAAAAATAAATCTTATGCAATGAATATGTAGTACAAACGCAATAAAATTTAGTAAATTTGTTCCATCATTCCTAATCCTAAACGCAAGTGGTTAAATAGTTCTTGCTTAAGGGGTTTAGTGAATATATCCGCAATGTTATCTTCTGATGCAACCTTTTCTATAGATATGTTTCCTTTTTGTACATTATCCCTAAGGAAGTGGTGGCGTATTTCTATATGTTTAGTCCTAGAATGTTGAACCGAATTTTTACTTAAATATATCGCACCTTTGTTATCACACATAATAGGAACATTTTCTAACCTAATGCCATAGTCTACGAGAGCTTGTTTCATCCATAGTGCTTGTTGACATGCCTTTCCAGCGCTTACATATTCGGCTTCGGTAGTAGAAATAGCAAGAGCGGTTTGCTTCTTCGAAAACCAAGATGTTAGACAACATCCCATAAACGTGCAAATACCGCTAGTGCTTTTTCTATCTACGTAGTCTCCTGCATGATCCGAATCCGCATAGACGATGGTTTCTATGTCGGATCCCTTAGAATACGATAATCCTAAGTGTATAGTTCCTTTAATGTATCGAAAGATACACTTAACCGCTTCTAGGTGAGAGGTTTTGGGATCCTCTTGAAAGCGGGCACAAAGGCAAACACTAACCATGATATCGGGTCTACTTGCCGTTAAGTATAGTAAACTACCTATCATTCCTCTATACTTAGTGTTATCCACGGACTCACCTTCTTCATCTTTTGTGAGTTTTACTTCCGTAGACATAGGAGTTTTCATGAGTTTTGAGTCTTCTTAGCCAAATTTCTTAAGCATTTCCTTAATGTACTTAGATTGGTAAAGAATATTCCATCTTCTAATTGTTTTATTTGTAATCCTAGGAAAAAGTTTAGTTCACCCATCATGTTGATCTCAAACTCATCATGCATGATTTTGGCAAACTCATCACACATTTCTTGACAAGTCGATCCAAATATGATGTCGTCGACATATATTTGAACATTGATGAGATTTGGGTCTTTCTTTTTAGTGAAAAGAGTGTTATCTACCATTCCTATGGAATAATTATGTTTAATAAGATATGTTTTTAATCGATCATACCAAGCCTTAGGAGCTTGTTTGAGTCCATATAAAGCTTTCTTTAGTTTATAAACATAATCAGGTTTTGCGAAGTCAATGAATCCTGGAGATTGTGCCACATAAACCTCCTCATTGATAAAACCGTTGAGGAATGCACTTTTCACGTCCATTTGGAATAACTTAAAGTCTAGGGCGCATGCATAGGCAAGTAATATTCTAATAGATTCTAATCTAGCTACGGGGGCATAAGTTTCATCATAATCAATTCCTTCTTATTGATTATAACCTTGGGCAACTAACCTAGCTTTTTTCCTAGTTACTATTCCATTTTCATCTAACTTATTTCTATATACCCACTTAGTTCCTATGATGGTCATGTTCATTGGATTTGGGACTAATTCTCAAACGTCATTTGCCTTAAATTGATTTAATTCTTCTTGCATAGCCATAACCCAACTTTCATCTTTTAATGCTTCATTAATATTCTTAGGTTCAATTGCTGAGAGGAAACAAAAGAAATTATTTTTATCTTGGGCTTGTGACCTAAGGGTTCTTTGATTAAGATTTCCTATTATGTTATCTAATGGATGTGATTTAGATTCCTTAATATTAACTACTTCGTTATCTTCTA
The DNA here is from genome assembly GCA_030686995.1 of Artemisia argyi. Taxonomy (NCBI): domain Eukaryota; kingdom Viridiplantae; phylum Streptophyta; class Magnoliopsida; order Asterales; family Asteraceae; genus Artemisia; species Artemisia argyi. The sequence continues at coordinate 122,756,692 of CM060677.1, read as the reverse complement.
AGTCTATAATTTCATTATCATTTCCTATGGGTTTTGTTTTACTAACCTCAATAGCTTCATTTTCAACTAAGTCATCATCTTCTAAAGGTAATGTTTTAGGAGGTGGTGGTATTTCATCAAATGTTACATTTAATGATTCTTCTACTTTCATAGTGTGTTTGTTAAGTATTATATATGCTTTGCTATTTTGCGAGTAACCTAAAAATATTCCTTCATATGATTTTGGGTCGAAGTTAGTAAGGTAACCCCTAGTGTTTAAAATATAACGTTTACTTCCGAATACCCTAAAGTAGCTTAAATTAGGTTTTCTACCTCTTAGCAACTCATAAGTAGTCTTTCCTAAAATTCTTCTAATTGATACTCTATTAATTATATATGTCGATGTATCTACGGCGTGACACCAAAATTTTTGTGGGATGGATTGTTCATTTAATATTGTTCTACTCATTTCTTGTAGTGACCTATTCTTTCTTTCTACTACGCCATTTGATTGAGGAGTACGAGGAGCGGAGAAATTGTGAGATATTCCATTTAAATCACAATATTTTCCGAATTGTAATTCGTTATCAAATTCCCTACCATGGTCCGTCCTAATAGATACTATTGAACATCCTAATTTATTTTGAATCATTTTACTAAATATTTCTGTTGATATAAATAATTGACTAAAAACGTTATTAATATCCATCGATATCTCTATGTTTTGATAATCACAAAACGAAAACTCATCAAACCAAAGACTATGACGTAAACAAGTATTTAGTAGTAAATACTCACTTTCACCATCTAATCACTTAAGGTATGAATAAACAAAGTGTCTAATGCATTATAAGATCAAAGGAACATTTTTGTTAATCACTAGATTTTTATAAAATGTCACAAAACATTTTATATCTCTTCTAAAACATTTTTGGAGTTAAAAGAATATGTTTAATTCATTACAAATTCATGAATTCAAATTTTTAACCAAAAATGGCAAATCTAATCCAGAAAAATTTTGCTCATAAAAGGACAAGAAAATCTAACGTTGAGGAGGGCAGCCCCCTTAATCATTAAGGGGACCGCCCCCTAATTAAGGGGACCGGCACGCTTCAGAACAGTGTTTTCTGGCCCTTTAAATACTGGATCATTCCACATATTTTTCTCACCTTTTTGCACTAAAAACTTTCTGATTCAAACATCCATTTCTATTCTCTAAAATCTATTGATCACATAAACATTAACCTTTGTTTCAAAGTTATACAAGCCTCAATACTCAAGTGCAAAGAGAAGAATATTTCTATCTATCAAGACTAGAAGAATTACAACTTTGTATCATCTTGCTATCTAAGTTTTTTGATCATTTCATCTTGTAAATCATTCATTCTTTGGTGTATAAAGTGTATACATTAGTTAGCTAGATTTAGATATAGGATCTAGATTTGTTGAAGGTGTGAAGTGGTACTAGAAGTGAAGAAGTAGAGGTGCATAGGATTGGTGAAAGGAAATATAAGTAGTGGTAGTTTATTGTAGTAGAAATTAGTAGTGAAGACAAAGAAGTAGAAGCCTTGAAGTTTTGAAGACATTGAAGCCTAGAAGTTGTGAAGAAGTATAAGTCTTGAAGTAGTGGATAGATCGAAGTTGTGAAGGTGTGAATAAACAAGTGGTGTGAAGAAGTGTAGAAGGTGTGAAAGAGTGTAGAAGGAATTGTGTTGTGATTATAGTTGTGAGATTGGTTCTAGCTACTATTAGAACCTGACATTTAGATTTGTGTCGTTAAATTGGTGTAAGCTAAGGTATGTACGGTTTTCTCCGCCATAAGGGAGGTTATTGACTTAGTGAAGAAAAACTCTCGAGTTCGGTGCTCGGGGAGTGTAGTAGGGCAAGGAAGGAGTCCTTGTAGCCGAACCACTATAAATCCTTTGTCTCTCGGTTTGATCTTTCCATCTCTCACTCTTTATTTACTAACTTGTAGCATTTCGTATATAGTTACAATTGCTTGTGTTGTGCATATATTGATTTCACATAAAGATCAAACTTGGTTCCATTCACAACATTAATTTTATATAAACAAATCAAAAGGATATACTCATATTAAAACACACACACACACACGCACACACACACACACACATACACACACACACACACACACACACACACATATATATATATATATATGAAATCATAATTTTTACTCAACATTCTATATAAGTAGTGTTTATACGAAAAGTGCGAATAAACTAGTATCTATATTTTTGTATCAAAGATTTTAAAAATTTGCGTTTATTCTTTAGAAGCAAACTTCTATAAAACGAAAAAGACGGAAAAATATTCAACCCCCCCTTCTAGTTTTCCACAATTGGCATCAGAGCCAGGTTTAGCAAGATTTTTATAATATATTGTATTTTAAAACTTGTAACAATCTATGGAATTTGAAAAATATCTAGAAGGGGAATTTACGCAAAAACCACCATTATTTGAAAATGATCATTTTCTTGAATGGAAAAATAATTTGAAAATTATGTGAAATCAATAGATCTTGATTTTTGGCATATCATTTCAATTGGTGATCTTCAACCAACTATAATGGATTTTGAAAATCAATATAATAATCTTTAAACAAAGATCGATAAAAATACTAAAGCTAAATTACTGATTTACAGAACTCTACCAAAAGTTGAATATGAAAGAGTACTCTTTTGTAAAACGGCAAATAATATTTGGAAATGTCTTTTAAGTTTTCACCAAGAGAAATGTAAAACCAAAGATGATAAACTTGATGTTGCACAGGAATTAGTCACTCTAGAAAATTTGATAAACAAATATTTTGTTAAATTAAACACAAGTACTACTGGTTCAAATGTGATCATTGAAGGTATCAATAACAAAGAATACATGAGTCAAATCCGAAGAAAGAGTGTAAATAAATCATGGGGCGACAAAGACGAAGAAGATGATGAAAATATGGCGTGCGAAGATATTCATACAAACATAAATACAAGTATTGATGACAAGGATTACTTATTTCAAGATCTAAGCGAAACTACAAATAAAACATGGAGCGACATGGACGATGTAATTGATCAACATATAGCATGTGAAGATTATACAACTACAAATAAGGTACAATCTAAAACCAAACATTTTTGCTATGATCAATTTATATTAGAATTTTCAAAATTGAAAAATAACTTCAAACATCTTTGCAACATTGACTCAAAAATTATTTTTAAAAATGGATCTGCAATTTCCGTTGAAAATAACTTTGAAAAAGAAATAATTTTAGAAGATAAAATGTCTAGACTTGATAGTCATATTGAAATTGATCTTGAATGTAAAAAATGCCAAGACTACAAACATGAAATTAAAATAGAAAAAGAAAAAGCAAAAATATTAGCTAAATTCGAAAATAGTTCTAAATCTTTAAAATATCTACTTAACATTCAAAAGTCATTTTATGATAAAACCAGTTTAGGATTTACCGCAAATGATCCTTTAATAAATATCTCAAAACAAATAAAATTTGTTAAACCTAGTGGAGAAATTTAGAACTAATATTATTTACATCCATTACTTATTACTCTAGTCAAGAAAGTCATTGTTTGTTAGTTAAAACAAACTATTGATGAATTCTTGTACTTCTCGGCGATATCCTCATCATATGCATTTAAATGCAATGGATGTCCTCAACTAACCATCTCGGACCCATGAGAATCTGGGTACCAAGCTCTTTTTCATGTTTAGGTGGTTAACGAACGAAGAGACTATTACTTTTTGGATCGCTCACTTTGCTTTCTTACTTTTGATTACTATTGGCTCCTATTACTCTGATTCACACTCTACACACGATTTGCTTATGACGCTGTTGCGGTCATTTATTGTCTCGGCGTTTTGTTCTTCACTTCTGGAGTATTGGTTTTATGGTGTGTTCGTTACTACCTCATGATAAAGGATTCAAGCGCAATTATTCTTGATCTACATGACTTATGATGATTGTTGTGATCTATTAAGTATTTCGGATCAAGCCTCCTTGAATTTTATTGCGTTGAGATTTTACCTTGCTACTTCGACATGCTTTGGGCAAACCTTAAAGCCCACTCTTAAGGGAAAGCTGGACCTGAGGTAAGTTTTCTTTTCAAAAACTTGTCAATATCACATTATATTAAAGTATGCTATAATTAGTATATTAATATGATTAAATTTATAGGCTGGCCTGTTCATATATCATTAATACTAATATATGTGTACATGAAATTAGGCTAGTTAACCCTATTGATTTTAAGTCTATTACCATTTGTCTTATTCATCATTTATATTGGAAATCATCTATGATCAATAGTAGAATACTTACTATTTAGGCTAAATGACCATTCTAATTGCATTAATAGATGTGCTATAATTAAGATTTGTTAGTATTTAATACTATGATGAGTTTAGTATATATATATATATACATGCGCTAATCCTGTATCTATAGATGATTTATCTTTTCCCTCTCAATCATATTGCATTAAGATCATTAAAATTTACCATCACTCATTCATGTCTTTAGTTGCCATTGAAGATGATTATACGTGACAATAGGCTCAATTGATTCTCTTGAATATGATAAGTTTCTATTTCAAATTCTTCATTTGTGATTTCTTGCTATCAAAAATAAAATATCATGTTTAAAACCTCTCGCTTTGAAAAACAATCTTTAAAATATCTATCTCATCTTTCTTCAAATAACATATTTGACTGTAAGCTACCATAACTTTATTTTAATCAAAATCAAAATTGGAAAAATTTTCTTATTTAACTTGTCAACATGTTATGAAGCAAAACTCAATCTATTTTACTCTAATACACACTTGAATCTAGTTCAAAGCATTGTTGAATAAAACTAAAAATGTTTTATTAAAAATATATTTGATTATCTCATATGTGTCATACACTTCTATGAAAATGACATTCACAATTTAATCAAATCATTTCATGAGAATCATGGTTTACCCATATGGATCTTGTTTATAACAAGTCTTGAAGTCCATACAATCATATCTTCCCATTTGTTTCTTGTGAGCATTCATCAATATGTTTGAACTAGCCTACATATTATCATTTTCATATAGTTGCATATTTGACTAGTATATTTTATTGCTTCCTTGGTTGTTTAACTTAATTGGCCAATTAGTAGATTGCATGTAAATTAAAAATTACTTGTCCACTTAATTTGCTTTAATAACATTCTCTACATTTGTGATTAGTATATCCTATATTGTCTCAAAGAGTTGAACTTACTTGAATCCAAACCCAAAAACACAACCTTTCTGAAAATTTTCTGCCCAAAACCCAATTCTGGCATTCTGGAATTCACCAGATGGGCGGCCCCCTTAATTATATAAGGCGTCCCCCTTAATGATTAAGGGGACCGGCCCCTAATTAAGGGGACCGGCCATCTGATGGTCGGGGTTACTGTTTTCTTTGTCACTTTTTGACCCTCTTCACCCTATACTTCCCAAAATTCACAAACATATTTTGTCCCATACTATACCTCACAATTTACCTTCCTAAACAACATTTTTCTTACACTATAAATACCTTCTTCCCATCATTAATGCTATCATATCCAAACATGTCATCCCCCAACAACCAAAAACCTAAGGTTTCAAGAACCGCAAGGATCTCCATCAAACCCGTTTGGAGGAGGAAACTTGATTCTTGTCACAACTCAAGTGATGTTGTTCCATGTCAACCAAAAACTAAACCTCAAACCCACACTAATGACTCATCTCACAACCTATCATCCACTCATACCCTCATTAATGCTTCTTCATATGATGAGCATGCTCAATCCCAAAACAACAATCCCAATCTCTCAACCAATACATCACATGTTGCTCATTCAACAAAAACACCATCCACTCATGAAGCACCTCTTCCACCTATATCATGTTTTCATGATTACCCAAGCTCAATCATGTCTCCACCACCAAGAGTACCACCACCACATCCTACAACCTCACATGCCATTCCTATGTTGCATGTTCAAACCTTCACCCAAGACAACTATCATGCTCCTCCACCATCACCTTCCTCCGAACACTTGAAGTTTGTTGAGGAGCTAAAAGAAGCTCATGAGCTTAGTGCTCTTTTAGCATTACATCTTGCTCAACGCAATTTGGATCCACCTCAATCAAGCTCACCATCATCACCACACAACATTAACCAAATTGAGAAGCATGTTAACAATTGCCCTTGTTGCATCTTCCTCCAACAACAAACAATTGCATTGAATGAGCACTTTACTTGGATTGAGTATCTTCTTACTAGATCTCAACAAACACCATCACTTGAACAACATCAAAACCCTCAACCAACAAACCCAACTTCAAATTCACCACCTCCAAGCTCTACATCTCCAAACTCACCAACATCCATGAAACCAAAAGTTTACCTCCATTAAGCCACCAACATAATCCCCATTTACCATTCTCACCCAAGCATTCTATATGCTTATGTTTCTTATTTTTCAAATAAAACACCTCAACCGTTTTGGGATACGAGAAAGTTTAATGACACTCTTTGTTGGCACATTAGGATATTCTACTTAGTTTAGAATTCTAGCATTATGGTTTATGTAATAATGATTATGTGGTTGACATAATCATTTTGAATTAATGAATGCTTTTATATGTGTTTCAAATTCTCCTTTGCCATGCTTGTTATTTATTATTAGTATGTTATATATTGTTGCTTGTGCTTCTAATATTTTTCTTGCAAGAATTTCATAACTCGAACCCTTGGTGCCCTCAAACAAGGGGGAGCATATATAAAGGGGGAGCTTTCATATTTTCGGCTTAAACCTTTTTTATTCTACAAAAATGGGGAGAAATGAATATAAACTCACTAAATACTTGTCTAAAAATACAATTTTAGATTTAATGAGTTTAGGTTTTGTAATCATCAAAAAGGGGGAGATTGTTGATATAAATAATTGACTAAAAACGTTATTCATATCCTTCGATATCTCTATGTTTTGATAATCACAAAATGAGAACTCATCAAACCAAAGACTATGACATAAATAAGTATTTAGTAGTAAATACTCACTTTCAAAATCTAATCACTTAAGGTATGAATAAACAAAGTGTGTAATGCATTATAAGATCAAAAGAATATTTTTGTTAATCACTAGATTTTTACAAAATGTCACAAAATATTTTATATCTTTTATAAAACATTTTTGGAGTTAAAAGAATATGTTTAATTCATTACAAATTTATGAATTCAAATTTTTAACCAAAAATGGCAAATCTAATCCAGAAAAATTTTGCTCACAAAAGGAAAAGAAAATCCAACGTTCAGGAGGGCGGCCCCCTTAATTATACTAGGCGGCCCCTTAATCATTAAGGGGACCGGCACGCTCCAGAACAGTGTTTTCTGGCCCTTTAAATACTGGATCATTCCACATATTTTTCTCACCTTTTTGCACTAAAAACTTTCTGATTCAAACATCCATTTCTATTCTCTAAAATCCTTTGATCACATAAACATTAACCTTTGTTTCAAAGTGATACAAGCCTCAATACTCAAGTGCAAAGAGAAGAATATTTTTATCTATCAAGACTAGAAGTATTACAACTTAGTATCATCTTGCTATATAAGTTTTTTGATCATTTCATCTTGTAAATCATTCATTCTTTGGTGTATAAAGTGTATACATTGGCTAGCTAGATTTAGATATAGGATCTAGATTTGTTGAAGGTGTGAAGTGGTACTAGAAGTGAAGAAGTAGAGGTGCATAGGATTAGTGAAAGGAAATATAAGTAGTGGTAGTTTATTGTAGTAGAGATTAGTAGTGAAGACAAAGAAGTAGAAGCCTTGAAGTTTTGAAGACATTGAAGCCTAGAAGTTGTGAAGAAGTATAAGTCTTGAAGTAGTGGATAGATCGAAGTTGTGAAGGTGTGAATAAACAAGTGGTGTGAAGAAGTGTAGAAGGTGTGAAAGAGTGTAGAAGGAATTGTGTTGTGATTATAGTTGTGAGATTGGTTCTAGCTACGATTAGAACCCGACATTTAGCTTTGTGTCGTTAAATTGGTGTAAGCTAAGGTGTGTACGGTTTTCTCCTCCATAAGGGAGGTTATTGACTTAGTGAAGAAAAACTCTCGAGTTCGGTGCTCGGGGAGTGGAGTAGGGCAAGGAAGGAGTCCTTGTAGCCGAACCACTATAAATCCTTTGTCTCTCGGTTTGATCTTTCCATCTCTCACTCTTTATTTACTTACTTGTTAGCATTTCGTATATAGTTACAATTGCTTGTGTTGTGCATATATTGATTTCACATAAAGATCAAACTTGGTTCCATTCACAACATTAATTTTATATAAACAAATCAAAAGGATATACTCATATATATATATATATATATATATATATATATATATATATATATATATATATATATATATATATATATATATATATATATATACTTATATGTGATATATGAAATCATAATTTTTACGCAACATTCTATATAAGTAGTGTTTATACGAAAAGTGCGAATAAACTAGTATCTATATTTTTTTATCAAAGATTTTAAAAATTTGCGTCTAATCTTTAGAAGCAAACTTCTATAAAACGAAGGGGGGGGGGGGGTGAATATAGAAATCCATCACTTTCAAATAGTGGTGGTCTTTGCATAGATTGCCCTTCTAAATATTTTTCAGATCATATAGATCGTTGTAAGTTTTAAAATATAATATATTTAAAAATCTCGTTTGACCTGGCTCTGATACCAATTGTTGAAAACTAGAAGGGGGGGGGGGGGGTGAATAGTTTTACGTCTTTTTAATTTGTTATAAAAATTTGTTTACTTTCAAAAATTGTAGATTCAATATTATGTGAATTCAAGTCTTGCACAATATAAACAACTAAAATTAAATACTAAAGCTATAATAATGTAAGTAATGAAATAAGTAAGAGATGGAAAGATCGAACCGCGAGACAAGAGATTTATAGTGGTTCGGCAACAAGGACACCTTCCTTGCCCTACTCCACTCCCCGAGCACCTAACTCGAGAGTTTTCTTCACTATGTCAACAAGCTCTCTTATTGCGGAGAAAACCTTACACACCAATTTACACACCACAACTTAGTCACACCTTATTCACACCTTCTACACAACTTCTCAACACCTAGTCACTACTATATCTTCGCTACTTCTTCTTCACACCTATCCACTAATAAATCTTCACTACTTCTTCTTCACACCTATCTACTTAATATACACTACTTCTTCTTTACAACTATCTTACTTCACAATATCAACACAACTTGCTAATCTATCTTCTATCAAATATTCACAACTAATTACACAAAAAAATAAATATAATGAATGATGCTCTAACAACTTGGGTGTTGAGGTCACAACAAGTTGTAATACTTCTTGTCTTGGTAGATTAATGTATTCTTCTCTTGCACTTGAAAGGATGAGACTTGGATCACTTTGAAACAAAGATTAATGAATATATGATCAATGGAGTTTAGGAAATGGAAATGAGGATTTAGATCAGAAAGTTTTGGGGTGCAAAAGGTGAGAAAATGATGTGAAATGAACCAGTATTTATAACACAAAAAAAAATATTATTCTGGAGCGTGCCAGTCCCCTTAATTAGGGATCGGCCCCCTTAATTATTAAGGGGGCCGCCTAAGGAATTAACGGGGCCGCCCCCTCCTGAAAGTTGGACTTATTTGTCCTTTGTGGGGAAGGTTTTTCTGGATTATATTTGCAATTTTTGATTAAAAATTTGAATTCATATATTTATAATGATTTAAACATATTCTTTTAATTCCAAAAATGATTTTGTAAAAGATATAAAATGCTTATGACATTTTATAAAAATTCTAGTGATTGAGAAAATGTTCCTTTGATCATAGAATGCAATAAATACTTTGTTTATCCATACCTTAAGTGATTTTGGATGTAAAGTGAAATATCTATCTCTAAATACTTGTTTACGACATAATTTTTAGTTCAATGGATTAAGGTTTTGTGATTGTCAAAACATAGAGATGTCGATGAATGTTAACAATGTTTTTAGGCATTATTTATGTCAATAAAATTGGTTATAATGAGAAGACAAAAACAATGTCAATTATTAGTATTGCAAAAAGTCGTGGTTGACTTTACAATCTCGATCCAACATCTCTTCTTTCGCCATGTTAACAAATTATAAACAATTACTTTCTGAAATAAATCTATCTCTTCATCGTCCTTTTTATACTAAAACAAATAACCTATAATTTAATGTGAATCTAGAATTGTTTAACCGAAAGTTAATAATGGTGATTTATTTAATTGTATTTTAAATGTTTTCAGTTACAATCATTTATACTCTTAATTACATAAATTAATTTTATTTTAAAGAACATGTCGGTTACTAATATTAGTATTTGACCAAATTTTTCCATAATACGTAAGTGTGTAGTATAAATTGTTAAGCATTTCTATTGTAAGCAAGTCCCAAATGTATTTTAAAGTGGTATAGATTGAATTAGATTATAACTGAGTTATTATTGAAATAATTATAGAGTTATTTATGTGTTATTATTTTTTTCTTTTTTTAAATAACTATATCATTTTTGCATTTTAGCTATTTGAATCCATGAACTACCAATCTTCTTCGCTGTTTGACTTATTTACTTAAACATGTTAAACAGATCATAAACGGGTTACACGTGTTATGCAAGTTTGGGATGAGTTTCTTGACATGATTAATAAACGGGCCGTGTCTGAGTAGAGGTTACACCAACCCGCCAACCCGGAAACCATAATAGATGACCGGAACACGAATCAATTGGTACTCCTAGGTAGTTGAAATATATAGTAATGATAAAAAGTTAAGAAAAATAATGTAAGTTACCAAAACAATAAATAACACTTTATCTACTTTTAAAGAGTTTTGCATCTAAAGTATCTTTGGCTGGATGGTACCTGTGAGATAGTTATTATGTCCCAAACTCTAAGGTTATGGATTTAAGTCCTGTCGTGAGTAAAAATAAGACTATTTAAAGATTACAAGTGTAAACACTGAAATATCTAAGCCCACAAAGGGGGTGACTCAACTAACCTAATTCATCATCTAAAACTCTTATGCATTTCGAGTGGTGAAATCTTGAAAACCCAAGACTGAAGAGAACTTCAAACAAAATGAAAGATAAACTTTTGATGAAGAAGTCTAAAAACAAATGGATAAAATCTCCAAAACACCAGCAACAAAAGCAAAGATCATCGATTGTCAACAACGGCATCATCTTTGACCAATTTTTAATCTTTTTAGAGAATAACGGCGGACACTGAAATTCGATGATTAGGGTTTTAAGAATGAAGCTAGGGATATTTGAAAAGGTGGTATAGAAGGATCGACTTTTGGTGGGGACATGATATAAGGATCACACTCGCTCTAATACCATGGTGAACAGTGAAATTCCCCATCGGTTATAAAGTATTATTAGGGCACAATATATAAATGTTGGGTCCGATTTCGACCCAAATGTCTTTGACAAGTATTTAAATATAAAGTAGCCTAATTATTTCAGTCTTTGATAAAGATTAGGAAGAACAGTACTCACAGATAAGGATCAGAGAGTAAGACACCCCTTGATGGTTATCAGAGGTCTTGCTCTCTGATGGTTATCAGTGAGTGTTACTCCCTGATGGTTATCAAAGAGTGTAACTCACTGATGGTGATCAGTGAACATAGCTTATTGATAATCATCAGTAAAATGTAACTCACTGATAAGAGAAATCAGTGAGAGTTGTATAAAGCTTAAACAAATGTCAAGCCTTAGGGAAGTCAAAAACCAACTGAATAAATACTTTGTAAGTTGATGCGGTATCAATGAGTAAAGTATAAGGAGCTACAAACAACACCAGAGTCACTAAGATCTGAAAAAATGTCTCATTTACTGTGAAGACTTATCTTTAAAGAGCAACTTAGTCTCTGAAGTATGGCCGGGAAACTTCTTTGGAAGATAAGCATAAGGACTTATCAAAAGACGAGAAAAGTAAGATTTTGGATACAAAAAGTTGTCAGCATTGGTAAATCAAAAGTACGCTTAATCTAGCATATTAGGCACGTGCTATCTATTCCAAGTTAGCAATTTACTATACCCATGTGCATCCACAATATTTCCCTTCCTATTTAAACTAAAGATTGTAACTGAGATAAGTAAGGATCTTAAAAAAAACACATAAAGTAACACTTAGTATTATAGTTGATAGGATCTTCATCTCCTAGGAACGAACAAAGCAAAGCTAGTTGCCTATTGTCGTTCTAATAGGAGAGTTTCATTTGTCATCAGCTGGAATAGTTTGCCGTGAGCTATTTCATTGTAAATCTTTGATTCATTTCTAATAAGATTTATAAACGTTGAAAAGTATAAAAGGTGTTATTTTGGTTTTGGGTGAAGTTGTTGTTACTCTTATTATTAGTAGTAAGGTATCGTCATTTGATTAAACTGCGTAGACCAACAAGTGGTATCAGAGCGGGTGGGTTTCTCTTAGTCCATATCCATTCTTGAATGATTGCTAATAATCCATAGCCGTTCTTAAATGACGGCTAGTAACACAAAATCAGAACCATCCTCTTCCAACCCCACCAAAATTTACCCTCCCCAACAACAGTCCCATTTCATTTCTACAAGATCAGGTTCTGTCACTATGATCTTGTGAAAAATGAAGCTTCATATGCCTCATCTCCAGCTCTTTTAACCACCCTTTTCTTAGTACTACTTTCTTGCAAGCCCCTTCATTCAAGAATAAAGTTCACTAGGACATAACGTCCTAAGTAAATATTTTCATCCCAAAATTTCTGTTTCAAAGGTGCTTGTAAAAGTGTGAGTATGTTTATCTTTATCTCACAAACTCTGAAGAGTGGTTATGCTAGTTATGGAAAAAATGGTTATTCTCAGTAGCAACAAAGATTGGGTTAAAGGAGCATCATGGGGTATTAAAGAGGCATCTAAGGCCGTTGTTGATGGGGGAGCATCAGGGGAAGGATGGGTTATCTTCAGTCATGCTGAAAAGCTGCATCAGGGAGTGTTCGCTGAATCGTGCAGTTCCTGATCCTTAAGAGACTTCACTTAATACATCAACAATAAAGGAACAATCTTCATTGATTTTTCCCTTTCTTTTCCTTTGTTTTACATCGGTTTGTATTACAACATATTTAATTTTGACTATCTTCGTATTTAAACAAGAGACTGTAAGGTAGAATAGTTGTCCCAACAGTCTCTTGCTAGTATTTAAGATAGCCAGTTAAAATACTAAAGGAGCAAAACCAATGATGACTCCGACCTATGACACTGATAGTATAACAATTCGCATTTCCGAGTTACTATTTATTTTACCATTCACTTTTACTATTCATAATCATATTTTTAAATCTCATAAGATAAACTAGTTTCATGTTAACATAAAAGTTTGACGCTCGTTGGGTCACTTTCGCACTAGTTATTAAGAAACTATACGTTTTGGTCTAAATGCCATTTAAACATCCTGCACATAACAAAAACTGACTCTGATAATTTTCATCGCATCAGATTAATTTGTAGTTCACTCATAATCAATTATGAAATTTTTAAAAATTAAATTTAAATGTTACCAAATAAACCCTGTGACTTACAAAACTAAACTTGCATTTTAAGCATTTTTACTTATACGCAACCTTAACTTATACTTGCACCATATTTTGTAAGACATTTAGATAATTTTATATTTTTTTGGAAAAATCAACAATTTTCCCTCCTCCTTTGACCATAAAATCGACGTTTGGTTATCAACACAAAACGGGTTACAAAGATAAACTAGCCAATTTAGCCCATGTTATCAAACTAAACAAAATTAAATACTTATTTTGGTTTAGTCATCCATCCTAACGCCACTTTCCCCCTCCTCTATAGACTTTATTAGTTCTAAATTACATAAGTATTATCCTAATACTATTTAATTAAGTTTCATTAATCTTAAAACACATATACACCCTTAGTTAGCAAGTAAGATGAGTCATAATTCAAAACGATGCTTCTTTTCTGTCCATATTTTATCAGCTTTCATATAAGTCGCACGGCTATATATTTGGACGTATGACTCGGTAAACCAAGCGGCCTAAAGGCCTTAGGCCGAGACCACAGCCGCGGCTAAGGCCAAGGCTGAGGTCTCAAGGCCATGGTAGCTGAGACCAAACCCAAGGCCTTAGCCTTAGCAAAAACAACACACAACGGTTTCATTAAAGGACCTACTCCCGACCTCGATAACCCATGAAACTTCACAAATATCATCACATACTTACAAAAATTGAGTTTATCAAATAACATCATATGCTCATACTATGGAATGACTATTTTGTAATTTACGAAAACATGTAAACAACCATTTTTATTCCTATCAAAAGCTAACAAACTTATAACTTCTAAATACTAAAATGGCCAAGATTCATTGGCGGAACTTGTTTTGAAAAAACCATATAAGTGAATTAATACTTATGACATTGAATCAAACAAACCAAAAATATATATATTTTCCATATCGAGTGCTACAACACTAGAGAACTTCATGTGAGGGGTTTCATTTGGGTAAACGGATCGACGAGTTGCTAGATTTACGATTTAAAGTGTCTTAGCTCCTCGAACGTTTACTACATGTCCTCTGGATTGTGATGGCCCAAACGGTAGTACAAGATATATAAACTAAACATGTTTCATAACCGTTTCTATAAAACGACATACACAACCTACCAAGTACTACATCATGATCAATATAAAGACATATATAGGCACGTTTATGTTTCTTAGACATTGTTCCAACCTAAGTCGCAACGTTTTATTTAAGGTTGCACGTAGAGGTTTCCCAACTTAACCATCCAACTCACGGTGAGTTCATAGCCCCATTTTCTATTACTTAATTGTTTTACAAACCCTTGGGGGGAATACATGCTATTATTTTCAACCGAACACAATGTCTTTAAATTGTATGCTTATCTAATTGTATTACTGTCACTAAGTACCATTGCTATCAAACATAAGTCCCGTATCATAAACCAGTTAATCACTAGCTTTAGTGAGCGCGAATATTGAGAATAGATATATTGGGATTGACGAATCCCATTTGTATTAGCCTAGTACGTTTAATCAAACGCACTATATTTGAATAGGGTATACTGACAGAATACCTACCGGGCACAAATCCGCCAATTGATTTTGGTAACCCGTTAACGTTTTGGTTGCATGAGCTTAGTGTAATAAATGTTGGACCTTAATGTTATAGAAGTAATTGTTAAGGGTAGTTTAGTGTGTATTTATATTATGTATTTTAGTTTTAGAAGTCTATAAACCCACTTTGCACATGGGCTGGGTCATAGATAATCGTTTAGTCTATTAGGGTATAAACGGTTATATAGTTAGTTAGGTTATAACCTTTAGAAAGGGTTGTATCATTTGCTTTACAGGAATAGGTATGCCTCTTGGCATGAAGGCAATTATATATAGGTCTAGGATTCTGTAAATCATTGTATCCCATTCAGTTTATTATATCAGTTTATATAAAGGGTTCACCCATTCTTTTTGTTTTCGTTATTGATTCTTGTTTGATGTACACATGATGTTGTTTATATCATTCGATCCTGTGGAGATGCAAGACCTGTGAAACATTAGCATCAGAGCATGGTTGCAAGATTACAAGTTTTTTGATCAAGAAGATCAAAAGACTTAGAGGGGAATAGACACCAAGGATTGTTGGCGCAGGAGCATTCACCAAAGTAAGAAAAAGAGCATAGAGACGGTTACCATCCAAACCCAGTGATTAACCAAAGAAGAGAAAGAAACGGTTACACCAGCCATCAGGCGGTTATCAACAGAAGAGAAACAACAGTAAGAGAATAGAGAAAGTATCACCAGGAACCACAAGCAAAAGAGGCCGTGGTGTTTTTTTTTTTTTTTTTTTTTTTTTTTTTTTTTTTTCTTTTATTTTCTTTTTTTAAATAAACCCACCAGGTTCCAAACTCAAGAAAGAAGGAGGATGATTACCCATTCATTCTTCGATTGGAGAAGTAAGAAGATGAACAGAAACCTGAGAAGACAACCGGACCAGATTAGATCGTTGTTCTAACAGAAAGAATCGACCGATTGTAATTGGAAAGGAAAGGAACCAATTTCTTTGTGGTATTCTCCTGTGTTTTTTTTCTTTTGATTTTTAATCTAAATTAGGTTTAGGTCTTTAGAAGAAAAAATAAAAAAGGTATAAGAAGGAGTCTGGTCGATTAAGAAAAGGGAGTCTGAGATTTCGGAAAAGTTTAAATTAGTATTTATTTTTCTTTTCAATATACTTTATTTATTGATTAAAAAAATAAAAGGATAATATCCAATTGAAGAAAGTAAGAAATTGGAAGCAAGTTTTGTACTTTTATTTAAGGAGATTAAAATTACAAAATTAGCCAGTAAGAAACCGAACCATTGTAGTTCACATAATCAGTAAGAAAGTAAGAAAACCGAGGAGTCGTAAAAGACCGGACAATCCCTAGACGGAGTAAGTTTAGTACGAGTACGAAATAGGCAACTGTGACCGGCCAATTGTCTAAAGTAAGAAAGCAAGAGAAATCTTAGTGTTTCACCCAATAAGAGAAACCTTAGCGTTTCACCAGTAAGAGAAACCTCAGTGTCTCAAAGCAAGTAGGAAAGATCATCTTGATCTTAACCAGTAAGAGAAACTTTTGTTTCAAAGCAAGTAAAGAACTGATCATACGATCAGAAGTAAGAAGTAAGGTTGATCACGTTGAACGATCACAAGAAACCAAGTAAGAAAGCAACACATCATGGAAAAGGATGAAAGAAGTCGAGGAAGAGACATACATCAAGGAGAATGAAACAAGAAAGACATGAAATGTTATAGATGTAACAACTATGGACACCTTGGATATGAGTGCATCAAATGGAAGAAGAAAGACGAAGAGCAAGAAGCACTTCTCGTCTCAGAAGACGAAGAACCAACATTGCTGTGAAGTCAAGTAAAGAAGGCTTGATTTGCGTCTATAACATTAGGGGGTGAATGTTGGACCTTAATGTTATAGAAGTAAATGTTAAGGGTAGTTTAGTGTATATTTATATTATGTATTTTAGTTTTAGAAGTCTTTAAACCCACTTTGTATATGGGCTGGGTCATAGATAATCGTTTAGTCTATTAGGGTATAAACGGTTATATAGTTAGTTAGGTATGACCTTTAGAAAGGGTTGTGTCGTTTGCTTTACAGGAATAGGTATGCCTCTTGGAATGAAGGCAATTATATATAGGTCTAGGATTCTATAAATCATTGTAACCCATTCAGTTTATTATATCAGTTTATATAAAGGGTTCACCCATTCTTTTTGTTTCTGTTAGTGATTCTTGTTTGATGTACACATGATGTTGTTTGATGTCATTCGATCTTGTGGAGACGCAAGACCTGTGAAACAATAAATACCAGAGAATGTTCAACGCTATGGAGTGTATAACAACGTAACCCATACACAGATTAAGGATAAAAACAGGACTTAATCCAATTATAAAATAAATAACTATTTTATTTTCAAACCATTGGTGTGAGTCTAATTAACTCACACTACAAACATATTGTGTTCAACCATTTAATAAACTCTATGAATTTCACTCAACCTTTGTGTTGACAATTTTAAGCATGTATTTTAGGTCCATAATGAACGAGGCTCGCACGGAGGAGCACGGATACTCAAGAAGGCTATAAATTTTATTATCATTCGAAAACTCATTTGATGTATTTTGTAAACCTTGAAACTATTGGAACCTCATTTTCGTAAACTCTGATATTTATAAAAATCGAATGATAAATGTTTTAAAAATGACTCCGTTAGAGTTCGTTTTCTATTGTTATAATTGTTGTGCCGTCGAGTGATACCCAGTTTGAATTCCACTGCGTATCACAAAATTGGGGATGTTACAAATAGTTCAAGGTATGTGAGTCTTCTTCAGCAACAATGAGGAATCAAACTATAACTATTTATTTATTTATTTCATCCCTTATTCTAATTGAGCTATAAGAAGAAGCTATTATGCTCACTTACTACTGATTAAGATTAGGCTATTTATACATTCAAATAGAGGGAGATTGTTGGGTCTGATTTTGACCCAAGTGTCTCTGACAAGTATTTAAACATTAATTAGCCTAATTATTTCAGTCTTTGATAAAGATCAGGGAGAACATTACTCACTGATAAGGATTAGCCTAATTATTTTAGTCGTTGATAAAGATCAGGGAGAACATCACTCACTGATAAGGATCAGAGAGTAAGACACCCCTTGATGGAAATCAGAGGTCTTGCTCTATGATGGTTATCAGAGAGTGTTACTCCATGATGGTTATCAAAGAGTGTAACTCACTAATGGTGATAAGTGAATATAGCTCATTGATAAGAGAAATTAGTGAGAGTTGTATAAAGCTATAGATGTATAAAGCTCAAATAACTGTCAAGCCTTAAGGAAGTCGAAGACCAACTGAAGAAACACTTTGTAAGCTGATGTGGTATTAGTGAGTAAAGTATAAGGAGCTACAAACAACAATAGAGTCACTGAGATCTGACAAATGTCTCAATGACCATGAAGACTTATCTCTGAAGAGCAGCTTAGTCTCTGAAGTATGGGCTGGAAACTTCTTGGGAAGATAAGCATAAGGACTTATCAAAAGACTAGAAAAGTACGATTTTGGGTACAAAAAGTTGTCAGTGCTGGTAAAATATGCTTAACATGGCATACTAGGCACGTGCTATATATTCCCAGTTGACAAACTACTATACCCATGTACATCCACAATATTTTCCTTCATATTTAAACTAAAGATTGTAACCGAGATAAGTAAAGATCTTAAACAAACACATAAAGTAATAATTAGTATTACAGTTGATAGGATCTTCCTCTCCTAGGAACGGAGAAAGCAAAGCTAGCTGCCTCTTGTCATTCTAATAGGAGAGTTTCATTTGTCATCAACCGGAATAATTTGCTGTGAGCTATTCCATTGTAAATATTTAATTCATTTCTAATAAGATTTATAAACGTTGAAAAGTATTGATGACATCAAATAAGTATATATTATTGTCATCATTTGTCCTATATATTTGACTTGTTTTATTATATTATCTATGAGAATTGATACTTAATTGCTTACTTTAGTAATTCTTAGGTGAAAACAAGCAATTGATGAATGTTAATGATTTTGGACGAAATATGGAGTTAAATGGATCAAGTTGGAAAAAGTCTACTGAATTGAAGGAGATACGTCGTATCATTATAGATAGATACGCCGTACGATCATACTTAGATGAATTCGAAGACCATTACCTGACTTTGAAGAATGCGCTACATTTAATTATCTCATGCGCCACATATGAAACCTTGGTCAATGAAGAAGATCTGACTTATCTACTCCAGATACGCCGCATTACATTCTTAACATACAGTGCATCTCTCTCAAGACTTCACCAAAGATAATCCAAGATACTGAAGGACATGCGCCACATAGAAGATTCAAGTTACACCGCATCTAAAGACCATTTACGAATATTCCAGAACATAATAATCTTGGACTTCACACGAAGTTAAGTACATGCGCCGCATCAACTATGTTGATGCGTCGCATCGAACCCTCTGACAGAACTGTAAATACCCCATTAGACAGCTGAAGTTTGTGTGCCAAAAGTTACAGAAGCTGCAACATAAACCCTAAGGAGAAGAATAGCAATGAAAAGGCAACACAAGACACACCCAATTGAAGATTTCAGAGTAGTAAGAAGGTTCTTCTAGTGTTTTAATTCAATTAAGTAGTTTTGTTTTATTGTAATAGTACACTTAAATCCATCAGGATTGATGGGCTTGTGACTGCCATATCGCTCCCTTTAAAATTGCTTTCCCATCGATTATTTGTTGTTTATTTGGTTCTTGTTATATGTGCTTTGATAATCTCTGTGTCTAGTTGTGGCTTGCTTGGGCTGCTGATGCGTGGGGTTTGCACCAGGCTTTACCTCTCAAGGGATTTTGAGAAGCTTACAACCCCCACCAGGCAGTGTACCTGATCGATGTAGTATAGTATAATGACAAGTACCGGGGGATTGATCGTTCAGCTAGGAATAGTGTCGCTAGGATTAGAAAACCTAAAGACTAGGTCTAGATATGAGGGATGATTCTTTTTGTATTTTTATATTTTTTTAGAAAGCAAGTAAAAATCTCGGGTTTGAAGGAGTTGGGCGGAATTAGTTGCTAGTCAACTAACCCAATACTAAAGATGCAATCAAAATAAAATATTAAAAATGAAAATAAACTAAATTATACTAAAGTTGTGAGCAATATATGGGAGAAATGTGTTTACTTAGATTTCACTACTCCCTAGATATCTTTTACATGTTAATTACTTGTTATAGTTGCGTGGATGATAGATTGTATTCCTTAATACCATTAATGAGGTGGCGTACTTGCTTCCCCAATCCTATGAGTGCCTACTTCACTCCTATGTCGAGCCGGCTAAGAAGCTCCTAACATGGGATCATTAGAATTTACTCATGCATTAAATACAACCAATAAAACCTAGTACACATCGGTTCATGTTTCCTAAGACGTTCAAGCATGTTACACAATGGAGATCTGCCAGTTTTCTTAAGCCTAACATTGAAATCATTCATCCAATACAACCATAAACAAGTAATCAACACATAATTAACATCTAGGTTTCATTAGATCTAAGCAAACATAAGATAGATCTAGCCTAGCATGTTGAAATCAAGACAAGCACAAGATATAGACAACCAACACATAGACATATTGATTGAATTAAGAGAAGACTTATTTTAATAGCACATGAAAGGATTCAAGGGGTTAAAACCCTTGAATTTACTGTAAAATACGAGCTAGGGTTCACAAAGTTCGGCCCTAGGGTTTCTCCACACAAGTTCCTTTCTAATGAATGAAAAATAGAAAACTATATATAGAGTTTAGAAGGTGACGATGTCAATAACAAATGTCTGACGCCGTCATTTCGCCTCCAAATAGTTCCTCGGACTGCCTAGATCTGGGTCTGACGCCGTCATGTGGTCTCCTTATGCAGGCCGTCATGATTTTAACTCTTGACGCCCTTTTTGTGACGCCTTCAGGTTTGTACTGGGTCGTCATGGACTTTACTCTTGACGCCGTCATGAATTTCCTCTTGACGCCGTCATATACTGTTCTCAGCATGGAAAATTAAGTCTTTGGCGTTTTCTTCACTTTTATGCTCCAAAAACGTCCGAATTGCTTCCTTTTCCAGATTTCACTCCCAAAGTACCTAAAATCACAAAATGAGCGATTTAGGGTAATATTTGATCAAATAAATTCAATTCCGGGCTTAAATAACCCCTAAAAGTGGTTCATTTTTCGCCTCATCAGCTGCCATACCCCTCCCACGATTACTTCACTAGCATTATAAGGTAGTGTAAGCCCTTAAGAAAGGTTAAATAATATAGACATAAGTAATCACTAAGAGTTTACTCGCCTATAATTAAGATACCAACGAGAGTACGACATTCATCATATAAAACTAGCAATAAAACAAGTGACAAGCTACTTAATCATTCATCAGGCCTCTTTTTTGTATCTGTTATCTATCTGTGTACTTGTTCGCTATTCATTGTATTTTATCTCATTAGTTTTATAGTTTTAATTAATCAACTCAATTTGTGCCAGTCTCTCAGACAGAACCCCTTTGCGTTAGATTAGGCTGTAAAACTAACTTATGAATTAAAATACTGATAGACATTCTAGGTGTTAATGTTCCACTCTTAGTGTTCACCACTCTACTTACCAACTAGCTACATTGATTGGGTACACTGCTCGTTAGTGTGTGTTATAGGTTAAGTTGGCTAAATATAAATTTTAAACTTGATAAGAATAATCTATGCCTATAACGATTTACACACGCATCAAGTTTTTGGCGCCGTTGTCGGGGAGTGAATTGTTTAATATCTGTTTATCTGATAGTATTTTAATTAGGTTTTTAACTTATTTAGTTTTAAATTTTTAGATTTTAATTTCTAACTTTGTTGTGTATTAGTATAATTGCATTCACTGTACTTTTCTACATTTGCATTGTTTTCTTATTTATTCTACATATACTTTGATCATTTCACTCTTCTTTTGCACAAGATAGTTTATTTTCAGAATAATGGATGATTCAAGCATCACTATGGAAGAATACATTCTGAATTTAACAGGAGAAGCTTGTTGGAATGATAAAATCTTCGATAACTGGAAACTTGCAATAAACGGTAAGATGAGAAGGGAACTCAGTGAAGGTAACATTGAGTGTCTTCGACTCTTTGAAATCAAATTTATAGCTATTATTTATGATGATTCACTCAACTATAAGGAAGAATCTTTTCTAAACCCTTCCTCGATAATTAATGATCAATGTGAATTATCCTCACTTAAAACTGAATATTACATGTTCATGTCTGAAAGAAAATTTTTTAAGAAAAGATTTGCTAAAAAGGAAAAGTTTAATATCTTAAACATAAACTCAGATCTCTTTCTTATGAGATACCTAACCTGGAAAACACTGTGCTTAACAAAGTAAGCTGTAATTTCAATGAAAATTTTTCAGACTATGCGTTTTGTAATACATCACATGCGAATCATAGTCTCAACCTTTGTGAACCAAAAACGTTATCTATTTCAAATCTTGGAATATTTTGTTACCTACGTTGGAAAATAACTTGCAATGAGATTATATTTGTATGAAACTCTACAATGGTTATACATAATGATCTGATAATGAATTTATATATACCATATGGTATACTGTTTGACCCCAAATTAGTGTATAATGAAAAGTGTTGCGGGGGCCAAGGTACGTTTCCTTTTTAATTTTGTTCAGTAACAAAACGACGCATTTAACTTTATCTGTTGTGCCGTATTACTGCTTAATTGATTACTGATACGTGGGAATCGCACCAGGCTTTACCTCCCGAGGGATCTCGAGAAGCTTTCAACCCCCACCAGGCAGTGTACCTGATCGTTGTAGTATAGTATAGTAACAAGTACCGGGGGATTAATCGTTCAACTTAGGAATAGTGTCGCTAGGATTAGAAAGCCTAAAAACTAGGTCTAGAAGTGAGGGATGATTCTTTTTGTATTTTTATATTTTATAAAAGCAATTAAAAATCTTGGTTTTTTGGAAGAGTGGGCGGAATTAGTTGCTAATCAACTAACCCAATAACTAAGATGCAATCAAAATAAAATAACAGAAATGAAAATAAAGCTAATTACTAGTGTGGTGTGAACAATAATGCGGAGAGTTGTGTTTACTTAGATTTTATTACTCCCTAGATATCTTTTACAGGTTGATAGTTTGTTACAATTGCGTGGATGACGGGTTATATTCCTTAATACCATTCGTGGGGTGGCGTACGTACTTCCCCAACTCTATAAGCTCCTACTTCACTCCTATGTCGAGCCTGCTAGAAGCTCCTAACATGGGATCATTAGAATTTGCTCATGCATTAAATACAACCATAATAACCTAGTACGCATTGGTTCATGTTTCTTGAGACGTTCAAGCATGTTACCCTGTGGAAGTCTGCCAGTTTTCTTAAGCCTAACATCGAAATCATTCATCCGTAACAACTATAAACAAACAATCAACCCATAATTAACATCTAGGTTTCACTACATCTAAGCAAACACACAAGAGATCTAGCCTAGCATGTTAAATTCAAGACAAGTGTAAGATATATTCAAACAACACATAGACATATTGAATGAATTGAAAGGATACTTATCTCAATTGAACATGAAAGGTTGCAAAAGGTAAAAACCCTTGAAAGAACAGTAAAATTCATGCTAGGGTTTCTCCAAAGTTATACCCTCTTAAGTTACACACTAATGAATGAAATTTGGAAAAATATATATAGATTATACAGGGTGACGGCGTCAATAAGGAATACCTGACGCCATCAACTCGCCGCCCATAATGAGATCGGATTGCCTAGATCCAAGTTTGACGCCGTCATGTGTAATATTACTCTGGGCCGTCACCATATCTTGAACCATGACGGCCAAGCTTGACGCCGTCACGATTTCTCTGGATCGTCACCACTTCCACCTCTTGTTTACTCTTGACGCCGTCACATGAAGACTCTTGACGCCGTCAGGTACTGTTCCCAGCAAGGAAAATTAAGACTTTGCCGTTTTCATCACTTTTATGCTCCAAAAACATCGAAAATGCTTCCTTTTCCAGAATTCACTCTAAAAGTACCTAAAATGACAAAAGGAACGATTTAGGGCAATATTTGATCAAATAAATTCAAATCCGGGCTTAAATGACCCCCTAAAAATGGTTCATTTTTCGCCTCATCAATTACATTGACCAGTCGACCATTTTTCAATAAATATGGCGCATCACAATTATGTGATGCGGCGCCTTGTTTTTACCCTATATAAACAGACGTGATGCGCCGGATTTGATTTTACCCCTAAAATCACAACATAGTAAAAACACCCACTAAATCCTAATCTTTGCAATAATCTTGAACAGACTTGCTTAATCCGTTTCCTAGATCAATTCCTAGCTATCAATAAGGTAATAATCCCTAATTTAATTATATTTTACGGTTTATTAATTTTATGAAAATTAGGGTTCATTATGAATTTGGATAATTTGAATAAATTGATTTAGGGATTATGATTGGGATATGCTTTGAATAATTTCCCCTATGATAATTAGAATTTAATTGCGACAATTTGCCCTAATCAAATTTGTTTAAATTTAGGGTTTATATTAAAACTGGGGGGGGGGGGGGGGAAGGTAAGTTCAATTGATGGTTTTAAAAAGTTTTGGTAAGATAGATTTTGGAAATAAGGTAGTGTTTGCGTCACGGTTCCGGATTCTTGGAATGCGTTATGTTGACTGCACATTTTATACTGATATAACATTAGATGCAGTGCATCCTATTACCTGATGCGACGTATCAAACTATTTTTTCCTAAACTTAATCAAACCCTAGTTGCGCCGTATTACCCGTTTTTGATACAGCATATGTCCAATGCACCGTATATACGTATCTAATGCTGCGCATTTAGTTCATCTGTCACATGCTCCACATCTGCCGTGATAATATGATATAGATATGTCGCATTTAGTTCTTCAATTTGTCATATCTCCTCTTTTTATAGATAGTTTTCTAACTTTAATTTCTGTTGCATATGGACCTACCCGATGTTGACCACAGGCACCCATGGCTCCGTTTTCAGACTATGGGACTAACTCTGCAGATGGAGGCTGATTATCAAAGGAGGCTTAGAGTAATTTACTTTAGGAAAATCTTTAGGGTGCCGGTTTTGGATTTTGATGGTGTTGGGTAGGTTAACGGAGGGAACGCGGCTGCAGGTCTTCGTGATAGATTATAGATGGTTCATAGGAATGCAGATGATGAGGTTGTGTCTAGGTCACATGCTTGGGAGAGATTGTTTGGTATTGAGGGGCCTCTAATTAAGGAGCTTATGTTAGAGTTCTTTAGTACCGTATATTATAAGGTGACAGACTTGGGGCTTGATACTGTTGATACATTGGTGTTTAGGCTAGGTGGTGTAGCTCGTAGGATGTCGATGAGACAGTTTATTCTGGCTTTGGGATTACGCACTGAGGAGGAGTTAGGATCCGATGGTTTTGCTAGGTATTGGGCTGATAGTGTTTTAGAGGTCCCTGATAGAGGGTTGTTGGGTGATTACTGGGAGAGGATTTCATCTAGGGGAGATTCTACTGCTACCTCTCCATCATACACCCTCATCAGAGAGCCCATGAGGAGGTTGTGTCACCGTCTGATAGCTTTGACTATTGCAGGGAGAGGTCAGTCACCTAAGAAGGTGACCACTCTTGACCTTTTTCTTCCGAGGAGCATGGATGAGGGACCCGTAGTAAACGTCTCTCACTTTTTAGCACATTATCTACATAGGTAGCTCCAGGGAGAGACAGAAGGATCCAGATGACCGAGTGTCACTTTGTTTCTACATTGGCTCGACATTTTGGAGTCCTTAGTGATGAGATTCCTGCAGGGTTAGAGGTTGAGGTGACGAGGCTGCCAGTTATTGATACTGACTATTTAGTGCATAGGTTGGATATTTGCGAGATGGTTATGAGTGGATGCTTTTGTGTACCGTTGGGTCCACAGCAACCAGTAGAGGATGAGCCGGAGCAAGGGGATGCTCAGGATGCCCCAGCTGCTGATCTAGCTCAGGAGGATCCGCACGTACCACCGCCACCACCACCAGTTGTACGCACAACAGCCCGGAGGCTTGAGAGAGTCGAGGAGGAGTTGAGGCTGATGAGAGGAGCTATCGATGCACAGAGGGTTGAGTTAGCTGGAGTTAGGAGAGATGTCAGTTGGTTGGTAGGGGTCGTTAGTCAAATCATGGAGGCTCGGGGTATTAGGTAGGGGGCGTCAGTCAGATCATGGAGGCTCAGGGTATTAGGTAAGGGGCGTCAGTCAGATCATGGAGGCTCAGGGTATTAGCCATCATCGCCCTGATGGTACTTATGTCAGAGGCATGATCACATATTCCCGTCTCCCTACTCGTAGAGTCTGACCGAGGACATATGAAGGTAGCACTTCATGGACCCACTCTACTGACGACACGGATGATCAGCCGCCCTCTTAGACTTTATTTGGTTTATGGACATGTTTCACGACACTATTATTCTTTTGGGCATGTACTAAATATTTTTATTATTTTGCTAATATCTAATGTTGGTAGTTTATGTTTTAAAGGTTGCATGATTAAGACTGGCATTAAGTTCAGCAATTGTCCAAGAGATTACGAGTGATACGCCGTGGCATATAACATGTTTTTACAATAGACTATTTTCAGTCTGTATGGTAATTCAATACGGCGTATCTGGTAAAACAGATGCGGCGTATCCTATCATTTTTATTATTTTATTTCGTATTAATTTTAGGCTCGATACGGTGCATCCCTTTCCATGGATGCGGCGCATCGACTGACCTGATGAAATTTCCAGATTTTAATTTTTAATTTTTAGGCTTTATTTTCACTAACTACTAATGAATTTTGCACTAGCTTTGATTTTCTTAACATAGGTGTTTAAGAATGGCAGTATTGTAAGATTTCTGTATTTTCTATGGAGATGTCATTCATGGAGGCCTGAACGCTTACTACTCACAGAAAATAAAGAGTTGCTCACAAACGCATAATGGAGGATCATACCGAGCAAATCTCAAGGGAGTTTTCTTTTCTAATTCTTTCTATTTCCTGTTTTTAATTTCAAATTCAAACAACGTGGACGTTGTTTAACTTAAGTGGGGGATTGCGAATTAGAATGATACTTGTCCTTATTTTTCGAAAATATGCATTAACATGTGCTTAATATGTTTAAATTAAAAATTTTTCTAGCATGTTTTTGTTAAATCTAAGTTGCATAGCCGCACTCATAATCAATATTATATAAAATTGTGAGAATTGAGCGTATCCATTTCCTAATATTTACCCCAAATTCCACAAAAATATGAGTGTGCCGGTGACTTGTAAACCTTAGAATTTGGCTTGTATACTACTCGAGACCACCATAATGAGTATTATTGATATAATTTGAGTGACTTGTCTAACTTGGTAAAATTTCTAGGATTACACCCAAAAAGCCTTTATATGTTATGTGTTATTAACTAACTACACTAGTTAGTTAACCCCTGTATAAACCCTTTTGTTACTCTCAATTTTAGAGTAAAACACCTATAGAAAAACCCTCATAGCCATTCCTTTTGTTTCTTACACCAATGTTAAAAAAAATATATTTCGTTACACCTTTACACCTTAGCCTACCCTGTAGATTTAAGTCCATGGTTAGTTGCTTTTGGTAAAAGTGTGTTTCCCCGCATTTCCTGTGTTCGTGTGCGTAATTCATTATCTATGGTTAGGTCGGGAAATTGCACAATGCAATTGGAGTAAAAGTAAATATTGTGTATTTTTAATTTTTGTGTGTTTACTACTTTCACTATCACCTTTATATCCGAGGTTGTGAAAAATATGGAAAAATTATCCAGATCTATTATGATGGTGAAGTGGTGAAATTTTACACCATTAGTTTATTTGATGTTAAAAAAATCGAAAAATGAGAAAAGAAAAAGAAAGAAGAAGTTGGAAGTTTGAAATACCAACGATGTAAATTTTTGTACTAGTAAAGATTTCGCTACTCTTGTTGTATTATATCTATGGATTGAAAGGGAATTGGCTGTCATGGGAACGCCAACTAAGGTTTATCTTTGATTAAGATATCTTTGAGTCTGATTCATGTCTACCTTGTAAAGCGTGAGTTTCTGTGTTAAAGCGTGAGTCAGTCAATGATATGTATCTTATTCATAGGATGGTTAGGAAAGTGATTAACCACACATAAGACTTAATCTATTTTGTTTTGTTTATTTTTTATTTACACCAATTTATGAATTTCCCAAATTTATCCATACCCAATACCATATCATTGTATTTGTTGTTAGCTTTCGAGCATCCGGATATAATGATGGCTAAGTAAGAATGTCAAATGTGTGAATAAAGTAGTGACCATCCGAGTATTAGATTAATCAGATAATGCGCCAGCGATCCAAGAAACACATTAGTGACCATCCGTTGTTTGAAGCGTCAAGGACTCGCGCCAGCAATTTACTAAGTTTATGCATGAGATGTTTGAACAAAGCTAGGTTTAACCCTAAGCCATATCAACCCTTTTTAACACTTTAGACTCATTACTCCTTAGCTTTAGTGGGGGAGATGTGTATACTTGCTAAGCCTATGATAGAATATTCGCCATGACCGAGCAATTGAGCGAATTAGATTAGTAGTGAGATTGAGAGATTATATTTTATTTCTAGTTCGTTAAGTGTTTGGTTGTGCAATTATGATAAAACGAATAAGTGCTTAATTATAAAAATAAATCTTAATCTTTATTTTTGATACATTTTCATAAGTTCAATCGAAGGTTTACTTAGGGACAAGTAAAGTTCAAGTGGGGGGATATTTGATGACATCAAATAAGTACATATTATTGTCATCATTTGTTCTATATATTTGACTTGTTTTGTTATATTATTTATGAGAATTGATACTTAATTGCTTACTTTAGTAATTCTCAGGTAAAAACAAGCATTTGGCGAAAGTTAATGATTTTGGACGAAATATGGAGCTAAATGGATCAAGTTGGAAAAAGTCTACTGAATTGAAGGAGATACGCCGTATCATTCTAGACAGATACGCCGTATGATTATACTTAGATGAATTCGAAGATCATTTCCTGACTTTGAAGAATGCGCCTGGTGCGTGGGATTGCACCAGGCTTTACCTCTCGAGGGATCTCGAGAAGCTTACAACCCCCATCAGGCAGTGTACCTGATCGATGTAGTATAGTATAATGACTTGTACCGAGGGATTGATCGTTCAGCTAGGAATAGTGTCGTTAGGATTAGAAAACCTAAAGACTAGGTCTAGAGATGAGGGATGATTCTTTTTGTAGTTTTATATTTTTTATAAAAGCAAGTAAAAATCTCGGTTTTGAATGAGTGAGGCGGAATTAGTTGCTAGTCAACTAACCCAATAACTAAAGATGCAATCAAAATAAAATACTAGAAATGAAAATAAACTGAATTAAACTAATCGTGTGAGCAATATACGGGAGAATTGTGTTTACTTAGATTTCACTACTCCCTAGATATCTTTTACAGGTTAATTACTTGTTACAGTTGCGTGGATGACGGATTGTATTCCTTAATACCATTCATGGGGTGGCGTACTTACTTCCGCAATCCTATAAGCGCCTACTTCACTCCTATGTCGAGCCGGCTAAGAAGCTCCTAACATGGGATCACTAGAATTTGCTCATGCATTAAATACAACCATTAAAACCTAGTACACATTGGTTCATGTTTCTTAAGACGTTCAAGCATGTTACACAACGGAGATCTGCCAGTTTTCTTAAGCCTAACATTGAAATCATTCATCCATTACAATTGTAAACAAGCAATCAACCTATAATCAACATCTAGGTTTCATTACATCTAAGCAAACACATGAAAGATCTAGCCTAGCATGTTAAAATCAAGACAAGCATAAGATATATTCAAACAACACATAGACATATTGAATGAATTGAAAGAGGACTTATCTCAATTGAACATGAAAGGTTTCAAGGGTTGAAAACCCTTGAAAATACTGTTACAAACGACCTAGGGTTTATTAGGTTCGACCCTAGTATTCTCCACACAAGTTCCTGTCTTAATGAATTAAAAATAGAAAAGTATATATAGATTCTGAGAGGTGACGATGTCAAGAACAAATTTCTAACACCGTCATCTCGCCGCCAAATAATTTTTCGGATTGCCTAGATCTGGGTTTGACGCGGTCATGTGTATTCCAATTGCAGGCCGTCACAATATTAACTCTTGACGCCCTTCTCTTGACGCCTTCAGGTTTTCTCTGGGTCGTCATGGATTTTACTCCTGACGCCGTCATAATTTTCTTCTTGACGCCGTCAGGTACTGTTCTCAGGATGTAAAATTAAGTCTTTGCCATTTTCTTCACTTTTATGCTCAAAAAACGTCCAAAATGCTTCCTTTTTCCAGAATTCACTCCCAAAGTACCTAAAATCACAAAAGGAACGGTTTAGGGCAATATTTGATCAAATAAATTCAATTCTCGGCTTAAATGACCCCCTAAAAACGGTTCATTTTTCGCCTCATCGTATACCATTACACTTGAGATTTGCTTGTCCTCAAGCAAATGCGCTTTTATTCTAATTAAAATACAAGTTAGGGGTCATTTAACACTAATATAAAAGTAATTACAACAAATAATCGTTCCACTAAAGACCAAAGACAAGCACGGAGGTCATACATTAGCACCTCACAAATAGTGTTTAGATACTCACATCTCTCGGGTGTAATAAAGTAATATCACAATATGAAAATGGAAAACATCTCTCACTACCTGTCATAGCAAAATAGATTACCATAGGCTTGGGAAAGGATCAAACCTCCACCACATGGCGTAAGCACCTAGGATAAACTATCAAAGAGGTCTTTTAAAGGGTTGTAACGTTAGGTGTAGGGATATGGAATACACGGTTTTGTTGGATATAGGCAGTCTTTACTGGTGGCGAGTTAACAATCTTGGTTAATTACATGTACAATATGGCGTTGCTAAGCCAAGACTAGACTCGACTTAAGCTAATAAATCAAAAATAACAACAACATAGAATGAAACGGGATGGTAGTCCGTATGTTTTTCTCTTTTTCTATATATATATATATATATATATATATATATATATATATATATATATATATATATATATATATATATATATATATATATATATATATATATATATATTTTTTTTTTTTTTTTTTTTTTTTTTTTTGCATACGCTCTTACCCTACCATCCAAAATAATACATTATAGGGAATGAAAATCCCCCTTATACTTGAATCTTTACATACTTTACAATAAACTAATCTAATGACTCGAATTAAGAAAATCAAAACACTTGGAGTACTTTTAAGATTAACGTACATATGGGGGTAATAAATGATGTTCTTCCCCATTACTCCATAAAATAAGTACTTTACCCATGAGTCCCAATCGTCTCAAAACAATATGTACAAGGATATGACTCGACTTAGCAACCATGTAATCAATTAGATAATTAACTAAGGGTTTAACAAATAACAATAATGCATTAAAGATGAGTGCATACACGGAAGGCTAAGGCGATTTGGGTGTACATTTAAGTGGGGTGTAACAAATTCTTCCTTTAAGTAAGATGCTTAAAGTTAGAAACGAAAAGATAGGCTCGAAGGGGTGTACTAGGGGTTTCGTGTACTAAAAATGAGTACAACGCTAAGGTGTGGGAAAAATTAATTGACTTAACTAGCCAAGTAATATGACTTAAATGGTCAAGTAATTATGATACGGGTTTAACACAAGGGTAATCCTAATGCCTCTTATCATGTAGTAAATCCTACTAAACGAATGTAGTCTCACTAGCGGTCTCGGGATGCATCACTAACGCAAGTTCTAGAATCTAAATGCTACTGGTACACTCATAAGCACTAATAGTAAATGCTTTTCCTATCAAATCTAAAGGCGAACCTCACATATTTGGGTGGAAAATTTTTCTGAATGGTACGGTTTTGTGCTAGTCATACAATCTCCTATCCATGAGACGCTTGCTATGGCTAAAGTTTCACTCCTAAATGTTGTAAAAAATTTTAAATTTGGCGCTAAAATTGTACTAACAAGTATTTCTCATAGTTTTATTACACATCTACTATCAAACAAACAAACTCAAGCGAAAGTGTATCTGTAAGGTATCATCATTTTACCCTCCCCTTACACTTAGGATGAACATTGTCCCCAATGTTCAAGTAAAGAATGTAAAAGTGAAATAAGTAAAACAAATGAAATCAAATACTCCCCTGATTCGCTCGGTATGGATAATAAGGTGGCCAGGTTAGATCTTCCTCCAAGAAAATGAACAATCAAAGCTTCCCTTCCAGAATATAAATCATCTTCTTGTCATACATAACCTGTAAAAACCTGAGAAAACAGACAAGGCAACCTCGCATAAAATCGGCGGCAATCTATATATGCTAACAAATCCTAGAAAACAAAATAAGATATAATGCTTGTTGAATGATGTTTGCAGATTTCCTGGAGATTATAAAACTGATAATTCAACAAAAACTTTAAGGCTCCATTAGAAAAACAAAACTGGTAAAATTTCCAGAATTTTACACATGACGCCGTCAAGAATAAACTCGTGACGCCGTCAGAAGTGATCTGCAGAAATTCTTATGTTAAGTTTCCGGAAAATTTCTGGAAAAACTTCGTCCTACTTCTTGGAAAATCCTGCAAAACATTATTATGACTCGATACAAGAATTTGACTCTAACAAATACGAATATACATGTTCACTTAATATTGTGGAGAATCATGATCGATTTTGTTTCTTAAAAACATATTTGGGGTTTCCCCTTACACTTATCTTTTGCGAAATACCTTTGGATGAAGTTAAGACTATGCCAAACAACAAAAATAAAGTATTTTCACTATTTTAGTTTTGAAACATGATCTACCAACAATAAAAGTAAAGCATGCATACGGAAGCAAATAACAAACAAACAAAATAAAAATCACACAAAACATGGGTTGCCTCCCAAGAAGCGCTTTTCTTTATTTACGAGTCTTGTAGCTAGACTCAAGGTCATGGGTTACTACGTGACCTCATTGTTGGTTTCACCTTCTGATTGTAAATGTTCTTTGTAGAAACCAATCACCTTTTTCTCAATCGCTCCTATAATCCTATGGGCAAATTCCTTATCGACTTTATACTTTGGTCCTAGAGTCAAACAATCTTTGTAGAAAAGACTCTTCTTTTCCCATACATATTCCATGCCCTTTTTCTTATCCTCTTCATTGATGTCCTCAAAAGCACCAATGTTATCCATGTCAAATCGGGGCACAAAACGAAATTCTTTCATTCAATTAGGCATCCTATAAGTGATCATATCGGTGTTACTCGCAAATTGGATTGTCCCTTCTATCTCATCATATTCTAAGTTGGACTCTTCAACAAACGGTTTACCGAACACAACATTGGATAATCGACAATCAATAACATTAGCAAGATCTTCAACAATCATAAAGTCAGTGATATAAGTGAAATTCCCAACAAAGACATGTAGACCTTTAATTCTCCCAAAAAAGTTACAAACTCCACCAAGGTATTTGGGATCTCTTCTAGGTCCAAGTCTTGTTTTCACTATATTACTATAAACACTTGAGGACATAATGTTGATTGGGGATTTAAAGTCAATGTAAGCATTGTCAACGTGTCTATACCCAATCATACATGGTATCTTAGCATTCTTAGGGTCGCCTCTCTTTATCTTAGGTTCGATTCTAGTAAAAGGAGATCGAGGGTTGATGAGTGCTCAAACACTCATTATTTTTACCTTTTCTAAGTTGCCAAAACATCTAAAAACACTCAATATTGCATCAAAATAGTGAAAATATCCCAGGAATGTGTTTTATATGTTTCATATGCAAAATAATCAAAACAGATGAAAAACGTACAAAGTTTGCATAATTGGCAGTTTCAGTCCCTCAACTTTCAAAAGTTGTCAGATCTAGTCCCTGGTTATTCTAAAAACTTGAAAAAGTCACCAAAGGCCCTTTTAAATCAAAAAGTTACATAATTAGTCCTTTGGTGCAAAGTTTCACAAAATATCAAGTTTAGTCCCTGAAGTTTGGAAAATTGTCAAAAATGGTCCCTGAGATATTAAAACTTTGAGAAAAACAAATTTTGTCCTTGTACTTCTCATATATGGCAGGATTGGTCCTTGATTGGCAAGTTTTGGTGAAATTACACATTTGGTCCCTGGAGTTTGAAAGTTTGGCAGATTTGGTCCCTGGGAAATTAAAATGGAAAAAATCAACTTTGGTCCTTGAACTATTCATCACTTGGCATAAAATACCCTTATGGAAATTTTGAAAGAATGCCAAAACTCACCCCCAAACTTTCGGCTAATTACAAAATTGGTCCTTGTGTTATTTCCATACAAATACCAAACCGGACCCTTTATATTACTACAAATCCAATACCAAGTCCAATCCAAAAACAGACCCAGCCCACTTCCCTTTTCCTTTGGCACAAAAAAACAAAGCCCACCTTGGTAATAATAATACCAGGGTCAAACCAGTCAAACGCACACCCCTTTCCCTTCCCTCTCACGCAAAACCACCTAAAACCACCCTGGTTTGACCCCACCATCACCACTTGCCTGTCATATCTCCACCGCCCAACCCACCTTCACCTAATAATCCAACCACAATAAATGCTCCTCCAACCCTCCACACAAAACAGAAGCAATTGGTATCAAACCAATTTTCCTGCCAAAACACGTGGCAGATGATTAGAAGCCTTTCAGTGATCCAATAGTCAAAATTATTGATGGGATATGCTCAGAAGATGATCACAAACCCTAATGGAGGGCTATATAAAGAGAAGATTGCAAGGAGTATGGTAGTTAGTTGTTAATTTTACTCAAGGAAGCTTGTAATCTGTTTTAGTATTGTAATCTCAACGTTTCTTAATCAAAATTCCAAGTTTCATTCCACAATTCAGTTTTTAGTATTTAAAATTGCAATTTCCTTTTTAAGCTTTAAGTATGATTTAAACTAGTATTTACTGTTTCATAAGCTCTCTTAGGTAGGCCTGAATCATTAATTAAACAGAAAATCTAAAAAAATATAAAAAAGGAAAACAGAATCAAAGAAATAAGCCACAGGGTACCTTTGCAATTAAGTGGAAAGCTAATGGAAGTTGCCTGCAATGGAGGGGTAAGAAGGACTTTTACCTAGCTTGTTTACAAGCTAGGAGCTTGTAGCTGCCCATGTGGGAGCCCTTGTTTAGCTAGGGTCTCAGGTGAGTTCATAATTTTAATTTGATTTTTAGCTTTGTACTGTAGCTCAGCTTATTATCTACTTATTTGTGTTCATTTTAGCTTATTTAGTGTTCAATAGTAATATCATTACTTAAAATGAGTAGGTTGTTGGTTAATTTTCTTAGTTGCTTAAAATTCATAGTTTCACAATCAAAGTAGCATAATTAGTACTTTTGCTCATTTGTGATTATCATCTGTTTCTAAATGCTCATTTAAGCTTAACATACCATAAAAAGTTGAATTGGATCAGGTTCTATAGCCTTAACACCCAATTGCTTTGAAAATCACAAAACAGTCACTTAAAAGGTGTGTTTGGATCAGGGTAATCCTAGGTGTTGTGGTTTGTTATTGTTGTTGTTTCTTGTTCATACAAGTCACTTAGGTTATAACTAGCTCAGAATAATCATAATAACCAAGGTTTATTCATAAAAAAGTAAAAATCAAGCATTACAAGGCCTAGATTACCCTTTGTGTTGGATTAAGTGTGGCATATGCCCCAAATCCATTCACTTGTGAGTGGTTTAGCTTAATTTAGTCTTATACTAGCTTAATTCATCAATTTCAATCAGTAGGGTAAGATCAAAGTTCATCTTAGTCAACCTTTTATAAAATCTCAAAAAGTCAAAAGCATACCTTGTTTCAGAAATCCAAATCTTGAATGTTTTTTTTGTGAATTTTGTGTTAGGTCTTAGACCCTGATCTTTTTAGGGATTAATCTTTGCCACTTAATCTTCAAAATCTCATACACAGCTTATTTTTAAGATTTTTTTGTGAGCTTGTGCATTAGCTTAAACTGACCTGCAGGGCAAGTACATACCCTGCACCAGGGTAATTGACCCAACTTTCTTAGCCATTTGTGACTCACCCTTAGATTTTTGGCTTTTTGGGAAGCCAAGCAACCCATCTTGATAAGTTAAGGCTTATTTCACCTTTTTGAACTTAATTGATAGGGCTGCAATCACTCTCAAGTTTGGCCATTCCCTGTGTGCATACTGAGTATTCAGTGTAAGACCCCAACTTCATAGGCTTGCCCAAAGTTCATCAATAAGCAATAAGCCCTGCTTATTGGCTTATTGTGTAGCCTACCAGTCCCTCTTTAGGTTTCAAGTTTCATTTTGAACCCCTGATCTCTTCTGCGGACCCCACATAGGTCCAAAACCCTTAGGTTTGGCCTGATTTGGTCTGTGATTAAGCATAAGTGCTTATTTGAGGAGTTAAGCTTATTCAGTGTGCTTAATTGTTCCATTTTGCTTATTTCTTGTTAATAATCATCTGTGAGTGCTTAGTTTATCATTTCATAGCTTTTTCATAATAGCATAAGTCCTAATAAGCTATTTGTACACTGTTTGGAAACAAGGGGGTGTACACAGCTTATTTTTAAGCTAAATCAAAAGTTGTTTTGTAAAAAGTTATTATTTTTAAGTTATTTTCATCTGTCAAAAAGAAAAACACCAAAAAACCAAACTTAAAATTAGTGATAGCTTCTATTTAATAGATTTTATCTTTTTCATTTTTCATTTCAGCTTATTAATAAGCACTTTATCATTTTTATAATTTTATTAATTTACTCTTACCTTTAAGTATTTATAATAATTTTCTTAGATTTTTCTTAAACCGTTTACTAATTATTAGAATTAAAAATAGTTTAAATAATTAATTAGGTCATACTAGTAATTAATTAGTTTTCTTAAATTTTGATTAACAACAGTAGTTTTTTATAATTTTCCTAGGTTTTATAAATTAGTTAAGACTTTTAAAAAATAGATTTTTAAATTCTACTGTTCATTTTCCAATTTTCTTTTTTAAATTAGTTAAATTAGATTTAGATTAATAATTAAGTAAATAATTAGTAAAATAGTCTAAATATAATTTTTAGAAACTTTTTATATTTTTTTAGGATTCCTGTGATGGTTAATTAGTTTTATAAAATTTTCCATAATTATCTAAGTCATTTAGGTATTATTATTAATTTAAAATAGTTTAATTAGTTTAATTAAGATAATTAGTTTTTAATTAATAGGAAAACCATAAAAAGACAAAAATATTTATTTTTATTTTTTGTACTTTCTTCAAGTTCATTTTAAGGTTTAAAAATTATTTTTGCAAATTTTTAGGTTAATTTATAATCTTTGTCATTTTTAGTTAATTTAAATTAGATTTAATTTACTTTTTAAATAGTTTTAATTAATTAAGTAATATTTAAATATTAAAATAACCATTTTCATAATTTCATTTTCATTTTATATTTTCTTTTAAATTTTAAGTTTTTAAAAAAAAAGTTTCACTTACACCCCTTGTATTTTGTATTTGTCCAAAACCCACTTTTCTGTCTGTAATCTGATTCCAAGTTGTGCATTTGTGAATATATTTGTATATCTGTTATTATGAATATTATATCATTGTCCATATTACCAAATATCAGTAGCATAATCAATTCCCAATCATCTTAGCTACTGTCCTCAGTGCCACTCATTCCCAAAAGCGTTTTCCAAAACACTATTGCAATCTCGCTGGGACATAACGACCCGGGGACACACTATACTATCCACGGAGAATTGGAACTGAGCTGTCTTTGACTTATTGACCTTGGTCAATAATATCTGACCATTTCGGAACCAATCAAAATTTGGCGCCGTTGCCGGGGAGGTTGTTGCGTGTTTTTAAAATCGTTTTAAGTTTAGTGGTTTCCAAAACCCTCCCTATACAAATTTCACACAATTTGTAAAAAGTTTTTGTAAAAATATAATCATATCAAAAAAAATTCATTAACACTTTTCCTGAAGTGTTAACAACACCAAAAAAAAAAAAAAAAAAAAAAAAAAAAAAAAACTGTGAAGTTAAATTACTTCGTTTTCTTTAAGATTACAACCTGAAACAGTTGGTATAAGGTAAGTTCTGACATTAAATTGCGAACTGAAGAGGAATCCATTCTTTCCTCCCGCCAGCCTGCGAGTAATCTTAAAAGAACGATTTCGGTTAACGAATCAGTTCCAAAAATATTTCCCAAATTTTTCTACACACACACCTATAAGCCCAAAAACAATTTTTCTGTTAATAAATACATAAAATCTTACCACCGCAAACCAAGGCAGAACACCTACCAACTGGGGGTGTGGACATAATAAGTTCCCAAACTAAAGATTAAAACTTGCCATTGTATCCCTGTGAGTGGTGTACCTTTTTTAAAGAAGCCATTCACTTGTGATTATTAGTTTAAGTTCACTGTGGTTTTGCCTCGATCTTGTTTTGAAAAATTGTTTTTAGTGCATGCGCACTCGGTCACAAACAAAGCGTAAAAATCAGAAAAACGTACCCGAGCTACGTATTGTTATTGAAGAACCAAAAACCGAAATGGCCGATGGGCCACCACCACCACCCCCTGACCCTCCCAGGGATGAGCCAGCTCTCGATCTCCGAACGATGGAGGAGTTGTGCCAGTCTACCATGCAAGGGAGGGGCGGACCTATTGCACCACTCACTATTGAGGCTACGGACTTTGGCCTCAAGCACCACATGATCCAACAAGTCCAAAATTCGTGTCAATTTCACGGATTACCGGGTGACGATGCTAACAAGCATCTTGATAAATACCTTACTGTCACCCAAAGCATGAAACAACATGGTGTCACCGATGATGCCCTCCGGCTGTATCTCTTCCCCTATTCTCTCACTCATCATGCCACTGCATGGTTTGACCGACTCCCAAAGAATTCTATTCGTACCTTTGATGAAATGGTAACCAAGTTTTTAGCAAAATATTTTCCACCTTCCATGGTTACCAAGTTACGAAACGATATCAGCAACTTCCGGCAACGTCCCGATGAGTCTCTTTTTGAGGCTTGGGAACGTTATAAGCTAGCTATTGATCGGTGCCCTAACCACAATATGTTACAAGTTACCATCATAGACACCTTCTATAATGGTCTGACATTGAGGCACCGGGATATTCTCATTGCTGCTGCTGGTGGGACCTTTATGAAAAGGCGTCCCGAAGAATGCTATGAATTGATTGAGAACATGACTGCCCACCATA
Organism: Artemisia argyi; assembly: GCA_030686995.1. Taxonomy (NCBI): domain Eukaryota; kingdom Viridiplantae; phylum Streptophyta; class Magnoliopsida; order Asterales; family Asteraceae; genus Artemisia; species Artemisia argyi. The sequence goes on along the minus strand of CM060677.1, from coordinate 122,717,107 downwards.
ACTTTTGGGATTCCTCTGCGGAGAGGGATGAGTCATGTAAATCAATTATTCGTTCATCATCATCTCCTGAAATAATTTCTCTCACTAAGAAGATGGATGATATCTCTACGGCTGTGTTGAGAATGAACAAAACTATGCAAAATCAGGTTCAAAATCAACAAGTGAAAGTCGTGGCCCGAAGTTGTGAAACTTGTGGGGGCCCACATCTTTATTCCGAGTGTCCAGCTACTGCTGGTTTTCCTCAAGAGAACGTTTATGCTGCTCAAGGTTCCTACAACATGGGGGGTAATTCTTACCAACCGCAAGGGGACCGTAATCTCTTGAGCTATCGTTCCAACAATTTTCTCGGACCTCCCGGTTTTAACCAAAATCAAAACCGTAACTCGAATCAGAATCGAGGAGATTTTTACCAAGGTCAAAATTCAAATTTTCAAAACCCGAACCAAAATCAAGGTCATTTTAATCAAAACAATTTTCAAAATGGCAATCAAAATCAAGGTTTTCAAGGAAATTTTCAAAGAAACCAAAATCAAGGGAATTACAATCAGGGTAATTTCAATCAGAGAAACAATTTTCAGGGAAACAACAATCAAAATCATGGGAATTTTCAAAACAACCGTGTTCAAAATTTTCCTACTCAAAATCAAAACGTTGTTCCACCCTCGTCTTCCTCCGATGAAGTGCTAAAATAATTCATGAAAGCACAAGAGGAAACGAATCGGTTACTGATCAGCAAGATCTCTGAGCTTCAGAAGTCTTTAAATGATCGACCCTCGGGCCCGGGTATACTACCGAGCAACACGATCACTAACCCGAGGGGCGATGTCAAAGCGATCACTACCCGAAGTGGGGTATCATACAATGGACCCACGATTCCCTCTACCTCTTCTTCTCCTCCTACTAAGGTAGCGGAATGTGAACCTGAGGTTACCACGGACACGGTACTTCCTACTAATAACGGAGGTACCAACAACGTCCACCCTCAAGTTGTCCCGGTCCCGACTCGTAAGTCAAAAGTTGTATTTGATCCTCCTGAAAGTTCTGATGAAATTCCAAAGAACGATCCTAAGCCTTCAATTCCATATCCTCCACGATTGAATGATCAAAAGAACCGCGAAAGAGCTAATCATCAGATGGAAAAATTTTATCAAATTTTCCAAGAGTTACATTTCGATATTAGCTTCGCGGATGCTCTTCTTCTCATGCCTAAATTTGCTTCAACAATCAAGAATCTGATAAGCAACAAAGAAAAACTCTGTGAGATGGCAAAAACTCCACTTAACGAGCATTGCTCAGCAGTGCTCTTGAAAAAGCTTCCCGAAAAGCTTGGAGATCCCGGGAAATTTCTCATTCCTTGCATTTTCCCTGGGATGGTTGAATGCTTTGCCTTGGCCGATCTTGGTACAAGCATTAACCTGATCCCTTACTCAGTCTGGAAAAGACTCTCTCTTCCTGCTCTCACTCATACCTGCATGACTCTCGAGCTTGCAGACCGTACTATATCTCGTCCTCTCGGCATTGCCGAAGATATCTTTGTGAAAGTAGGAAAGTTCCATTTTCCGGCAGATTTCGTGATTGTTGATTTCGATGCTGACCCAAGAGTTCCTCTCATTCTCGGGAGGGGATTCTTGAGAACGGGCCATGCTTTAATCGATGTATTCGAAGAAGAAATCACTCTACGTGTAGGTGGTGAAGCCATCACATTCAATATTGATCAGACTTCAAGATACTCCTCCAACTATGACGCTGAAACGGTTAACTGAATTGACATCATCGATGTTGCGTCAGAGGAGTATTCTCAAGAAGTCCTCGGTTTCTCAGCAAGTGGCAGTACCACTCTTTCTTCTGAGCCTATCATATCCGACTCTTCCCCTTCTCTCACTCCGTTTGAGGGAAGTGAGTTCCTTCTGGAAGAGGTCGAGGCTTTTCTTGCTCAGGATAGTTCAATCCCTCATGAGATTGATGAAAACTATCTTGACCCAGAGGGGGACATTCTTCTTCTTGAAAGATTGTTAAATGACGATCCTTCACCCTCTCCGTCTCCAAAACAACTTCATAAAGCGGAAATTAAGTCTATTGAAAAATCTAAAGAATTTCCCGAGGTTGAGCTCAAGGACTTGCCTCCTCATCTAGAATATGCATTTCTGGAGGGTGATGATAAATTACCCGTCATTATTGCTAAAGACTTAAAAGATGAGGAAAAGGCTGCACTCCTAAAGGTTCTTAAGGCAAACAAGCAAGCAATTGCTTGGAAACTCTCCGACATTAAGGGTATTAGCCCTGACTTTTGTACACACAAAATCTTAATGGAGGATGACTTTAAGCCAGCAGTGCAACAACAGAGAAGGGTGAATCCCAAAATCTACGAAGTTATCAAACAAGAGGTTCTAAAACTTCTTGATGCGTGATTGATTTATCCTATATCTGACAGTCCTTGGGTTAGCCCAATTCATTGCGTTCCTAAAAAGGGTGGCATAACCGTTGTCACCAATGAGGAAAACGAGTTGATTCCAACTCGTTTGGTCACGGGTTGGCGAGTATGTATTGACTATCGAAAGTTGAATGAAGCTACCCGTAAAGACCATTTTCCTCTCCCTTTTATGGACCAGATGCTCGAAAGACTAGCGGGGAATGAATACTACTGTTTCCTCGATGGTTTCTCGGGTTACTTCCAAATCCCCATTGATCCACATGATCAAGAGAAAACTACCTTCACATGCCCCTACGGAACTTTTGCTTACAGACGAATGCCTTTCGGCTTATGTAATGCACCAGGCACGTTCCAAAGGTGCATGATGTCTATATTTTCCGACATGATCGGGAAAATCATGGAGGTATTCATGGATGACTTTTCAGTCATCGGGGATTCATTCCTGTCTTGTCTCTCCAACTTGGAACAGATGTTTAAACGTTGCAAAGAAACGAATTTAAGTCTCAACTGGGAGAAGAGCCATTTTATGGTTAAAGAGGGCTTTGTCCTCGGCCATAAAATTTCAAAAAACGGGATTGAGGTTGACAAAGCCAAAATTGATGTCATAGCTAAACTACCTCATCCCACCACCGTTAAAGGTGTTAGGAGCTTTTTGGGTCATGCCGGCTTCTACCGTAGGTTTATCCAAGATTTCTCTAAAATTGCTCGGCCTATGACCCATCTCCTCGAGAAGGATGCTCCTTTCATCTTCTCTCCTGAGTGCATCGAAGCTTTTGAAACATTAAAGAAAAAGCTTACCGAGGCACCGATTCTTGTTGCCCCCGATTGGGACCTACCTTTTGAGCTTATGTGCGATGCTAGTGATTTTGCCATAGGTGCGGTCTTGGGGCAATGAAAAGCAAAATACTTTCAGCCTATACACTACGCAAGCAAAACTATGACCGAGGCTCAAAGTCATTACACCACCACTGAAAACGAACTACTAGCTGTGGTGTATGCCTTTGAAAAATTCCGGCCATACTTAATCCTGACCAAATGCGTAGTGTATACGGATCACTCGGCTTTGAAGTACCTATTTGCAAAGCAAGATGCAAAGCCGAGGCTACTCCGTTGGGTTCTCCTCCTCCAAGAATTTGATATCATTATCCGTGATAAAAAAGGAGCCGAGAACCTTGCTGCTGATCATCTCTCACGATTAGAAAACCCTCACCAGGATGTGTCCGAGAAACAGGAAATAAATGAAACATTTCCTCTCGAAACACTCAATGCGGTTGCTTTTCGTGGTGACTCTACTACCCCATGGTTTACCCATTTTGCAAATTACCATGCGGGTAACTTCATCGTGAAGGGGATGACGTCCCAACAGTAGAACAAATTATTCAAAGACGTTAAACATAACTTCTGGGACGACCCCTATCTCTTCAAAATATGTGCCGATCAAGTCATCAGGCGATGTGTTTACGGACAGGAAGCCGCTGATATTCTCAAGGCTTGCCATGCTGGACCCACCGGGGGCCACCATAGTCCTAACTACACCGCCAAAAAGGTGTTTGATTCCGGTTTCTATTGGCCCACGATCTATAAGGATGCCCACGAGTTAGTCAAAGCTTGTGATGCTTGTCAGCGTCACGGGAATATTTCACAAAAGAACGAAATGCCACAAAATGCCATTCAAGTTTGTGAAATCTTTGACGTCCGGGGCATTGATTTTATGGGGCCATTCCCATCTTCTCGTGGAAACAAATATATTCTCGTGGCTGTTGACTACCTGTCAAAATGGGTTGAGGCTAAGGCCTTACCCACTAACGATGCCCGAGTTGTTGTGAAATTCTTGAAATCTCTCTTTGCTCGTTTTGGAACTCCACGTGCCATCATTAGTGATCGCGGTACACACTTTTGCAATGATCAATTCGCAAAAGTCATGCTTAAGTACTGTGTTACTCACCGTCTTTCTACCGCGTATCACCCACAAACAAGTGGGCAGGTGGAGGTCTCAAACCGTGGTATTAAGCGGACCGTAGGTGAAAACCGTGCTTCCTGGTCGGATAAACTAGATGATGCACTCTGGGCCTTCCGTACAGCTTACAAAACACCCATCGGGTGTACTCCCTACAAGCTTGTATACGGGAAGGCGTGTCATTTACCGATCGAACTCGAGCACAAAGCCTACTGGGCCTTGAAACATGCAAACTACGACCTTCATAAAGCAGGTGATCACCGTAAGGTTCAAATCAATGAATTAAACGAACTTCGTGATCAAGCCTACGAGAACTCTTTGATCTACAAAGAAAAGAGAAAGAAGATTCACGACTCCAAAATTAAGAACCGCGTTTTCAACGTCGGTGACAGAGTCCTTCTTTTCAATTCGAGGTTAAAGATCTTCTCGGGGAAATTAAAAACCCGATGGACTGGACCATTCACTGTGGCAAAAGTATATCCATACAGGACTGTTGAGTTATCTCAACCCGAAGGTCCCAACTTCAAAGTGAATGGTCATTGTTTGAAACATTATTTTGGAGAGGACATACCATCCTTGGTTGTCCCAGATCTCCAAACTTTCCCCATTGACCAATGAATTTGGGGATCGAGTCAAGCTAGTGACTCGATGAACAAAAATTAGCAAAATATGGGTTTTCACCCATATCTCTGACTTCTTTCTACTTTCTACCACTCTAGTGTAGGGGAGTGGCCGTCCCCCACCTTTTGAAAAGTAAATATGTATATAAGTCTCTAAAAAAAAGTGTTTATATGTACAGATAAATAAAGTGAAAAATAAAAACAATATTTCCACAGTTAGCTTTGAATATTAGCTTTTTCCGTTCAGAGATTCGGCATAATAGCCGGGACTTTGAATATTGAGGACAAAAAAAAAAGTGTTTATTGTAATTTCAAATTTTAGTTGTTAATTTTACTCAAGGAAGCTTGTAATCTGTTTTAGTATTGTAATCTCAACGTTTCTTAATCAAAATTCCAAGTTTCATTCCACAATTCAGTTTTTAGTATTTAAAATTGCAATTTCCTTTTTAAGCTTTAAGTATGATTTAAACTAGTATTTATTGTTTCATAAGCTCTCTTAGGTAGGTCTGAATCATTAACTAAACAGAAAATCTAAAAAAATATAAAAAAGGAAAACAGAATCAAAGAAATAAGCCACAGGGTACCTTTGCAATTAAGTGGAAAGCTAATGGAGGTTGCCTGCAATGGAGGGGCAAGAAGGACTTTTACCTAGCTTGTTTACAAGCTAGGAGCTTGTAGCTGCCCATTTGGGAGCCCTTGTTTAGCTAGGGTCTCAAGTGAGTTCATAATTTCATTTTGATTTTTAGCTTTGTACTGTAGCTCAGCTTATTATTTGCTTATTTGTGTTCACTTTAGCTTATTTAGTGTTCAATAGTAATATCATTACTTAAAATTAGTAGGTTGTTGGTTAATTTTCTTAGTTGCTTAAAATTCATAGTTTCATAGTCAAAGTAGCATAATTAGTACTTTTGCTCATTTGTGATTATCATCTGTTTCTAAATGCTCATTTAAGCTTAACATACCATAAAAAGTTGAATTGGATCAGGTTCTATAGCCTTAACACCCAATTGCTTTGAAAATCACAAAACAGTCACTTAAAAGGTGTGTTTGGATCAGGGTAATCCTAGGTGTTGTGGTTTGTTATTGTTGTTGTTTCTTGTTCATACAAGTCACTTAGGTTATAACTAGCTCAGAATAATCATAATAACCAAGTTTTATTCATAAAAAAGTCAAAATCAAGCATTACAAGGCCTAGATTACCCTCTGTGTTGGATTAAGTGTGGCATATGCCCCAAATCCATTCACTTGTGAGTGGTTTAGCTTAATTTAGTCTTATACTAGCTTAATTCATCAATTTCAATCAGTAGGGTAAGATCAAAATTCATCTTAGTCAACCTTTTATAAAATCTCAAAAAGTCAAAAGCATACCTTGTTTCAGAAATCCAAATCTTGGATGATTTTTTGTGAATTTTGTGTTAGGTCTTAGACCCTGATCTTTTTAGGGATTAATCTTTGCCACTTAATCTTCAAAATCTCATACACAGCTTATTTTTAAGATTTTTGTGTGAGCTTGTTCATTAGCTTAAACTGACCTGCAGGGCAAGTACATGCCCTGCACCAGGGTAATTGACCCAACTTTCTTAGCCATTTGTGACTCACCCAGTGGGACCCACCCATAGCTTTTTGGCTTTTTGGGAAGCCAAGCAACCCATCTTGATAAGTTAAGGCTTATTTCACCTTTTTGAACTTAATTGATAGGGCTGCAATCACCTTCAAGTTTGGCCATTCCCTGAGTGCATACTGAGTATTCACTGTAAGACCCCAACTTCATAGGCTTGCCCAAAGTTCATCAATAAGCAATAAGCCCTGCTTATTGGCTTATTGTGTAGCCTACCAGTCCCTCTTTAGGTTTCAAGTTTCATTTTGAACCCCTGATCTCTTCTGTGGACCCCACAGAGGTCCAAAACCCTTAGGTTTGGCTTGATTTGGTCTGTGATTAAGCATAAATTAGTTAAATTAGATTTAGATTAATAATTAAGTAAATAATTAGTAAAATAGTCTAAATATAATTTTTAGAAACTTTTTATAATTTTTTAGGATTCCTGTGATGGTTAATTAGTTTTATAAAATTTTCCATAATTATCTAAGTCATTTAGGTATTATTATTAATTTAAAATAGTTTAATTAGTTTAATTAAGATAATTAGTTTTTAATTAATAGGAAAACCATAAAAAGACAAAAATATTTATTTTTAATTTTTATACTTTCTTCAAGTTCATTTTAAGGTTTAGAAATTATTTTTGTAAATTTTTAGGTTAATTTGTAATCTTTGTCATTTTTAGTTAATTTAAATTAGATTTAATTTACTTTTTAAATAGTTTTAATTAATTAAGTAATATTTAAAAATTAAAATAACCATTTTCATAATTTCATTTTCATTTTAAATTTTAAGTTTAAAAAAAAAGTTTTACTTGCACCCCCTGTATTTTGTATTTGTCCAAAACCCACTTTTCTGTCTGTAATCTGATTCCAAGTTGTGCATTTGTGAATATATTTGTATATCTGTTATTGTGAATATTATATCATTGTCCATATTACCAAATATCAGTAGCATAATCAATTCCCAATCATCTTGGCTACTGTCCTCAGTGCCACTCATTCCTAAAAGCGTTTTCCAAAACACCATTGCAATCTCGCTGGGACATAATGACCCGGGGACACACTATACTATCCACGGAGAATTCGAACTGAGCTGTCTTTGACTTATTGACCTTGGTCAATAATATCTGACCGTTTCGGGACCAATCAAGGGTTATCAATAAGATTATTATAGTACGCAATCTCCTCCTTAGTGGGGTATAAATTAAAATAATTATCTAGCTTTGGATCAATTTCCCCTTTTTCAAGTTCCTCAACAACATTCTCAAAATCATTAGGCCCTAGGTCCTTATTTGAATACAAGGCGGTCGCTAGGTCACTAAATGCATTCAAAATGGTCAACGGAATAGTCAATGAATTCAATTTACTGACAAAGGCACGAAGAAAATAGAATAAAGAGAACCTAAAAATAAAAATAAAATCTTACTAGAAAGGAATCTAGCAAGTAGACCTAATAAAAAGAAATTCTAACCTATATAATAACTATTCCACGGGCTGCGGCGCCAAAAACTTGGTGCGTAGGGATTGCACCAGGCTTTACCTCTTGAGGGATCTCGAGAAGCTTACAACCCCCACCAGGCAGTGTACCTTATCGATGTAGTATAGTATAATGACAAGTACTGGGGGATTGATCGTTCAGCTAGGAATAGTGTCGCTAGGATTAGAAAACCTAAAGACTAGGTCTAGAGATGAGGGATGATTCTTTTTGTATTTTTATATTTTTTATAAAAGCAAGTAAAAATCTCGGTTTTGAAGGAGTGGGGCGGAATTAGTTGCTAGTCAACTAACCCAATAACTAAAGATGCAATCAAAATAAAATACTAGAAATGAAAATAAACTACATTAAACTAATGGTGTGAGCAATATACGGGAGATTATGTTTACTTAGATTTCACTACTCCCTAGATATCTTTTACAGTTTAATTACTTGTTACAGTTGCTTGGATGACGGATTGTATTCCTTAATACCATTCATGGGGTGGCGTACTTACTTCCCCAATCCTATAAGTGCCTACTTCAGTCCTATGTCGAGCCGGCTAAGAAGCTCCTAACATGGGATCACTAGAATTTGCTCATGCATTAAATACAACCATTAAAACCTAGTACACATCGGTTCATGTTTCTTAAGACGTTCAAGCATGTTACACAATGGAGATCTACCAGTTTTCTTAAGCCTAACATTGAAATCATTCATCCATTACAACTATAAACAAGCAATCAACCTATAATCAACATCTAAGTTTCATTACACCTAAGCAAACACATGAAAGATCTAGCCTAGCATGTTAAAATCAAGACAAGCATAAGATATATTCAAACAATACATAGACATATTGAATGAATTGAAAGAGGACTTATCTCAATTGAACATGAAAGGTTTCAAGGGGTGAAAACCCTTGAAAATACTGTTACAAACGACCTAGGGTTTATTAGGTTCGACCCTAGTATTCTCCACACAAGTTCCTCTCTTAATGAATGAAAAATAGAAAAGTATATATAGATTCTGAGAGGTGACGGCGTCAAGAACAAATTTCTGACGCCGTCATCTCGCCGCCAAATAATTTCTCGGACTGCCTAGATCTGGGTTTGACGCCGTCATGTGTATTCCAATTGCAGGCCGTCACAATATTAACTCTTGACGCCCTTCTCTTGACGCCTTCAGGTTTTCTCTGGGTCGTCATGGATTTTACTCCTGACGCCGTCATAATTTTCTTCTTGACGCCGTCAGGTACTGTTCTCAGGTTGGAAAATTAAGTCTTTGCCGTTTTCTTCACTTTTATGCGAAAACGTCCAAAATACTTCCTTTTCCAGAATTCACTCCCAAAGTACCTAAAATCACAAAAGGAACAATTTAGGGCAATATTTGATCAAATAAATTCAATTCCGGGCTTAAATGGCCCCCTAAAAACGGTTCATTTTTTGCCTCATTAGCGCCGCATGTAATTATCTTATGCGCCACATATGAAACCTTGGTCAACGAAGAAGATCTGACTTATCTACTCCAGATACGATGCATTACATTCTGAACATACGGTGCGTCACTCTCAAGACTTCACCAAAGATAATCCAAGATAGTTAAGGACATGCGCCGCATAGAAGATTCAAGTTACGCCGCATCTAAAGACGGTGTACGAATATTCCCGAATTTAATAATCTTGGACCCCACGCGAAGTTAAGTACATGCGCCGCATCCACTATGTTGATGTGCCGCATCGAACCCTCTAACAGAAACTATAAATACCCCATTAGACAACCGAATTTTGTGTGCCAAAAGTTACAGAAGCTGCAATATAAACCCTAAGGAGAAGAATACCAACGAAAAGGTAACATAAGACACACCCAATTGAAGATCTCAGAGCAGCAAGAAGGTTCTGCTAGTGTTTTAATTCAATTAAGTAGTTTTGTTTTATTGTAATAGTACACATTAATCCATCAGGATTGATGAGCTTGTGACCGCCATATTGCTCCCTTTAAATTTGCTTTCCCATCGATTAAAGTTTATTTGATGTTTATTTGGTTCTTGTTATATGTGCTTTGATAACCTCTGTGTCTAGTTGTGGCTTGCTTGGGCTGCCATACCCCTTCCACGATTACTTCACTAGCATCATAAGTTAGTGTAAGCACTTAAAAAAGGTTAAATAATATAGACATAAGTAATCATTAAGAGTTTACTCGCCTATAATTATGATACCAACGAGAGAGAAGAGATTACAACACTCATCATATAAAACTAGCAATAAAACAAGTGACAAGCTACTTAATCATTCGTCAGGCCTCTTATATGTATCTGTTATCTATATGTGTACTTGTTTGGCATTCGTTGTATTCTATCTTATTAGTTTTATAGTTTTTAATTAATCAACTCAATTCGTGCTAGTCTCTCAGACTGAACCCCTTTACGTTAGATTAGGTTGTAAAACTAACTTAGGAATTAAAATACTGATAGACATTCTAGGTGTTAACGTTCCACTCTTAGTATTTGACACTCTACTTACCAACTAGCTACATCGATCAGGTACACTACTCGTTAGTGTGTGTTATAGGTTAAGTCGGCTAAATATAAATTAATAACTTGATAAGAATAATCTAGACCTACAACGATTTACACACGCATCAAGTATAAATGGTGTTATTGTAGTTTTGGGTGAAGTTGTTGTTACTCTTATTATTAGTAGTAAGGTATCATCATTTGCACTAACTGCTTGAACCAACAATAAATATTACACATGTAAACCCTAACGTATCCTAAGCCCATAAACGAGATTGGGCCAACTAACCTAATTCATTATCTAAAATATTTAATAGATGTTTTTCTTAAAAGAGTTCTACCATGGTTACAACCCTCCTCTGTGTGATTAAGGTCATCCACCTAGGTGGGCTCGAGGTGGTCGTTGGTTATGTTTAAAATTTGAGGGGGTTGTTCACCAAACAAGTTTAGTTAAGAAATTTGTGTAAGAAAGAAAAAATTTCTGGATTTTTGAGTGAGAAATGAGTGAAAATAGATGAAATTTTTTAAAGAATTTGCGGCTATTTCATATCATGTCACCACGGATGGCATCATGTTTACATAAGGTATGTAAATCGGTTTAAAGATGGGATGTAAATGGTTTTGTTGTTTGGTTTCCCTTGTAGAACAGTAAGGACCTGATAAGATTGATAAGGATCAAGAAACTCGAGAAACACCTAAAAAAAAGACCATAATTTACTGTTGTGAGGCAGTATTTGCCCAAGTATGCGAAACTTGTGAAGTTATGTGTGTTGCTCTCTTTTTATTGAGAGACTTGTAGGGTTTATAGATAAACTATTTGGGGACGATCAATGGCTGCTAGGGAGCCATGTGTTGATCATCCGTGAGCAGACATGGAGGACAGGTGTCATGCGTCCTTTAGCTCATGCAGGAGAATGCTCTGTTTTCCTATTTTGTTGGTCCTATGTTCCCTACTGTGCTATGTCAGACTCGTACGTCTTAACCATTACTTACAGTTGGCGTAGTTGTCTCTTGTGCATGTACTATGCATCCTGAGAAACATTACTAGGCCTAGCTCAGCCTTGGTTTATGTAGTTCTTGTCACTATGGACTCGTGAACTATTGTTGTTTGGGCTTGATTCAAGTGTGTGATTAGTGGGCTTGGGCCACTATATGATACAGTATTAGGTTGCATCTTGCCTCCAGACGCCTTTATGTGTATGATTATCATAATAGCTCTCCATCAGGTCCGAAACACTTGATTAATTTAAATCATTTGTAAATCATATAAATCATTTTTATTTATTTATTTAATTAAACCATAATTACTTAATTAAATTAATGTTGTTGGTTAAGATTTTGGTCAACACGTTTGACAAGGACATGTCCTTGCCAAAGGGTTGGTGGAAAAAAATAAAAGGAACAATTACCCAAAATGAAAAAACTATGGGGAAAATAAAAATGGGTCAACCTTTTGGCGAGAACATGTCCTCGCCAAAGGTTTTCGTTGAAAATTTTCTTCAATTTCTTCCCCGTCAAAGTCTAAAAGTGGGATATTTTATCGTTTAGCATGTTTTGGCGAGGAAATTTGTGTTCTTGCCAGAAAAACAAATCACCGACCACCTTATTGTTGTAGTGATAGGGCTAAACTTGTCATTTTGATAATAAAGATTGTTATTTTTACCTATCTTAATTTGAAGAAAATTTATTGATGGACAATAAAAAATTTTTGTTGGCGGACAATAATATTAGGACGGTAAGAGTAACAATCGTGAGATAAGATATGCAATACAATAGTGATGATATTAGACTTTAAATTTCCATAATCGATTGAACATGTTGTCTTTTTTCTAATATGAAAATCTTAGCAACAAATACAATGATTGGTAAAAATGCCAAAACTTAGCTTACACATGTTGAATATTGATGAAGAATATAGAAACATGGTTCTTGGCTAGAACGGGTTGATGCCGATTTTCTTTGCCATCTGATAAACCATCTAAACCTGTAAACAATCACAAGATCTAATTAGTACTCAAAATGTATGTTTTGTAATAAAAACATGCAAATAACATCTTAAGTTCCTAACTGCATAAACTTAAAATTCACCATTCAAGAATGTTGACCAGATTTTATGTAGAAACTACGATAAAATCAAAGCTTCCATGTTTAGTCCCAAAAATTTCTTACACATACCTTCTCTAAGACCTTATGAATAAAGTCTTTCACTTCAGACATAACTTGCTCGGATTCAGGCAACTCTAGGAATAAGTAGAATGCGTGACACATATTTGGATATTCCACCAAGTATGCTTCTTTGCCAGACTTCTTCAACCACTCATAGTACCTTTTCTGCCAGTCTTGTAGGGCATCAAACCCAGCTACCACTACTATTGTTGCTGGAAAATCCAATTTTGATATGTCCACTGCATTCGGCCCACTAACATTGATAATTGGATGATCACGATTATAGCCTTCACCTGGCGGCATGAACGCCTTCCAATACCAATCTGTCCGCTCTGGTGACACTATAGGTGCATTTTTTAGTTCAATTTCAGAATTTGTTCGCTCCTCCCCACCAAAGAATGGTTGAATCGCCACCACGCCAATAACCTTCAAATATCATATGATTAGCGATAATTCTAATTATATATTGTAGTACAACAATTATTATTGGCTATAGTCATTCATCTATTAGATTAATCACATATCTAGTTAGATTAAGAATGGTAACTGATCAATTGAACAATGCTTTATAAGCAAAGATCCAGTTAGCAAACGGTTGATATACATCATCGAGGTTGTTCATAATTTCTGTGAACACAACCAAATCAAAGCATAAAGGCTAGGATGAACAAGTCATTTCAGTTAGCTGGTGTGAAATTCTTTTAACCGACCATATTCGTTTTGCTCGCAAGTTGATAGTATTATCTGTTCTATGTGTTGTCTTGTTGGTTTAGCGCGTTAATAATCAAACTCATTGGGTAATTTCTTGAATAATGTTAAATACCACTTTCCTAATACAATATTTGAAGCTATTTCGTGTTTTAGGTTACACGAAATTTGTATGGGATAAGACAAGAAAAACACTCAAATTATAGGCAAAAGAAGGAGAACATATCATAGAAAATTTGTTGTTATTCACATTATTGATATGGATATCTTCATATGAAAGACCAACAATTATGTTTATATAACATAAACTCAATAGTTACAGCTTACATGGGAAAAGTTCTGACTCTTTGTAAAAAGTAACAACCTTTGGCGGATGATGATAACTCTTCATATAAGTTCCAAACTAATATGTGATATTTCGGAATCGTCAATAAAGGCTGCCCAAGAAGGCATATGTATATCTATCTGGGACAACTAATTTTTGTTAGTAACACAAATATGCACATCTTTTTAACCATCGCGATATGTAGTCACGACTTGAATTTCATCACTTTATGGAACATCCAAGGGTCACGCCCCTTATACATTTACAACCTTTGCCATTCTCTTATCCGGAATCAAGTTAGTTCATATAAGCGTACACTCTGCACATCACTTGTAGTTCAACTTAACTTGAAAGTCATTCGGGTAAACCTTAATTCCATAAAATACTTTATGACACTAAAATAATCTTTTAAGGCATTGAATAAATTTTTTTAATTACCTAAGACTCTAAGTCATAAGATGAAGATAAAAATTTATAGCTTCATTAACTATCTAAATATTTATTGCGATCTAATCACAATTTAGTAGTAACTTGCAAGGCTGTCGAGATTAAGATCTCATCTGAGATCGTTTTTGTGTTTGCAATGTCGAAACTGTAAAATCGAAATGAGATCTTAAGATCCTACCAATTTGTCTTGTTTTTTTTTTAGAAAGGCAACAACTTTAAAACCAATTTGTCTTGTTTTATTAACAGGGAATAAATGAGTCCAATTGTTTTGCAATTCTACTCAACACTAAAGAAAACATCACGTAAAATGGGACTCATTTATTCCCTGTTAATAAATTTCATCAAGTGTTATATAATACAAACAAAAATATTTACGGTCAAATTCGGGCCCGCGGACAATTAAAATGGGACGGAGGGAGTATAATAAAAGTAAAACACAAAAATATCAAGTTTTAATCATGACACTAACGAGAGATAGGAAAAAAATGCATAGGTCATAAACGTCTCAAAAACATGAACGCAAAAGATTAATACAAAATCATCAATTTTTTAATAAAGAGCGGTGCATTAACTTCATTTTTCTCATTCAAGTCGAAATCCGGTTCTTCAAAATTATAATAACAACCCAGAGTGAGAGAAAAATATGCCTTGGCATAAGACTTTAGCTAAAATGTAAAATATGGACTAATATAGCACTGAATAACCAAAATACAAGTCTAATCTATTTTGTTACTTTCAATGTTTGGGCTTAAGTGAGAATAATGGGCCAAAAGGTGAGTAATCACAAATGGATGCCGATCCTTCATACAATCCTACCTAGCGGATAATCCTAAACTGATCCTACAAGTATCATGATAGTAGGATAGATGTTCATAATATCTACTACTCCCTACGTCCCATTTTATAAGTCTATGTTTGAAAAGTCAAAGTCTTTTTCTTCAAAGTTTGACCTTAATTATTTTTTTTTCGTTGGTGTATTTTCATTGGTGTATTTTTTATCAAGTATTATATAACATGAAAAAAAATAATTACAGTCAAACTCTGAAGAAAAAGACTTTGACTTTTCAAACATGAACTTATAAAATAGGACGGAGGGAGTAATTCACAATCTTGTCAACCTCAGAAATTTGACCCTACATCTAATATTGGGCTGTCAACGATCGCACTTCTGGCACACAAAAGGGTCACTAATCATCCTATAGTGCGTGTCAAGATATATTCCCATGGTACTTTCGAACTCTTTGTAATATGTAAATTGTAATTTGTTCGATCACTTAATAATCATGCGTTATAGTTCTTACTTCTCTTTTGAAACTTTGACTTTAAACAAACTAATGACACAAGTCACCTAAATCCACCAAACCAATTTGACCAACTTGGCCAATAATATGTCATTTTCAAAATAATGTTTACCGGCTGACCTAATTTTCTATGTCCGAAACTGGCCTTGAACAATAAACACTCCTAAGTTAATTTTACCTTAAGTTGTTTGAAGTTGAATTCACATGCTCTTTGTGCAACATGATGAGCTAGGTTTCCCCCAGCACTGTCTCCTGCCATAAAGCTTCGTGAAATATTCGCATTCTCTGGTAACCATTTCAACCTACGCTCCTCATCATCATCAAGAAATTTCAACACATCAAAACAATCATCATGTTGTGCAGGGTACTTATGCTCTGGTGCAAGACGGTATTCAACAGAAATAATTACTGCTGGCACTTTTCTAGCAAATTTTCGACACACATCATCGTAGGCTTTTCCATCAGCACCAGGGTAGACGAATCCTCCCCCGTGAAAGAACACGATCACGGGAAAATCTTCCATAGCGTTTTCTTCTGTGGGGACAAATACACGGAACCATAGCTTACGAGCTGGATCCACGACCACATCGTGTGTCTTGACACCATTGATAGGTTTGGAAGTTGGTGGGATCCGAAAGTCTAGGAAACTGAGGAGACGGCGGTTTATTGTACCATCTTTACGTCTAACTATGTCTGTGAGGGAGGAAAAAAGCGAAATTAGAATTCGGGTTTTCCATGGCAAAGCAAGAGATGTGGGAGGTTTGGGTAATGCATCCATGTAGGGAAAACTAATGTGAAAGAGTGGTGCCTTTTGATATAACACGAGTAGCTAGTTAAGTGGGTAGTTTGTTTTTCAAAAGTAAAAAAAGTAGTGGGTACAATACTCGAGTGGGTAGATTTTTGGTATGAATTTACTATTTTTGGTGATCACCAAATATCCTCGTTTTATAATGATTTTATATTCAACAATAATCCATGGTGATGAATTATAAGTGATATTTTCTTACTACCGGAGGATTAGTCTATCGGGTGAAGCTCTCGTGCTTTAGTCAATTGATCCGAGTTCGAGTCTCATTTTTGGAATTTGCTTTAAATAAGTATCTGTTTCCGCAAAAATTATGGGCACACTGGAGAGACTTTGTGTAATAAGAGATCGGGGGTCGAGTCTCGGCTCGTCTCACTCCAGGTGGTGCTCCTCTAGTCCAGGAGAGTGGACAATGGCTGGTGCTAAAAGACACCCGGGATCAAGGTGTTCCCGCTAATCTACATTTTTGTGGAATAAGTGATATTTTCTTGTGATTTATTATTATTATTATTATTATTATTATTATTATTATTATTATTATTATTATTATTATTTTTTTTTTTTTTTTTTTTTTTTTTCTGAAAACCAAAAATATGGTTTTACATAGAGTTTTGGTACCCTACAACAAATAATATAAGGTAGCGCTACAATAGTTAGGTTTGCGTATCATTTCTAAATTTTAGAAGTTTTGAAATTCAATTAGTATGAGAGCATACTTTATGAATGAACTCCTTTATTTGTGATATAACTTGCTCAGATTCAGGCAACTCCGGGAAGACGTAGAAACCGTGGCACATGTTTGGGTACTCCACTAAATATGCTTCTTTTCCGGACTTCTTGAGCCACTCGTAGTACCTTTTCTGCCAATCTCGTAGAGGATCAAACCTTGCCACAACCACTACCGTTGGTGGGATATCTATTTGTGATATGTCCATTGCATTTGGCCCGCTAACATTGATGATGGGATGGTCACGGTTGTAGCCTTCACCTGTTGGCATTAACGCGTTCCAATACCAATCACATTGCTTTAGTGACACTAGAGGCACTCTTTCAAGTTCTTTTTCAGAATCTGTTCGCTCCTCTCCACCAAATAATGGTTGAATCGCCACCACACCGATTACCTTCAAACATCATATACGTGTTATTTGTTAAGTATATTAAATTCTGTCGTATATTCTATTGAAACCATCAGATATGTGCTGTTTTGCAAGGAAAATAATTAATTAGCAAGCACGCATACTTTTACCATGATTTCAATAAGCATATTGCCATAGGATGAATCTCGGCATATGAAAGTATATGTTCATATGGATTATTAATCAGAATCAATAATTAAAACAAAGGTTTACAGTTGTGATAATAAGTTAAGATGACTCATAAAAACACGAAAAGATCTAGAAGTGATGAATGTACCTTGAGTTGATTGAAGTTAAATTCGCAAGCTCTTTGAGCAACATGATGAGCTATGTTTCCACCAGCGCTATCTCCCACCAAAAAACACCGTGAAATATTAGCACTATCGGGTAACCATTTCGACTTATTCTCATCATCGTCTAGAAAATTTAACATATCAAAGCAATCATTATGTTGCACAGGGTACCGATGCTCTGGGGCAAGACGGTAGTCCAAAGAAACAACTATGGCAGGCACACTTCTAGCAAACGAGCGACACAAAACATCATAGACATCCACATTGGCGCCGAGGTAAACGAATCCACCTCCATGAAAGAACACAATAACTGGCATGTCTTCTACGGTGCCTTCTTCCGTTGGGACAAATACACGAAACCAGATCTTGCTAGTTGGGTCCATGACAACATCGTACGTCTTGACACCATTATATGGTTCTGACATTGGTGGGACTCGGCGCTGAAGGGGTTTTAGGAGAGAGCGGTTGGGCGTGCCGTCTCTCCTGCTAACTATTTCGGTTATAACAGAGATAAGAGAAAGATAGATACGTGTCCTCCATGGCAGCGAGAGCGATTTTGGAGTTTTGGGATCAACTTCCATTAAGAGATGACAGATTTTATGAATCATTGGTTCAACATGCTTCATATATATGTAACTGCTTAATTTTACATGTCCAAAAACTTTCTTATAACTAGTGTTTATTAGACGTGTACGTTGTTCCTCCGTGTTATCTCAAGTTAATAAACATGCATAGAGTATTGAGTTTATTAAGGCAATTAGTTTACATCTCAAATTGTTGCCTTTTAAAAAAGAGTTTACATCTCAAACGTTTCTACGTACATATATCTTGATAATATAATGTTCAGATCAAGAACGATCGATACATACTTGTTGATTGAATAACACAGGAATTTAAGTTGAAATACAGGTGTCTGATTGATGCAAAGTGAAAGTTATCAATTTACAGTCTTGCCGCGTGAAGGCTTGAAGACGATTTTCATTTCCATCTTATTAAGCTTCTTACGGGTCTTCTAAACCTGCATGTATGCAGCATATACAAGTACTATATATCCAAAATGCAAGTTTATAACCCAATTAAAAACAAATTAATTACGTCTTAATTTTACCACTAAATAACATAAGTATATCACATATATTTGATTTAGTTTGAATGTTAAGTTTAACGTTTTTATTTTATATTTTATAAGTTTCAAATTTGAATATCTGTTAAAGCATACCTTAAATTGAGACACTGTTAATAAACTCCTTTATTTCTGATATAAGTTGGTCAGATTCAGGCAACTCCGGGTAGGCGTGAAAAATGTGGAACATGTTTGGGTAATCCACCAAGTATACTTCTTTCCCGGACTTCTTCAGCCACTCATAGTACCTTTTATTCCAGTCCCTTAAAATATCAAATCCAGCCGTAATCAATATGGTTGGTGGAAAATCCATTTTTGATATATCCACTGCCTTTGGGCCGCTAACGTTTACAATTTGATGGTCACGATTATAGCCTTCACCTAATGGCATGAACGCTTTCCAGAGCCAATCTGTCCGCTTGATTGACAAGAGAGGTATTCCTTCGAGTTCCTTTTCAGAATTTGTTCGCTCCTCTCCGCCAAAGAATGGTTGAATTAACACCAGGCCAACTATCTTGAAACATTAAACAGATTACACTTTTCATTAGCAATATGCTTATTACTATCCCGACTTTAGAATTTTGTGAGATACCTTCTCATGTATGTTTTAGATGTTAGAAATTGGGTAATGGTTGCGATGATAATCTTAAATATTTTCTCGAATCGTGTAAGTTTACTTTCCGTATAAAGTATCTCGACCCCATTGGTGCTTGATGTTGGAATATGTGAATTATAACAATAATATAAACACATAAACATCAAAGAGTACGCAGCGAAAATAGATCAAATACAAGTAATTAAATTAACCGAATATAAAAGGATGCGTACCTTTGTGATTTCTAGCAAGAACAAGAAATCAATGGAACAATAACTATAAACCCTAATTAGGTTTATATATGGATCGACTATGTGTTAGTCAAATAGGGCACCATGTTAGCAAAAGTATGCCAACACTTCGTTCTCGAACACACGTACTATTAGCGTTTCAATAAGAAAAGCTAGGTTCTTAATTCACGAGCAAGCACTACTAGTTGAGCCTTAGTTGATTCAAAGGAATCGCCTATAGCTCAAAGAAAAGAGAAGAAAAAGTGAATTAGCTTGCTAATGAACCAAGGGATGATTGAATGAATACATGAGGCCATGTGTTTATACTATCATAACCTTGAAGCATTCCCTATCCCATGGTGATGTGGGATCGGCCGAACATAAGCCCAAGGAAGGGTTTCTAGATCCTTCTTGGCTTCTTTTTCACTTTAACTTTCGTCTAACGGTCGTAAGGTACCGTTAAGTGCTTACTTCGTGAATTTAATAATTATTCGTCACTAAAACAATAATTATTAATTAATTGAAACTCATACGTAAAATGTGCAATCCTGAAGTCTCGAGTTCGAGTCCGGACATATTCATTAATTTTTATTCGTTAAAGCTAACAGCTCCCACTCGGATATACATTAATGTAATAATGACAATGGTTTGTCTAGCATAACACGCCAATGTCCCCAGAACGATCACGAGTATGGTTTCCTGGAAAAAACCACATTT
Source organism: Artemisia argyi (assembly GCA_030686995.1). Classification (NCBI taxonomy): domain Eukaryota; kingdom Viridiplantae; phylum Streptophyta; class Magnoliopsida; order Asterales; family Asteraceae; genus Artemisia; species Artemisia argyi. Next base: position 122,696,666 of record CM060677.1, on the reverse strand, counting down.
GATGATTCATCATCATATTAATCCTTTTGTTTCTAATATGGATATGGATCTAAGTCATTCCATAATTAACTATTCTGTTTCTCGTTATTTATGATTGAGCAAGATTACCAATTCATCTGAACGTATTCCAGATAGACCTTGGGCATGGCCATGCAAACATCTTGCCAACCCTACGAGGGGCCCAACAGTATTAAACTTCAAAACAAATTTGAAGGAAACAAATCCTGTGTTGACTACAAGCATAACCTATGAACTTCGCATCACCTCTGAAAATAATCCTTATAACTACCAGTTACGGATAGCGTTAGACTATCTCACAGAAAATGAGCTACATCCACAGTGGTTACCTGGTATCTCAAGTCTGAGGATAAATATTCATTATTTACTATAATGACAACATCCATAAGTATAATCATGTAATTGAGATTTTGTCCTATATTCAATTTATTCACTTATTGAATATCATGTGAATTTGGCATGTGTACGCATCAATATACTTTAAGTATATTATACCAAAACTCAGATTTATCTTAGTTCAATGATACTCCCATATCATTAATTGACAACGGACTTTTTAGAATAACATAACATAAGTTATTCATGGATTAAACATGCAAATATGGGATACAATCTATTATTAATGAAAACAAACGTACTCAGTACTTTAATTCATTATTAAATAATAATTGCTTAACATCCCTTTATCCAAATACTAAATAGATCAATGCATGAAAATACTCGTTAATGAATTTTGTCTCAAGTAATACCAATCATACTTGTTGACAATTATGCCTCAAGTAATCATACTTGTTGACAAGGCATTATTCAACTAAGTTTGATCTATCGGAATTTTGAGAATACTTATTTCAGAAATTCAATTAGCGAAGTTCTTGTATATGTGCATTCAAATAATTTGATATAACCACATAATACATCATAAAGTGTGGCATCCTCAATATTCAATTTATGATAATTAAACTTTCAAATCTTTTAAAGTTTAAATTATTCTTATTCTTTAATGTTTAATGCAACTATGCTTTAATTAACCATAACTAGTATACATGGCTATTAACAAGAATGAAATCCTTCCATGATTAGTATTGAGCGTCATCTCAATTTAATTAGCATCATTGTATGCAAACAACAATATGCTCTTTTCCGTAAACTTTAATGTGTAACGTTTTATGCCTTCCAAACTTCCAAGTTGTTGGCTATGACAATTGACAAATTGTTCAACTATAGAATCTAGAAATTGTTCCAGGCTGAGGATGTGATTCTATATCCAAATATATTCCTTTAGAATATTCATTACACAACTTATCTAATATCTTTCAATTAGATATCAATGTTGTCAAATCATCTTTTATCAAAGCATGATATAACAACAACATGATGTACATGAAAAATTCTCGTGTCCAACTTAAATTTCATTCATGTACTACATATCCATTTAAACTTTCTAAATGATATATCATGTTCTATTAGATTCATTTACCACACATGTTTACATCAATAAACATATATTCAATGTTGTATGTTTTACTTATTAAATCTTTCAAGTAAAGTTTCATTCCAAGTTATGACTTAACACTTAACTTATATAGAATGTTACTTCCTATATGTTATACAACATATATGATTTAAGTAAGTAAACATAATACTCCCACTAGATTTCAGAATTACTTAGGAGTTATCTTATTTAAATTATAAATCAAACATGGATTTAATATTTTAAATATAAGACATATCTCCTTGATGCATGCATTTATCCATACTTGGATTATTGCATTTCGTATACTTTCAAAGATTAAATGAAATCATAAAGTCTTAATTACTTATCGTCCTCACTTAAGTAATTATACAAGAAAGAGCTTTATAATCCATTGTCAAATTCCATATTCATAAAAATGAATATGACAATTACCATTTTTGTATCTTTAATGTGCTTAGGAAAGAGTATTCAATTATAGTTAATTACTTAAGTATGATTAATAATCTTGTCATAAGACATGCATTAAAATATGTATACAATTTCATCCATATGATTCATTACATGAAGATTTAAACCTCTAGGGTTTTCCTTCTCTTGAAGAAACTCATCTTCATTTTTATGGACATCATCTTATCATTCATAGTATGAATAATTTACCGTAATTAGTAAATGTGTAATTATGATTAACAAGCTTACTTTGATCCTGTAATTCATATTTCTCAGCATATCAATCAAATATTTGAGACATCCCTACGGATCTATGATTGAGAATTTCATCATGTTGAGGTTAACGTTTACATTTCATGCCTCATCATGATTTTCACTAGTGTGGTTTTAGAAGATTATGTATTTTGTAATTTTTTTTCCTTTCAAGATCTAAACAAAACTCCCACTTGCCTTTTGTAATTTATCTATAAATACTTTAGCAAGTTGAGCAACACTTAATCGTTCTCTTTTGGGAATTGGGATATTACAAAAAACAGTTTACAGTTCCTGACCTTTATTTATTAAAACTACTTATTAACAAAATCAGGACTTCATTTAAAGACTTTAATGTGATTCATCACATTCCTTAATGTCTTATTTAATCTTCTAGGTTGGAGTCTTATTGAGTATATTCAATTCACACTCAATTTTCTAACCTTGATAACTTTTGGAAGAAAAGAAGTCATATTTATCTTTTAATCAAGCAATATACCAAGAGTTTGATTTTTCCTAACTGAACACACCACCAACATGTGATGTTTCATTAGAACTTAATATTGTGTGACAAACTAACAATATGTAAGATAACTTTATACTCCTTTTGGCTTACCTATTTACCAACTGAGTCAACTTAATGGTATAATAGAATTTTCAAGCCAATTGCATGCTATATAACATGAGTACCTTTTGAACAAGTCACTTCATGTCTTAAGAGGACATAAACTGTTATATTCCCACTATACGTTGTACATCATTGATCAACTCAACGATTTCTTGTTTAAAACATAACAAGTTAACGTCTTACTTTAATATAAGTCTTGTAATAGTTAAAAGACTTCATGTTTATAAGAAGATATAAACATATATAACTAAAGTATTTGTGAACACCACCATTTGATTTCAATAGTAATTTCAAGTTAATTTACTACTCCATTTGCTTATGTCATTTTATGAATTATCCAATTTAAGAAACTGCAAACTCACATAATTCCATTACATCAGTTGATCTACTAGTAATGAAATCATGTAGTTTACCTTTCCATTGCAATCTAGCCATGTTACACCCTGACGTAAATTGTAATTTCAAGTGTTTCCTTTAGTTTGAATATCATAAGACATAAAAGTAGTCTTTGTTATAATCATGACACATGTTCTACATAAGATAATCTTACACATTAAATGTATACGTCCTATTAGAACATAGATCTCTTACCTTGCAATTAAGAGAATCCTGTAATCATATTTCTATGTATTGTTCCTATGCACACAATAAACAATTCTCCCACTTGTGCATTGAACAATATCATGTAGTATATAAACAACACAACATACGTTTGTTTATGTGATTCAATATGATTTGTGTCATAAGTAGATGTAGGACTACTTTGTCTTATCAGGAAACGCATATGGCTATCCTAAGAACATGAGTGTCTACAATTGGAAAGTAATTATCTTGAAGATAATCTGGGCTACTACACAGAAATTAAATCTTGTAGCTCCCACTGAATTAGAGAACATAACAATAACTCCATATTCAGTAACACAACACAACCCTCCCACTGGATTTGACAACATTGTACGTGTTTCATAACCAGTGAAAATAATTTGCTTGTTTTTACTTTCCTACAAATTTAGAAAAACCCATACGTAATAATTACTCAGGTTCTAAAATGTGTATTCTACTATGTATATGATGGATTATCTATAATGATATTAACTTGAAGAATTTTGGCATGCAGCTTCTTCCTTAATAGGCCTACCATCCTCATAATGGTATGTAGCACCTTTAAAGCACAACAACTAGATAAAATACTAGCTTTGCCTTTTACCAATTTTGCGGTAATCTGTCTATCTTCTAATAACTCATATTTTCCATTTAATCAAATGTCATGTTTGTTATAGAAGAATTCATTCACCAAATTAGGGTAATGAAATTTCTTATGGAAAATAGGATGTGCAATACTCTTAAGTATGAAAGATTGCTATGAGTTATATATTAATAACTCATATTTTCCATTTAACCAAATGCCATGTTTGTTATAGAAGAATTCATTCACCAAATTAGGGTAATGAAATTTCTTATGGAAAATAGGATGTGCAATACTCTTAAGTATGAAAGATTTCTATGAGTTATATATTAGAATGTAGACAATTCTAATGTTCCTATCATACCTTTTTTAATCATGAAAAGGGATAGGATTGAGTCTTATTATTCTCTCATGGAAAACAGACTTTGTGTCTTTTCAGTAAATTTTTCTCAATCAAACATTATGTTTGATAGCAGAATTAGATCAATTTACCAATTTATGACCAAACCACGTTTACGGCTTTAATTTTGCATTAATACATTTAAAAGAATTACAAAATTCAATTTTAGTATTTTCGATAATTAAATTTTCAAGAAAATTAAATACCCATGGTTCATAATCATATAACCATTTAATTTTCATTGAAAAACTAGGATCCAAATTGACATAGGTTCATCACATCAGTTGATCTGCTAGTGATGACGGTATTCAATAAGGTACGAGTCGAACCTCAATTGCCAATATTCAATTGCAATTCCTAGAATCGATGGGATTTACATATTTGCCAACCGCAGTTGCAATGTAAGCATGTTTTATCCCCATATTCTTATGCCTTGAGTGATCAGTCACACTATCAACTCAATTAAGTTAACCAACTTAAGAAACAACAAACTTACATAATTTCACCACACCAGCTGATCTGCTAGTGATGAAATCATGTAATTTGCCATTCCATTGCAATCTAGCCAGGTTACGCCCTAACGTAGACCCAATTTTAGGTGTTTCCATTTCATTGGATGGCATATAACTTAAATTTTAAGGGTAGTAAATTTGATGTGTGTAATCAAAATATATGTACAAAGATGTCATGCATTCATCTTGTAGCATATGTTTTATGTTAAAAAAACTTTTACTCATTAGTTTCTTTACGAGCTTAAATCTCCAAAGTTTTGATTGAGGCGTTGAGAAACTTACAATTTTGCCTTAAGTGCTTTGTAGTTATCATGGATGTTAGGTAAAACTAAATTTGACTCACAGGCGAGCGTCAAGCCAGAATGGAGGCTCACTAAGGCCGCAATTTAATGCTAAGCCACCTTATACCCACTTTAATAGTTGGTCAAAATTAGTCTCACCTCCAACCAGTTAATACAGTCGTGATCAATCAATCAAAAGTTCAAGATTGTTTTTTGTAAGCTCAAAACAAGGTTTCACCATTATTAAGTCCGTTTAATATTTTATTTATGAAATTACCCTTTGCTTACTATCATGTCACCAAACATATAAAAACAAAAGTAATTTAAATAAAATAAACAAACAACAACAATAATGGACATGTAAATTAAAACAATCGTGATCAATCAATCAAAAGTTCAAGATTGTTTTTTGTAAGCTCAAAACAAGATTTCACCATTATTAAGTCCGTTTAATATTTTATTTATGAAATTACCTTTTGCTTACTATCATACATGTAAAAACAAAAGTAATTTAAATAAAATAAACAAACAACAACAATAATGGACATGCAAATTAAATTAATCGCGATCAATCAATCAAAAGTTCAAGATTGTTTTTTGTAAGCTCAAAACAAGATTTCACCATTATTAAGTCCGTTTAATATTTTACTTATGTGATTACCCTTTGCTTACTATCATGTCACCTAACATATAAAAACAAAAGTAATTTAAATAAAATAAACAAACAACAACAATAATGGATATGCAAATTAAATCAATTTAAAACACACAATTGATTTACACGATTTTAATAGGGTCTCCCTTAATTTTATAATTAATTAAATTTTAGTAATCTTTATAGTCATAATATTTACTAAAAGACATATCAATTATAATTAAATCACATAATTAGGCATGAAATCTACAAAACCAAATCACCATAATCCAAGACAACACATGCATGGTTTGTCATGGATGCCCACTATTGCACATATTATAACATATAATCATGTCAATTAAGGAACACAACCAAAACGGCATATCAAAATATCCATTTAAATACACATAAATATTACATGCAACCTAGGGTTTCTACAAGCTTTATAACAAGATTCAAAAACTGTAATTTTCTTTTCAAAAAAAAATAATTTCGACATATAAAAAAAATCTAGGATTTATGAAAAATTTAAAAAACATAAGAACACCAAGCATGTAATAATCATAACGATTCAATTTTATGTGTTTCGGTAATTAATTACAAAGTATTAACGTCTCTTGATGCCACTGTTGGAATATGTGAATTATAACAATAATATAAACACATAAACATCAAAAAGTACGCAGCGGAAATAGATCAAATACAAGTAATTAAATTAACCGAATATAAAAGGATGCGTACCTTTGTGATTTCTAGCAAGAACAAGAAATCAATGGAACAAGAACTATAAACCCTAATTAGGTTTATATATGGATCGACTATGTGTTAGTCAAATAGGGCATCACGTTAGCAAAAGTATGCCAACACTTCGTTCTCGAACACACGTACTATTAGCATTTCAATAAGAAAAGCTAGGTTCTTAATTCACAAGCAAGCACTACTAGTTGAGCCTTAGTTGATTCAAAGGAATCGCCTATAGCTCAAAGAAAAGAGAAGAAGAAGTGAATTGGCTTGCTAATGAACCAAGGGATGATTGAATGAATACATGAGGCCATGTATTTATACTATCATAACCTTGAAGCATTCCCTATCCCATGGCGATGTGGGATCGGCCAAACATAAGCCCAAGGAAGGGTTTCTAGATCCTTCTTGGCTTTTTTTTCACTTTAACTTTCGTCTAACGGTCGTAAGGTACCGTTAAGTGCTTATTTCGTGAATTTAATAATTATTCGTCACTAAAACAATAATTATTAATTAATTGAAACTCATACGTAAAGTGTGCAATCCCGAAGTCTCGAGTTCGAGTCCGGACATATTCATTAATTTTTATCCGTTAAAACTAACACTTGAGTCATGAAATCCTTATCAGGAAATTCAAGAAGAATTTTTGTAATAATGTGAAGCTTTACTTGTTCAATTGGATTTCTAGTAGATGTAGGAAAAACTTTTGTAATTGGATAGAGTGGTACTATAACCCTCGTAACGCCATATCTAACCATTGTAACGCTTGATGTTAGCTTCTTGCTAGGTTCTTAATAAAATTTCCATTTCAAAAAAAGGAAATTCAAGAAGAACACTTTGTTTCCAGGCACAAGAGAACAAAGCAAAGCATAGAGAATTATGTGTTTTCGTATGTTTAGAAGAGACCAAATATGACTATTATAAAGTTTGACATCTTGATAGTTAATATGACGGTTAAAAACAGTTAAACACAAACAGACACAATTATTCACCAACAAATATGTTGGTTGTGTTTTGGCGGGAAAATCTACTAAGTCCTTTAATAACGAGTTATAAAAATCGATCGGAACCCAACAAGGGCGCTGCCAGGGATGGATCTATGTAATAGTTATGGGGGCCGGTTCTTCCATGGTTAGCCGAAAAAGTTAAGATTTTAGTGTAAATTTTTTTAATTTTGACATTGTTTCAAAAGTGACCCCCACCTAAAGCTCAAATTCCCCCCCCCCCCCCACCTACATACTAAAACCTAACATTCATCACTATAAAGCCTTATAAATTCTTCATTTCTATGTAAAATTACGTGAGTATCATTACATTTTCTTTTTGCATTTTGTTGTTATTTTCAATAATAATAATAATAATAATAATAATAATAATAATTGCCTCCCACATCCTATTTTCCTGGTTCCGCCACACTACCCCTTGACCCTGCAAGGGCGCGCGGCCCCTTAACCCCCGTATCTTTGTCGTGGTTGGAAAAATGTTAATTCGCCAAGTGTGCATTCCACACTTCCATAACTTATATCCGAGCTTAATATGAAATGTCATTAGTCTTTATTAAATCACATTTATCTAAAACAATTGATGACACTCAAATCACAACATTAAAGTACTAGCATTAAAATCTGCGCAAAACAATGATGCCAAATAATTTATTGTTATAACTTTCTTATAAGGGTTTCAAATGCTGGTTGGGAGTGATACATTATGAAAGAGATAGAGAGATGCTTTGTCACAACCTGCTGCATTAGGTGAGTGAAATGATGATATGTCGCATTTTCATTGACAATATAAATACATGGCATGTTTTTAAATTACTTGCTTTAATAATGTTCCTATATACAACCTTTACAACAAACAAAATGAATCATGATGTAGTTATGCCAATCACTACTTTTATATATATATATTTGAAAATTTTGTTTTAAAAAATTTCAAAAATATGCATGAATGACACTTTTTTAATGTAGTTTTAAAACAAAAGGTGATTGGTATAATTAAGGCGGCTGTTGACCGAACCCCCCCCCCCCCCCCCCCCAAATTTTAGCCGCACCCCCCCCCCCCCCCAAATTTTTTAATTTTTTTAATTTTTTTTTATTTTTATAATTTTGTTTATATCAAAAAGCTATAAACCTGAAAGTGCGGAACAGAAAATATAAAGTTTAATATGCCAAACGCTTAAAACTGGCAAAAATTACGGAACAGAAACTGACAAAAAGTTGTGCTGTACTGGAAAAAGTGGGGGACAACAGGGGGACAAGGGGGACAGCTGGTGGGCCACCCCCGTCTGGTTAGGGTAACCCATAATTAATTGGCATGTCTAATATTATGCTTAATGTGTGTGGCGTCATCCTATAGATAATAGGAAAGAGACCCACATTTTCAAAAACTCATAAACCACTACCATTTCATTTTAGGCACAATAGTAATTAAAATTTTAAGCTTCTAAACTACAAGGGGTGACCCAGCAGTAAGAATACCTGCCTTCCAAAGAGGAGGTCAAGGGTTCGAATCCAACGGGGAAAATATTATCCCCTTGTGGCCGCGGATGTTCACTTGCGCCGACTCCGGGCTATTAAAAGGATAGTCGCTCTGAGGTTAGTCGGCTCGCAATGTCAAGTCAGAAATCCAGGTAAAAAAATAGATAAATAAAATTTAAGCCTCTAAATAAAATGATGGTTTAGAAACTAAAACTAAACTTTTAACTTTGCTGTCTGTCTCAACATTATTATCAAGAGATAAAAAAACACTAAGTTTAATAAAAGTGGGCAACTACAATTTTTAACCACATAAATAGAATATTCTTTCACAAAATTTCTTTTTTATTACTAAAAATAGAAAGTAGACAATTATTTTAAAACATCTCAAAAAAGAAATATGGATAATTATTTTGAGACTAAGAGTAAGAACAAAACGATTTGTCTTTATCATCTTAATAAAACAAATAATAACGAATTTAAATATTTACTTTCCAACATATCTTTTATATAATAAAAGAATTACATCATTTCGGAGTGATTTTGCAAAAACAATCTTAGTGTAAAAAAAATTGGACCAATAGAAAAGCTCGATTTTGACACATAGGCGAAATTGAGCAATATGGTTGGCCAATAAAAAGTCAAAATTTAATTGCTTTTGATCAAACTTTAATAAATTTGATGGAGAATTTGATCATGGAAAAACACATAAAAATATAGGTGTCAAATTTATGAAAATAAAAACTTATAAAAAGATGAGGTAATTAATAAAACATTAGTGGTTGAATTTTAAATATATTATATGAAGTTAAGTGTAAAATTATAAATCTCTATGTTTTTTAGATAACTTTAGATAATAAACATATAACCCCTTACACTTTATACCCCATATACTTTATAATATAAACTTTGTTTACAATTACTTGAGTATTACTATTAGCTTGAGACTTCCATCCATTAAACTTACAAAATTTTATAAATATACGAATTAGTTTTAATATAGGTTAAATATTTTTAAAATAAATGTTAGTTTTAAACTTTCATCTACTAAAATATTCTTTTTACTATACACGTTAAATAAGGACGCATATTATCCCAATTAAAAGTTTAATCTCTGCGTACACGGATTTGGATATTAAATACAGCTAAATTATTATTAACGGTAATATAAATATCAAAATTTAATCACGAGTTATTGTGATATGGAAACAAATATACGCGATTGTATTTATAACAACAACTCATATAATTATTATTTAAAGTTTATATACGGATATCCTGAAAACATTTGAAAAACTTTACAGAGTATATTTTAACTTCATCAGCTCGGTATGTGCTACTAAGCTAGCACATTTCGTACAACATGATACCAATTATTAAAAGTTAAACAACAACATTAACCTCAACATCTATATCAGCTAAATAAAAGTTTATATACGGATATATTTTAACTTATAATAACAACAGTGCTCGTGCTACTAAACTAGCACATTTTGTACAACATGATATCAAATATACGCGATTGTACTTATAACAACGACTCATGTAATTATTATTTAAAGTTTATATACGGATATCCAGAAAAACGTTTTAAAAAACCTTACGGAGTATATTTTACCTTCATCAACGCTCATTAGAAGCTACTAAACTCGTACACTTTATACAACATGATATCAATAGTTAAAGTTAAACAACAATAACATCAACCTCAGCCTCAACATCTATGTTAGTTAAACAAAGTTAAATCTTTCATCCAATAAAATTTTGTACAAAATATTAATCGATATTAATACATGATGACAAACTCATGCATATTTATTAGTTGTACTTATATCACAATTTTCATGGGTAAATTCTTATATGTTCATATAGTAAACCAAAATTTTAAAATAAATTTGATTTATGTGTGAACCCCGTGCGTGCACGGGACTTATAACTAGTTTATCTTCTAAAAAGGTTTTCAAACTACAAACTAGATTACGACTAATATTTTTTTAAAGCACAATTTGTTTAATTTGCATGATTCTATAACTCGCATAATTGAGGTCGTTGGCGATGGTACCGAATGTGATATTCTGGGTAGAAGCATTGTAGGTGAAGTCAAGGAAATTGAGTATTTGGAAAAATTGTCTCAAATACGTGAGGAAGAAGGGTGTTTCAATGCTGAAGTCAAATATATGGGTGGTTTGGAAGTCATAATAGTATTCGAAACATTGAAGACGACAACTAATATCTTAGAGGACTTGGATCATGGGTTAAGAAGATGGATACACAAACTACGCTTATGGGATGAGAAGTATAGGACGGTAGGAAGGCTCACGTGGATTAGTATCATTGGAGTTCCAATCATATGCTAGACGGAATCGGTGTTTAATAACATTGCAAGGTAGCATGGGAATGTGATAAAACTTAGTAATTGAAAGTTAGAAGGTAACCAAACGTGCATTACAGGTCGAGTTCTCATCCACACTGGAGCAACGGAGCTTATTAGAGAGAAACTTCAAGTGAAGTTAAAAGGGAAAACGTTTACTGTTTCCGTGATAGAGGAGGTCGGTGATGTGGTGGAAAGCGATATCATGGATCCAAAACGAAAATATGAGGACGAAATAGAGATAAAAGAGGGTGAAAACGAAGATGTAAGGAGCGAAGAGGGTGACGAAAATGAAGATGGTGATGACCAATTCTTTCGGACAGCGGATTACGGTGGTCAGAAAAATCAAGAGGCGGAGGAGTCTTGAGGGGAGAGAAGATCCTCGGAAATGAAAGTCAATGACACTTTTAGAAAAGTCAGCGAGGAGCTTGAGTGGGTGACAAAACTGTTTCTGGTGAAAAGTTAGTACATGAAAGTGACGAGTCAGAAAAAAAGACGTGGGCGGCTGATGAGTATAATGTTAGTGGATAAGTTGTACACCTAGATGTGGGTCTGAGAATGTGTTACCTACAAATAATATTTTGGGCATGGATGGGCCTGATGGGCTGGCTAATGCAAATTCTCCAAAAGGTCAACAAAACCAAAACTATATGGATCAATATTTAGCGACTAAAGCTGATATTTCAAAGGCCCATGTTAAGACACATATTGTAAATGATAATTTGGTAAAGTTTGATGCTGAAAATAACAAGAAAGTTGGGGTGATTGACTGTGAAGTAGGCGATAAAATTAGTAATTTGGGAGATATTGGAAGTAAAGAAAATAAACTGGTTAATTGTGATATGAGTGGGAAAATGGATCTTTTGAGGGAGGGATGAAAGCTAACACGGTGACGAGTGGGAAAATGGATGAGAAGGTGAGTGGTGGTAAGAAGAACAGGAGATGTAGTTTTAATATTGCGAAAGCTGGTATGAGACAAAAATGGAGTCACTCGTCGATTAATGGTTTAGGTTGTAACAGAAATTCGTTGGATGGTTGTACGAATGAAAATGGCGAAGGTCCATTTAAAGCAAACATCATGAGGCTTACATGTTCTATTAGTGAGGAACGCTTGAAGAAGGTGGGTGAGCAGATTGGTGTGGTTTGGAATGATATGAAAGAAACAAAGGTATCTAGTGTAGCGGGTGTAGACTCCGTCACTAAAGGTCAATAGCCAGGGACTCATGGCGTTGGAATCTTACTGAAGATTGTAATTTCAATGTTAAAGACTTGGCTTTTATGGTAAACGACGTATACCTTCGTATGGGAAATACCACCTAAGAGACACTATGGAATAAACTTTCTCAAAAAAAATTAAACGTGTTTATATGCAGAGTTTTACAAGGGAGAATTCCGATTCGTGCAGAGCTTGACAAAAGACGAATTGAGTTAGATTCTATATAATGTCCATGTTGTGATGATAGTGTCGAATCGTGTGATCATAGCTTAGTGATGTGTAATGTGGCAAAAAGTGTTTGGGACAAAATTTTTGGATGGTGGAGGATCGGTCCAGTTAATGTTTTTTCAGCAAATGATTTGTTTCGTTTTGGTGGGAATGTGGTTGTTCATTTTGACTCGAGAGCTTTGTGGCAATTGGTAATATGGACAGCCGGGTATTACATATGGAAAGAGTGTAATTCTCGCGTCTTCAAAGCAAAAGTGGTTAGTATTAATAAAACTTTTCATGAAATTCAAGTTAACAGCTTTGACTGGGTATCGAGGAGATCGAAGAAAGCCCATTTCGACTGGCAGAAATGGTTCATCGATCCCTCAAGTTGCAAAATTAAGTGATGGAATCGTTTAAGGTATGTGAGTATGCAATTGTTCTGTATGCAACATATTCTGTTATTGTTCCTGCTGCAATGAGTTTTGGTGTGGTCCTATTCATTTACAGCTAGTGGGTTCAGTGTTCTTGAGATATTGATGGTCGTGTTGCAATTTCAAATGTGGTTCAACTATTATTTTAAAAGGTTATAGTAGAAGTGAAGACTGCATTTTAAGGTTCTGGGGGAAGGTGCTTATGTACCTGGTTGTTTGGTTAAGTACCTAATTTATCTTTTGTAAGTCTGCAAGGTTTGCACATGTGAGGTCATTGTATATTTCTAGTCATTCGACATTTGGTCTGCAACTTGGCTGTTTGGTTATTGGTATGTTCTTTTAATTCAGTGTGGTCGTATGCTTTGGTCTTAATGTGGTCATGGGCTAGAGAGTACATGTGAGAAAGTCATTGGTCATTGGTATCACTTGTGGTCTATCACTTGTGTCTTCTTTTTCTTGTACTTGGTCTAATTGTGTCTTTTAGTCTTGTTGTATGGTTTTTTTTAGAGTCCATTACTTTAATTATCTTGTTGATATAGTGGTTGTCTTTTGTTTGTAATCGGTTCGTTTTGTTTTTTTATATATATGATGCTTTAAAAAAAAAAAAATGATTCTATAAGTCGCAAGAACATATAGAATTAATTAAATGGTATTTCGACTTTTAAGTTCACCCTTCAACACTGGGATTATCATACACTCGTTACTGACAAACACCACCTGCCACAACTATAAAAATATCCTACTAGTATAGGGCTGGACTAGGGTGAGGATCATATCCCATTACTTGACTCAAGTTGGGCATTTGTGAGCCATTAGATTTAATCCAATGGTTCAAATCAAAAGAACTTCTTTTGATTTGAGTCATTCGATCAAATCCAATGGCCCACATTTCCCCAACTTGTGTCAATTTGGTTTTCCAACTTGAGTCAAGTTGGTTTTCCAACTTGAGACAATCCCCATCCGCTGGACGAGTGGAATGAGGGAGAGCGGCTCGATCGAAAAAAAATAGTAGGCCCTGAGAACATAAAAAAATTGGGTAAAATTCATAATGGTAATAACTAATAATAAGAATAAGTGACCGCACATGGTTATGTATTTCACTTGTTAATATTGTAGCAAGAACTTAACGTCCAGATGTATGATAATCATGGTTTTGAAAATCGGATAGGACAGGCCTATTCAACTGATGAAACTGGAACCGGTTGGTGAGATTGTATTTTAAAGTCGGGTGTACCGTAGGAGATCGAAGTGTGTCGAAATGGAAAAAACTGGTCAAATCTAGAAGAAGAAAACCGGATTTAACCTTGCTGAAAACCTAGAACTTGCTGAAAACAATGCCGGAAACCTCCAACTTGCTGAACCACTCAATACTCGAAGAAAATCTTTAAAATCTGAACAAATAGCTTTGAGTATCATTGAAACCTTCAAATCTGGCCTCATAGTTGCAAATTTCACGAAAACAACCAAACATTATAAACTCTTCAAATCTCACCAGGAGTTTCCCTGACCGTTGCACTGCTGGTCTAACCGATTGAACTGGTTAAACCGAGACTGATTTGTCATCCGATTCGGTTATAAATTCACTGATATTCATAAGCATTCATTTATTGAATCTAACACAAAGCTACTACATCGAAGCCAACTCTATTTCCCTATCGTCTTTAATTTCAGTCGAGCTACTACTAGCTAGTATCTAAAGACTAACATGCTTTTAATATGTGCTAGCAGTATATACGCCTACACCAACTAACCTAGAAATTTATATTCTAAAATCCTAGTAACATGTTTCATGTATGCACTACGTATGTGCTAGCTCAAAAATTGACAAAGTTATCAAGATTAGTCTGTTTGAATCGCAAAAAACTCTTGTATAATAAGAGATTTTCAAAAAGTAGAAAAGGAAGGTTTAAAAACTCAATTGGGTCAGTGAAAGTGAATCATTATCTAAGTGGTAAAATCAAGCATTCATAGGCCAGTGAAAGTTAACATTGACTTAAATTTTGCCAAACTTATCTAAATTTCATCGAACAAAATAAATATGTATAAAACATTAGTTGTTAAATTTTAAATAAACGATACGGACTAATTATTAAAACATGCATTGATTATGTTAAAAGCTTGAAAAAGGAGAGACTAATTATTAAAACATTAGTTGTTAAATTTTAAATAAATTATACGGGCTTAATTATATTTATCAGTTTTCATATTTTTGTAATAAATTTATAAATTAAAAAAATACCTCTTACACTTTATACCTCTTATAATTTATATTTTATTAAAAAAATGCAACATATAATGTTGTTATTTATAAATATTATGATTAGTATATATTAAATTAATGAATTTGCACGAAATTATAAATTTTCCAATAAAAGTGCGAGTTACTCTGATACTTAAATGAATACACGAGATTATAAATATACGAACGACTCATGTTATCTTCTTTATAAGATTAAGTAAGGATATCCTAAAAAGTAATTTTTTTAACTACCCGCATTCAATAACGACCCATGTTATTGCTCTTTATAAGTTTACCCGCATGTACAAGAGTTTAAAAATTAAATACGACTAAACTTATTATTAAAAAGAATATAAATTTCAAAATGTACGCACAACCTCAATGGGTTACTGTGAGATGAAGATAAATAGACAAGATTGACATATAAGAGCATCTGCAATGGGGCATTTTACACAAAGCTTTTCACTATTTGATAAAGCTTTCCAAAAGCTTTTTACCATTACATAGGAAGACTTTTTAGAAGGTTTTTAAGAAAGACTTTGCACCAGCCAAGTCTTTGAAGGAATAGCTTTTCATTTGCAAAAGTTGCCATAAATTCATCAAGACAAAACAATCTTAGCATTTATTGCCATAAATGCAAAAAGTCATCAAAGCTTTTTACCATTGCTCATGCTCTAACAACCACATATATTTTTTCAAAGTTTATGTACTACTAAACACACATAATGTCTAGAACAAGATATATCAATTGTTAAACTTAAATAAGATCAACGTAAACATCATATCAGTTAAACAAAGTCAAATCATTTGTGTAACAAGAATCTATAAAAAATATTAATCAATTGATATATAATTAAAAAATTATGTAAAAATCCGCGCGTGCACGAGTATTATAACTATATGAGTATAAAAGATGTAATATAATTTTATCAAAAAAGCTCAGACATTATAAAATAATAGATTTATGAATTGTCACAATATTTAGCTTTATAAACAAAATTATTAAAACATTACTGACTGTTATACTATCTGCTTAAATTCGTGTGCATGGATTCTGAAAGTAGTACAATGATATACAAAGTTAATACGGAGTATAAATCAAATGACTACTCATATTCTGTGCCTAACAAATCTGTATTTAATCCATAAAATATATTGTAATACTAATCCAACTATTTATAATGTACTAAAATCATAATGAAACTCTAATGGATCTACTTGCGTGGGCAAATATTTATCGTCTAATACTCATCTATCATAGTTTAAGCGACAAATAAGAAAACGCTCAAACTTATGTTTGGCGAATTAGAAAACACTCAGACTTAAGTAGAAAACATAAAACATTAAAGCTATAACTTGTTAGTTGATGGAGATGTCTGACGGCAAGGAGTTACAATAGCTAAAGCAATGCAAAGCACCATAAGCAAAAAACAATTTAAAAGCAAAGCAAAGCAAAAATAAATAAATAAATAAATAAAAATTGTCGGTCGACAACAACAACATTTTTGTTAAAAAGCCTTTAGAGGCAAGAATTTTTGGCGTGCATGATGGCGCGTTCGCTTACGAGTTGTGGTGATCTAAGGTGGGTTTTGTGAAGTATTTTAAAGCGAACAAACTGGCGATAATGAAAGCAATTAACGCTATACGATTTAAAAGTTATGACAAAAATCTTAAACATGCATGTTTTTAGCCAAAAATTGCCTATTTAATTTTTAAATTATATGAGTGGCTCGTGACAGTGAAGACTATATTTTGATAAAGTAGTTTGAAAGTGATGACATAGAGATAATCTCTTATGATGACCAACTATGTCTTAGGGGGATAGTTATTATTTTCATTTAACATTCATAACACTAATGCTTACTACTACAAAATGTAAGAGTTAAATATGTGCTTGTGTCAAAGAAAATTGAAGGGGTACACGACCTTTCCCAGTCCCTACTAATTTTCATCCAT
Organism: Artemisia argyi; assembly: GCA_030686995.1. Classification (NCBI taxonomy): domain Eukaryota; kingdom Viridiplantae; phylum Streptophyta; class Magnoliopsida; order Asterales; family Asteraceae; genus Artemisia; species Artemisia argyi. The sequence continues at coordinate 122,679,190 of CM060677.1, read as the reverse complement.
AGCATGTCTTATGTCATGTTGAATGATTGTATTATGTTACTAATGAAACTATTCATATAGTACAAATAAAATAATAAAAAACCTAAATGGAATTAAGACCACATATTGACTTGTGACAAATATTTGTCGTTTAATAGTAGGGATTAGTTATTCATACACCTTTTGTTAAGAGGGCAGGGTATGGTGTCACAAAATCCGTGCACAGTTTCAGGTGGACACAAAATTGGCGCCGTTAGTAGCACGTTACTATTAACTTTTACATAACTTCTTCTTTAAAAAACACAGACTCTATACGATAAACACAACTTATCTCTGCCAAAAATTATCAATTGTTCACTTTCACATATCATCGGTGAAATCAAAGCTGGTATTCAAAAACTAATTGATTGGGATACCATTCGTAAAGAAGTGACTTAGCTATACAGTTTAACAATGCACACGAAGCTAAAAATGAGATTATAAGCATAAGTAGAATGCAAATATATTTCGCAAGAAAAACTAGCTTTGATTGAAACATTTCTAGAAGAAATTTTTTGGAAAGACTACAAGATTTATAGTGATTTGTTTAGAATGACGAGCAAAATACAAGATAACATCATTGCTAAAGTTCGTTGGATGCACTCACAAAACTAATAGGACTATTGTGCTTTTCTTTGGGTGTAATTGTTTTTAGTTTTCGTATTGTTTTTTAGATTCCGTAAGTTTTTTTTTTCTTTTTCATTTTTTTTCTCGTCTTGTATTTTTATTTGATAAATTACTGAAATTTAGTTTGTTTGAAAAAATAAAAATGATGGTTGAGACCCTTTTGGCATGTTACGAATTGTTGATGTGACACTAGGGGGTATTTTGGTGTGTGCGTAAGTTGAGTGAATTGTAGATGTGCCATTAGGGTGACAAACTGACACGTGTGACTCGGTGCCACCATGCTCAGTGCTCTAACTGTAAAATCTCTAATTTATTTATTTATTTTTACTTTTATTATTTTTATTTTAATAAGTTTATTGGTATTAAAACTACGACACGGAAGTTATACAATTTGACAAGTGAAAGTAATGAAATACAAAAAATACAAAGAAACTATAAAAAAAACTTTTTTATCTTGTTAATAAAGTGAATGAAACTGAAAAAAATAAAATAAAATAAGAAAAATAAAATATAAAATTTGATAAATAAAAATTAGTAAAGTTAAAAAATATATAAAAAAAGAAAAAAAAACTTTATTTTTCTTTTAAAAATAAAAAAACTATTTTGTCAATTAATAAAGTGATTAAATCAAGAAAGCAAGTAATTAGGTAAGGGAGTACGATAAAATACCAATACCAAGTATCCGAGAGTACGAACGCATATTTGAACATATAATAAGCAAACAAAGAATTATCCATGCAAATGGTCAATATAACGTACCTTAAGTTGTTGGAAGTTAAATTCACACGTTCTTAGAGCAAGATGATGAGCTAGGTTTCCACCAGCGCTATCTCCAGCCAAAAAGCACTGTGAAATATTCGCATTTTCAGGTAACCATTTGGACCTATTTTCATCATTGTCAAGAAATTTCAACACATCAAAACAATCGCCATGTTGAGCAGGGTACTTATGCTCGGGTGCATGACGATAGTCCACAGAAACAACAATAGCATTCAACTTTTTAGCAAAGCGTCGACATATGCCATCGTAGACTTTCGTATCAGGGTTGAAGAAAACGAATCCCCCGCCATGAAAGTATATCATTACTCGGAGTTCTTCTATAGCGCTTTCTTCTGTGGGGACGAATACTCGGAACCATAGCTTACGAGCTGGATCCACAACTACATCGTATGTCTTGACACCGTTAATTGGTTCGGGATTAGGAGGGACCCGATCGAAAAAGTCTACAAAACTAAGGAGACGTCGGTTCACGGTGCCGTCATGCCGACGAGCTGCGTCGGTTACTGCAGAAATAGCTGAAAGATGTTATCGTGTTTTCCATGGTAAGGAGAGAGATGTCTGAGTTTTGGGTGCAACTTCGTCCATGGTGGGAAAATTTATAGAAATAACTTTGATAAATGTGACAAGGAGAAGTGAGAAGTATGGGGCACCAATACCTTCGTATATATAATGCAAAATAAACGACTTTCGGTTTTAGTTTAGCTAGGTACGTAAGTTGATACGAATGGATCTACCATCAGGCTTAAAAGTATAAGTGATTATCTTCTTAAATAAATATCGAAGTCGCTAGAAGAGGAAAGTGGTGTAAGTTAGTAACCACGAGCCAACTGTCGTCTAGTTAATGGAACGTGTGTTTTTACTTTTTAGCTAAAGACCTCTTGCTCATAATGTTTTATATTGCCTGGTGTGTCGACCCATCAGTCACACAAGTGACATCATTATTTAACAAGTGATTTGTATTCTTTGATGAGTAGAGATGTCATTTCACACACATTGAAAAGTAATTTACATTACTAACTGGTCTCTGTGACTCAGTGTAAAGCATTTTTGACATACCATAAGAGTTTTTTCGCACTCATATATGGCACCCTCGAACGGCAACCCCTAGTCATATGCATGTTATCCATCCTCCAACCATCTCCATCACACCCCCTTATGCGTTTTTGTTCTTTTTTCCTTTTGTGAGTGAGTGAGGGTATTTTTTGTGGTGAGTTATTGATATTTTATTGTAGATGGTGTTTACGTTATCGGAGTGTTATATGGTACATTTTGATGTGAAACACCTATAAAATTTATAATTGACCACTGCACCTACCCTCTAAGGATGTGTTTGGTTGATGGATATTGGAATCATCTACTAATAATGATAGTCATTGTATGTGTTTGGTTGACTTTTATAAGAATCGGCATGTAATTTTAACCCAAAAAATCTTTTTAGCGTGTAGAGGTGGTTTTCTTGCCATTCCCGTGGATCCATTTTTATTTTTATTTTTATTTTTTTGTCTATTTTACTCCAAAAGAAAAGATAATAATAATAATAATAATAATAATAATAATAATAATAATAATAATAATATAAGCTGATCTAACATTTTATTTAGACTAAAATACACCATTGGTCCCTGAACTTTTCACAAAACATTGCCATGCACCCTACCTTTCTAAAAACGTCGTGTGACGTCCAAAACATGGGAAATTGATGCAGAATGCGTCCCTTGACCACTTTTGTCTCGGTCAACGCTCATATTTTGGTACATTTCCAAGGGTATAATAGGCAAAATACATTTATTACCACCATGATATATGATAGTTTAGGGACCAACTCAGAACTATGCTTCGCAACTTGAGCCTATCTTCTCTGGTACGCTAGTTATTATTCGCGCGGTAACCAATTAACCCACAAACCAAACACATTTACACACCATAATTACACAAACCCTTATCCAGACCATCACCGGTAAATCAAAAACCAAAACCAGTCACTCATTTCCAGAAGTCAAAGACCCAACTAAAATTCCAACATTACAATGTCTTTTGGAGACAATGTGATCACTAATATGGCAGATTATATCAGCAACATGCCAAATAACGTGACCACTAATATTATGAACCGATTGCCGCTAAAAGATGCGGTAAGGGCCGATAGTTTAGCCAGAAGCTAGAGATTTGAATGGACTTTGCTGACGGATGTCATAGTTGATGCGGATTTGTTTTACTATTTAACAAATACCTTTGATGGAAGGCATATTACTAGGCTTTTACTTCATCTTAATGGGCCATTAAGAAGGTTTGTGTTCTCCGTAGAGCCCAATATGCTATTTGGACAAGACGACTTGATTTATGAAAATATTCATGAGTGGCTTTTGTTTTTGGCTCAGGTCGGAGTTGAGGAGCTCACAATTCGAAACTGGTATGGTGAGCCAGTTACTTTGCAAACCCAACTTTACTATTGTCAGGAGTTAAAATTTCTCGAACTTCATTGTCACATTTTTCTCACTATGACAAGTTTTAGGGGTTTTCCAAAGCTACTCAACTTAGAATTATGTAATGTCAAATTTCATAGTGGTACAGTTTGGGAGTTAGTTGCTGGTTGTCCCTTGCTTGAGTCTCTAAATATGGATCGTTGTACTACAAACGAGATGAGACTATGGGATATTGCAATTCTTAGCAATTTGAAGAAGTTAAATTTGTCATTTGGTATTTGGAACCATCCTATGACAATAACAACTTCCAATATCTTTCAGTTGTCAAATGTTCCTAAACTTGAGACCCTTACCATGGATTTCAAGACTGCAATGTAAGACCTATTTAATTTTATCACTTCAACTTACATAATGTTAAAGTAATTTCTAACATTCATGCAATGTTAGCTTTGAAACTAAAGGAAATTCGTCCTTTTGTAGTTGTTGGAAGAAGGTACCTCCTGGATGAATGTCCGTGTGGCCTTTCTATCCCTCAAGTCTCTTGAGATATACTGGGTCGATTTTAGGAATAATGCAATGGTTTCATTGATTATTCAAATGATTCGTGGGTCTCTAATTATGCAAAGGCTAGAAACCAGGGTAAGTGGAATGCATATGTATGAAAGACATCATATTAAATTCCAATTGTTGTGCATATGAATAGTCTCTCATTTTGCAGGCCTTATACAAGCTTACTTATGTACCTTTGGAGATTGATTCATTTGATGTAACCATCAACAGAATGACTACAGGGCAGCTTCCTGTGGTGTTTCGTTCTTTCCCTAAAACAGAGAATGAAATAGCCATAATAAGGTTCATACTTGCATGTTCCCCCTTACCGAAGAAAATTTATATCCATGACTGCAATTTGACTCCTGATGAGAATCAAAACATCAAGTTGAACTGGGATTTGGCAAGGAGGCTGTTGAAACTCCATCGAGCTTCCCCCACAACTGGGGTAGATTTCTTTTACTGATTCTAGTTTATGTATGGGTTGAATACCCTAAGACAACTATTTTTGTATAAGTATGTTGCTATTTACTTTCAACGTTGTGAATATACCTGTGATTCGAATGGTTACTTTGTATACTGCCTATGTTGCTAACTAAATGCAATGGCAAGTTTGACTTTAGGAAGTCAAATGTGCAAATGGAAAGTTTGACTTTAGGAAGTCAAACGTGCAAATGGTAAAGGTTATTTAACAAGCCAAACGTGGTCACAAATTTTGTTACACAATACGTATGTCTTGTGATTGGATATGCAAAGGCACGAAACTAAACCATACTTTATTTATAATATGTATTCATTTTGTGTCTTTATGTTTAGTGTTTTTAGTAATGAATATATTCTTTCTGACTTTCATATGGGTCGGTAAGGATTTAATGGCGTGCCATTAATTTTACTCATATTACACTGTAGGTCCCTAAGCTTGTAAACTCAATGTAGCATGTTGTGAACACGTCACTACATTTTGAACGGGAATTGTACCTACATTGACGAAAATGTAGACAACCTTAGGGACCAAGTATGAAATAAAATTTGTTATTAAACCCCTTCACCGTCTCTTCACTGAGACGGTATTAATTTTAGCGCGTAACACAATAAACCCATCAACAATCTTTTCCTCACACATTTCCCCATGGAAGAAGATTTCCCAATGTTGAATGAACTCATGGAAGTGGCCTATTCACCATGATTACATGATCGTATGAGCCTCTGGTTTGATCAAGAGGCTGTTGAAGCAGGTTTTTTTAAAAACCTTAGCTGCTATTGATCATCTCAAGAGGATGATACCAAAGCGCAGGGAGCTGTTTCAGGAGAATGAAGCTTTGGGACCGCGTGGTGTGGTGCTTGATAGTTTGGAGGCGTTAAGAAAAACCCAAGCCATTGAAATCGACCTACTTGCACGTTTGATCAAGATGTATGGTGTAGCTGATGCTAATATTCGTATGCAGGAAGTTTTTGTTCAGAAAATGGCTAAAAATTATTAGTATAATGAGGTCTCAATTTAGGGTATTTCCAGGGGTAGGTTAATGGGGTCTTTTAGGTTCTTGTTTTAGGATTTTAATGTTCTTGTAGGCTAATTGCCACTATTATGCATATATAATTATATGTTTCCTATTTTGTTTATTGTTCTTATGACCAAAAACAAACACCCCTTTATGTCAGCAAATCCAAAGATAGTGGTTTGGGGCCAAAATGCAAAGGCTTTTGATCATTAAATGTTATTGTATGGACAATGGTGGATTTATTATCAAAAACTTGTATGATGTTAGTGTTAACAGTGGGAGGGAACAAGCGACTATAACAAACCAAACACCCCTTTTATGTATTGTTTGTAACGGCAAAAACCAAACACCCCATAATATGATGAAAACCAAACACATTTGATATAAATTTCATAATAGAAAAATCAAACACCCCCTTTATTGACAATTTTTCATTGTTTATGGCTCGTAATCACTTCCACGAGTCAAACCTATTTATCTAATGTCACAAATTGTAACCTCAATCGGTTTGACTTCCCTAAGTCAAAACTATTTATCTAATGCATAACCAAAGTAAATAACACAAAAGGGAAACGAGTTGCCAGGTAAAGTTCATAGTTGGTCACTAAAATATCACTCTTGGTTGATTAACTAGAGTGTACTACACACTTAGTACTTAAAGTCATATGTCATGGTTGATTTAACCATAGTGTGGTGATAAATGTATTTTGCCTATTATACCCTTGGAAATGTACCAAAATATGAGCGTTGACCGAGACAAAAGTGGTCAAGGGACGCATTCGGCCTCAATTTCCCATGTTTTTGACGCCACACGACATTTTTAGAAAGGTAGGGTGCATGGCGATGCTTTGCGGAAAGTTCAGGGACCAATGGTGTATTTTAGTCTTTTATTTATTATATCTAAAAAATTAGTAAATGAGCCCATCTTATGAAATCTGTTACTCAAAACATTTTATCAAAATAAACAACAATATTGAGAATGATATCCTTATCCTCATTTCATCTTATAATCTTATCTTACCATCAAACGCACCCTAATTCGATGAGTATGGAATGTGAGTTGGTAGCTTTAACTACAATTGGAAATGTTGTAGATATTTGTGAAATTAATGCATGGAATTGCACCCTCGCAAAAGGTTATACCTCTCAAGGGATCTTGAGAAGCTTGCAATCCCCACCAGGCAGTGTACCTGTTCGTTGTAGTATAGTATAGTGACAAGTACCGGGGATTGATCGTTCAACTCAGGAGTAGTGTTCTCTAGGATTAAAAAGTCGACTAAACTAGGTCTAAAGATGAGGGATGATTCTTTTTGTATTTTTATATTTTTATAAAAGCAAATAAAAATCTCGGTTTTGAAGAAGTGGGGCAGTGGGCGGAATTAGTTGCTAGTCAACTAACCCAATTAACTAAAGATGCAATCAAAATAAAATAAAACAAAACTTAAACTAATTTGTGGTGCAAACAATAATAGGAGAAAATGTGTTTACTTAGATTTCATTACTCCCTAGGTATCTTTTACCGGTTGACTAGCTTGTTACAATTACATGGATGATGGTTTATATTCCTTAATACTAGTCGTAGGGCTATGTACGATCTTCCCTAACTCTATAGGCTTTTACTTCTTTCTAGGTCGAGCCGACTACTAGCTCCTAACGTAGTATCACTAGCAGTTGCCTACGCATTAAATACAACCAATAAATCGTAGTACACCTCCGATCATGTTTCTTAAGACGTTCAAGCAAGTTACCAATTGGAAGTCTGCCAGTTTTCTTAAGCATAACATCGAATATAATCATCCACAACAACTATAAACAAACCATCAACCAATAATCAACATCTAGGTTTCATTACATCTAAGCAAACACATGAAAAACCTAGCCTAACATGTTACAAAGAAGACAAGCATAAGATAGAATCAAACAACACATTGACATATTGAATGCTTTTTGGAAAACTTATCTTTAATTGAACATGGATGGAACAAGGGTTGAAACCCTTGTTGTTACAGAAAATTCGTCTAGGGTTTGCACAAAGAAGTTCTCCAAAAGTTCCACCCTTAATGAATGAAAATTAGAAAACTATATATAGATTTTACATCTTGACGGCGTCATGTTATAGCTTGTGACGCCGTCAACTCGCCGCCAAGATAAAATTCGGATTGCCTAGATCCACTTCTGATGCCTTCATGTGTAATTTTACTCTGGGCTGTCACATGTATTCTGACCCTGACGGCCTTGGTGACGCTGTCAGGCCAAATTGCCTTGAAATTGTTCTAGGCCGTCATGTGTATTTTCCATATCCACCTCTTTTGCCAAGCTTGACGCCGTCACTTGTGTAGCCTTGATGCCGTCAAGTACTGTTCCCAGCAAGGATTTTGAGCCTTTGTCGTTTTCTTCACTTAATTGCTCCAAAAACGTCCAAAATGCTTTCCTTTTCCAGATTTCTCCTCTAAAGTACCTAAAATGACAAAAAGAATGATTTAGGGCAATAATTGATCAAATAATCACGAATTCGGGCTTAAATGACCCCCTAAAAGCGGTACACTTTTCGCCTTATCAAATACCCTTACACTTGAGATTTGCTTGTCCTCAAGCAAATGCGCTTTTATTCTAATCAAAATACAAGTTAGGGGTCATTTAACACTAAGATAAAAGTAATTACAACAAATAATCATTCCACTTAAAACCAAAAACAAGCACGGAGGTTATACACTAGCACCTCACAAATAGTGTTTAGATACTCACATCTCTTAGGTGTAATAAAGTATATATCACAATAAGAAAATGGAAAACATCTCTCACTACCTGTCATATCAAATAGATTACCATAGGCTTGGGAAAGGATCAAACCTCCACCACTTGGCGTAAGTACCTAGGATAAACTATCAAAGAGGTCTTTTAAAGGGTTAAAACGTTAGGAGTAGGGATATTATAAACACGGTTTTGTTGGATAAAGGCAATATTTACTGGTGGCGAGTTAATCATCTTGGTTAATTACATGTACAATATGGCGTTGCTAAGCCAAGACTCGACTCGACTTAAGCTAATAAAAAACTAACAAAAACATAAAATAAACATAAAAGGAAACGGGATGGTAGTCCGTATGTTTTTTTTCTCTTTTTCTTTTTCTATATATATTTTTATACACTCTTGCCCTACCATCCAAAATAATACATCATAGGGAATTTGCAATCCCCTTACACTTGAACTTTTACATACTTTACAATCAACTATTCTAATGACTCGAATCAAGATAATCAAAACACTTGGAGTACTTTTAAAATTAACGCACATATGGGGGTAATAATTGATGTTCTTCTCCATTACTCCATAACACTAGTACTTTACCCATGAGTCCCAATCATCCCAAAACAATATGTACAAGATATGACTCGACTTAGCAACCATGTAATCAATTAGATAATTAACTAGGGTTTAAACATGTAACAATAATTCACTAAAGATGAGTGCATACATGGAAGGCTAAGGTGATTTGGTTGCACATTTGGGGTGGATTGTAAACAAATTCTTCCTTTAAGTAAAAATGCTTAAAGTTAGAAACGAAAAAGATAAGCTCGGAGGGGTGTACTAGGGGTATCGTGTACTAAAAATGAGTACATCGCAAAGGTGTGGGAAAAATTAATTGACTTTGTTAGTCAAGGTAATTGACTTAAATGGTCAAGTAATTATGATACGGTTTTAACACAAGGGTGATCCTAATGCCTCTTATCATTAGTAAATCCTACTACACGAATGTAGTCTCACTAGCGGTCTCGGGATGCATCACTAACGTAAGTTCTAGAATCTAGGTACTACCGGTACACTCATAAGCACTAATAATGAATGCTTTTCCTAACAAATCTAAAGGCAAACCTCACATATTTGGGTGGAAAATTTTTCTGAGTGGTACGGTTTTTGTGCTAGTCATACAACTCCTATCCATGAAACGCTCATTAAGGCTAAAGCTTCACTCCTAAATGTTGTAAAAAATTTTAAATTTGGCGCTAAAATTGCACTAACAAGTATTTCTCTTAGTTTTATTACACACCTACTATTGAACAAACAAACTCAAGCGTAATTGTATTCTCTAAAGTATCATTATTTACCCTCCCCTTACACTTAGGCTGAACATTGTCCCCAATGTTAAATAAAAAGATGTAAAAGTAATGAAGGTAAAAGAATGAAAACAAATACTCCCCTGATTCGTCCGGTGTGGATAGTGTGTCAACAAGGTTAGATCTTCTTCCAAGAAAATGAACTTTGAAAGCTTCCCTCCAGAAATATAAATCATCCTCTTGTCCAATGTAACCTATTAAACCTGAGAAAACAATCAAGGCAAACCTCTTGTAAAATCGGGGGCAATCTATATATACTAAAAATCCTAGAAAGCAAATTAAAATATAATGCTTGTGGAATGAATGTTTGCAGATTTCCCGGAGTTTATAAAACTAAAGAATCAACAAAAACTTTAAGACTCCGGTATAAACAAAAGTCGCAAAATTTTTCAGAATTTATGTACCTGACGCCGTCAGGTTATAACCCCTGACGCCGTCAGAATGTTCCTGCAAAAATCTCATATTAAGTTTTCGGAAAATTTCTAGAAAAACTTATGCCTTATTTCCTGGAAAATCCTGCAAAACATCATTATGACTCGATACAAGCATTTGACTCAAACAATTACTAATACACATGTTCATTTAATATTGTTGTGGCTCATGCTCAAATTCGTTCTTATAAACAAATTTGGGTTTCCCTTACACTTAGCTTTTGCAAAATACCTTTATATGTAATTAAGACGAAGTTAAACACAAAATAAAGCATTTTCACAATTTACTTTGAATCATGATCCACAAACAATAAAAATAAAAAACGCATACAGAAACAAATGAAATCAAACAAACAAAACAAATAAAACTTGGGTTGCCTCCCAAGAAGCGCTTTTCTTTATTTACGAGTCTTGTAGCTAGACTCAAGGTCATGGGCTATCACGTGCCCTTGTCATTGGTCACGGTCTCTAGGTCATCCTCAATCTTAGTTTTGTATTCCGGACCTAGTTGCAAGCATTCCTTGTAGAAACCAAATATCTTATTCATAACATAGTCTACTCCTCTACGTCTATCCTCATCACTCCTATAGTAGACTGCTTGTTTGTGTTCCTTTTCGATGTTTGATAAAAGACGAAATTGTTCAATCTTATAGGGCATTTGGTAAGCTATCTCATTGTTCTCATCCTTAAACCAAACTACTCCTAGAGATTGGTCATAATTCATCTTAGAAGCCTCAACAAATGGTTTTCCAAACACTACTTGACTTAGGCAACCATCTTTTACCGGATGAATATCCTCTACAATCACAAAATCGGTAACATAAGTGAAATTTCCTACAAAGACGTGCAATCCTTTCACTCTTCCCACAAAGTTACTCATCAAACTAATGTTGGGCATCATGCTATATCCAAGTTGCTTCTTCATTATCCAATTGTAATGAGTCCTAGTCATAATATCTATGGGAGATATAAGATCGATGTAGGCTTTCCACACATGCATATGTGTAACAACCGTGGTTTTGGCAGGTCAGTTTGACTGATAGTCTTGACTTAGTTGACCTTTTTTTGGTGTGTCTTGGGTGTTGAAGTGATATAGGTGAGTTTTAGCACTAAATCCCTTTGCGTAAATGGTTTTATTGTGATTTGGAAAGTTTGGAATTTGGAAAAAGTTCATTTTGATCACTTTTGTGGTGTAGAAATGACTTGTGTAGTTTTGGTGTTTTTGCGTAACGAGTCTTCGTTCAAGTATTTGAGCGTTAGTGGGTTATGAGGAGTTTGTTTTTATGAGTTATGTTTCAAAAGGAGTGTGAAATTCTATTTTTGGAAACTTTGTTTTGAAAATGATAATTTTTTCGGTTGTCGTAAAAGTTAAGGTTTATCGCGTAAGACGCTAGGATTAGCTACGGGTGTTTATAAAATATGAAAAGTATGAGGTTTTGAGTGTAATAATTAAGTTTAATAAAAAAATATAAAATATGTATGGGTATACATAAAATTCGACTAGAAGGAGATAAGGGGAAAAAGAAAACCCAATTTGAGTCCAAATATGACTCTTAGTCCCAAGGAATCCTAGTTCAACCCAAACAAACCCAACCCTTACCCTTGTAACCATATAGAACGACCCAAGCCCCCTATTTTCTGCAATTTGAGTTGATCACAAGGGCAAGAGAAGAGGGGAAAAATTAGGGTTTATAGTTTTGAAGCTAAAATCAAGAATCAAGGTAAAATCTTTAAACCCTATGTTCAATTATTTGATTAATTAATATAATTCATGTAGTATTAAGTATGATGGATCTACGGTTTATAAACTTCTGTAAATTAATTAATTAAAACATGTTAGGATCATTGGTTGATGATAGTATGGTAATTGGTTAAGGGAACTGAGTGTAAAACACGTTAGATTATGTGTTAGGGTTTGGACAAAAAATTATGGCTGTAAAGATGTGAGTGTAACTAACAGATGGTGAAGAGTTAAGTCACGAATTTTAGGTCTAAATTGAAGTTTAATTAAAGAGCTTTCCAAAAAGTCCAGCCATGATTGATTTCAAGGTCGGGAAGTTGGTCTTTTAATTTTTCTTTATTAAGGTGTCAAAGCTGTCAAACCAGGACAGATTTTGGGTAAAAGTTTGAGGGTGTTTTGTGGTTGTAAAAGTGGTATTTTAACTAGGCCTTCTAGAATAGTTAAGTATTAGGTTATAATAGACTACCACGAAAAGGATTCGCGATAAAAACTTGTGAAAGTATTTTATGTTAATCAAAACTTTTTGGTGTGCGTTCAGATCCGAATTTTAGTAGTTGACAAGTTTGATTTTTTTTGAGTACTTGTGTGTGTTATTTGATGACGTATAGCCTATAGTTTGGCCACGAGCCTAAATTATAGACATTACTAAGCCCAAACCCACCACGAGTGGGCTATCATGACAAATTACTTGGGCCATTAATACTAACGGCTTGGGCTCACGAAGCCCAAAGTCCAACTAAAACGCATGATTAAAGGATAAGGATCTTCTATTTACAGAATAGATATCCTTACCCCGGATAAGCACCACGAGTGCGAAGAGTAAGGAGCAAGATACCTACATGGTTTCTGCGCCTTATATATAGAATCATATATTCTCATTAAAAGGTACGATTGACACAATCCCTAACTCTTCAACTAAACCCTAAACCGATTACTTACTCTCACGCCGGAGTCTAATCGTGGGAGACAATCCCATGATAAGCCTAACGGTGTTGTTTGCTTTCTTAGTGCGTAGGTTTCACAAGCACTAAAGTTCTAATTGGTACGAGAGCAGAGTCTAAACAAGGTAAGCCCAACTTTTGTATCAACAAGTGGCGCCATCCGTGGGACCCTACACTAAGAACTCAAGACCAGAATGCCGAAAAACAAGAACTCAGGACAGCGGACTCCGCAGTCGGAGAAGACACGTGATGATTCACATAGGAAGAAGCATCAAGATTCGACTCCTAAACCGACCTCTGGAACAACCAGTGCGCCTAGTCATCGTGAGTCGAATGTAACTCCAATCCCTACCGCGGTAGAATTGCCTTTGGGGACAACCCGAGCTACTACCGTAGTCTCAAGCGCTGAGGACATTCAGTGCACTCTCTTTACCACTCCCCACCAGGTGGCATCCATAGTGGACAACGCTGTGCCACCAGGAGCACCTAATGGAGAGAGGAAACCTCATGCGGAGACGGACATCCTCGCAGTAGAAGAGGATGCACCTGAGGTGACATTAAACGATTTCGTGTCCCAACATTATGAGACTTTAACTAGTCTCATGCAAGAGGAGGCAAGAAAAAGGTCAAGCCGCAACCTGCAAAATCGGCTGAACTTTAACCAAGAAAAATCTCCACCGCGCCACCATGAGCGCAGAAACAGTGAGAGGCGCACCAAAGTCCACGATAGACTTGGTACAGCATCTAACTCTCAATACTCGGAGGATTACGAAGACAATGCGAGGCACACCAGTGTCCATGCTAGGCTTGGTAGCCGCAGGATACAAGATAGACTTGGATGACAACGCTCACCAAGCGTAAGCACCTCAAGATCAGGAAGCAGAAGAATCCAAGATAGACTGGGAAAACACTACTCCCCAAGTACAAGTCCTTCAAATTCGGACTCCGAGGAAAAACGACGTAAGCGCCACAGGAGAAACAACTCCCCCTCAAGCAGCTCCTCGGACAACGAGGACAGAGAGACGGGACATTGGAAATCTAAGAATCGAAGCCGGTACGACGAGGACGAGGATATTTCCCTCCCTTGGCGTCGCCAAAAGGTTGATGCGTTCACGCGACGCATAAGCGATTTCTCAGATGACAAGAAAAGGCGCATGCCCACCAATGTTAAAACATACGATGGCACGGGTGATCCTGATGATCACCTAAAAATTTTCGAGTCAGCGGCTGCTATAGAAAACTGGCCACAACCTGTGTGGTGCCATATGTTCAACTCTACCTTAGTGGGGAATGCGCGAACATGGTTCAGTAAGCTTCCACGATGAAGCATAAACGGGTTTGAAGAGCTGCGGAAAGCATTCCGCCTAAATTTCACGCAACGAAAGAAATGCGCAAAGAACCCTGTGGAACTAGCCAGAGTAAAACAGCACCAAGGGGAAACCACAAGCGCTTACATGGAGCGCTTTAAGGATGAATACATGCAAGTCAAGGCATGTCCCGAGGTACTAAAAATCTCAGGGTTCATGAACGGGATCACTAACCCAGAGCTGATACGGAAGCTAAATGATAAAGTACCCCAAAGCTTTGATGAGCTAACAAAGCGCACCAGATCCTTCATTCAAGGGGAAGCGGCAGCGGCAGACAACAAAAAAGGTTACTCAACCTTTAAACCACAAGAACAGTCTGGGAGACAATCCAATGACCAAAGTGGCAATCGCAACAGGAACTACCGCAACCGAGGAAGGGATAACGACAAGTATGTCCCACTCACAAAAACCCCTAAGGAAATATTCTCGACAGAAGGAGCAAATTTTCCAAAACCTCCACCCATGAGCACTCCAGAAGAAAAGCGCATCGGAGGAGGATACTGCGAATACCATGGACAGAAGGGTCACACTACTAAGAGTGCGTTCAACTACGTCAGCTAATTGACAAGTTAGTAAGAGAAGGGAAGATGGACCACCTCGTTAAAAACATCAAAGAGGGGAAAGATAGACAAAAGAATGGGGCGAAAAAGGAGATACCAAAAAATAAGGCAGATACGATATACATGATACAATCATGGCAACGAAATACGAAACAAAAAGTCAGCCAAAGATTTTCCAAGGGAAACCATATCTCTTTCCTCACTCTCACTGCGGACAACGCAGTAATAGAACCACTCACCATCGAGATACAGGCGGGAGGTCACGAGATCCACCGCATGTATGTTGATGGAGGAGCGTCTGCAGACATCATGTACGAACACTGCTTCAAAAGGCTAAAGCCTGAGATACGAAACCAGTTAATTTCGGCCACAACGTCGCTAACTGGATTCACAGGCGAAAAGATTTGGCCCATGGGACAATTACGCATACTTGTGGTAATCGATAATGAATACTATTCCACAACAGCCTGGATGAACTTCATGGTAATCAGGTCCCCTTCGTCGTACAATGGCATCATCGGGAGACCAGGGATATCAGCCATGCGCGCAGTTCCATCCACAACACATGGGATGCTCAAGTTCCCAGTGGAAGGAGGAATCGTTACCCTCTACAACACTACCGCATCTCCACGAGAATGCAACATAGTGACAGATGAAGTCCCGCGTGTTCCAGAACAGCACACAACCAAGGTAACAAACCTAAAAGTTGCAATCCACCCAGATTATCCTGACCAAGAGATATCAATTGGGGGATCACTGTTCGACAAGGGTAGAGCAGCTGTGTGCGCATTATTGCAAAAGAACCTAAACATCTTCGCATGGGAACCCAAACACATGACCGGAGTGCCAAGAGCCATCACGGAACACAAGCTAAAAATCCGACAAGGATACCCTCCAATACGGCAGAAAAAACGCAGCCAGGCACCAGAACGTGCAAAAGCTATTCTAGAGGAAGTACACAAGCTTGTGGATGCAGGGATCATGCGAGAAGTTTATTACCACGATTGGCTTTCCAACCCAGTGATGGTAAAGAAAAGCGATGGTAGCTGGAGAATGTGCGTGGACTTCACCGGTCTCAACAAAGCATGTCCACAAGACTGCTATCCGCTACCAGAAATCGATTGGAAAGTAGAATCCTTGTGCGGATATCCTTTCAAATGATTTCTAGACGCATACAAAGGATACCATCAAATTCAAATGGCCAAGGAGGATGAAGAAAAAACAGCCTTCCACATGAATCAAGGAGTGTATTGCTACACAAAGATGCCCTTTGGCTTAAAGAATGCAGGAGCCACATACCAATGGTTAGTAGATAACGCATTCGAGAAGCAAGTGGGCCGCAATTTGGAGGTCTATGTTGATGACCTGGTCATAAAAAGCCATACCAAAGAGGAATTGGTGAGTGACATAGAAGAGACGTTTAAAACATTGGGAAGAATAAACATGAAGTTGAATCCCAAGAAGTGCACTTTTGGAGCAACAGAAGGCATGTTTCTTGGATACCTAATAGAACCCGATGGTATTAAACCTTGTCCAGAAAAGACAAGAGCGGTCATCGAACTACCTTCACCGTGCACACTAAAAGAAGTCCAGTCACTAAACGGAAAACTAGCTGGGCTGAACCGATTCTTGTCCAAATCAGCGGACAAATCACTTCCTCTCTTTAAAACACTCACGATGTGCACAAAAAAGGGAGATTTTTGATGGACTCCAGAAGCGGAAGAAGCTTTCCAGCAGCTAAAACAAAACCTAGCAGAGCTACCAAAGCTTGTCGCACCCCGACAAGGGGAATAATTGATCATGTATCTCTCAGCGACCCATGGAGCAGTCAGCGCGGTACTACTGACAGACAGAAACTCCGTTCAAACACCTATATACTTCGTAAGTAAAGCCCTCAAGAAGACAGAGACTAACTATACTGCCATGGAGAAACTGGTCCTAGCTCTAGTATTCGCAGCTAAGAGACTGCGCAGGTACTTCCAAGCGCATCCGATAGCTGTAATCACGGACCAACCCATCAAGCAGGTTATCTCTAAACCTGATGCATCAGGGCGGCTTCAAAGGTGGAGTGTGTTATTGAGCGAACATAATATATCCTATAGGCCGCGCACCGCGATCAAAGGACAGATATTGGCTGATTTCATCATCGAGAAGCCAGATGCTGATACTCCATCACCAAAGGTTGAAGTACCATTACAAGAACCATGGGTTCTATTTACAGATGCATCCTCCTGCGCAGAAGGATCAGGCGCATGCCTTATCCTTACCAGCCCAGATGGAACAGAGCACACTTACGCACTACGCTTTGAATTCATAGCCACAAACAATGAGGCAGAATATGAAGCATTACTGGCTGGACTACGCATAGCAAATCAAATGGGTGTATGTAACCTAGAAGCTAATGTGGATTCACGATTAGTAGCTAACCACGTGTTAGGCGAGTATGTGGCTCAAGAAGAACACATGATCCAATACCTCGATAAAGCCAAATCCTTGATCAAGAATTTTGACAAGTTTTCCATCAAACAAATCCCACGAGGAGAAAATAAAAAAGCAGATGCGCTAAGTAAAATCGCATCCACAAGATTTGCACACCTATTAAAACAGGTATTGGTGGAAACCTTGAAGAACAAATCTATCTCCGAGATGGAAGTATCCACAGTGATAGAAGAAGAAAACCCCACATGGATGACACCCATCATGGATTTTATTAACAAGGGAACACTCCCCCAGGAACAAAAGGACGCTCGACGGATACGGCGCACAGCGCAGAGATTCGAACTTCGAGATGGTATCTTATATCGGCGTTCATTCCTACAACCATGGCTTAGGTGTGTCGGACCTCTTCAGGCAGACTACGTACTCCGGGAAATCCACTCCGGATCTTGCAGCATGCACTCAGGACCACGGTCTGTTGTAGTGCGTGCCCTACGATCCGGGTACTATTGGCCCACCATGCACCGCGACGCGCGGGACATGATTAGAAGATGCAACGACTGCCAAGTCCACAGACCCATTCCGCGTCGACCACAACATGAGCTAACACCCATCACCTCACCATGGCCATTCCATAAATGGGGAATTGATATTGCAGGACCTTTTCTAGTAGCGGCAGGAGGACTCAAGTTCCTCATTGTCGCCATTGGCTACTTCACCAAATGGATCGAGGCAAAAGCAGTGGCAAGTATCACAGGCAACTAGGTCAAACGATTCGTTTGGGATAACATCGTATGCCGCTTTGGCCTACCTGGAGAAATTATTTCGGACAATGGAAAACAATTCTGTGATAACCCATTCAAAGATTGGTGCGCGCAGTTAAATATCACACAGCACTTCGCGTCAGTTAAACATCCACAAACAAATGGATTAGTAGAACGCGCGAATCGTAGCCTGGGTGATGGAATTAAGGCGCGCTTGGACAGACATAAAGGAAGATGGGTAGATGAATTATCGCATGTTTTGTGGGCCCACCGCACAGAAATCAAAGTCAGCAACGGCGATACACCTTTTTCTCTTGTCTACGGGACAGAAGCTGTTATACCAGCAGAAATTGGAATGCCAACAATCCGTACATCGGAAGTGAACGTCACAACAAACGATGATGAACGGCGTATTGACTTAGATCTGTTGGAAGAACGACGCGAACGGGCGGCTATTCGCGAAGCAAAAGCTAAATCAAAGATGAAGAAGTATTATGATGCACGAGTCAAAAACACTTCTTTCAAACCAGGGGACTTTGTATACCACGCCAATGATGCAAGCCACGCAAAAGACACGGGCAAGCTCGGACCCAAGTGGGAAGGACCTTACGAGGTCACAGAGGCATTAGGCGACGGTGCGTACAGAGTGCGCGACATGAAAGGCCACGAGCTACCACGCACCTGGAACATTTGCAATCTCAAGAGATGCTACCTTTAGGCCACGACCCACGCACTGACACACCTGCACTTTAGTAAGCGCTCAATAAATGTTGGTGTATTTACTTTTTTTTTTCTTAGGAAATTATCTTTTTGCACTTGCAACAATTAATAAAACGTTGTGGTTTCTAGCTAACTCCACAACACACTTCAACATTATTGCTTACATTATTCATTTATGTTTCAATTCTGTTTATATTATTGCCTACATGGCGTGCATGCACATATTAAGACCACACGAGGGCGGACAGGATGAGTAAACCTACTAAAGTACTCGTTGAGTAAGAGGGTTGCAAACCCATCAACACTGGGTCACGTATCCATGTTAAACACCTTACTATCAAGACGTTGGAGTAAGTTCATAAGTACACCCCACGATGGATGCACTTTATCGCACACGGTGCGCGTTTAACAAAACATGGACTCAAGACAATTGATTCCAACATAGTGGAATTCGCAGTATGCTGCACTCCACCACATGGATTCAAAATAATTGACTCCTAAATTCGTACATACAAGCTTATGACTTTCGTACGCATCTCACAACAAGTTTGAAACGAACTGATAAACCAAGACACTTGGTTGCAAAAAATGATAACCGTAGTACGCTACACACTTAAGGTTATAGACCGCAAACGTTTTTTAAGTTACGGACTTAATGCACAAGTTTTGGGCTCAAATACAAGATATTATATGCACATCGTAACCCTAGATAAGTCTTTCACATAATAAAGACAAAAGGAAAAATCTGAGTACGAAACAACATATGTGCACAAAAGAGTTCCATAATTTTATTCACCAAAAAACTACGCATTTTTACAAAGCTATAACTACGAGTTATACATATCTATACACTATGAACACACTCAGGGGAAGGCTCTGGCACAGCTGAGCTCCCCGCCTCCTGAAGTTTCTTCAGTAACAGAGCATCTTTTGGTGACACGGTTGCCACACTGACTGCAACACCATCCGACCGGGGAAGATGTGCAGCACCCACACCGCAGAGAGTGGCCTTCCCTTTAAGACCTTTCTTCTTGGCCGCCCTCTCTGCATGGCACTCCAAAACTTCCTTTAGTGGCACCTCCGTCTCAAGAGCGAAGGGGTTCAGGATGTCACGCGGTCGCGCGAACACTGGCACCTGCAGTTGGGACTCATCAGGCTTTAAGAAGATGTCAGCTTCGGCCTCTGCGTTCTCTGATATATGCCTCCCAAGAGTTAATCCCTGCATGATCACTCGGATGGGATAATCTTGGTCGCGCTCCAGCTACGCAATGTGTGGAAGCTCAAAGAGCCTCATCTTTTCCATCGCCTGCACAAGCTCGTCGTAGGCACCAGCATTATATTCAGAAACCTCAGAAGGGGAGACCTTCAGCAGCTACGCCTCAGCCAACTCTTCCACAGCCTGCGCCTTGCCACGAGCAACGGCGTACTCCACCACCTTCCCAAAGTCACTCACGACCTCTTGGGACTCCAGTGTGACCATAGCAGCCAGGCGCAAACCGTGGCTGATTAACCACCTGCGAAAACAACAAAAAATGCATCAGAAAAACAAACAATATACAAAATTAAAGAGGAATGTACAACAAGTACCTGCGCTCTGCAATAGTAGACATAAGATAAGGATACAACTCCTCATCATACTCTATGCTCAGTCTGCGCAGCTTGTCTTCCTGCGCCTCCACAGAGTCTTCTACCTTCTTGCCAAACTGAGCAAGCTGACCGCAGAGCTCGTTCTTCCTCTCCTCCAGGTATTTTACCCCCAGGCAAGGTCAACCTTATATTGCTGCGATTCCCCACGTTCACGCTGTAGCTCAGCCATAAACAAAAGTTTCTCCTCAGTCGCCTTCCTGGCACGCTCATCGGCAGCCAACACCTCCGCCTGAGCCTTAGCCAACTGCGCTTTGAGCTGCGCAATCTGCTCATCTCTCTGAGCGAGGCTACCTCCTTCAACAACAGTTCGCGCCTTCAGCTGAGTGACCAACTCAGCCTGGCGAGCAACAACAACAGCAAGCTCCTCTACCAACTCCTGCGCAGACATCTACGCCGCCGCCTTCAAAGGCGCCTCCACATCAGCAACGTTAGGCGATGCGCATGATCACCAAAAGCCGCATCACCCTCTGCAGCATGGTCCCTATGGAATAAAGAAGATATAATTAGTACGCGAATACGCCAAATAAAGAAAGTTACAAGCATAAACACTTACACAAGTGGTGGAGATCTGGCCTGATTCTTCTGCGCGCTAGTGGCAGACATCTCATATGGCGCATCTGACTCATCCTCACCAATCAGGCGGCGCCTCCTTTTGGAGGTACCAACATAACCACCAGAAGACGCTTCCTTGCGCTTCTCCCTACGGACCTCCATAATCTCCACACTGTTGGACGATTCCACATGCGTCTCTTCCTCTACGGGAGACTTCTCCTCAGTAGGAGGGATAACCTGCACTGGCGCGACAAGCACAGCTGCAGGGGGAGAATCCGGACGCTCAATAGGCCCAAAAATGGTCAAGTGCCCCGCCGTGGCTTGCAATATGGGCTGCTCACCCACCCTCAGGGGACGCACCCCCACCGTCACGCGCTTGGGTTCTTTTAGCTTCACGACAGCGAACAAATCCATTTCTGCGATAGACAAAAGACAAATAACAAAGAACAAAGTTAGTTATTCAAAGGATAAAAAGCAAAATACTTACATTATAGAGGTAGTAAAAGGATGAGCACCCACCCTGGCTGTTCTCATCGAGGAAGGTTGGAACCTCATTCGCACCATCAAAATAATTTTGGCTCAGCCCCATATGCACCAAGAACTCCTTAGGATAGGAGTTAATGGGAATGCGGTTAGCGTCAATTATGTCCGCATCCGCGGCGCTGTAAGAACCAGGGATAGGACGCTCATCCCTCAGCAACGACCTTTGAGTATAAAACTCAAAGCGCGACAGAAACACAACATCATCTACCCAAAAGAAGTACTCTCTCCAATGCCTTAAGGAATCTACCTTCTCTTCATAGCATTAAAGGCGCCCTGCGCGTTTGGCAAAAGAAACCCATCCATGCGACCACGTTGTATAGTAAAACGTACGGAATAGGTCAACTATCAGATTGATAGCCAATAACCGATAATTAATCTCAAAATTTGATATCTTAGCCGCACCTATACTGTGCAGCTGGGAGATATGGAATTGGTAATGGTTGAGCACGTTGCTAAAAAAGACAGAAATGGGTACGCGATAATTCGCGTAATCAAAAAAGCGTGTATACAAACCGATTTTCCCATCGGGGAAATCGGCAATACACGCATCCACATCTGGTGCTTTAGGATGGATGTCGAGAGGAATGAAGAAGTCAGAAGAAAACTGACGTACGTCATCCTCATCCAACCTGGAGCGGAATTTGTGTAACTAAGCAACCATTTTATAAATTTTGAATATTAAATTATGCGCACACGCAGATACCTTATGTAAATAGAAGATTGAAGAAGAAGAATTTTTGGTGTGAGTTTTTGAACTTTATTTTTGGTCCATGGCCTTCTGGGATTAGCTTGTACGCTTATGAGAGACCATGGTGAATTTTTGGTGTGAGTTTTTGAACTTTATTTGTCATGATTTTATGTGGGCGAATGTACCCAAAAATTCTGCGTTTTCTGATTTTAAGAGTGCAAGGGATTTAGTGAGTATTAAGTTATGGTAGTGGTTAGTATGGTGTCTAGGAGATCCATGGTGGGTCATATGAGTCTTAGACATCCATCATATGTGTATTACATGGGTTGTAGCTTTTAGCTTGGCCTTGTGTAATGTGGATTATTTTTGTGTGCTATAGATTGTGAGTTGTTTTTGTGGAAGCTGCGGAGTTTAAGGTGAGTTCATAGTCCCACTTTTTACCTTGTTTTAAACTTGGGATGGGAATGATGCTTATCTTAAATGATTTGAATTACTGTGATTATGTGTATGTGTGTTAAAGAGCTCGGACTTTTAATGTTATCGTATTTATGCTATATGTAAATGGTAATGATATGATGTGTGATTCTGTGTGGTCTAATTGGGAGGGTGCTTACCCTGTTGCTCGTGCATACGACCTAATTGGAGAGTAGCAGCCCTACTCACTTTTATTCTGTGTGGTCCAATCGGAGGGTATTAATTTACCTATTTTTTTGGGAGCGGGGGTCACGTTCCGGCCCGGTATGTTGTGAATTTGGATCGGTGGGCACGTTCCGCCCGATGGTTGCCTTATGTGTGATGTTGCCTTGTGATACATGTAGCTTATATGATAACTATAATTATTTGTCCAGCTATATTTTATAATCACAGTGATTTTGGTTGCCTAGCGTGTATGAGTCTTAAACCTATGAATCTCACCAACATAATGTTGACATTTTAAGCATCATTTTCAGGTGAGCTTTCTAAGGATAAGATAGAAGGATGTGGTAAGACGAGACCTTAGTTGCATTGGAAGTGGTTTATCTGTGCGTTTGGAGTTTATCATGTTGTTTCCTTTTAGGTATTGTTATGACACTTTGTGTCTATACTTTGCCATTTTTATTGCATGTAGTTATTCTCTATATAGACACCATGTGTTGTGATGATATCCATGAAGTTACACCCTCGCGTTTCCGCCCTGGCGAGGTGTGACAGATTGGTATTAGAGCCTTGGTTATAGAGAATTAGGTGGTTGAACCTAGACTATAACTTAGGGGTCCCTCATATAGTTACATTTAGGATCTATGTGTAAGTATAGTATTTTATATGTCTATTTTCCTATATTTATGAGATGTTTTATTGAGTTTCGGATGTCTATTCTATCCCCTATACGTAGTATTGTATATATCGACTTTATTTATCGTCTTCCGCGCGTAAGATGCTTTGTTGGACTACCATTGTCGCTATCGGATGTGAGAGAAGTGGTAGGATGAAGCGGACTAACCGCAGAATCTGAGTTCCCGATAACATGTATCCATGTTCTGACAAGGAGAGGACGTTTTTGGGAAACATTGGTGGAGAAGAAGTGGAGAGGTTTGGAACCACGGTGACTTCTAGAGATGGAGCCATTACCAAATACCCTTGGTAGTGTCCTCACTTCACATAGAAAGGAGAGGTGGTTTAGTCTAAATCTCGTGAGTTGTGTGCACTTGTGGATCATGTGGAATTGGAAGAAAAGAATAGAGGTGGTTTTACATGTTGTCGACTACCTCAACGTATAGGAAATAGGAATGAGTGGTTGAGTGGTGAGTGCTTATTCACTCACTATTATTTGACCAAAAACCGGACTTATGAGACCAAAAACTAACCAATTATGCCAAAAATACGTTGTTTTTGTGTTTTTGAATGTGCAGGTACGGATATGAAAGAAATGGACAAAAATCGAGAAAAAACGACAATCACGAGCACGGGAATGGAAAAAGGATCAAAAGCCGGAGCCCGGGAAGACTTTACAAGTTTGAGTTAAAGATTATGCTTATCTAGTCAAAGTCAACCCTCAACTTTCATCAAATGTCATAAGAGGCCCTTGGATAATACTTTTGGATAATTACATATTTGGTCTTTGGAATTTCAGAAATTGGCATTTATAGTCCTTGTATATTGTTAGCACAAAAAAAAATCTAAAATCCAACATATAGCCTTAGTCCAATGATAATAAACCATAGCCCACCACCTCAACATCTAACCCACCATCTAATAACTAAACCCAAAGGCCCAATATCCATCCCCTACCCGAGCCCACCTCTATACCCGGTCAACCCACCCAAACCTCAAGTCAAACAATAATATTAAATATTATTACCCGTACCAAGTTTACCGCCCCCCAAATTACCCCTCAACCCAGAACTATGAACCCTAGATTACTATTCACGCAAGTAAAACTCAATCTTACGGCAATTAAGGGTATTAACGTCTAATCAAGTGGGTTTCTAGAATGTCAGTACGTGTCAGAGTGTCAGAGAATCAAACAAACACACGAATGGTATACGTGGTTGCTTTCTATTGGATGAAACGCGTCATGAATTCTGATCCAAGGGCTATTATCAATTGGGAAATGATTGAAGTTGATCAAGGGCTCAGAATGGCTATAAACAAACACAAACTCACATGGATTGCCAACATGGAAATCTGTGAGCTTATCCTCACTCTTCTCCTCACTTATCCTATAAATAGGAGCTTGTAATAGATTAGAGGTGAGGAGTTGCCAAACTCTGCCAATTTCTTTTTTGAATTGTATGAGTTTTAAATTCGAATGTAATTTCTCTCTTTTAATGAATTTTAGTTTACCTTTTTGAATCAAATTAGTTCTTATCATTTACTGCTTATTGTTGCTTTATAATATCTGATTTATCATATTATTTCAATCAGTACTTCCTTTACATCTTAGTTTAATTTTTACCTTATTCAAATTTCAATTCAGTTTTACTTTTTAGTCAAAAGCTTTATAAAAATCATAATTTAGATCATATAAAAATAGTTTGGGAATTGTTTCAGTTTTGAGTTAAGCTTCTTAGAATTTCTAATAGCTTGTTTTAGTTTGTTTTTAGTTATAGAGAATTCATTGATTCAAATTACATCTGTCTTCTATTCATTTCTTATTGTGGTCATATATTAGTCAACTGAGGGAAGATAGGTGGTGTACTGTGGTGATTGTGACAGTCCAAAGTGAGTTTGGGATGCACTTGGCCTGTCTAGTGACAGGCTAGCATAGTGAGCCTCTCTGTTCTTGCTGAGAGGATTAAACCTGTAAGTTCTGTTTTGATATTCTTGTTTCAAATTTAGTTTCAATCTGTTAATTGAGTTCCTGTTGATTCAAGTTGATTTAGTTGTTTGATTTGCTTCTGTAATAGTTTATCTTAGTTGATTTGATAAGTAGTTTGGTGTTCAGTAGTGTATTTCATCTAATCATAGTGTAAGCTGGACATATAGGGGTGTTTGGATCAGGCTTGTTTGCTGAGATGTTTGAGTTCTAGTCTTTTTCTTTCTTCATTAATAGTCACTCTAAGCTTAGGTAATATAGCTGCAACTTTATTTTGGTAGTTTATTTCAATAAAGTAAAAATAGGATAGTTCATTAGGATTAAGTGTTAGTGTAATTGAAATCAGTGAGTATACTTGTAGTAGTTTATATAAAAATTGTTCTATTAGCTTAATATAGTGAGATTTCATCTTAATATTACAAGTAGTAATAGATTCAGTAGTTTAAATTTGGATTTGGTCAAAGTTTAATTGCAATACAAATAGTCAAACTTGCTTGCACTCAGTTTTTGGTAGAATTTTTACAAGCACTTGTAGGATTCATTTTTAGTTGGAAATAGATATAGCTTGTTGATTTATTTTCCTTAACAGCTTGTTAATCAAAATCAAAAATAAAATCTAGGTTTGGAGCTTATCTGCTTATTTGAATTGTGGCTCGAAATTGTCTGTTTGAGCTTAAGTTCCCCTGCACCTCAGGTTTAGGCCTACTTTCATAGCATCATTTAGATTAGCATAGCATAGTATCTGTATGAGCCTTGTGGATTATAACATCTTAGTATGGTAGTCTATCATTTGCCCCCACGTGTTTCTTAATTGTAGCTTAATTGTACTGCTTATTTAGGCCTAGTAGAGTAGAGCTTATTGCATTATTTTGTTTGATCATTTGGGCTGTTAGTGCTCATTTGAGCTTGTGATTGACTTTTATTGGTTTCTCTGAGTTCCTTTATAGTTGTATTAGAGTTATTCTTGGACTGCTTGTTCTGGCTTATTCATTTTCTAATCTGCTTATTCATTAGTTCTAGTCTAGATAGCTTATTACTTGCAATTGGTGTTTCTGTGTTTCATATGATCATTTCTGAGTTTCTTTGAGTTCATAGTTGCATATTACAGTTGTGGTATCATTTTGGTAAAGTTTTGTGGCAAGTGCTTATAAATAAGCACTTGCCATAAGCTGATTTTAAGCTAATAAGCACTTCTGCTGCTTATTTCTTTTCCAAATTTTTTCTCTGAGTTACTTTTATTATTTTAGATTTTCTGTAAATTTTTCAGATTTTTCTGAGTTCATTTACTATTTTTCTAAATTTTCCTTTATTATTAATCAATTTTAAATCATTTTTAAATAACAAAAATCCATAAAAAATCAGAAAAAGCTTTGAAAAATACAATAATATTTTTAGAAATTATTTTATAATATTTTAGAATTTTTAGAATTTAATTTTCATTTTCCACTTTATTTTTCTACTTTTCTTTATTTTTAATTCAATTTTAATTCCAAAAATAGAAAATAAATTCTAGAAAATAAATAAAAACTCAAAAAAATATTTTTCTTTTTCTTAAAATTCTTTTTAGTAGTTTAAGATTTTTATAAAATATTTTCAAGTTTGTAGAATCATTTTTCATTAAACGTTACGTTTTAATTTTCGCGGTTGCATTTCCGTTTTCGCGTTTTTAACATTTGTGCATATATAGCTTGTACATTGTGGTTATTTCACTCTTTCTTTTCATAATTTGATTTCCAAAATCATATTTTTTCACTTTACCACTTTTCACGACACGATTTCGCGATTCGACTATTCACGACTCCATTCTACTTTCGTTGGGAAAACGACCCGGGAAATACTTTCACCGGTATTTCTTCGGAATAATTATATACTACGAAAAGACGTTATCAAAATGGCGCCGCTGCCGGGGAAGGTCGAAGTGAGTTTTTGAATTTTCGTTTTGAGAAATCATGTTTTGATAAGCCTTCCTCTATCTTGTAAATATTTTTTTATAAAAACATAAAAATTAAAAAAATCAAAAACAAAAATAATCTTCTTATCCTCTAAAATTTGATTCTTTTTCTCAAACCCTCTTATGTTTAATTCTTATGGATCCGATTTGTTATAATTGTGGAGAACCGTTTTTCAGAGGGTTGTGTGTGTGGTGTACGTGCGACTAATGTGGTGATAATATTCATGATGGCGTTTGTTGGAATTGTAATTCTCACACGTATGAGCAAAGATCGTTCAACAATCCATCAAACGTTCCCGATTACTATACACCACCACCACCTTCGTTTTACTGCTATAATTGTGGAAACCCGTCCGAAGAAGGAGTGTCGTGTGGGCAATGTTTTTGTAATAAATGTGGATACACCAATTGTATGTGCTATGCCCCGAGTGCTGACATGTCTTATGCTTACGATCCGAGCTTTGATTGTTATCCTCAAAATGATTTTTATGAGCAAGACCCATATTACAATGGTGATTCATTTCAAAATCAATCAAATTTTGAACATTGTGGGGGATCGTCTGAAAATTTTTATGAGCCGAATTCATATTACGATTCTCATGGTTTTAACCAACCCCACAAACTTCTGAATTTACTAATCAAATTTTTGAAATTAAATCCATTATTGAGACGTTAAAAGAAATGGTGGTTAATCAAATTACATCTACTTCCGAACCTCATGTTAAATCGATGGAAGAACTTCTTGCCGAAGAACGTAAATCTAAATTTTGTGAGTGTTGTATGTACGACGACGATGATGATTCCACGATTACAATCATTGATGAGTGTCTAAATACTCATCATTTTATACCAATCTGAGCTGCCAAAACATACAAAAACACTCAAATATGTATCAAAATACTTAAAATATCTTAAATGTGTGTTTTATATGTTTCAAATGCAAAATATGCAAAAACAGATGAAAAACGTACAAAGTTTGCATAATTGGCAGTTTCAGTCCCTCAAGTTTCATAAATTTGCAAAACTAGTCCCTGGTTATTCTAAAAACATGAAAAAGTCACCAAAGGTCCTTTTTAATCATAAAGTTACATATTTAGTCCTTTGGTGCAAAGTTTCACAAAATTACAAGTTTAGTCCCTGTACTTTGGAAATTGACAGAAATGGTCCATAGGATGTAAAAACTTTGAGAAATTCAATTTTGGTCCTTGTACTAATAATCTTTTGCAGGAATGGTCCTTGGTGTAAAGTTTGGTGGAATTACATAATCAGTCCCTGAAGTTTGGTGAATTGGCAAAAATAGTCCCCGGGTATTTCAAAAATGAAATATATCAAAAATACCCTTGTACTATTCACATGTGACAAAATTAGGTCCTTATGAGAACTTTGGAATTATCACAAAGTCAGCCCCTCAACTTTCAGTTAATTACATTTTTGGTCCTTGTGATTTAATACCTAATAAACCAAACGGACTCTTTATATTATTAAAACCAAAAACCAAACCCAACACCTAATCCAACACACCTTCCTAGCCCATTACCCAGCCCAGTCCACCTTTAATAAAAACGGGGTCAAAGCCCCTTACCCTCGGTCAACCCTCCAGCCAAACCACCCTTTTCCCTTCATTACCACCCCCTCACCACTACTACTAAACCACCATGGTTTCACCTCCAATACCACTTCCACCTCACCACCCCAACTGTCTACCCACTCCCCTCCACCTCCACAACCCTTCAAAACCTTGAAAACATCTCCACGTTATCTACAGTACCCAAATGAGACTTTGGCGCCAAGTTAATAATTTAAACGGCCATGATGACTTTGACCATATCAAGGGCTAAGGATTGGTGGGAAATGCCCCAGTGGGTCCCACAAACTCAGAAAATGGCTACAAAAGGGAAAAGAAGCAGAAGACCAGAAGTATTAGTGTAGGTTTAGTTTAATTAAATCGTATGTAGTGTAGTTTACATTTTCAGTTGTAATTTCCATCTAAAACACTTGTATTCAGTTAATCTCATGTATTTCAATCCTTAATTAAAGATAATTTCAAGTTTCAGTGTCATTCTCAGATTATGCATTTTCATTAAAGTTTAAAAATCTAAAAAAGTTAATTGTTATTGTTAGTTGTTGTTAAAACAGTTCATAAGCTCATATAAGCTCTGACAAAGTTTATTTAAGCTTTTAGAAGGTTTAAATTTCAGTTTAAGTTAATAAAGCAAAAATAAGAAAAATATCAAATAAATAAGAAATAAATAAAAAATAGTGTTTGAGGAAAGATAGAAGCTGAGCAAGGTGTGGTTTTGGATTGCCTCTGGGTTAGTAGTCTTGTGGAAGACTGTTAGGAAAGATCTTGGTCCATGGTTCTTTGTTTCTCAGTCACATTCCATTGGTAAGCCTTTTTCACCATTTTGGTAATTCACTGTAGTCAAGCTTATTATCTGGTTGTTTCTGTTTTTAAGTGATTATTTAGTATTATCTAATTAGTTTGTAGTTTAAAATAAGATATTTGTTCTATTGTTTTCAATATTTCTTTTGATCTTATTCTAACTATCACAATACTCAACTTAGCTTATTTTAGTATGCTTGATCATTTGTACTCAATCTCAGCTTAAAAATAGTTAGAATACCTTATTATATGATTCTGTATAAGTAGTGTAACCTATTTTGTTCATTTAAAGTGAAAATCAAAAATCAGTCACCATAAGGTAGTGTTTGGCTCAGCTTGTTACTGAATGTATTTGGTGGTGTTAGTTGTCTAGGATAGTTTATTCACAATACTTTAGGTCATATTAGGGTATAGTAGTTCTAAAACTCTGGCTTTAAACAACAAAAGGTCAAAATCAAAGAGATCCCCCCATAATCAGTTATCTGTTGGTACTGTTGGGGGTAATTCCTCACCAATTGGTCTAAAACACATTCCTTGATCTTAATTTGGCCTCATTATAGTTTATTATAACATGTTAAATCATTAAGAAGCTTTAGAAATCCACATAAGTCAAACTAGTTAAGTTCTATCAAAAGTCAAAATTGCTAGTCTCAGATTTTCACAAAACTTGTGGGATTTTTCTAGATTTTTGTATTAGGTTTTAGGTTCTGAAAATTGTTGTGGTAATAGACTACCACCTCTACTTCAGTATCCCACATAGCTTGTATTTTTAAGATTTTTAGTGTGGGTCCCACAGACTTCCAAAGTAACCTGCAGGGATAACTCATCCCCTGCATCAGCAGCTCAGTCCCATCACCACCACTTTGGTGGTGATTTGTGACCACCTTAGTGGGACCCACACCTCCAAATTAGTTTCTCCCAACCCCACTCCTACTAGAGATTTTAGATTGACCATTTGTTTGACCTGAATCAGAGTGGACCCCACCTAGAATAAGCCATAAAGTTTGTCCCCATTCTGTGTTGCTTTTAAGTTTTTGGAATAGCTTAATCTGGCTTATCAGCTTATCTACTGAGCTTATTTGGCCATTTTTAGTTTAGACAAGTCCAAAGTACTTATTAGTACCAGAATAAACCAAGGTGGGTCCCACATAAGCTCATTTGAGCATATTTGCCTTTTCAGTCAATAAAAGTCAACTGTGGAAGTAATAAGCTTCCACAGTGCTTATTAATAAGCTATATAATAATTGTTTTTACAAAAGTTGTTTATTTTTAAGTATAATTTAGTTTTGTAAAAGAAAAATCCAGAAAAGACAACATAAAAATAAGTGATAGTTTCTATTTAATTTAATTTAATTTTAATTTTCATTTTTATATTTTTATTAAGTAATTTGTAATTTTATATTTTTATTAATTTCCTTTTATATTAAAGTATTTTTAGTAATTTTATTAGATTTTTATAATTTCATTTAGTATTTATTATAATTAATAATAGTTTTATTAGTAATTAATTAATAAATAAGTTTTAAATAGCATAATTAGTTTTTATAAGGTAATACCTAGTTTTTATATTTTTTATAGCTTTTATAAGTTATAAAATAGTTTTATAAATTTTCTCATGATTTTCTAAGTTAATTTAGTATTATTGGTAATTTAAATTAGTTTAAATAGTTTAATTAAGATAAATAGTTTTTAATTAATAGAAAATCCATAAAAAGACAAAAACATTTATTTTTATTTTTTATACTTTCTTCAAGTTCATTTTAAGTTTTAGAAATTATTTTTATAAGTTTTTAATTTAATTTGTAGTATTTATCATTTTTAGTTTTAATTAAATTAGTTTTAATTAAATAGTTAAATAGTTTTTAATTAAATAATTAATAATAAATAATAAAATAATCTAAAAAATAGTTTTCTTTTTAATTTAATTTTATTTTAAGTTTAAGTTTATAGAATTTTCATTTTTAACCCTTGTAGTTTATTTTTCTTAAAACTCACCTTTTTCTCAGTACGCAATCGCGTCTGATTTTAAATTGGTCTACGTTTATACGTTTTAGAT
Source organism: Artemisia argyi (assembly GCA_030686995.1). Lineage (NCBI taxonomy): Eukaryota > Viridiplantae > Streptophyta > Magnoliopsida > Asterales > Asteraceae > Artemisia > Artemisia argyi. Next base: position 122,647,104 of record CM060677.1, on the reverse strand, counting down.
ATCTAGGTTTTACGTAATCGTTCTAATAGTTTATAAAAGTTATTTTGTTTTATAAAACCCTAGTGTAATCACACACACACACACACTTATTCATATCCCTGTTCACATTCACTCGATCACAGATTCGTTTATAATAAAACATCGCACACCTCGTTGGGACATTACGACCCGGGGAAACACTGTATTCTACGGAAGCATTTGCCTCAGCTGTTTGACTATTATACTTGACCATTCACAAGTGGTTGACCAATAATTATCTGACCGTTTGAGGCGAATCAAAATTTGGAATACGAATCATTCACCTTTGAGGAGTTCTCTTGTGAACTCACTCATATCATATCTCCACCGGAGTATGATAATTTCTATTTTGATCTAGACATACCCATAATATGTCTTGATCAAGCGAGCTTAAAAGAGGAGATTCATGAAACAATGAATTCTCCTATTGAAGATGAGGAGTTAATCATGATTTTCATCATGACTTTCTTTCTTTTCTTCATATATCCCGTGGCTTATCCTGTTCTTCACTCTTTCGGGAGTGAAGACATTATCTTTGACCCCGGCATTCTCATTTATAAATTATGAGCCGGGTACTTATCTCATTGGTGTGGAACTTTCACGTGCTTCAAATGTTTATCCAAACATCTTGAATGAAAGTCCGATGCAGATTGTCTCTTCCACATCATGCTTCCCCATGGACAAATGAATTCAGGGTCGAGTCAAGCTAGCGACTCGGTAATCAAAAACAGTAGCATGTATATAGGGTTTTCACCCGTGTGTACCACCCTAGTGTGGGGGAGATACTAACCCACATGTTGTATATATATATCTCTAAAAAAAATGTAAATATAGTGATAGCTTCTATTTAAGAAGTTTTATCTAAAAAAATATATGTATGTATATACACATAAAATAATGGCTAGTAATATTTCCTTCTTACGTTCTAAGTTCGGTTTAACACCCGGTACTTTGAATATTGAGGACAATATTCAGTTCTAAGTGTGGGGGGAGATTCGTTATTCTAACGAATTTAAACACATGTTCCATCAAGAACCCCCATTTTAGCCAAAATTTTAAAATTTTTTCTCACTTAGAACGCAATAAATGGTTATCAGTCCGCCATGTCTAACCCACATAAGGATTGGCTAATCCAGGAGCAAACGGTTCTTGGTAAAGATAACTCAAACCCGTTTATGGCTTGCAATTTGCCCAAAATTGTATGGTTCCTCAACTCCCCATTATCCTCAAAAGCTAATGAGTTGGCTAGCCCGCAAGATTATGGCTTGTGGTAAAGGCAGTGGAAAAACCATAATTGGTAATCAGCTCACCAAGATGTTGACTATTCCATCAAGAGTTGGCTAGTCCAGAAGCAAACGGCTTTTGGTAAAGACTAATTAAATCCGTTGACAGCAGGTGGTTTGCTCAAAATCACACGGTTATGAGATGTACCACAGTTCTTACATCTGGCTACTCCATAAGTGATGGCTTTTGGTAAAGAGTTTTTTCAAATCCATTAAGTTTTTCTCAAAAGATTGCTAGGGACTAGCAATAGTTTAGTGTGGGGGATTGATGAGTGTCTAAATACTCATCATTTTATACCAATCTGAGCTGCCAAAACATACAAAAACACTCAAATATGTATCAAAATACTTAAAATATCTTAAATGTGTGTTTTATATGTTTCAAATGCAAAATATGCAAAAACAGATGAAAAACGTACAAAGTTTGCATAATTGGCAGTTTCAGTCCCTCAAGTTTCATAAATTTGCAAAACTAGTCCCTGGTTATTCTAAAAACATGAAAAAGTCACCAAAGGTCCTTTTTAATCGTAAAGTTACATATTTAGTCCTTTGGTGCAAAGTTTTACAAAATTACAAGTTTAGTCCCTGTACTTTGGAAATTGACAGAAATGGTCCCTGGGATGTAAAAACTTTGAGAAATTCAATTTTGGTCCTTGTACTAATAATCTTTTGCAGGAATGGTCCTTGGTGTAAAGTTTGGTGGAATTACATAATCAATCCCTGAAGTTTGGTGAATTGGCAAAAATAGTCCCCGGGTATTTCAAAAATGAAATATATCAAAAATACCCTTGTACTATTCACATGTGACAAAATTAGGTCCTTATGAGAACTTTGGAATTATCACAAAGTCAGCCCCTCAACTTTCACTTAATTACATTTTTGGTCCTTGTGATTTAATACCTAATAAACCAAACGGACTCTTTATATTATTAAAACCAAAAACCAAACCCAACACCTAATCCAACACACCTTCCTAGCCCATTACCCAGCCCAGTCCACCTTTAATAAAAACGGGGTCAAAGCCCCTTACCCTCGGTCAACCCTCCAGCCAAACCACCCTTTTCCCTCTATTACCACCCCCTCACCACTGCTACTAAACCACCATGGTTTCACCTCCAATACCACTTCCACCTCACCACCCCAGCTGTCTACCCACTCCCCTCCACCTCCACAACCCTCCAAAACCTTGAAAACATCTCCACATTATCTACAGTACCGAAATGAGACTTTGGCGCCAAGTTAATAATTTAAACGGCCATGATGACTTTGACCATATCAAGGGCTAAGGATTGGTGGGAAATGCCCCAGTGGGTCCCACAAACTCAGAAAATGGCTACAAAAGGGAAAAGAAGCAGAAGACCAGAAGTATTAGTGTAGGTTTAGTTTAATTAAATCGTATGTAGTGTAGTTTACATTTTCAGTTGTAATTTCCATCTAAAACACTTGTATTCAGTTAATCTCATGTATTTCAATCCTTAATTAAAGATAATTTCAAGTTTCAGTGTCATTCTCAGATTATGCATTTTCATTAAAGTTTAAAAATCTAAAAAAGTTAATTGTTATTGTTAGTTGTTGTTAAAACAGTTCATAAGCTCATATAAGCTCTGACAAAGTTTATTTAAGCTTTTAGAAGGTTTAAATTTCAGTTTAAGTTAATAAAGCAAAAATAAGAAAAATATCAAATAAATAAGAAATAAATAAAAAATAGTGTTTGAGGAAAGATAGAAGCTGAGCAAGGTGTGGTTTTGGATTGCCTCTGGGTTAGTAGTCTTGTGGAAGACTGTTAGGAAAGATCTTGGTCCATGGTTCTTTGTTTCTCAGTCACATTCCATTGGTAAGCCTTTTTCACCATTTTAGTAATTCACTGTAGTCAAGCTTATTATCTGGTTGTTTCTGTTTTTAAGTGACTATTTAGTATTATCTAATTAGTTTGTAGTTTAAAATAAGATATTTGTTCTATTGTTTTCAATATTTCTTTTGATCTTATTCTAACTATCACAATACTCAACTTAGCTTATTTTTGTATGCTTGATCATTTGTACTCAATCTCAGCTTAAACATAGTTAGAATACCTTATTATATGATTCTGTATAAGTAGTGTAACCTATTTTGTTCATTTAAAGTGAAAATCAAAAATCAGTCACCATAAGTCAAACTAGTTAAGTTCTATCAAAATTCAAAATTGCTAGTCTCAGATTTTCACAAAACTTGTGGGATTTTTCTAGATTTTTGTATTAGGTTTTAGGTTCTGAAAATTGTTGTGGTAATAGACTACCACCTCTACTTCAGTATCCCACATAGCTTGTATTTTTAAGATTTTTAGTGTGGGTCCCACAGACTTCCAAAGTAACCTGCAGGGATAACTCATCCCCTGCATCAGCAGCTCAGTCCCATCACCACCACTTTGGTGGTGATTTGTGACCACCTCAGTGGGACCCACACCTCCAAATTAGTTTCTCTCAACCCCCTCCTACCAGAGCTTTTAGATTGACCATTTGTTTGACCTGAATCAGAGTGGACCCCACCTAGAATAAGCCATAAAGTTTGTCCCCATTCTGTATTGCTTTTAAGTTTTTGGAATAGCTTAATCTGGCTTATCAGCTTATCTATTGAGCTTATTTGGCCATTTTTAGTTTAGACAAGTCCAAAGTACTTATTAGTACCAGAATAAACCAAGGTGGGTCCCACATAAGCTCATTTGAGCATATTTGCCTTTTCAGTCAATAAAAGTCAACTGTGGAAGTAATAAGCTTCCACAGTGCTTATTAATAAGCTATATAATAATTGTTTTTACAAAAGTTGTTTATTTTTAAGTATAATTTAGTTTTGTAAAAGAAAAATCCAGAAAAGACAACATAAAAATAAGTGATAGTTTCTATTTAATTTAATTTAATTTTAATTTTCATTTTTATATTTTAAGTAATTTGTAATTTTATATTTTTATTAATTTCCTTTTATATTAAAGTATTTTTAGTAATTTTATTAGATTTTTATAATTTCATTTAGTATTTATTATAATTAATAATAGTTTTATTAGTAATTAATTAATAAATAAGTTTTAAATAGCATAATTAGTTTTTATAAGGTAATACCTAGTTTTTATATTTTTTATAGCTTTTATAAGTTATAAAATAGTTTTATAAATTTTCTCATAATTTTCTAAGTTAATTTAGTATTATTGGTAATTTAAATTAGTTTAAATAGTTTAATTAAGATAAATAGTTTTTAATTAATAGAAAATCCATAAAAAGACAAAAACATTTATTTTTATTTTTTATACTTTCTTCAAGTTCATTTTAAGTTTTAGAAATTATTTTTATAAGTTTTTAATTTAATTTGTAGTATTTATCATTTTTAGTTTTAATTAAATAGTTAAATAGTTTTTAATTAAATAATTAATAATAAATAATAAAATAATCTAAAAAATAGTTTTCTTTTTAATTTAATTTTATTTTAAGTTTAAGTTTATAGAATTTTCATTTTTAACCCTTGTAGTTTATTTTTCTTAAAACTCACCTTTTTCTCAGTACGCAATCGCGTCTGATTTTAAATTGGTCTACGTTTATACGTTTTAGATATCTAGGTTTTACGTAATCGTTCTAATAGTTTATAAAAGTTATTTTGTTTTATAAAACCCTAGTGTAATCACACACACACACTTATTCATATCCCTGTTCACATTCACTCGATCACAGATTCGTTTATAATAAAACATCGCACACCTCGTTGGGACATTACTACCCGGGGAAACACTGCATTCCACGGAAGCATTTGCCTCAGCTGTTTGACTATTATACTTGACCATTCACAAGTGGTTGACCAATAATTATCTGACCGTTTGAGGCGAATCTGTTCTTAACCCTCAAAAAGAATCTATCTCTACTTCCATAGAACCCGAGGACTCTCTAATAATGGGGGACGAGCATCTAAACACTATTCCGGCAACAGAATCTGACGAATTCAATAAGTCTAGTGTTGAGAACCTCGTTCCAATCCAAAGTGGGTCTGGGAGAAATTCTAACGGTGATATGGAATTGGTTGATAACATTACACCCGTCGATGTAGAAGACGTATTTGATTCATCTCCGAATGCCACTCCGTCCTCTGATCCTCTTATATCCGATTTTTCCATTCCTTCTTCAACACCAGTTGAGAGGAGTGATGTCTTTTTAGACGAGATTGAGGCTTGTCTTGCTAATAATTCCATTTCGACGATGGTTGACGATTCTAATTTTGATCCGGAGGGAGACATTCTTTTGCTTGAAAAATTATTAAACGAAGAACCGTCTCTTTCTCTTCCTCCGAAGGAAGTTGAATTCAATACTCTTAAGGATATTGATGATCTTGTTCCAAGGGTTTCCGAAACGTTCAGTATGACTTTCACAAATCCGTTATTTGACTTTGAATCGGATTTTAATCTAATTTCAAATAACCCAATTTTCGATATTCCTAGTGAAGAGTCCGAAATGGAACCCGAGGTCCAGGACTCTCATCATATGATTGATTCTCTTCACGAGAAGTTCTCCGATGAACTTTCTCATTTCATATTTCCACCGGAGAATGATTTTTTTTGTTTTGAGGAAGATCCTGACCCGGGGGGAGGAGCACTCTATCATAAGAGTTTGTTTATTGAAGAAACAATCCTGACCCTCCCTCCCGAGGTATTTGTTGAAAAGGTCGTTAATGATAAATTTGCTTTAGATGATGAAGAATGGATCTTAATTCTTATCAAGATTTTTCTACCTTTCTTTACATTTGATGTGATTTCTCTTATCCTTCACTCCACTGGGAGTGAGGATACCGTCTTTGATCCTGGCATCTCTATTGCCAAGTGGCCGTTTTATTTGCTCTCCCCAAGGACGAATTAATTCGAGGATCGAGTCAAGCTCATGTGACTCGGTAATAAAAAACAAGCGCTTCGTGGGAGGCACCCCATGTTTATCATTCATCTTCTTAAATTTCTATTTTCTTATTAACGTGACTTGAGGAGGGCTACCTCTTCCATTTTCTCGTGTTTTGTACTTGTTGTTGTTTATGTCCAGGATTTACCCGAATAATGAAGACTCTCGTGCTCATTGGTTTGTCTCAACTCGAGTTTCATCATTTGTTGCTCATCCATATATCCTAATCTTAACGACTAACGTTTATCTTTGGCATAATTAATAAACGGCCTTAGATTTATGTAGGAGAACCCTTACCTTTTAAACATTGAGGATAATGTTTCGTTTTAGTCTGGGGGGTGGATCATTCGATCTGATTTTTGCCTTGCACTTTGTCGTGAACTCTTGCAACTCCGTTTTCCACCAAAAATTTTAAATTTTGTCACATCTTTATTATTAAAAAAAAAGTGAAATAAATGATATGAATAAAAAGATTTGACACCTTGTTTTGACTTTCCTACCGGCGAGAGTAGAAATAAATGTTTTGACTTGACCGGGTGTGTTGAGCCCTAGCTTGTCTCCCTTAACCAATATAATCAAAAGATTATGGCTAAGCATCCGCGGATCTCATTACTTGAGATTTTAAATTTGCGGAGATCGAGGAATGATAGAGTTTATTTAGAAGTTTTGTGCTATACAGGGATCTCATTACTTGGGATTTAAAAAACCCACGAGAGGTACTTGTGGCCTTTTTGTTCCCACAAGCTTGCACACCAATATAAATAGATCTCTAGGTTTAATTAAGGGTATACGGTTTGGGCAATACTTAGTTTTTTCTTGTTCCCAACAAAATCTCTGCATATGGGGGTTTGGTACACATAGGGGTACTACCAGTGTTACGGTAAAATAGACTATTGCATCTTGCCGGTTCGCAGCCGTTGTTGTGATCTTAGTAAAAGCCGTAGGACTCGGGGTTTGGCATATGATTATGAATATCAATAATAATAGTCCAAAGCCAAATAAAAAGGCATTGGAATCCAAAGCTATAAAAAAGCAGCGGATAGAAATCCAAAGTCATAATAAAGCTCTTACATCTTGACGGCTCACAAACCGTTGATCGTAAAAGAAATAAAAGACTAAGGACCAAAGTATTATTAAAGTGCTTATGATTATGCAAAAATGCCAAGCTTCGACTTCGGGGTTTCCCTAATAAAAAGCTTCCGTTTCGGGTATCAAACATGGTATGTCTTGGTCGTAAATTAAAAGGGATCCCCTACAAATCGTGTTAAATCAGAGACCTTCATGTGGACCCGATTTCTGTATGCAGGGATTTTCGAGGGAAAGTTTGGAAACTACTTAGCGTTCAAATTTTGTGCTCTTATCGGACTAACAAATATCAAAACGAGAAAATATGAAGCAATTCATTTCTCACAAATTAAAATCTTGAGATACAAAACTTAGGACCTGGGAACAAGAGGTAATACACAAGTAACTTTTGTGGGCAGTGTTAGCATCTAACTTGTGGATAAACAATGATCTCGATTTTATGCTTAGTTTGGGAGCTTGTGAAAAATCAAGGATGACGATTTTTATCCGTATGGTCTCTTCTCTGTGAGAAGTGTTTCTACTCGTTGACCCTGAAAATTATCAACAGATAAGAATTGATAACGAAAGTCAAAGCAAACCGTCACATATATAAATGAAAAAGTACAAAAATAGTAGTTGTAGTTGTTATTCATGAAAATCGGAAAACGGAGCTTTTTCGGGAATAAATGATTTTATTACTTCTTTCGAACCTCTTTGCTACTTTACAAAGTTAGTAGGAAGAGTTTTGAAATTATTTATCCCAAAAGCGTGAATTGATCACATTGCGTAAGGACACGACAATACTTTAGTCGGGGGGGGGGGGATTTTGGTGAGTGCTTATTCATTCACTATTATTTGACCAAAAAACGGACTTATGAGACCAAAAACTAACCAATTATGCCAAAAATACGTTGTTTTTGTGTTTTTGAATGTGCAGGTACGGATATGAAAGAAATGGACAAAAATCGAGAAAAAACGACAATCACGAGCACGGGAATGGAAAAAGGATCAAAAGCCGGAGCCCGGGAAGACTTTACAAGTTTGAGTTAAAGATTATGCTTATTTAGTCAAAGTCAACCCTCAACTTTCATCAAATGTCATAAGAGGCCCTTGGATAATACTTTTCGTTAATTACATATTTGGTCTTTGGAATTTCAGAAATTGGCATTTATAGTCCTTGTATATTGTTAGCACAAAAAACATCTGAAATCTAACATATAGACTTAGTCCAATGATAATAAACCACAGCCCTCCACCTCAACATCTAACCCACCATCTAATAACTAAACCCAAAGGCCCAATATCCATCCCCTACCCAAGCCTACCTCTATACCCGGTCAACCCACCCAAACCTCAAGTCAAACAATAATATTAAATATTATTACCCGTACCAAGTTTACCGCCCCCCAAATTACCCCTCAACCCAGAACTATGAACCCTAGATTACTATTCACGCAAGTAAAACTCAATCTTACGGCAATTAAGGGTATTAACGTCTAATCAAGTGGGTTTCTAGAATGTCAGTACGTGTCAGAGTGTCAGAGAATCAAACAAACACACGAATGGTATACGTGGTTGCTTTCTATTGGATAAAACACGTCATGAATTCTGATCCAAGGGCTATTATCAATTGGGAAATGATTGAAGTTGATCAAGGGGCTCAGAATGGCTATAAACAAACACAAACTCACACGGATTGCCAACATGGCAATCCGTGAGCTTATCCATACTCTTCTCCTCACTTATCCTATAAATAGGAGCTTGTAATAGATTAGAGGTGTGGAGTTTGGAGTAGCCAAACTCTGCCAATTTCTTTTCTGAATTGTATTAGTTTTAAATTCGAATGTAATTTCTCTCTTTTAATGAATTTTAGTTTACCTTTTTGAATCAAATTAGTTCTTATCATTTACTGCTTATTGTAGCTTTATAATATCTGATTTATCATATTATTTCAATCAGTACTTCCTTTACATCTTAGTTTAATTTTTACCTTATTCAAAGTTTCAATTCAGTTTTACTTTTTAGTCAAAAGCTTTATAAAAATCATAATTTAGATCATATAAAAATAGTTTTGGAATTGTTTCAGTTTTGAGTTAAGCTTCTTAGAATTTCTAATAGCTTGTTTTAGTTTGTTTTTAGTTATAGAGAATTCATTGATTCAAATTACATCTGTCTTCTATTCATTTCTTATTGTGGTCATATATTAGTCAACTGAGGGAAGATAGGTGGTGTACTGTGGTGATTGTGACAGTCCAAAGTGAGTTTGGGATGCACTTGGCCTGTCTAGTGACAGGCTAGCATAGTGAGCCTCTCTGTTCTTGCTGAGAGGATTAAACCTGTAAGTTCTATTTTGATATTCTTGTTTCAAATTTAGTTTCAATCTGTTAATTGAGTTCCTGTCGATTCAAGTTGATTTAGTTGTTTGATTTGCTTCTGTAATAGTTTATCTTAGTTGATTTGATAAGTAGTTTGGTGTTCAGTAGTGTATTTCATCTAATCATAGTGTAAGCTGCACATATAGGGGTGTTTGGATCAGGCTTGTTTGCTGAGATGTTTGAGTTCTAGTCTTTTTCTTTCTTCATTAATAGTCACTCTAAGCTTAGATAATATAGCTGCAACTTTATTTTGGTAGTTTATTTCAATAAAGTAAAAATAGGATAGTTCATTAGGATTAACTGTTAGTGTAATTGAAATCAGTGAGTATACTTGTAGTAGTTTATATAAAAATTGTTCTATTAGCTTAATATAGTGAGATTTCATCTTAATATTACAAGTAGTGATAGATTCAGTAGTTTAAATTTGGATTTGGTCAAAGTTTAATTGCAATACAAATAGTCAAACTTGCTTGCACTTAGTTTTTGGTAGAATTTTTACAAGCACTTGTAGGATTCATTTTTAGTTGGAAATAGATATAGCTTGTTTATTTATGTTCCTTAACAGCTTGTTAATCAAAATCAAAAATAAAATCTAGGTTTGGAGCTTATCTGCTTATTTGAATTGTGGCTCGAAATTGTCTGTTTGAGCTAAAGTTTCCCTGCACCTCAGGTTTAGGCCTACTTTCATAGCATCATTTAGAGTAGCATAGCATTGTATATATATGAGCCTTGTGGATTATAACATCTTAGTATGGTAGTCTATCATTTGCCCCCATGTGTTTCTTAATTGTAGCTTAATTGTACTGCTTATTTAGGCCTAGTAGAGTAGAGTTTATTGCATTTTTCTGTTTGATCATTTGGGCTGTTAGTGCTCATTTGAGCTTGTGATTGACTTTTATTGGTTTCTCTGAGTTCCTTTATAGTTGTATTAGAGTTATTCTTGGACTGCTTGTTCCTGCTTATTCATTTTCTAATCTGCTTATTCATTAGTTCTAGTCTAGATAGCTTATTACTTGCAATTGGTGTTTCTGTGTTTCATATGATCATTTCTGAGTTTCTTTGAGTTCATAGTTGCATATTACAGTTGTGGTATCATTTTGGTAAAGTTTTGTGGGAAGTGCTTATAAATAAGCACTTGCGATAAGCTGATTTTAAGCTAATAAGCACTTCTGCTGCTTATTTCTTTTCCAATTTTTTTCTCTGAGTTACTTTTATTATTTTAGATTTTCTGTAAATTTTTCAGATTTTTCTAGGTTCATTTACTAGTTTTCTTAATTTTCCTTTATTATTAATCAATTTTAAATCATTTTTAAATAACAAAAATCCATAAAAAATCAGAAAAAGCTTTGAAAAATACAAAAATATTTTTAGAAATTCTTTTATAATATTTTAGAATTTTTAGAATTTAATTTTCATTTTTCCACTTTATTTTTGCACTTTTCTTTATTTTTAATTCAATTTTAATTCCAAAAATAGAAAATAAATTCTAGAAAATAAATAAAAACTCAAAAAAATATTTTTCTTTTTCTTAAAATTCTTTTTAGTAGTTTAAGATTTTTAGAAAATATTTTCAAGTTTGTAGAATCATTTTTCATTAAACGTTACGTTTTAATTTTCGCGGTTGCATTTCCTTTTTCGCGTTTTTAACATTTGTGCATATATAGCTTGTACATTGTGGTTATTTCACTATTTCTTTTCATAATTTGATTTCCAAAATCATATTTTTTCACTTTACCACTTTTCACGACACGATTTCGCGTTTCGACTATTCACGACTCCATTCTACCTTCGTTGGGAAAACGACCCGGGAAATACTTTCACCGGTATTTTTTTGGAATAATTATATACTACGAAAAGACTTTATCATTGAGTAAAGATGAAGGGGAGTTAGGATGGAATAATGTGGATTTGGATTTGGAGTCCACAATGAGTAGTAAGTTTAATCGATTTGAGTGGGGAGGCAAGTGCGAGAATGGAGTTTGAGCCATTATGCGGTGTCTTTTGTTTTGTGTTATGTTTTAGAATTCATATATTGTCTTTTGCCGTCTGGAGCCATGTTGGAGCGTGATTACTCTTGGATATTGGATCGACCTTATCCAAGTGATTTTGATTATAGAGTTTACATTATTGTTGGAATTGTTCCATGCGAGATGATTGTTTGCGACGTCTTTTGTTTTTGTTTGCGTGATTGTTTGCATGATGTGGTGTCATAAGAGGGATTACACTTATGAAAGGGGGCATAGATAATTATGGTGGCCAACATAATTATACATGCGTCACAACACAAGTGGACTTGAAAGTATGATAGCATGGATTGCATGGTGTATTAGGTGTTATGTGGTATATGTGTGTTATCATTGAGATGTGTGGTTTTGGAAGTAAGTATGCGTGTGGAATAGGCTTATAACTATGGTCGCGAACATAATTATAAGGGTATCACACACATGGACTTGTGACCATTATTGCATTGATTGATGTTTGTTGTTATATGTTGTGGTAGATGGTATGTGATATCATGTTGGTGATAGCTGTATGGTTAGAGAAGTATTCTCTTAACCGTTTGGGCAGTCGTTATATGTTGGGGTGTGTAGGTGGTAAGATTCCATCCTACCTATCATATGTTGATACCTAAAATTATCGGTAGGTACTTATGTTGTGGTATTTAAGTTGATTCGTTTGCTAGCACTTCGTTTGTATACCTAATTCTTTGGTTGGCATTCCTATTCGTACCTTGATGGTACAGATGCCATATTCTTTCTTTTTGACGCCGTGATATGTGTTGGGTAATCGACTTCGTTTTTGTTGGATACTAGTTCGTTTCTTTGATTATTCCATACATTCATTCCTCGGATGAATGTTATGCTATTCTTCGAGTATTGTTGGTTCGTCACGAGTTGGTGTGGATATTTGATCCCTCATTCACACACACCAATTTAATTTTGTGACATGTTTTGTGACCTGTTAGTATCGGTGTTTTTCTATGATTTTGGTTTGATCGTTGTACGAATGAGTCTGTAAGTTCATCGTTTGGTTTGCAATGTATTTGCGTAAGTGTTCCCTGGTATGAGATTCGTTTGCTGGTTATTTTGATTATGTGATTCTTCTGTGTTTTTTGCATCCAATAAAAGGGTTGTGTTAAAGTCCTCATGGTATTTTAAAATTCGTTTTAGGTATTTCAAGGTCATTTGTTGGAAACTATTATTTTTATGGTGAAAAGGAAGTGTGGAAAAAAATGGTTATGTTGATGTCTTACATAAAATGGTTTATATGTATTTTATAAAAAATGTATAAGTTTAAGATATTTCTTGTGAAAAACGGTGTTCATTTGTTGTTGGGAAGGTCGAGTACGGGAATAAGAACTGTCTATAGTTCTCATTTACCAAACTTGTTATGTATTTGGTTAATCGAGTGTTTCTTTCTTTGAGGTACGCTTGTGGACGTTTTATGGTACGTGTATTTTATATTTTCTTTGTATGGGTGTTCATGAACATTTTATCCGTGTCTATTTTTATTGGGGGGAAATTTCTCATTGTGTTTTTCTAGCTTTGATTTTGATGTTCGTTACTTCGTTAGTCGGTAATTCGTACCCCTTTGAGTTCGTTGATATACGTTTTTGTTCGACCGGTTTCATGGTTCGCGTCGTTTACTTAGGATAGATTGTTGTTTTGAATATCAATTTGGTCGTTGAAGAGGAAGAGGGTGTTTGCCAAGTTGTTCAAGTGAGAGGTTTAGCTTCAAGATGTACGTTCTTCGGATTGCGTGGGCATCGGGGAGGTGGAAGATCCATAAGAGGAACTGTGTGATACATGATATAAAGTTGGGAAGTAGAACTTGGAGATGATATTTGTATGGAACAGAAAGTGTTATCTACACAAGTCATAAGAATCTTTAGCATATATTTGACAAGAGGCTAATATATGTTGAAGGGAAGTTGGGTGTGGAATTTCTCAGTGATTACGATTGTCTGATTCGCCATTGTCAAGGAAGGGCGGACATCGTATTAAGAGCGCTGAGCGGGAGTGAACGAGTGAAACTTAGATGTTGTGAGCAATGATTATGATAATTCAGTTTGGAGTTAACATGATGATATTGACAGCCTAGAGAGAGAGGTTCAAGGATGAGAACATGTAAGAAGAATGATTACTTGGTTTAGACCAGTAATTGGAAAGGAACGAAGATGGAGGAATGTACTTTGCGGACCAGCTATTGGTTTCATTGAGAGGAAGCGTAAGGACATCAATCATGCAAGGTATTTGATATATCCGAGAATGGATAAGACGTATCATTACCTTAGCAAGAGATGTATGGAGGAGTGGGTATGAAGGAGAATACCGATACTTTAGCAAGTGTTTGAAATGTTTGAAGGTAAAGGTTGTAGTCAACGATTATTAGGGTGTTGCAACAGCCAGAGGTACCTAGAGATTTTATTAAGGAGGAGTTGGTGAGACTTTTCGCTCGGTGAGTTGGTAAAGAGCCATGGGATGTCGCGTTGATCTTCAAGAAACATGATGAAATACTTACTTCGCGATAGTGGTAAACGTGTTATAAAGTCTTGAGAACGCGTATGTAGATGAGTACGACTTATCATTCTCTAATGAGTGAATTAAGTGAGCATACAAAACAGGTGTTGGATGGTGTGCTGAGAGCATGGGTGTGTTTGATTTTGGAGGAAGTTGGGGTATACATTTACCCTTAGCTGAGTTCTCGTATATCAACAATTATCATTCTAGTATTGAGTATGTATCGTGTGAAAAGTTGTATGGAAGGAAATAGAGGTCACCTGTTCTGTGGGCAAAGGTTGGAACAAGCCAACTAATTGGTCCTGAACTAGAATGAGAGACTGCGAATAAGGCTTTCTGACTAAGGAAATACTTAAGGCAGCAAGAGATCGCCAAAAGAGTTATGTGGATAATTTTTGCAAGCCCTTAGAGTTTAGTGTTGGTAATCGTGTAATGTTGAAGGTGTCTCCTTGAAAAGGTGTTGTGCGTTTCGGTAAGAAAAGCAAATTAGCACCGAGATGTGTTGGACCGTTTGAGATTTCAGAAAGGATTGGATCTGTGGCATACCGGTTGGAGTTAGCTGAGAAATTGAGTGGAGTGCATGATTCTTTTCATGTATTTAATTTGAAAAGTGTCTGGTGGATACTAGTCTGCATGTGCCATTAGATGAGATTAAGGTTGACAAGACTCTTCGTACTGTCGAGAAACCTGTTGAGATTATGGATCGAGATGTTAAAGGGGTTAAAGTGTTGTGAGATAGCGTTGGTAAAGGTATGGTTGGATTCTAAGCGTGGTCCTGAGTTTACTTGGGAACGTGAGGATCAGATGTAATTAATGTTTGTTTTGTGTGTATCCATTATATGTGGTGTTTCCTGCGGTTATCATTTGGATTTTCTTTTGGTTCGAGGGTATCGTACCTACCTATGAGAAGTCGTTTTGATCATTGGTGTTATTGATCGGGGAGTGTATCTATTTGCGTGTATCGTTGGAGTGACGGAATGTTTTCTATCGAGTGAATTCGGGTATGTAGTGGGTTCACATTTTTTGTGGTTCTTTCTCTGTGACTTTATGGAGTGGTATTATTCCGCGTAAATATCCATAAATTTTCTTTTGCTGTTGTGAGTGGTGACTAGAGTAGTTGAAATCTCGGGACGCGATTTCCCTAAGTGGGGGATGATGTAACAACCGTGGTTTTGGCAGGTCAGTTTGACTGATAGTCTTGACTCAGTTGACGTTTTTTTGGTGTGTCTTAGGTGTTTGAAGTGATATAGGTGAGTTTTAGCACTAAATCCCTTTGCGTAAATGGTTTTATTGTGATTTGTAAAGTTTGGAATTTGGAAAAAGTTCATTTTGATCACCTTTGTGGTGTAGAAATGACTTGTGTAGTTTTGATATTTTGGTGTTTTTGCGTAACGAGTCTTCATTCAAGTGTTTGAGCGTTAGTGGGTTATGAGGAGTTTGTTTTTATGAGTTATGTTTCAAAAGGAGTGTGAAATTCTATTTTTGGAAACTTTGTTTTGAAAATGATAATTTTTTTGGTTGTCGTAAAAGTTAAGGTTTATCGCGTAAGATGCTAGGATTAGCTACGGGTGTTTATAAAATATGAAAAGTATGAGGTTTTGAGTGTAATAATTAAGTTTAATAAAAAAAATATAAAATACGTATGGGTATACATAAAATTCGGCTAGAAGGGGATAAGGGGGAAAAGGGAAACCCAGTTTGAGTCCAAATATGATTCTTAGGCCCATGGAATCCTAGTTCAACCCAAACAAGCCCAGCCCTTACCCTTGTAACCATATAGAATGACCCAAGCCCCCTATTTTATGCAATTTGAGTCGATCACAAGGGCAAGAGAAGAGGGGAAAAATTAGGGTTTATAGTTTTGAAGCTAAAATCAAGAATCAAGGTAAAATCTTTAAACCCTATGTTCAATTGTTTGATTAATTAATATAATTCATGTAATATTAAGTATGATGGATCTAGGGTTTGTAAACTTCTGTAAATTAATTAATTAAAACATGTTAGGATCATTGGTTGATGATAGTATGGTAATTGGTTAAGGGAATTGAGTGTAAAACACGTTAGATTATGTGTTAGGGTTTGGACAGAAAATTATGGCTGTAAAGATGTGAGTGTAAATAATAGATGGTGAAGAGTTAAGTCACTAATTTTAGGTCTAAATTGAAGTTTAATTAAAGAGCTTTCCAAAAAGTTTAGCCATGATTGATTTCAAGGTGGGGAAGTTGGTCTTTTGATTTTACTTTGTTAAGGTGTCAAAGCTGTCAAACCGGGACATATTTTGGGTAAAAGTTTGAGGGTGTTTTGTGGTTGTAAAAGTGGTATTTTGACTAGGCCTTCTGGAATAGTTAAGTATTAGGTTATAATAAACTACCACGAAAAGGATTCGCGATAAAAACTTGTGAAAGTATTTTATGTTAATCAAAACTTTTTGGTGTGCGTTCAGATCCGAATTTGAGTAGTTGACAAGTTTGATTTTCTTTTGAGTACTTGTGTGTGTTATTGGTCCATGGCCTTCTGGGATTAGCTTGTACGCTTATGAGAGACCATGGTGAATTTTTGGTGTGGGTTTTTGAGCTATATTTGTTGTGATTTTATGTGGGCGAATGTACCCAAAAATTCTGCGTTTTCTGATTTTAAGAGTGCAAGGGATTTAGTGAGTATTAGGTTATGGTAGTGGTTAGTATGGTGTCTAGGAGATCCATGGTGGGCCAGATGAGTCTTAGACATCCATCATATGTGTATTACATGGGTTGTAGCTTTTAGCTTGGCCTTGTGTAATGTGGATTATTTTTGTGTGCTATAGATTGTGAGTTGTTTTTGTGGAAGCTGCGGAGTTTAAGGTGAGTTCATAGTCCCACTTTTTACCTTGTTTTAAACTTGGGATGGGAATGATGCTTGTCTTAAATGATTTGAATTACTGTGATTATGTGTATGTGTGTTAAAGAGCTCGGAATTTTAATGTTATCGTATTTATGCTATATGTGAACGGTAATGATATGAGGTGTGATTCTGTGTGGTCCGATTGGGAGGGTGTTTACCCTGTTGCTCGTGCATACGACGTAATTGGAGAGTAGCAGCCCTATTCACTTTTATTCTGTGTGGTCCGTGATGTGCGTTTTTATTAGTACAAGTTTTAAAATTTATAAACACGATTTATCCGATTATTTATTTAGCACATACGAGCAAGTATACTTGTCCGATGTAGTAAAGGTGGGTAAGTCGAGGTTGTCCCAAGGGATTTGATAGTTTTAGCAATAAGAAAAACATTTGTTAAATAAGGGTTGTCAATCCAAATTTATGTAAATATCAATTTAAAAGAAACTCAATAAGAACTAAGCATATACTTGTGTATAATTCCTTGATTAGTAATTAGGAGTATCATGACAATTTAAGTATAAAGTTTGGTGTAAAACTTGTTATGATGCGCAACTAAAAATGAGTAGTTATACAATCTATGATGTATCTCATGTTTTAACTACCACTAAGAATTCTATCACCTAAATGACTCCTTTCTGACATATCAAATGAGTATGACAATTCTATAATCACATGGTTGTTTTGAAAATCAATTCTTTTCTTATGAATTCCTACGAATCCTTTCGGTCCTTTTTCGTGATGAAATCTTCTCAAATCCATTTTAACAAGTAAATAATATGGGTGTCAAGCATCATATTCCATACTAATTCGTGCACTAATGTTTTGGAATAAAAACAAGTTGAAACTCCTTTCGGACCTATTTTTCCAAAGATTGTTTTTACCAACAAATTAAGCAAGATTAGATGTTACTTCAACAAACTCATAAAATAGATACGTTTTCATGCATCACCTTTTTCATAAAAGAATACTCCATAACCAATCACATTATACACACAAGTATATCACAAATTACTCTATAACAATCATATTAAAACACAAGTAAATAAGAAAACTTTCATTAAACTCAAAGTAACAATTGTTCATTATAAGTATCAAGGTGTACCTAGCTTGAGAATTACAATGAATAAACTTGTGGAAATATAGCAACCACACTCCTCCAATTGTTCACTAACGTAACTAAAAAACTCCAAACTCGAACCAAGGCTTGAGACTCGAACTCAACACTTTCTGGACGTTTTCACAACACTTAGTAAACTTTCAGGCAATATAAGATGAACTAACAATATTTGGTGTAACACTTAGTTAGATATTTGATGGTACTTGTAATCTAGACCCTAAGCAGTCATTATATAGCATAATAACACTTATCCTCCAAGTAAAAACGTTCCTCTTGAGTTATTAAGCAGAAATGATCAGCCACAAATGATTATGGGGAGTAAATTCATCCATAAATGCAAGACTTGTAACAACAGTCACCTCCATCTGATCGGTTTCTCTCCATCCGATCGGATGGCACTTCTTGAGAAAACTTCAACCGAATCGGATGCGGGTTGCATCCGATCTGTTGGACACTGTCTGGAAACTCTTCTTTTGCCTTTTCTTCGTCGTTTTACGTTGCATGCATTGTCTTTCTCCGTGGCATGACTTTATTCATTAGAACTTGATGTTTCCTTGATAAATATGTGTAGAAGACTTGTCTTTATCAAATCCTTTTGTCCATGCGTCGTTTCTTTCTTTCTTGATCTTCTTGAAACTCTCCAAATGTGCATGATCACTTCATTTCTTTATCTTTTAATCATTTTTACCTGCTTTTGGCTATATTTGCATGCATAAACACTTTTTCACGATTAAGTAACAAATATATACAAATATGACCAATTTCCATGCGTAAAACAAACAATAACGCGGCTAAAAACATGTTAATTTTGAGCGTTATCAGTCCGACCGGAGGGTATTAATTTACCCATTTTTTTGGGAGCGGGGATCACGTTCCGGCCCGGCATGTTGTGAATTTGGATCGGTGGGCACGTTCCGCCCGATGGTTGCCTTATGTGTGCTGTTGCCTTGTGATAATGTAGCTGATGCGTGGGAATCGCAACAGGCTTTACCTCTCGAGGGATCTCGAGAAGCTTACAACCCCCACCAGGCAGTGTACCTGATCGTTGTAGTATAGTATAGTGACAAGTACCGGGGGATTGATCGTTCAGCTTAGGAATAGTGTCGCTAGGATTAGAAAACCTAAATACTAGTTCTAAAGGTGAGGGATGATTATTTTTGTATTTTTATGTTTTATGGAAAGCAAGTAAAAATCTCGGGTTTTGGAAGAGTGGGCGGAATTAGTTGCTATTCAACTAACCCAAAACTAAGATGCAATCAAAATAAAATACTAAAAATGAAAATAAATTAATTATACTAAGGTTGTGAGCAGTAATTGGAGAAGATGTGTTTACTTAGATTTCACTACTCCCTAGATATCTTTTACACGTTAATTACTTGTTATAATTGCATGGATGACGGATTGTATTCCTTAATACCATTCATGGGGTGGCATACATAACTCCCCAATTCTATGAGCTCTTATCTCCTCCTACACCATGCCCAGCACAACTATAGGGATTGTAAACAGTGGCTCATGCATTAAATACAACCAATAAAGACCTAGTACGCCTCGGTTCATGTTTCTTAAGACGTTCAAGCATGTTACCATTTGAAGATCTGCCAGTTTTCTTAAGCCTAACATATAAAATCATTCATCCAAGACAAGAATAAACAAGTAATCAACACATAATCAATATCTAGGTTTCATTAGATCTAAGCAAACACAAAAGAGATCTAGCCTAGCATAATGGAATTGAGACAAGAACAAGATATAGACAACCAACACATAGACATATTGATTGAATTAGAAGAACACTTATCTCAATTACAATGCAAGGTATCAAGGGTTTGGAACCCTTGAAAAACCTGTAAAAGTTGCACCAAAATCGTCTTTAGGGTTTCTCCCAAAACTTCTTTTTTTTTAATGTGAAAAACTAGAAAACTATATATAGGAAAATCGGGGTGACGGCGTCAAGAACAAAGGTGTGACGCCGTCATCTCGCCGCCAAATACTTCCTCGGACAGCCTTGATCTACTTCTGACGCCCTGTGTGACGCCGTCATGAGCTACGGATTTTAATTCTTGGGGTTTGACGCCGTCATGAATTTACTCTTGACGCCTTCATGTACTGTTCCCAGCATGGAAAATTGAGACTTTGCCATTTTCTTCACTTTTATGCTCCAAAAACGTCCAAATGGCTTCTTTTCCAGAATTCACTCTCCAAGTACCTAAAATCACAAAAGGAACGATTTAGGGCAATATTTGATCAAATAAATTCGGATTCGGGCTTAAATGACCCCCTAAAAACGGACCATTTTTCGCCTCATCATATACCCTTACACTTGAGATTTGCTTGTCCTCAAGCAAATGTGCTTTTATTCTACTCAAAAGACAAGTTAGGGGTCATTTAACACTAATATAAAAGTAATTACAACAAATAATCGTTCCACTAAAGACCAATAGACAAGCACGGAGGTCATACACTAGCACCTCACAAATAGTGTTTAGATACTCACATCTCTCGGGTGTAATAAAGTAATATAACATTGTGGAAATGGAAGATATCTCTCACTACCTGTCATAGCAAAATAGATTACCATAGGCTTGGGAAAGGATCAAACCTCCACCACATGGCGTAAGCACCTAGGATAAACTATCAAAGAGGTCTTTTAAAGGGTTGTAACGTTAGGTATAGGGATATGAAATACACGGCTTTGTTGGATAAAGGAAGTTTTACTGGTGGCGAGTTAACAATCTTGGTTAATTACATGTACAATGTGGCGTTGCTAAGCCAAGACTAGACTCGACTTAAGCTAATAAATGAAAAATAACAAAAATATAAAATAAACATAGAATGAAAAGGGATGGTAGTCCGTATATTTTTTTCTCTTTTTCCTTTTTCTATTTTATTCTTTTCTTTTTCTTGGTTTTTCGATTTTTTTTTTTTTTTTTTTTTTTTTTTTTTTTTTTTTTTTTTTTGCATACACTCTTACCCTACCATCCAAAATAATACATCATAGGGAATGAACATTCCCCTTACACTTGAATCTTTACATACTTTACATTAAACTAATCTAATGACTCGAATTAAGAAAATCAAAACACTTGGAGCACTTTTAAGATTAACGTACATATGGGGGTAATAATATTATGTTCTTCCCCATTACTCCATAAAATAAGTACTTACCCAATCGTCCCAATCGTCCTAAAACAATATGTACAAGGATATGACTCGACTTAGCAACCATGTAATCAATTAGAAAGTTAACTTAGGGTTTAACAAATAACAATAATGCACTAAAAATGAGCGCATACACGGAAGGCTAAGGCGATTTGGTTGTACATTTAAGTGGGGTGTAACAAATTCTTCCTTTAAGTAAGATGCTTAAAGTTAGAAACGAAAAGATAGGCTCGGAGGGGTGTACTAGGGGTATCGTGTACTAAAAATGAGTACAACGCTAAGGGTGTGGGAAAAATTAGTTGACTTAACTAGTCAAGTAGTATGACTTAAATGGTCAAGTAATTATAATACGGGTTTAACACAAGGGTGATCCTAATGCCTCTTATCATGTAGTAAATCCTACTACACGAATGTAGTCTTACTAGCGGTCTCGGGATGCATCACTAACGCAAGTTCTAGAATCTAAATGCTACCGGTACACTCGTAAGCACTAATAATGAATGCTTTTCCTATCAAATCTAAAGGCGAACCTCACATATTTGGGTGGAAAATTTTTCTGAATATACGGTTATGTGCTAGTCATACAATCTCCTATCCATGAGACGCTTGCTATGGCTAAAGTTTCACTCCTAAATGTTGTAAAAAATTTTAAATTTGGCGCTAAAATTACACTAACAAGTATTTCTCATAGTTTTATTACACATCTACTATCAAACAAAACAAACTCAAGCGAAAGTGCATATGTAAGGTATCATCTTTTTACCCTCCCCTTACACTTAAGATGAACATTGTCCCCAATGTTCAAGTAAAGAATGTAAAAGTGAAAAAGTAAAGAGAATGAAATCAAATACTCCCCTGATTCGCTCGGTATGGATTATAGGTTGGCCAGGTTAAATCTTCCTCCAAGAAAATGAACAATCAAAGCTTCCCTTCCAGAATATAAATCATCTTCTTGTCATACATAACCTGTAAAACCTGAGAAAATAGACAAGACAACCTCGCGTAAAATCGGCGGCATCCTATATAAGTTACTAAATCCTAGAAAACAAAATAAGATATAATGCTTGTGGAATGAAGTTTGCAGATCTCCTGGAGATTATAAAACTTAATAATTCACAAAAACCATAAGACTCCGTTAGAAAAACAAAACCGGTAAAATTTCCAGATTTTTACTCCTGACGCCGTCAAGAGTAATCCTCTGACGCCGTCAGAATGGACCTGCAGAAATTCTTATGTTAAGTTTCTGGAAAATTTCTGGAAAAACTTGGTCCTACTTCCTGGAAAATCCTGCAAAACTTCATTATGACTCAATACAAGCATTTGACTCTAACAAATACGAATATACATGCTCATTTAATATTGTG
Organism: Artemisia argyi; assembly: GCA_030686995.1. Classification (NCBI taxonomy): domain Eukaryota; kingdom Viridiplantae; phylum Streptophyta; class Magnoliopsida; order Asterales; family Asteraceae; genus Artemisia; species Artemisia argyi. The sequence continues at coordinate 122,624,422 of CM060677.1, read as the reverse complement.
GAGAATCATGATCAATTTGTTTCTTAAAAACATATTTGGGGTTTTCCCCTTACACTTATCTTTTACAAAAATACTTTTAGGTTGGAGTTAAGACTAGGCCAAACAACATAGTAAAGTATTTCCACATTTTAATTTAGAGACATGATCAACCAACAATAAAAATAAAGCATGCATACGGAAGCAAATAAAAATCAAACAAAATGAAATCACACAAAACATGGGTTGCCTCCCAAGAAGCGCTTTTCTTTATTTACGAGTCTTGTAGCTAGACTCAAAGTCATGGGTTACTACGTGATTCGGGTGAGTTCCTCGTTGAGGACATCTTTGAGATCAAACTTAGGTTTCAACTTTCTATCGGTTTCCTTAGTATGGTATGACCTTTCAAACTTTTCTCCATCCGGATCATACAAGGTCATTCTAATATGCCATGACCCGTCACCTTCTTTAGGTGGCTTGTCCCACCTCCATTTACACTTATCTCCCTCTCTTTTCCATTTATTCCTTTCTATGTTGATGGGCATTACGCTTAATAACTCAATCATCTTCCTAAAGACTAAGGGGTCCTCAAAGGGGTCTAGCTCTTCATCTCTAGCTATGAGTTGTTCTACCGAATGTGTCTTTTCCACAAAGTCTTTTTCTAGATAGAATGGGCATTGAGGTCCTATAAAGTTCCTTTCTATCCAAGGTCCATATCTAGACGGTCTCCTATTCATCTCTACCCAATGCGGTGTTGGTTCATCATTACAATCATAACTATGCTTCTTAACATCATACACCGACCAAGTGTCGCCTTCACCTACCGTTATCTTTGATTCCTTGCAATCTATCATGGCACTAGCGGTTGCTAAAAATCCTCTTCCTACCAATAATGGGCATGTAGTGTCACTAGCCATGTCTAGGACGTGAAAATCCGCTAATATAGTTAACTTTCCTACGTGAACAACTACATCCTTAATCATTCCAACCGGGTGTGCAATACTCCCATCCGCTAGCCCTATCAATACCTCCGTTTCCTCTAACTTTCCTAGCTTAAGAGCGGTGAATAAGGATAAGGGAATCAAGTTGAGGCTTGACCCTAAATCGGCTAGTGTGTCGAAAGCTTCGGATCTTCCTATCTTACAAGGCAAAACAAATATACCCGGGTCATCAAGCTTTTTAGGCAACTTGTTTTGAACGAAGGCGGTCCCATTTTTACCTAGCTTACACTTCTCATATTTTTCTAGGAGGGCACTATAGTAGGGAGCACGCGCTAAGACATCAATGACGGGGCGTTCAAGGTGAAGTTCTTTGAATTCATCGTCAAGGTCTTGCGTAAGAGGTGTTTCAACAATGCTTTTGACCGGCTCTATAGTGGATGTTTTATTTGATTGGTCCTTTTGGGGAACTTGGTTTTGTTTGAAACACGTGCTCGTTGATTTAACCGAGTAATATTGTGGACACGAAGTGGGTGACGAAACTGAGGATGTGGAATTAACGGTTAGTTTCGGATTCTTGACCGTGTCACTCGGGAGTGCTCCCATTTCTCGGTCATTGAGAAATTTCAACAATGCATCAATTCTAGTGGTCATCTCGCTTTGCTTTTGTTTGAAATCGGCTTCAAACTTAGATATGCGAGCTTCTTGAGATGCCATGAACTTTGACATCAATCCTTCAAGATTGTTGGTACTACCATAGTTGTTAGAAGGATTGTTGTTGAAAGTACGGTTGGATGGTGGACCGTTTGGTTGGTAGCGATTAGGCGGATTGGAGGAATTGGGTTGATTTTGTCTCCACCTAAGGTTTGGGTAATTTTTCCAAGAGGGGTTGTATGAATCACCATAAGTGTTTGGCTCGGGCTTGAAAGTGTACCACTTATCTCCCGCTTCGTCGATACGCGTGGATGCGTAGTCCGCAAAAGCTGTTCCGGGGAGTTCCACACAATCACGAGTGTCATGGGGACCACTACATAATTCGCATGAAGAAGTGATTTTGTTCACTTGGCTTGAAGGCTTCGGAGCTTCGTAAGATTTCATGAGAAACTTGACTTGGTCCTCAAGTTCCATGATCCTACGGTCGGGAGTGCTAGAATTGTTCGAAGGCAAAGATATTGCCTTGACCGTTTTGTTCAAATCACGGGGATCATTCCAACTTTCGTTGTCATAGAGAGCAAGATCTTCTATGAGTTCCTATGATTGTTCCGCACTAAGATCACGTAGCTTACCACCGGCCGATTGGTCAATGGTTCGCCTCGTGGAGATGTCGATATGGTCATAGAAGATTTGGACTTGGAGCCAAAGATCTATGCCATGATGAGGGACTTTTTGGAGTAAGTCCTTGAAACGAGTCCATGCTTCATAAAGAGATTCATTTTGACGTTGTTGGAACATCCAGATGTCATTCCTAAGCTTAGTATTTCTCCCCGGTGGGAAAAATTGAGCAAGGAAACGAGTGGTGAGATCATCCCATGTGGTGATGGATCCTGCGCGTAAACGCTCAAGCCATTGACTAGCTTGATCCCGTAGAGAGAATTGGAATAGGCGTAAACGGGTAGTCTCTCTAGTTTCAACACCTAGGTCTATGGAATCTACGATTTTGAGAAAGTCCTTAAGATGTTGGTTTGGATCTTCGGAACGAAGTCCATGGAATGCACATCCGCTTTGCACCAACCGGATGGTGTCGGATCGCAAGGGGGTCACATTGTCTCCGGTGAGCTCAATGGTGTTTCGGTAGCATTGGTGGCTAGGTCGGGAATACTCTCCTAAGGTTCGGGGCCTAAGGGGTTCTAGTGGTGGGTTTTGTTGTGGTGGGATGACAGGTTCAAAGATGTTACCACCTTCCATGATGTCGGATGGTAAAGAGTTACGAACAAAAGCACAAAGAAATAAGATAGACTAAAGAAGACCTAAAAATAAAAATAAAATCTTACTAGAAAGGAATCTTGCAAGTAGACCTAATAAAAAGAAATCCTAACCTAGACAATAACTATTCCCCGGGCTGCGGCGCCAAAAACTTGATGCGTGGGAATCGCAACAGGCTTTACCTCTCGAGGGATCTCGAGAAGCTTACAACCCCCACCAGGCAGTGTACCTGATCGTTGTAGTATAGTATAGTGACAAGTACCGGGGGATTGATCGTTCAGCTTAGGAATAGTGTCGCTAGGATTAGAAAACCTAAATACTAGTTCTAAAGGTGAGGGATGATTATTTTTGTATTTTTATGTTTTATGGAAAGCAAGTAAAAATCTCGGGTTTTGGAAGAGTGGGCGGAATTAGTTGCTATTCAACTAACCCAAAACTAAGATGCAATCAAAATAAAATACTAAAAATGAAAATAAATTAATTATACTAAGGTTGTGAGCAGTAATTGGAGAAAATGTGTTTACTTAGATTTCACTACTCCCTAGATATCTTTTACACGTTAATTACTTGTTATAATTGCATGGATGACGGATTGTATTCCTTAATACCATTCATGGGGTGGCATACATAACTCCCCAATTCTATGAGCTCTTATCTCCTCCTACACCATGCCCAGCACAACTATAGGGATTGTAAATAGTGGCTCATGCATTAAATACAACCAATAAAGACCTAGTACGCCTCGGTTCATGTTTCTTAAGACGTTCAAGCATGTTACCATTTGGAGATCTGCCAGTTTTCTTAAGCCTAACATATAAAATCATTCATCCAAGACAAGAATAAACAAGTAATCAACACATAATCAATATCTAGGTTTCATTAGATCTAAGCAAACACAAAAGAGATCTAGCCTAGCATAATGGAATTGAGACAAGAACAAGATATAGACAACCAACACATAGACATATTGATTGAATTAGAAGAACACTTATCTCAATTACAATGCAAGGTATCAAGGGTTTGGAACCCTTGAAAAACCTGTAAAATTTGCACCAAAATCGTCTTTAGGGTTTCTCCCAAAACTTCTTTTTTTTTTTTTTTTTTTTTTTTTTAATGTGAAAAACTAGAAAACTATATATAGGAAAATCGGGGTGACGGCGTCAAGAACAAAGGTGTGACGCCGTCATCTCGCTGCCAAATACTTCCTCGGACGGCCTTGATCTACTTCTGACGCCCTGTGTGACGCCGTCATGAGCTACGGATTTTAATTCTTGGGGTTTGACGCCGTCATGAATTTACTCTTGACGCCTTCATGTATTGTTCCCAGCATGGAAAATTGAGACTTTGCCGTTTTCTCACTTTTATGCTCCAAAAACGTCCAAAATGGCTTCTTTTCCAGAATTCACTCTCCAAGTACCTAAAATCACAAAAGGAACGATTTAGGGCAATATTTGATCAAATAAATTCGGATTCGGGCTTAAATGACCCCCTAAAAACGGACCATTTTTCGCCTCATCAGTAGCTTATATGATAATTATAATTATTTGTCCAGCTATATTTTATAATCACAGTGATTTTGGTTGCCTAGCGTGTATGAGTCTTAAACCTATGAATCTCACCAACATAATGTTGACATTTTAAGCATCATTTTCAGGTGAGCTTTCTAAGGATAAGATAGAAGGATGTGGTTAGGCGAGACCTTAGCTGCATTGGAAGTGGTTTATCTGTGCGTTTGGAGTTTATCATGTTGTTTCCTTTCGGGTATTGTTATGACACTTTGTGTCTATACTTTGCCATTTTTATTGCATGTAGTTATTCTCTATATCGACACCATGTGTTGTGATGATATCCATGAAGTTACACCCTTGCGTTTCCGCCCTGGCGAGGTATGACAATATGCCCAATGTTGCATGGTATGTTGATGTTAGCGGGATCACCCGCTTTGATGATTGGTGAACCCGCTCTTCCTTGGTGGGTGACCTATCGAAGTATTCCTCTACATTTTTGATGAGGCGAAAAATGAACCACTTTTAGGGGGTCATTTAAGCCCGGAATTGAATTTATTTGATCAAATATTGCCCTAAATCGTTCATTTTGTGATTTTAGGTACTTTGGAAGTGAAATCTGGAAAAGGAAGCAATTCGGACGTTTTTGGAGCATAAAAGTGAAGAAAACGCTAAGGTCTTAATTTTCCTTGCTGGGAACAGTAGGTGACGGCGTCAAGAGTATCATCCTGACGGCGTCAAGAGTAAATTGCATGACGGCCCAGTGCAAACGTGAAGGCGTCACGAGGAAGGGCATCAAGAGTAAAACACGTGACGGCCTGGAAGAAGCTAACACATGACGGCGTCAGATGTAGATCAAGGCAGTCCGAGAAATATTTTGGCAGCGAGATGACGGCGTCACCTATTTGGTCTTGACACTGTCAGCCTCAATTTCCTATATATAGTTTTCTAATTTTCATTCATAAAAAAGGAGAAGTTTTGGAGAAACCCTAAGGCCGAACTTGTTACGAATTTTACAGGTTTTTCAAGGATTTTCAGCCCTTGAACCCTTACATGTGTAATTGAGATAAGTGTTCTTCTAATTCAATCAATATGTCTATGTGTTGGTTGTCTATATCTTGTGCTTGTCTTAATTCCATCATGCTAGGCTAGATCTATCTTGTGTTTGCTTAGATCTAATGAAACCTAGATGTTGATTATGTGTTGATTACTTGTTTATGGTTGTATTGGATGAATGATTTCGATGTTAGGCTTAAGAAAACTGGCAGATCTCCAAATGGTAACATGCTTGAACGTCTTAGGAAACATGAACTGACGTGCACTAGGTTTTATTGGTTGTATTTAATGCATGAGTAAATTCTAATGATCCCATATTAGGAGCTTCTTAGCCGGCTCGACATAGGAGTGAAGTAGGCACTTATACGATTGGGGAATTAAGTGCGCCACCCCATGAATGGTATTAAGGAATACAATCCGTCATCCACGCAACTATAACAAGTAATTAACGTGTAAAAGATATCTAGGGAGTAATTAAATCTAAGTAAACACAATTTCTCCACTTATTGTTCACAATCTTAGTTTAATTTAGTTTTATTTTCATTTCTAGTATTTTATTTTGATTGCATCTTTAGTATTGGGTTAGTTGACTAGCAACTAATTCCGCCCAAAATCTTTCAAACCCGAGATTTTTATTTGTTTTCTAAAAAAAATATAAAAATACAAAAATAATCTTCCCTCATCTTTAGAACTAGTATTTAGGTTTTCTAATCCTAGCGACACTATTCCTAGCTGAACGATCAATCCCCCTGTACTTGTCACTATACTATACTACAACGATCAGGTACACTGCCTGGTGGGGGTTGTAAGCTTCTCGAGATCCCTCGAGAGGTAAAGCCTGGTGCGATCCCCACGTATCAATTTTCTACTTCCTCAACTTTCTCTTCCTTTTTCTCTACAACTTACTTAATCTCATCCGTGTCACTTTCTTCCTTATTATTGTCGATCGGCTTAATAGTCACTACATTGACAAAGTGGACGTGTTTAGATGATGAAGGGTCCTTATTTTGGATTCCGCTACTAGTGTCCCTAGTGTCCTTCTTTGGTGTAGTTAGCACTTGGTTGTTGAAAGCTTTCAACAAGTTGTCAGTTTTATTGGTCATCTCTGTTTGTTGTTGATTGAATTCGGATTCAAACTTAGCTATACGAGCTTCTTGAGATGCCATAAATTTGGACATCGATCCTTCAAGATCATTGGTACTACCATAGTTATTGGAAGGATTGTTGTTAAAAGTACGGTTAGAGGTTGGACCGTTTGGTTGGTAACGATTAGGTGGATTGGAAGAATTGTTTTGGGGCATGTTTTGGTTTTGCTTCCACCTAAGGTTCGGGTGATTTTTCCATGAATCACCATAGGGGTTTGGCTCGGGTTTGAAAGTGTACCACTTATCTCCCGCTCCGTCGGTACGCGAGGATGCGTAATCCGCAAAAGCTTGTTCGGGGAGTTCCATGCAATCACGAGTGTCGTGGAGACCACTACATAATTCGTACGAAGAAGTGATTTTGTTCACTTGGCTTGAAGGTTTAGGAGCTTCGTAGGATTTCATGAGAAACTTGACTCGGTCTTCAAGTTCCATGATCCTACGGTCGGGAGTGCTTGAATTGTTCGAAGGCAAAGATATTGCCTTGACCGTTTTGTTCAAATCACGGGGATCATTACAACTTTCGTTGTTATAGAGAGCAAGATCTTCTATGAGTTCCCATGATTCTTCCGCACTTAGATCACGTAGCTTGCCATCGGCCGATTGGTCAATGGTTCGCCTTGTGGAGAGATAGATATGGTCATAGAAAATTTGGACTTGGAGCCAAAGATCTATGCCATGATGAGGGACTTTTTGGAAGAAGTCCTTGAAACGAGTCCATGCTTTATAGAGAGTTTCACCTTGACGTTGTTGAAACATCAAGATATCATTTCTAAGCTTAGTAGTTCTCCCCGGTAGGAAAAATTGAGCAAGGAAACGAGTGGTGAGATCATCCCAAGAGGTGATGGATCCCGTGGGTAAATGCTCAAGCCATTGACTAGCTTGGTCACGTAGAGAGAATTGGAATAGACGCAATCGGTCGTCTCTCGAGTTACAACATCAAGGTCTATGGAGTCAACAATTTTAAGGAAAACCTTGAGATGTTGATTAGGATCTTCGGAACGAAGTCCATTGAATGCATATCCGCTTTGCACCAACCGGATGGTGTCGGATCACAAGGGAGACACATTGGCTCCTTGAGTGAGCTCAATGGTGTTTCGATAGCCTTGGTGGCTAGGACGGGAGTACTCTCCTAAGGTTCGGGGTGTAGGAGGTTGGTTTGGTAGTGGTGGGTTTTGTAGGTGGTATTGTTGTGGTGGGTTGATGGGATCAAAGAGATTACCACCTTCCATGATGGCGGATGGCAAAGATTACGAACAAAGAAATGAAGAAATAAGATAGAATAAAGAAACCTATAAAAATAAAATAAAAATCTTACTAGAAAGGAATCTAGCAAGTAGACCTAATAAAAAGAAATTCTAACCTAGACAATAACTATTCCCTGGGCTGCGGCGCCAAAAACTTGATGCGTGGAATTGCACCCTCGTAAAAGGTTTTACCTCTCAAGGGATCTTGAGAAGCTTGCAATCCCCACCAGGCAGTGTACCTGTTCGTTGTAGTATAGTATAGTGACAAGTACCGGGGGATTGATCGTTCAGCTCAGGAATAGTGTTCGCTAGGATTAAAAAGTCTACTAAACTAGGTCTAAAGGTGAGGAATTAGTTGCTAGTCAACTAACCCAATTAACTAAAGATGCAATCAAAATAAAATAAAACAAAACTTACGCTAATGTGTGGTGTAAACAATAATAAGAGAAAATGTGTTTACATAGATTTCATTACTCCCTAGATATCTTTTACCAGTTGATTAGCTTGTTACAATTGCATGGATGACGGGTTATATTCCTTAATACTAGTCGTAGGGCTGTATACGATCTTCCCTAACTCTATAGGCTTCTACTTCATTCTAGGTCGAGCCGACTACTAGCTCCAAACGTAGTATCACTAGCAATTGCCTACGCATTAAATATAACCAATAAATCTTAGTACACCTTCGATCATGTTTCTTAAGACGTTCAAGCAAGTTACCAATTGGAAGTCTGCCAGTTTTCTTAAGCCTAACATCGAATACAATCATCCACAACAACTATAAACATTCTATCAACCAATAATCACCATCTAGGTTTCATTACATCTAAGAAAACACAAGAAAAACCTAGCCTAGCATGTTACAAAGAAGACAAGCATAAGATAGAAGCAAACAACACATAGACATATTGAATGATTATTTTAAAACTTATCTTCAATTGAACATGGATGGAACAAGGGTTGAAACCCTTGTTGTTACAGAAAATTCGTCTAGGGTTTGCACAAAGAAGTTCTCCAAAAGTTCCACCCTTAATGAATGAAAATTAGAAAACTATATATAGATTTTACATCTTGACGGCGTCACGTTATAGCATGTGACGCCGTCAACTCGCCGCAAAGAAAAAATTCGTATTGCGTAGATCCACTTCTGACGCCGTCATGTGTAATTTTACTCTGGGCCGTCACATGTATTCTGATCCTGACGGCCTTGGTGACGCCGTCAGGCCGAATTGCCTTGAAATTGTTCTGGGCCATCATGTGTATTTTCCATATCCACCTCTTTTGCCAAAATTGACACCGTCACTTGTGTAGCCTTGACGCCATCAGGTACTGTTCCGAGCAAGGATTTTGAGACTTTGTCATTTTCTTCACTTAATTGCTCCAAAAACGTCCAAAATGCTTCCTTTTCCAGATTTCTCCTCAAAAGTACCTAAAATGACAAAAGGAACGATTTAGGGCAATTTGATCAAATAATCACGAATTCGGGCTTAAATGACCCCCTAAAAGCGGTACACTTTTCGCCTTATCAGAAATCACATTGCCAAATATATAACGGAAAGCTAATCTATAAAATTAATGTTAGACATAAAATGGTTCGTAAGCTAGCAATGAATGAAGTGATTTCTTTGTGTTTTATTCGATCTCAACCAAAGTTGGCAAGTCACTTAACGAAATGATTCGCAAAAGATTTACTACATAAACCAGCTATAAGGATGTTCTTAGATCAATTTAAATATCTAACTGTGAGACACACAACTTCTTTCTAACGCAATATTAGCAGTAGAATTTAATTTAATGCAAAAAAAGTTCACTTGGATATTGAGGCACAAAATAATTTCTCGTACTAAAGAATATCTTCAATTCTGCAAGTGAGTTCACTTGAAGTCTATCTTCTTAATAGTCCTTTTGAAAAATCGCATTACAGATTGTTTAAAATGAGGTTTGGATTGGGTTGAGATGGTTGTGTTGTTTGGTTTCCCGTATTAAACAGTAAGGATCCTAAGGTGTGATTAAGAATCACGAGCTTGGGTAACGCTCACAACAAACCATGTAGTGTGTGTTTACTATGTGAAATAGTGTGAAAGTATGTAGAGAGAATTCAAAGATTTGAGAGTTCTTCTCAAAGGTGAGGAATACCTTCTATTTATAGAGAGACGTTTAAGGTTTAAGGATAAACCCTACAAGGATGATCAAACGGCTATAAGACAGGACACGTGTTGATCATCCGGTACGTAAACAAGAATACAGGTGGCAGCTTCTCCTTAGCTAGTATTAGGTCATGCCTGTCTCCGTTATTCTCGATGGCGCGTCTCTCATTGTCATATGTCAAATAGTATGTCTTGGACTTTAGTGATAGTTGGGAGATAGTTGTCCCATGCATGTCCGTTACATGGCCTAAGAGGTCTTCCGAGGTTATATGAAACATGAGAATGTGATCGGGCTTATCAAATGTTGATAATGATCCTTGCCAAGTGTTTGTGATTGGCTAGACTTTGGCGTATGAGTAATGGGCTTAGGCCATTAATGTTGATACGCTATCAAGTTTCCATAATCTAGTATTATAACATTAACTAATGGTATGGCGGTGGACTTACAATAGTATTTGTCTGGCTGGTGAACCGATTTTTCAGGATGACTATTGAGTCCCCCCAACTGATATTTTTCCAGGTCACAGTGAGCCAGGCTAAGAGTAACCTGATTTGTATTTATTGCGATTTTGATTTAAGTATCTCCTGTATTGAATGCTTCCATGGGCAAGATAATAAAATCTATTTTGAAATGATTTCAATTTAGTCAAATCGCCATTTAAGCAGCATTTGATCTCGTCCTTTCAACTGTTCAAGACATCAATGAGTCATTAATAGTACGCGTGCTTGAAAAGGCGTAATTATTACGAGCTTGTCATGGAGCGTGTGTGTGACAACTCATATTTATTTGGGTCATTACTTAAATATAAACTCAAAACAATTTACTTTGAATGCTTGAACATTTACTTTAACGTATAACCGTTAGGTTAAATCGTGTAAACCAGAAAACAACTTTAAACATACCGGCACTATACTAAGTTTAGTCTACGTCAAATATGTTCTACATAACTTTTACAACCATGTTGTATAAGAGTATATATTTGGTTTTACAAGTTTAACTTAAAATGTTTACATTTTGCATTTATGTTCATGCATGAATTCCATATTTACCACCTTTCTCACAAATATATACCTAAACATATACACCCCTATATTTAGCAAAAATACAAAATCCCCCCCCCCCCCCAAACCCTTTCATGGCCATCCTCTCATAGTAAACAAGCAAACACTTTACTTTTGGCCTAAAAATCTCAACTCTACACTAACTTATCTATGTCTCAAAAGTCCCAACTTTGAAAGCATAAACCTCCCCCTATAACAACCATTCCCATGTGTAACTAGTCACATGAAACCACTAGATTGGTTGTTATCTCTTTTAGTTCATACACATACATGTGATCCCATCTTCTACCATTCAATTTACCCTGAAAACAACTGTAAATAAGGCCCCATGGTTAGCCATAAATCAAACACTCATTCACTCACTTAACTCCTTTCCTGAACGAAAAAGGAAGGGCAGGAACAATGGTTCTTTTCGGCTTGTATCAAAGCTAGTTTAAATATTTTACAAGGGATTGAAGCTTGGGTAATCATAAGCTAGGTTTTGGAAGTGTATCTATGGTTTTCATAAAGTGTTCTTGTGTTCTTGCTCACTATTAATTCACCAACACTTTGTAAGCATTCATAACTCATTTTCATACTCATTTACATTCCTATTTATCATTTCATGTTCATTTTATATCACCATTATATATTTGATGTGTTGAAATTTGATTTAAACTTAAGTTACAAAACCTTAGAATATGTCTTTAAATTTTAATCAAATTTACCACTATAAAAACCCTCTCTAGAAATGTTTTGGGACAAATTCATTTGGTACACACTTAGATATAGGTCTTAGGTAGTTCCCCGTTGAATTTCGTAATTTTTGCAGTTTATTTGGTATTTTTAACAAATGATATGGAATCAGGTGTCTGAAAATCTTTGAAATCTGAGTTCTGAATTTCAAACACAATTAGCACCAACTTAAGAGTAGTTTGAGAGTCAACCCTTTTGAAATTTTTGTAGTTAAAAGCTTAACTTAAACATAGCAAATTGAATCGAGTCTTTAGGTTAAGTAATGAAGGAGATATGGCCCCGGGAAGTTGAGTTATGTTTTCTGGAATTTTCCAGACTTGATACCCGTGTAGTTTTTTGGATAGAAGACTAAAAAACGTTCAACTTAGGCCTTTGAATGAGCACGTCTAATTAGAAAACGAGTGAGCTATAGCCCGTTGAAGTTGGAAAACTTTTAATCAAACTATAATAGCAGATCTGTGCATAAATTGGTATAAACCGACACCCAAAACATGTTTTCACGAACCAAGGCCTAGATTTATTGAAATTAAACATATTTACTCATGTCTAGGGAGTTGAACGAATAAAAATGTGCTATAAACGAAGTAGATGCCCCCGTTCAAAGTCGGGTTTAAAACAAACAACTTTTATTTTAAAGTTTTGAAATCGTGAACACGCTTAATTCATTTTTCTTACACTTTTGACTTACATAACTTTAGAAAACTTCACTACAAGTATATAAGTGTGATAAAACTTTGTATAACTCATATGCATATAGTACATGTCGCATCTTCCCTAAAATGACTTATTTATATAGGCTGCGTTTATTATTCCTTGTCGTTGAACTCACATTACATTTTCCCATTACATTGCTTTCTCAAGGTGAGTTTAATAGCATCACTTTTACTTTCTTATGCTTGTTTTGAAATACTTTGGTGAGAATACATTGCTTGCTTTCACATATGGGCACAACTACATAAAATATTTACGGATTGAATAAGTTACCACTATTGCCAAAAGTACCCACTATCATGAACCATTAATTACGTAGTAAGTGCAAATGTTGTAAATAGATCGATTGGGATTAAACTCCCCCGTCCAGGTTGGTTGCACCAACAGGTCAAAGGGACGCATATCATTTGATGTCGTACATGTGCTTGGCAAGGCACTTGTTTGGGGCGAATAAACAAACTAACTGTCAAGGCTTCAGTGTCATGACCTTAGTGCAATAGCAATACTTTTTACGATTTTATATTGATTACAATAATCACATAAATCTTGTGGTCCACACTACTTTTACTTAAACATATGAACTCACCAACGTTATGTTGACATTTTTAGCATTTATTTCTCAGGTGTGTAAGTTGCTTGGTTTGGTATACATGAAGTCCATTCATAGAGTTGTCGTTGGCGGTTACGTTCACGAAATTTTTTCTGCATGGACTTATATCATTTGACTATGTTTTTTTTGTTTTTTTTTATTATTTTTTTTCAAAACTATCTTTATGTAGCTGTGAAACTTGAGAAGTTTGTATTGAAAACCTTATGTTGTTTTAACGAATCAAATGATGTATCTTTTTAAAACGACTCATATAGAGGTCGTTCTTTATACCTGGTGACTTTGTGCTATGAAGTTATACCACCAGTTACCTTTTCGCTTTGACATTTACAGGGTTTAACAGTGTGAGCCAGTGGGTTATTGCTATGCGTAACCCACTTTTTCCACTTTCTTGCCTATAAATAGGGCATAAACGGATGCGGAGTTATATCAAAACTGTTTCACTTTTCAGAAATCGAAAAGCTACTCATTTTCTCTCTTTTTATTGGTAATTCGTTTTGACCGATAGCCTTTATATATGGTTGACAGAGGTTAGTTTCTATTTCATTCTCCTATTGCAAGGAGAACTTTTTATTTATGCATTTTGATTTCGACATGATGTTAGTTGGTATAATGTATTGCTGTAAGAGCGCCCTGGCCTAAGATAGTTTTGGTGAGCGTAAAAACTATGAATTTGCGTTTGAGTATGGATGAACCTTGTAGTTTGTGCTTCATGACCCTAGACTAACCATGTACTCCCTCCGTCTCATATTAAGTGTCCGCTTACATCATGCACAAAGTTTTAGAAAATTCCACTAACTACACTCTCCACCAATCAAATATCATTTTTACCCACTAAAGTCTCATCTCATTGGTTGAAATAGAGTATGGACACTTAATTTGGGACATCAAAATATTCCATTGTGGACACTTAATATGGGATGGAGGGAGTATCTTTGATTACCTTTTGTAGTGATGGGTGTTCTTTCCCTACTTGTTAGTTGTGACGGTGAGGGTATTACTTCAACCATCATGTATGTTTATCATCTAATGAACCTAGATGGTGATGTAATGACTCCTCCTCTATGCAATTATGATATTAGTTCCTCTCAGGGGTTCTCTATAGGTTAGAGGATGCTGAGGGTGGATTTGATGATTTCTTTCCTAAAGAGGTTGTTTTCTCCCATGATTTGACAAGAAGCCTAAATGTTTTTCTAAAGGTTGTATGGATGAAGAAGATGTTTTGAAGGCTGTAACTGTTAAGGGATAAGGATAAGCCTAAGCCCGGTTTGTGGGTTTGGGGTATTACATTAAACCCTAATACCATAAACCCACAAACCGGGATTGGGCTTAATCCCTTAACAGTAACTTCATTTTGAAACCTTTCTTTAAGTCCTACCAGTGTGAGTTTGATCACCCTGGCATGAAACCTAATTGTTTTACCAAATATCCAGGAGTAGGTTATGTGACTACCCTAGATAAAGCTGTAAATGGTAGGTGTATGGTAGCCATTGATGCTCACATAGACGCTATGGAGGGGCGTAGCGTTATTGCTGATAGAGATGTCCATAAATCAACTACTGGTATGCCCCTGGTCTTTATTCATTTTTTGCTTTATTTATTTAAAAGTTTATGAAGTGTTGCAAATTATGTTATTCTTTGAATATCAGGTAGTGACTCTTTCGGTAGAGGGCTGTGTTGGTTAAAACCTTGGTATGTCCCTCATTGTCATTTTGAAGCTCGATTATCTCCATGAACCCTTGTTATGATAAGGTTGCTCTGTGATCATTGTTTCGAGCTTGTTTAAGTTTCCTAGGGTTCCTAGAGGTCTCGACTCGTGATTTCTATTTGAGAGTCTCCAAACTGATATGCAATGCATTCCTTCCATGATTATACTGACCTTCTTTAGTCATGGAAGGGGTTAAAGAGCTAGTCATGAAGGGGTTAAAGAACTGAAAAATGGCAGTGGGTCGAGCTAGTCGACTCCTTTTGTGGTTCAAGAATAGGGTTTAATTGACTAACAATTCCTTGTTTGTTATAGAACTCCTAGGCATGCCATGTAAGCACCCTGGAAGAGGAGTATATCGACGTTTCCCAGCTGAAGCTTTATGAGATTAAGTTGGCCATTTCAGTAAGGTTTTGAGAGACAATAGGTAGCTTTGGAAGAGAACGAGAAGAGAGCTCTAGATCCATCTATTTCATTCTCTATCAAAGGTGTGTACTTTCTTTATGTTTGGCGAACCCGAAATGTATCAGGGTTTGCTTGTGAGTCAGGTTTATACTGACATGATTCTGTATGATGATCAAGGTGTTGTGCCTTGGATTCGTAATGAAGTTAACACTTATTGAATTTATTGTATGTCAAATGATGATTAGAGTGTTTTGCCCTAAACCTTAAAGAGATTAACACTTAGTCAATTTATTGTATGTGACAAACAAGGTGGTTTGCCCTAAATCGTAAATAAAATTGACATTTAGTCAATTTATTGGATGTCGAATATATGATGATCAGTGTGCTTTGTTGTATATGTAAGGTAAATGCAGCAACAACAATTGCACCCTAACAATGATGAACTAACAGCCCAAATAATCACGAACTATAACTTAAACAACAACCGAAAACCACTTCAAACAACAACAATAAACCTGCAACAAATAACAAAAGGAACAGAAACTGTAACCCCCTGTACTTTTTCTAAACTTATTGCTAGCGAAATATCTATTTTCGTACCTGAGACACATTAAAACTTTTATTTTGTGATTATTTGGGCTTGAGAAACGTGAGATATATTGGAAACGAGAACTTTATTCCTTGATTGACTCAGCACAACCTAGAACACTCGAATTGTATTGCATTTGCCAAATTATTTGAATTATTTTGAGTTTTGGAAAAACTCGGGAGTTTATGCTTGATTTTATTGGAAAAATTATTTCGTGAACAATGGCGCAAGTTTCCTAAATTTTTGAGTCCGTTTGCTATGTCGTATGGACCCCGGAGCGTTTATCATTAGAAGTTTACTACGTTGGCAACCTTGGCCCCTAAACTATCTCCTTACACCTTCCCCTACACTTTCATTTAATACAAAACACACCCTACACCTTATATACCATATATATACTCCAAAACCCCACTTTTCTCATTTAATATCAAAAATAAAAACACACACCTCACACCCACTTCTCTCCCCTCTCTCTCTCTCTCGTTCGCCGGCGACCCCCTACCGGAACAAAACTCCGGCCGCCAGAAAATTTTTCCGGCCACCCCAAAAATAAAATTTTTTATATCTTGTAGATCAGGACGTCCCCGTTCCGGTTGTACAAGCCGATTTAATCAAAACACCCCGTAACACCCTCAAACCACCACCACTGCCGCACCACCTCCACCACCGTACGCCACCATCATCACATCGACGGTAAACCACCACCCCCGCCGCTTCTCCTTCTTTATTTTCTTTTATTTTCAAAACCCTCATTTTATTTTTATTTTAAATCCGAATTTTATTATTAAAATCTTTTACAAAAATGGTTTTTGATATGTTTTAAGCTCAAAAACTCGTATGGATTCTTTTTGTTTTCGACTCGGCCGTGACTCGGATGGACTCACCGAGTCAACTCGTGACTTGGTGAGGGTTGTGATGTTCTTGTTGTTGTTGTTTAATATTGGTGACGAGGGGAGTATATATTTGTGTTTGGATTGGATTTTTCGAGGGTCCGTTTGGTTTGTTGTGGCTCGACAGCCAAGAACCACCACCACCGAGCCATGGGTGGTGGTGGGGGATGGTATTGTATTTTTGTTGAGTGATATTTTGGATGTTTGGATTAGTTTAGGTAGTGTTTGGATTGGATTTGGATCGGATTTGGTTTGTTTGGTTTGCCGAGGAGACAAGTGTGGCTCGGATTGGATTGGTTTTGTTTCGGGTTTGACTTGGGTTTGATTTTTAGAGTTATTATTGTTGTTTTGATTATTTGAGTATTGGTTGATTTCTCGGGATATTGACATGGGTAAAACGGTAAATAATAATAAAACGGTTAATAATATATATGAAATCTAAAATGAATTGTTATAGTTTAGTGGACTTTATAATGGACATATTTCCATTCTTATGACATTGTGAGCTTGAATTGGACGTATTGGATTTATGGCCTTGGTTATTTGGATGTTATGGACCCTTTGGTACACGAGACGGTAGGGTACGTAAGGCCCGTAAAGATCTTAACGTACCTGGAACCCGAACAAATACAAAATGGTCGATAAAACCTAAACAACTAATGGACTACGCGAATGACACTGGTACAAAAAGTTGTATTGGTCATGCCAAAAATGTGTGACGATATGCCTATAGTCACACACGTTTTTTTCGTTGTGTGTCACTAAAAGTCCCGCCACCGTAGGTGGCATATGGTCACATTTTTTAGTTCGTGGCTTTTTTCATCGAAAAAGAGTGACCAAAACCCCGAATATGTGTGACAAATTAGGCACAATTTTTGTTGGATTAGTCATTATCAGTGACCGTAAACACCTTATAGTCACACGAATGTTTTTTGAGAGTGACTATTGTTCGTCCTTTGGCCACATAAATATATAATATATGTGACATTTGAGATGATATATTCAACTAAATGTGTATTTTGTGTGACAATTGATAATCGAATGGCCACATGAATATACAATAAATGTGACGTTTATGATGATTTAGTCACACAATGGGTGTTATTTTTTTGGAGTTAGTCACATACAATTTAACACAAAGTGGCCAAAAGTGTGAATAAGTGTGACCATATGCTGTTTAAAGTGAAGAAATGTGTATTTTGTGTGACTATTGATCATCCAATGGCCACGTGAATTTTGTGTTTGTGTGGCCTTTTGTAATATTTAGTCACATAAAGCATGTTTGTTTTGGGTATATAGTCACATACAATTTAGGAAACAGTGGCCAAAAGTGTAAATAAGTGTGACATATGCTGTTTAAAGTGAAGAAATGTGTATTTTGTGTGACTATTGATCATGCAATGGCCACGTGAATTTTATGTTTGTGTGGCCTTTTGTAATATTTAGTCACACAAAGCATGTTTGTTTTGGGTATTTAGTCACATACCATTAATCAAACAGTGGCCAAAATTGTTAATAAGTGTGACCATATGCTGTTTAAAGTGAAGAAATGTGTATTTTGTGTGACTATTGATCATCCAATGGCCACATGAGTTTTATGTTTGTGTGGCCTTTTATAATATTTAGTCATACAAAGCATGTTTGTTTTGGGTATTTAGTCACATACCATTAATCAAACAGTGGCCAAAAGTGTAAGTAAGTGTGACCATATGCTGTTTAAAGTGAAGAAATGTGTATTTTGTGTTACTATAGATCATCCAATGGCCACATGAATTTTACGTTTGTGTGGCCTTCGGTAATATTTAGTCACACAACGACTAAAGCAAACAGTGACTAAAAGTGTTAATAAGTGTGACTATATGCATCTTTTAGTCACATTTAAAAAATCAATATATATCAAAACAATTCAAATATATATCAAAACAAATTCAAATACAATAAAATTGGAATGTATAACTGAACAAAATGTAAAATTGGACATCCTTTTATTCATCAAGGAGTCCTAGTCGGCTTATAATAGTTTCTTTATAATTATCTATAATCTTTTCAATAAGCAAGTAGTAACTTCGAGCGGTCTTAATCTCTGAGCAGTAGCAACTTTAACTAGCAGTAGTAACTTTTATACTAGCAGTAGTAATTACTTGGCCACATTTTCTTTGAAGTTCATGAGCTGCACTAAATCCATCTAAGCAATATTAACACAAACATGATCAGCAGTAATTCAAACAACATCATGAAGACTTTTAATCCAAAACAATGAACATACTAATAAAATTTGCAGTTAAACTTACAAGTTTTTCTCATATTGATCTAATCTCATCATCTGGATATAAAAGCCTTGAAAATGTAGGCTACTGCATATCAACACATCAGGATGAGAGCAGGACTAGAACATGTCAAAGCTTACAACATAACAGAACTAGATGAGCCACTGATTCAACTATCTACACAAACATGATAGGAGAGTTAATACTAGTACCACGTTAGTACTGCTGGAGCAGAGTTACTACTGCTAGTATATATATATATATATATATATATATATATATATATATATATATATATATATATATATATATATATATATATATATATATATATATATATATATATATATATATATATATATATATATAACAGAATGTATATAAATGAAGCAAATATATATAAAATTGTAATGTCATATATAATCAAATTCTCAGCTATCATAAGTTAAAACCTGTTGACTCTTCGCCGCCTTAGCTTCCTTTTGCAAGGTTTCACTAGAGACCAAATGTTTTCGCTTCGTTGGTACAAATTTTAGTCCTGTATTTTGTTCACTGATATTTGGTATCATAATTAGTGGTGTAACCTGTAGAACCGGTTTGTCGTGGCTTAAGCGTTTTCGTATGTCCGATAGTTTTAACAGGTTCCTATATGTATATATAAAACACGGTACTTTTGTCATGTACGTAAAACTAAAAAAATTAAAGGTGGATGTTTTATTACTTACCACTGTTTCCATTACTGGTACGTTTTTCAAAGTTTCAATGGCCATTGGAGTGGTCACCTACAATATAAATTAAGAAATACAATGGTGTTATCATTAGAAAATGAAATTGTTAACAACATAAAAAATGGCTTACATCTGAGTCTAATGCCAGTTTCTTTCTGCAAAAAAAATATGGGAAATGTAAGAAACTAAGGCACAAATAACGCTGCATAATATAACATCTGCCAACCATGAAACCGTAAAAATATACATGGGTTGGCTTTGGTGACTGAGATGGAGCATACCCACGCCTCGAAAATGAAGTGTGCCAGAAAATCCATCTGAGGGAATTTTTAGCCAGGCATCCCATGTATCATCCTCACCCGTGAAAATAGCATGTAGCCCCTGCAAGAAACAAGTAACGTGATTAATGCTAACATAAAAGACGACAACATTAGATGTCCCAAATATAAGTTTAGCCTAAAAAACAAACATACGGGTTGCATATCGACTCGGGCAACAAATAATATACAATTGGTTGCAATTTTATGCAGTGCCAAACGTGGAACGAATAAATGTCAAACACATTACCAAGCAAGCAAATCACTAACATTTGGTACAAATGAAACAGTTTGACAAAAAGCAACCATATTTGAGTTAATTTCCTATATAACAGATGTTATGTTAATCTTTTGATAGATAACTTACGCAACTGCGATAAGCAAACTCCAACTGTTCAGCAACATCCTCCCGGAGTGGAAACCAATCAAGACTCCCTTTACGAGCAAAACAGTGGCCTCTTAGAACACGTTGATTGTCTCCATTCCAATAAACAGGAAAACTATTTCGTCTTAATAAGTCTACCTGCAACGATTACCACAACACGAATTTATAATCAAAAACATGTTTTAGGCTAGTTTAATCCACGAAAATTAATTTAAATCGTTTTATATTCGATTACACATTTAAGAAAATATAAATTAAATATGTGTTTGAGCATACCCATGAACAGAGTAGGATAAGTGAGATGAGGGTGATGGTGGCTCAACTGTGATGCTGGTGGTTATCTCGAACCAAACAACCGAAGCAAACAAAGTCTCCCATACAGTTCCCTTGTCTTGATGACGGTGATGGCGTGGAGGAGCGATGGTTGGTGGAACCACGGCGAGATAAGGCGGTGAAGTGTGGCGGTGGTATGAGTCGGTTCTAGAGAGAAGGAGAAGAGATGAATAGAGAGAAGATAAATCTGACTAGTGTAAGTGTTAGTGTTTTGATTTTTGGGGAAAAGGGGAGGGATCTTGAGCGGGAGATTGAAATTTTTTGGAAAAAATTAGGGGCGGGATCTGACTAGTGTAAGTATTAGTGTTTTGATTTTGGGGGAAAATGAGCTTGAAATGTTTAATGAGTTGAGCTAAATCTTATATAAGTTCGACTCGAGTTATTGTTGAGTTCTCGAGCTTGTAAGTAATATAAAATATGTTTTTTTTTTTTTTTTTTTTTTTTTTTTTTTTTTTTTTAAGTGTAGTAAGTGTAAATATTTATTTATGAATGCATCAAGCTTTTCGAGCTGAAGTCGAACCGAATTCAATTCTTAGGTTATAATATATTTCAATTTTAATTTGTGTTAAAAAACACATCTTTACAGATAAATCGAGCTTTTCGAGTCAAGCTCAAGCCGAGTTCAAACTTTCTCGATCCCGGATAACATGATCGAGAGGGTGATGGAGGCTTGACTATGATGGTGGTGGATGTGGTGGTTATCTCGAACCAAACAACCGAAGCAAGCAAACTCTCCCATATAGTTCCCTTGTCTTGATGACGGTGATGGCGTGGAGGATCGATGGTTGGTGGAACCATGATGTGTAGGGATTGCACCAGGCTTTACCTCTCAAGGGATCTTGAGAAGCTTACAACCCCCACCAGGCAGTGTACCTGATCGATGTAGTATAGTATAATGACAAGTACCGGGGGATTGATCGTTCAGCTAGGAATAGTGTCGCTAGGATTAGAAAACCTAAATACTAGATCTAGAGATGGGGGATGATTATTTTTGTATTTTTTATATTTTTAAGAAAGCAAATTAAAATCTCGGGTTTGAAGGATTTGGGGCGGAATTAGTTGCTAATCAACTAACCCAATACTAAAGATGCAATCAAAATAAAATACTAAAATGAAAATAAAACTATATTAAACTAAGGTTGTGAGCAATAAGTGGGAGAAATGTGTTTACTTAGATTTCACTACTCCCTAGATATCTTTTACACGTTAATTACTTGTTATAGTTGCGTGGATAACGGCTTGTATTCCTTAATACCATTCATGGGGTGGCGTACTTACTTCCCCAATCCTATGAGTGCCTACTTCACTCTTATGTCGAGCCTGCAAGAAGCTCCTAACATGGGA
Source organism: Artemisia argyi (assembly GCA_030686995.1). Taxonomy (NCBI): domain Eukaryota; kingdom Viridiplantae; phylum Streptophyta; class Magnoliopsida; order Asterales; family Asteraceae; genus Artemisia; species Artemisia argyi. The sequence goes on along the minus strand of CM060677.1, from coordinate 122,602,410 downwards.
TCATTAGAATTTACTCATGCATTAAATACAACCAATAAAACCTAGTATACATCGGTTCATGTTTCCTAAGACGTTCAAGCATGTTACCACTTAGAGATCTGCTAGTTTTCTTAAGCCTAACATTGAAATCATTCATCCAATACAACCATAAACAAGTAATCAACACATAATCAACATCTAGGTTTCATTAGATCTAAGCAAACACAAGATAAATCTAGCCTAGCATGTTGAAATCAAGACAAGCACAAGATATAGACAACCAACACATAGACATATTGATTGAATTAAGATAAGACTTATCTCAATAGCACATGTAAGGATTCAAGGGTTGAAAACCCTTGAAAAGCTGTAAAATTCGTACAAGGTTCGGCCCTAGGGTTTCTCCACACAAGTTCCTCTTAATGAATGAAAATTAGAAAAATATATATAGATTTTAGAGGCTGACGGCGTCAAGAACAAAGGTGTGACGCCGTCATCTCGCCGCCAAATAATTCCTCGGACTGTCTTGATCTACATCTGACGCCGTCATGTAGTCCACTTTTACAGGCCGTCACGCATGTAACTCTTGATGCTCTACTTGTGACGCCTTCATGTTTGTACTGGGTCGTCATGGACTTTACTCTTGACGCCGTCAAACACTGTTCTCAGCATGGAAAATTAAGTCTTTGGCGTTTTCTTCACTTTTATGCTCCAAAAACGTCCGAATTGCTTCCTTTTCCAGATTTCACTCCCAAAGTACCTAAAATCACAAAAGGAACGATTTTGGGCAATATTTGATCAAATAAATTCAATTCCGGGCTTAAATGACCCCCTAAAAGCGGGTCATTTTTCGCTTCATCAAACCACGGCGAGATAAGGCGATGAAGTTTGGCGGTGGTGTGAGTCGGTTCTAGAGAGAAGGAGAATAGATGAATAGATAGATAGATCTGACTAGTGTAAGTGTTAGTGTTTTGATTTTGGGGAAAAAGGGGCGGGATCTTGAGTGGGAGATTGAGATTTTTGGGGAAAAATTAGAGGCGGATGTTGAGATCTTGAGCGCCTGATTAAAATTTTAGAGATTGAAAGCCTATCAAATGAGCTCAAAAGGTTTAATGAGTTGAGCTCAATCTTATATAAGTTCGACTCAAGTTATTGTTGAGTTCTCGAGCTTGTAAGTAATATAAAATATGTTTTTTTTTTTTTTTTTTTTTTTTAAGCGAAGTAAGTGTAAATATTTATTTATGAATGTATCAAGCTTTTCGAGCTGAAGCCGAACCGAATTCAATTCTTAGGTTATATTATATCTCAATTTTAATTTGTGTCAGAAAACACATCTTTACAGATAAATCGAGCTTTTCGAGTCAAGCTCAAGCCGAGTTCAAACTTTCTCGATCCCGGATAACATGATCGCGAGGGTGATGGAGGCTTGATTGTGATGGTGGTGGATGTGGTGGTTATCTCGAACCAAACAACCAAAGCAAACAAACTCTCCCATACAGTTCCCTTGTCTTGATGACGGTGATGGCGTGGAGGATCGATGGTTGTTGGAACCACAACAAGATAAGGCTGTGAAGTTTGGCGGTGGTGTGAGTCGGTTCTAGAGAGAAGGAGAATAGATGAATAGATAGAAGATAGATCTGACTAGTGTAAGTACTAAGAGTATAGTACTAATGAGTTAATGAGTTTGTCGGTGGTGTAACTCATCCTAAAAATCCTGAAAAACATTCATCGTGACTCGATACACGCATTTGACTCAAACAAGTACTAATGAGTTAAGGTAGGCATGCATGCAAGTTCATGTATCCGATTTTACAAGAAAATTGCATGTTAAAGAGAGCGAGACTATTAAGAAAATGACATTATAGCTAGTAGGATCTTACGATCCCGATCCGATCATACGATCATGATCTTCCAAAGACGAAAACGGTCCTGGGTAGGATATGATCATCCCGATCTTGAAACTTTTAATACTTTTAGTCTTGAAACTTATAATTAATATATATAACATTTAAAACACCTTTTCAATTAAAAGTATCATTTATAAACCACAATGTACAAACAAATCAAGCTGCTAAACACTCTTTTCATAAAATTTGTAAGACATTTTCTCATAACTTCAACAGTTTATCATGCATCTAAAAATATTTTTGCTATCTGTAAACTTTAATTACAGGGTACCTCCCGCCGCAATGCGCGTGTGCCCCGCTAGTAATATATAACATATGCAAAGCTTATCAAACACACATCACTTATAATATATATTATTTACAAAGCTTCTCAAACACACTTCACACACTCCAACATATGCTTAATACTATATCCGACAATCACACACAGCTACCTTGTTCTTTCTTTCTCTCTCTCATTACTACACCCTAAGCTTGACCCTAAGTTAGATCGGAAGCATATGGTAACATACTTAGATTGCTTCTATATTGACCCTAAGTTTGACAGATGATTTGGTTTATCTGATTATTTAGTTGTTTTTTTGGTTTATCTGATTATTTCATTGTTTGTGGTTATTTAATTAGTGTTATTTAGTGTTAGGGTTTATGTAGGATCTGTATATTTGTGTTTTTTATTGATAGGGTTTATGGTTGTTTTTTAGTTTTAGTGCGAATATTTAGGCTAAAACATCCAAGTATTAAAGATGGAAGAAGTATCAAAGATGGAAGAACCGACACCACTTTCAAGTATGAACATAAGCTTGTTCTGGTGTTGTTCATCCATTATTGATTCATCTTTGTTCTTTGTCAAGGATGGGTGAACCGACACCACTTTCAAGTATGAACATAATATGTATTTGTATCAAAGATGGAAGAAGTATCAGTGATGGATGAAAAGACACCACTTTCAAGTATGAACATAAACTTGTTTTGGTGTTTCATCCATTACTGATACATCTTTCCTCTTTGCCAAAATACAGAAACAATGAAAATATTTTATCTTAGGATTAGGTTGAAGTACAATAAACATATCAAGAACTTAAAGAGTTTTTTCATGTATTTAGTTACAATGAAAATATTTTCATTGCATTGTTGATATAAATTTAATATGATTTCATTGATTCATGATTAGCTCTCTAATGTCGTAGGACCTACATAACTAATATGTATGTTCGTCACATTTAAGTGAGCAATATAAATGATAGTAAGAATTTGGTTGCTAAGAACTTAAAGCTCAATTATCAGGGCAGATCTATCTAACGATGTTGATGGGTTCCATCGCTTTAACTGGACCCCATTTTCTAACGATGTTTAATGGTTCTTTCAATAATAAACATTAAACATGGTTAGAAAACGGGGTCCAATTAAAGCGACGGAACCCATCTACATCGTTAGATAGATCTGGCCTAATCATTGAGACGTCTTCAATGCGATGATGATATAGTGTGTATTGTTCATGACAGGCCACACTCCTTCATCATCGCATTCAAGATGAGTGATGTTACTTAGACTCTATTCTTTACTCAACATTTGTAGATTGTTTGTATCACTCTGTTTGCTTTCAAATCTTTTTTATGATCCAAATGAGTCTGTAATTTCAACATACCTTTCCATTCTCAGTTCCCATACAGTTCCTTTTAGTTTTTCAACAATCTAGCAATGCGGCTGGTGTAGTCCTTTGCTCAAAGGGAGTTGAAATGATAAAAGGAGCTGTATCGGGAACTTAGAAGGGTTACGTATGTTGGTTTATTGCATTCCATTCTTTTTTATGATCTAAAACCAACCATCCCCAAGTAATGTGGCCATTGCAGTTCCAAGAACAAAGGTTGTTTCAAATATACCCTGAATTGCAACATTATCTTTTATTTCATTTACACTATATTTTTTAAAATTTTAATATATTTTTTTATCTTTTTGCAGAAATCATACATTGACAGCAGTGACTCAAGTTCATTTCAACATACCTTTCCATTCTGAGTTTCCATACAGTTCCTTTTGTTTTTTCAACAATCTAGCAATGCGGTTGGTGCAGTCCTTTGCTCAAAGGGAGTTGAAACGACAAAAGGAGTTGTATCGGGAACTTAGAAGGGTTACGTATGTTGGCAGCAGTGACTCAAGTTCATTTCACATATCAAGAAGTTCTGAAGGTCCTCCAAATACATGGGCAGACTACTTTCCAAAGGGATATTCTGGATCAGGCACAAAAAAGGAAGATGCTAGGAAGGTTAAAACTCCAAAAAAAGACTGCCAAAGAGCTTTTTGATGAGAGGGTTCAGGTGCTAGGCCTGCCCAATGCTAAGACTTGTGAAGACAAGGGTATAAAACCATGGGAACCAAAAATGCCCAATATTTGTTCAAAAGGGAAGGGTAAAAAGAAAATGTATTAGTTGAGTTAGGAAGTAATTTGAATAAACCTGTGTAATCCGTTTGTACTACTTTATTTGACTTTATGAATAAACATGTTGTCATTGCTCAATTTTCTCATTAGTGAACTGAATATGAATCGGTTAATTTTTGTGGCATTTTATTTTTATCCCTAGCAGCATTAAGTTATGCCAAGCAGCATTAAGTTCTGAGTTACTAGCATTCACCCAAATTCCAATCCAAACCCGGAGTTGCCCATAAGATAAGTTTGACAATCTTTGACTTTTGCAAATGACAATCAAGTTTGACAATCTTTGTTTGACTTTTAACAAAGCATCATAACATAGTCAACAAAGCAACACAACATAATTAATCAACAAAAAGATAACTTGATCATATAGTAATATAATCGATAACTTGATTAACAAAGAAACATAAGATAAGTTTTCTTTGAACACAAAAACATTAAACTTCAAAGAAATAACATAATAATGATTAATATCATCTTACATCAGGGTTAATTCAATGAAAATTATATAAACTATTTTGAATGCCTTTGTAAATATCAACAATGTTTCCACGGATTTGTTCTATTTCTTGATTACGAACATTAACTTTGTTCTGATGCACCAGTATTATATCTTGGTCTTTTTTGTTTTGTTCTTCCAACAGGGCGATTCGTTTGTAGTAAAGTTCAACCAACTGTCGTTCAGTACCATATTGGCCTTGAGAATGGCATTTGTCCCAGCACTCTTGGGTTAGGCCGTGGATTTTATATTTTTCTGGCATTGGAGGAGGAGGAGGAGGAGAAGTATCCCTTGAACGTTTTGTTTTCTTTGAAGCAGGATTTGAAGATGATGAAGCCATTGCAATTCCAAACAAAAATTGAATACGTAATGAAAAGATGAAAGAAGTTGGTTGTAATTCCTTTGTATTTATAGGCACACAAGAGTCGCAATGTCACAACGGTTTACAGTTACTTTTTTATAGTTACACCAGTTCACAGTAACTTATGCCTAGCAGCATTAAGTTATGCCTAGCAGCATTAAGTTCTTTATTAATCAGGTCATAACAGTGTTGAAGTAAGTTTGCCAATTCAGGGAGTAAACACTGTCACAAACACAAATTTTACACAACTAATAACTAGATTAATACCATGCATTATGTTTATTCTTACTATATTTTCAAACATTTGAAACCACTTACAATGCTTACTACCATTTAAAGTTTAAAAATAAAATTATAGAATGTTTAGGAGCGCACATTTAATGTGTAAAATTAAAATGATTACAATTAGGCACGAGTAATTAGTGCATTTCACATGCTAATGTGACGTTAAACTTGGTAAATTGCAATAATCTTTAATGTTGAGACTTTCAAAATTCCCTAGGCTTATAGAATGTCGCATCTCTTTTTAAGGCCATCACTTAGCTTTTCAACACACACTTTTTAAAACAATCTAAGATCGAAGTTATGGCTGGAAACAAGAAAAGGTGCATTTCATCAAAGAAGAAGCGTTCAAAGTAAGTACTACTAATTATACTTTTGTACACGTAAACATTCAAAGTTTGTAAAGATGTTATGTACGTACATGTTGACTTTTTTTTCATCTTCTACTAGTAGAAGTTAGTTAATCCATAATAATTTTGGTGTATTAAGCTTTTATGAATTTATAAAAATGGTTATCAATTGGTAGCTAATTAGGTAATCAATTATGAAATTGCGTTAGAATGTTACATTATATACATCATATAATTAAGAATACCAAATTAAAAGGATAATCTGTAAATTTATCAGCTAATGCTTATTTGATTTCAGGAAACCAGAGAAGGTATTTAACATTGAAGAGTGGTATGAGTCGTGGAGTTCTCGAAGAAACAAGGCAAGACGCAAAGCAAGTTTGCTTTAAATTAAGAAAGATGAGAAGGAATACAAGCGATCAAAGTCGCGGGTTGGTTCAGTGGATGAGGATGCGGCTGATGTTGGATTTTTGAGTGAGGAAGAGAGATTCGACTCCATTGACTATGATAATGTGCATTTGTTGTTTGATCCGGAGAAATCTCCGAAATTTAATTGTTAAACTTTTTATATGTATGAACTGCTTTATTTTACTTTTGTTGTATATGGATACTAATGTTTTTTTTTTTGGTTTATTATATATGAATTTTAACTTTCTTGCTTCATTAAAGCTTGATTAAGCTTGATTTTTCATCTATTCATTAAGCTTGATTTATTCCTAGCAACATTAATTTATGCCTAGCAGCATTAACTTATGCCTAGCAACATTAATTTTGAATGTGTTGCACATATTTTGAATTTTCATTACATTTAAATATCACATTTTGCTATAAATAATATTCACATAAATATCACAATGCGACTATTTTGAATGTATTGCACATATGATACCCTTATAATGTGGCAATAAACATAATTTAGATACACATTTGTGATACGGTGTGACTATTGTAAAGCCTATAGTCACATGATCATGCTACAATTAAATATGACTATACACATTAGGTTGTGGCAAGCAAACACACACTAAACTTTAGACACACATATTTACTTACGTGACCATATGTATCGAATTTCCGTTACACTTAATCATGTTTCTATGGTTTCGTGTGACCATATATGACATTTGGTCGCACTCTTCAAGTGTCTGACATATATATGTTTGTGACTATTAAATGCATATCGTGACTAACGCTTCAAACTTACTTTTTAGTTGTCACACATTTCAAACGCTATGTGGCTAAATATTCAGCAAAGAATAGCAGTCATGTTTAAATAATGTGTGACAAACTTGACTATATAATTTAGTCACATACACAATTACTTCATGTGACCATATATCTATTTTGGTCACACTCTTCAATTGTGTGACATATATTTGTCACATATGTATATTTGTAGTGTGACTAATGCTTAAAGCTGATTTGTATCGGCCACACGTCCCAAATTAAACGTGACTAAATGATCGAAAAATATTTACCAGCTACCCTCTAGTCACATAAATACACAAATGTGTGACATATATCTTCCGAAATGGTCACACAAGTCGGATCGAGTGTGGCTATTTATTTTATTTTCATACATTTAGTCACGTAAATATGTTACAGTGTGACCGTTTGAAATCGACCATGTGTGACGAAAGGCCATTTTTGTACCAATGTGATATATCCAATCATATTTATTTATATATTAATATTGTTTAAAAATAAAGAGTCGATGACTCGGGAAACGTTAGATAAACGGGCAGGTCATGCCGAAATTTTATAAAATTCTTTATAAACTTAGATTATTTTTACCAAACATTATTATTATTTCAAAACCTTATATTTCAACATTATTTTGGGGAAAACGGGTAAAATCCGAGACTTATTGTTACGTATTATTTATTTTATTTGAGTGAGTTTTCCACATTTTTATTTCTTTTCGTTTCATTTCTTTTCGACGACTTTCTTCGAGGAGTACTTTCGTATTTCTTGCGTATTTGGTTGATTCGCCGACTTATTTCTTTTCTAATTTTCTTGTCTCCCACACGAGACTTTACGAAATCTATTTCTTTCAAATGCCATTGTATTTATAAAACTTTTACTCAAGCATTATTTATTGAGATATTCGAGTATAGTTCTGAGTTATGCCATTTATATTGATTAGGTTGTGCTGAAGTTCATTTGCTGTGACACATTATTTGATTGGTTACTATATCTCGTTTCCTGCTGCTATTGTTAAGGTGTGATTCAGAGCCCCGCTTTTTATATTTTAATTGTTTATAAACCCATGGGGTGAGACACATGCTTTAAATGTTTTCTGAGCACAAGTATTTTTGGTATGCTTTTCCTGAATGATATATATATTTCCTGACGATGTGCTAAGTAGCTTGTCTTGCCGAAAAGACCCTCAGATCATGAGCCATTAGTCACTTGCGAGTGAACGCGAACTTAGTTTATAGGCCTATAGGATTGACCATCCCGCCCGGTTGTCAAGGGCTTGGCAACGCGGGTGTACTACTTTCAATTTTGCTGGGTATTGGCAAGTACCCGGCCTTGGGGGCACTTTATATTATGAAATTCTGCGGTTATTGTTTATGTTAGTACAAAGTTACTGACGATTTGTTTGGTTAACGTTTGTGTGTCATGAGCTTAGTACCATCAACCATATGTATGCACTGGGATGCCTCTACATATTGGGTGTTACCTTGATTTACCCGGTATTAGCATTTGTTGCTTATATCATATGATTAAAACCTTGTGCTCAACTTATTATTTAAACCTATGGATTACACTCAACCTTGTGTTAACTTTTAAGAATGTGTTTCTCAGGTACTATTACTAATTAGTTTTGGAGCTGTATGATATGGGCTTGCGTAGTGCCCCCAGCATGTCAGCTGCCGTATTTTGAGTTGGGGATGTTACAGAAACTGCACGGAATGACTCTTGTCCTTTAAGCTTAATACGAACTCGTATATTTGCTGCGAGTCTACAAACGTACAAGCTCCAGGATTTGATGCAGCCCACACGTGTTTATTCGGCAGCAACCGAGTCAACACAAAACACTTCGGTGATAGCAGAAAACAATATAAGTATGGTGGGAAGAGTATGAACTGGTAGCTTGTGATTTCAAGCTACTGTTTGATTAGTTCAGGATATATAAAACGAGGAGTCATACCTCCTATTTATAGTGAATGTTCAACACCCACTAAGTAAGCAGTTGTGAAAATTAGTGGACCCATTATCAAACGGTTGCATGATTCAACTCACTTAAGTAGTGTAGACATGCTTGAGTTTTCTCAGGAAGAAAAAATCATCAAGGACTCCACATAGTCCTATTCTTTAGTCAAGTACAAATCAATTTTGAAGTATATTATATCTCATTAAACTATAATTTATACCCCCACCATACTAATATCATTATTGTAAAGTAATCAAACTATACAACATCATCACAATATGCAACATGCTTTGCCCTGGATCCTTAATAAAAATAACATTTAAGTTAAGTTATTTATTGTATGTGTTTTCCATTGCTTATATTTAGTGATCAACTAAGTTTGGAGAATGTATAACTTGGCTATGTATTAGTAATACCTGAAAATATATAGAAAAAAGTGTAACCAACAAAAAAGAAATGTATATACATAGCTTTAACAATTTAAAACGACTTATTTTTATTAATTTTTATATATAACAAATAGGTTTATTATCGTGACAATATATGGTTTTTGCGATACTCAACAAACTAGTTATTTAATTATGAACTCGAAAAAACGGATGTATACAATCTGTCGTTTAAGACATATATATGTTCTACTAGTTCACTGATATGTGCTAGAGCATACGTTTTTTAAGACATTGTGAATGAATTCCCTCACTTCCAAAATAACTTTCCCAGATTCAGGCAACTCGGGAAAAAGGTAGAAAGCATGACACATGTTTCGATATTCCATCAAGTATGCTTCTTTCCCGGACTTTTTTAGCCACTCGTAGTACCTTTTCTGCCAGTCTCGTAGAACATCGAACCCAGCCACGACCACCATTGTAGGTGGAAAATTGATATTTGCTATGTCCACTGCATTTGGGCCACTAACGTTTATTATTGGATGGTCACGATTGTGGCCTTCACCTGGTGGCAAGAAAGCGTTCCAATACCAATCTGTAATATTCGTGGACACGACAGGTGTCCCTTCGAGCTCTATCTCAGAAATCGTTCGCTCCTCTCCGCCAAAAAAAGGTTGAATCGCCACCACACCAACTACCTTAAAACAGTTTTACAAACTATATTTATCACTTTTATATACTTTTCACTATCACGACTTTCTAAAATATATATCTTGTATTCTTGTTTAGTGATCAAAACACATTCAATACATTAACGGAAAGCAATATATTATTATATACATATGAACGGAAGTTAAAGTTCTAGGATTTCAGAATCGCATTTACCTTAGGGTTTTTCTCAAAAAGTTTGAAAATTTTCAGTAAATTTTGCACATCAATATAATTTTATAGTGATACACATAAAACGTGTCACTAAACTTAAAACAGATGTTTTAATTTAGAGGGTCACAAAGTAGAAATCTGCCGCAAAGTGTTCAAGACAAATACAAAATATGTGAGTAAAGGTTGTCTTAAATACCTATATACAGTGACAAAAACGAGTATGAACTGAATATGAAGTATGAGTATTATTTTAACATTTTGGGGCCGCAATTGTTTCATCGATTGTGATCAAAAACTATAACCTTTTCTCACATACTCACTTAACCAATAGCTCAAATTCTGTGACTCTTTTTACGTGTCACTATGTATCATTCAGTGACAACTTCATTTAAGGCGACAAATGTAATGTAAAATGTGAAATTCTTCGATGTCAAGCAAGGTTGCAAAAATTATGAATTGGTAGTCGCGGTAAACGTCTTTTTAGCTTGTAATCAGTAGAGGCGAGTTTTGGGTATTTCTGTCAAGATTTTCCTTAAACAACATCTTGTAAAGATATAAAGAGCGACAATAGTGATTAAAACTAGTTTACGGTGATTTTTGGGTATTTCCAGCAAGATTTGTAAGTTTTTGGAAAGTTTGACTGTTGTTGACTGCCGTTGATCATAGCTGACCGATTTACACAAATCGAAAAAGTTGGTGCCCTAATAGCTCTTAAGCGGTGATTAATCGGCCAGGCCTTTTTTTTTTTTTTTTTTTTCAACACTGATGCTAGGTATAGATAACTTCTACATATATAGACGGAGACATAATATCAATTTGCATCAAAGTTCTAAAAAGGCTAAAAGAACTACGTACCTTGAGTTTATTGAACTTAAATTCACAGGCTCTTTGAGCAACATGATGAGCTAGGTTTGCCCCAGCACTATCTCCAGCCATGAAGCACTGTGAAATATTCACATTATGGGGTAACCATTTCGACCTATTCTCATCATCATCCAAAAACTTCAACACATCAAAGCAATCATTATGCTGCGCAGGGTATCGATACTCAGGTGCAAGGCGATAGTCTACAGAAACCACTATGGCAGGCAATTCTCTAGCGAACCTACGACACACGTCATCATAAACCTTCACATTAGCGTTGAGGAAAATGAATCCACCCCCGTGAAAGAACACTACAACTGGGAGGTCTTGTACAGCATGCTGAGTGGGAGTGAATACGCGAAACCATAGCTTACGAGTTGGATCCACGACCACATCGTGTGTCTTGACACTGTTGATTGGTTTGGACGAGGGCGGGATCCGGAAGTCTATGAGATTGAAGAGACGGCGATTAACTGTGCCGTCTCTTCGTCTAACCAGTTCAAATGCGGTGGTGATTGCTGAAAGAAATATTCGTGTTTTCCATGGTAAAGATAGAGATGTCGGGGTTTTAGTATGAGCCTCCATGGAAAAAGAATCAAATTAAAATTTACACAAGACAATGATGAAAAATACAACGTTCGTTTTATAAATGATGTTCATGTGATGTGCTGTGAATTTATTATGACTATATTCAATAAAAAACAAGAGATTGTTAGTTAGAAAGCTATATATATTGATGAACACGATGAATATTTTTACTATATTCAATATTGATGAACACCAATATTAATGAATTATTATTATTATTTTTTTTAGAATGGCAACCCAACTTTTTAACAGGAAAATTAAAAAGAAAGGGTCCCAAAAAATAAACAAAAGATGACACAAGGATACAAAGCCTAATAATACTAAGCTAGAACTAGAAGCATATCTCACGATCCAAACTATGGGACAAGCCCCACTGACAACACAAAACAAACAAGGACAGCGACATGCCCACAATGACATGCCCACAATAAAACAAGTCAGGTAATCCACACATATAGACCACAAACCAGACAATACCAACTGACTCACACAAATATTATCTGCAGCACTGAATTCTTGCATCGACTCACACAAATATTATCTGCAGCACTGAATTCTTGCATAGGAAACACACTGAACCAAACAGAGTACCAAGTACTGTAACAGCATACTCAGGAAACAAACTGTATTAAAAGGTTATGTCTTTCACACACCATCTCTTTTTTATTTTGTGGTCCCAATCTGAGAAAAGTACTCAACTGCCATCCCTTTGTATATTGTGGTCCCAATTTAAGAAAAGTACTCAACTACCATCCCTTTCCAGATTGTAGACATTTTATCACCTCAAAGGTTTGATGTTTGTCTGTTAATATGTTACATTGATTCATAAAAGAGTTCAGAAAAACGTAGCTATTTATTTTCAATAAATATTTGATGTTACAAGTAATAAACACATTAATTATGTGATTTGACGTATTTCTAACTCTTTTGATATATATATATATGAGTATGATTCAAATGGAATTAGCTTTGGGTTAAAGGCGTGTATCAAAGTTTGACTAAATATTTTTTAGTCTAAAAATTGTCACACATCTACATCTTTATTCTGCACTTAAGGTAACATACATGTTAAAGACGTGTTGATTATAGATGCCACGTACAAGACGAACGTATTTAAGATGCCTTTTGTTGAAATTGTTGGTGTAACTTCAACCAACAAGACATTTTGCATAGCGTTCGCTTTTATAAGTGAAGAAAAGATGGACAACTATACGTGAGTATTGGAACAGCTAAAGTGGACACTAAATGAGTGTATGCACCCACGTGTTATAGTCACAGTAAAATGAAAAACAAAAGCCAAATATTTTTTTCCCTCCTATATTTTTCCCTCCTACAACCCTCCACTATATTTTTTCCCTCCTATTTTTTCCCTCCTTTTTTTTCCTCTCCATATTTATATTCATTATATCTTCTTTTAGCATTTTGTGATTAATTACCTTTTTTTGGCAATGTAGGAGCAAGATCCTACACGCATATTTATATTCATTAATTCCTCTCCATATTTCTTCATTACAGTACGTACTAGTTATATCTTCTTGGGTATGATTCATATGGTTTTGGGTCATGCTGCTCATGCACATTATTCTTGAATATGGTTCACATTTTTTTTTCCTGGTTTATGGACATAGTGCCATGAGTAGATGGTATTTCAGTTACAACTTTGACTCTTTTGTCAATGAATTGGTAGATTTTAGTTATGCATTTATGTTTCATATCAAACAGGAGAAATCATTCTATATAGGGAACAGCGTCAAATGGGTTAGCGTATGTTTTTGTATTGTAATATTGTATTTGTAGCTTTTGTATCCGTTTTTAACACATTAAGGTCTTCTCTAGACATTCAGTATAGCTACGCATGACATTTTTTCTGATAATAGTAAACTTTCATTTGCAAGTGGACATTTCACAATTGCCAGATTGCCGATAGAGTGAAAGCAAGTGGACATCAACAAATAGTAAACTTTCATTTGCATTTTTAGTGTTATTATGTTTGAGCATGTTTTCACATGAAAGCAAGTGGACATTTTTTCCCGCCCTTATCCATAAGTCCTTGTATTTTGCCGCCAAGTAGAAAATGGACCACATCATCAACAATATCTTACCATCAAGAAAATGACACAACCTTCAACAAACCTCTTATTTGTCATATTGATCTGAGCCTAATGATTGGGATTTGTCATATTGACAACTAATGATTGGATGGTGTGTAATGACTAAAATGGTGGTGTGCAAAAACACAAAGCCGTATTAAAACCAGAATTATAACTTACTGAATCCGAATTTTTTGTGGATCCCACAACCATTGTTGTCAATCTATCTCTTTAAATTTCTTAGATCTTCTTGATATCCATTGGAAGCTTGAGTTAAATGTCATGCACAATCTTATTAGTACTTGAAGCCTTTTTGTCGAACACACAAGCGTTTTTTTCTTTCCAAATAAAATAACCGGAAGTCCATATAACCGCTTGCCAACCACGAGTTAAAAAAATGGGAATGCTAACTCCTCCACTAAGCTAAGCGAGAACATTTCCTCACTAGTGACCGAATTAACTATTCCCACCTTCCACCAATTAAAAACTTTTACCCACACACTCATCGCCAAATCAAGCGTGACTAAGCTAGGAGCGCAACTCTCCACACTATCGTTGCAACACAGACATAAAACCTAATCCAAATCCATACCTCTTTTATCTAGTTCAACTCTAACCGGAAGTCTTCCTCTAAGTGCTCTCCAATCTCCATACGAAGATGTTAACTTTCTTTGGCACCAACTTATTGATGAATATTTTGTATATATTCAATAAAAAACAAGTGTATGATATGCGATTTTTGAGTTTGCATTATTTCTATGTTAGATGATTGACCTGGTTGAACATTATAGACGTACCACGAGACCTTTTTGAACTATTAGAAGCTGTATTGATGAACACCAATAATGTACCCGCGTAATACGGCGTTGCGACATTACTAGTGAAAACGTAAACGCCACTGACAACATCATGTGGCAACTTTGTCGCTAATTATAAGCACATCGCTAACAAAATACAAGTTATATGAATTTCTAAATCCTGCCAGTCTAAATAATATTTGAATTACGGAATAAATAAATTTGCAAGTTTGTATAGAGTGGATTCATTACAACATGTTACGAATATTCTAATTAGTGTTTGCAGCAATTACAAACATAATGAATATCGCGATATAGTTCGAAAAAATATTGCCATACAAGGGTCTTTGTCTAAACCTATGTTTTAGATTAGGCTTGAATTTTATAAACACTTTGATTATATAATACGATATACAGTGTTATAAACAAACACAACCAACATTACTATATATTATAAACGAACAACACAACCAACATTAATGTATATTTAATTAGTTATAAGTCTCGTACATGTAGGAGGTTTGTATATGAATCAAATATAATGTTAATATTACGCTGGATTTTAGTTAAATACTTCATTCGTCCCCAAATAATTGTTCACTGATATAAAACACATAGTTTTAGAAAAACATAATCATTACATCATTTTTTTAGCTTTTGCATAAATACAATTTGAAAAATACTAGATCCACAAAAACTTTACAAAATTTTTCCCACTCGCTGACGTGGCAGAGTGTTGATTGGTTGGTTTTCTGTGGGCCACAGAAAACCAACCAATCAACACTCTGCCACGTCAGCGAGTGGGAAAAGTTTTGTAAAGTTTTGGTGAGTGTAGCACACCTCATACAATTTTACCATCAAATAACTAATTTAGAACCCTAAAGTTTGTAATAATAACCTCACATGAAGTTAACATGCTAAACTTAATTTAAATTCTTTATTCACTTTTGAAAATCGACAACTAATTGAGAAATCTGGAAAAAAATGTGAATAATAAATTTAAGACTAGTTAATACTTGAGCCACCTCCTCCATCTTATCTGCCTACAACCACAATATAATTATTGCAATTTTAATATAGAATATACTAGTTTACAAGACCCGCTAGTTGCCATATATGTTATTAACGAGATGGATGTACCCGCCGCGTTGTGGTGGGGTAAATTGCATAGTTAGCGAATGCCGTTGTTATATTATTTTTTTTCGTTCCACCGTTATTGAGTGTATCACAAAATTATATGTATGACTGCCTTAAGAATTTTTGGTATAATGTTTGTAGACATATTTCTAAATGTCTATAAGTCAGTATTTGGATAATTAGTTTTAATAGCTTTAAATTAATATTTGAACTACTGTTTTCTTGTAACGCCTTTTTTATTTTTTTTAGGTTGTTTGTCACTTATTTATACCTTAAGTTTGGGCGTTTTTTGTAACTTAAATCCCTAATTTTGCTCATTTCACTGCCTTGGCAATGGCTAGTAATTCTAATATCGAAGAACTCAAAGAAGCATGTGGGTCTAACGTTTTAGCCACATGTTTCAAGTTTTTGTTCAATACTGACATTGTCGATGCGCTAGGGTTTTGGGGTCGTATCGAGAACGAACGCAATCAACTCCGTGCTGTAATTGAAAAGCGTGATGATAGTATAAAGGAGGCTATGCATATGGGTCCGTTCAATGGAAAAGCAGTAGATGTGAGAATACGAAACGTTAAATTCGGAAATTATATCACACAGGAATATGCCATTTCTATTTTAGTTGGGAAAGAATATTAGGCCCAAGCAATTCAGTTGAATCCCATACTAACAAAAAGCACAACAACCCAAAAGATATCTACCCTGTGGACCATGGTCACATACTATTATTTTATATATATTGTACATTAAAATAACATGCATCGGAGCTCAATCCAGAGCAAAATGTTATATAGAGATAATATAATTTAACATTATAATATACTAGCAGTATTAATGTAAATGTTGTTAAACTATAAGCAATATATACATGTGGTTGCCACGTTATTAATATAATTTAACATTGTAATATTACTAGTAGTATTTAATGTAAATGTTGTTAAAGTATATGCGATATATACAGGTGGAGAAAGTGTAAATTTATATTTTAAACCAGGTGTTGGCGCCCGCTGCGTTGCGGCGAGTGATTTTCTTAGTGTTTTACGGTAGTGTCTGTGTTTTATGATAATGTTTGCGGTTTTCGTATATGTTTTAGGCTACCGTTTGTGCATGTGTGTCATGCGGGTATTTTTTTGTAAGCCCATTTGTATTGGCTTCTTGGCTTGGATTTTGAAACAAACACGTACAACCTAAGTAGAGTAGTTTAGATACAAACCAATAGTTTAAGGACGGGTTATGTAAATTTATCATCAGGTTATATTATTTGTTGTGACTTTATATCCCTTTGGTGGTGCAATTGTTTTTTTACCCTTACTAGTTATAATACCCGTGCACGCACGGGGTTTTGACATAAAGTTTTTGTCATGTATTAATACCGAATATATGTTTTATACTTTTTAGTTGATCGTTATACTCCAATCACCTGCCAAGATGGTCCAACAACATCAAACTCTATTATATCTCATTTGATATGCTTATGAAGATTTTGTTTTTGTTGACGTTGAAAACTTGTAACCGTTGTTGAACAAAATTCCTAAACATTCTTGTTCTCTAGCAATGTGCTATGCCATACAGTCGAATGAATAAAAAGCTCAAGACCAAAGTGGATTCAATTATAAAAAAAAAAACTAGAAATATTATTGTTGTATATTTTGTAGTCATATACTCATATATGACACTGAGCTATTGATAAATTCTAAAATGGATAAGTTAAAAAGTATTTTTGTTGACACTGAGCTATTATTCTCATTAGCAAGAGATGAGCTAAAAAAGGTTGCAGCTGCATTTTTCTAGTTTCCATCGTTCCGACACTGAGAACTTGTACTATAGAAGGTACCACATTAGCAAGAATCATGATCCCCTTATTGTATTAAGTATTGAAAGGTTCCTCACAAGCATTTTAATAACCTGTACATCTTTACTTAGTACTTACATCATGAAATGACCCATCCTTTTCAGTTTCCTGTTTGCTGATTAAGTTGGCTACTCAACACTAAAATTAATACACCATCGTGCGATCAAACTTCTTAACACTTAGTTGAGTGTTAAAGTGGCATTTTTTTGTTTTTGCTGAGTGTTTGAGCATGTTGCGTTGCGCTCCCGCAATCAGTCCATCTTTGTATGTATGATCTTTCATAAGTCTGCAAGAAATCACAAGGAAAAATAAATAAGAATTAAAACACTGAAAAATATTGAAACAACTGAATTTAAGTTTTTAACTAAATCTTTACAATCTACATGTCCTGTACTCAAAGAAGTTGGGTATTTGCTCTAGCTTTTAAATTAACAAATAAAAGTGTAAGTGTGGCCTTGTGTAAAAAAAAAAAAAAAAAAAAAAAAAAAAAAAAAAAAAAAAAAAAAAAAAAACTGAAAATAAGATGGCAACAAACCCAAGCTCATTGGTTCATACACTCACCAAATTGAAGATATTTTTGACGAACAAATAAGAGCAAAAAGAGGTCATGTGACTAAAGTAATATTTAGGCCAAACAGAAGCAACTGACTTTTAAGTTACTCCGTATTAGCACTGCCGACAAAGAATATATAGATCATGAACTATCAAGTGTCAACCCATGACAGTTAGCGAACTATATAGATATAAAGCAAGGGGAAATATTTAATGGGCCGGTCAAACCAGATCATTCTGAATGGGTCGTCCAAAATTATATACAACAAATGTGTTGAATATGATTATAAAAACCTACATTATTAGAAGAAGAATAATCTATTTTTTTTTAATAAAGTGGTTTTGAATATTTTATACTTTGCCATCTGGTTTTGACCTATTAGACCCATATCATTTTATTTTTATTTTTTACATTGTTTAACTTAACTTGTTTGATTCAGTAGAGATAAAACATACCCTTAATCAACCCACTATTAGGTAAATGGGTCAGAATTCACATCTTTATTATTTCGAGAAAACATTTTAGATAAAATAGATGAGAAAATTTGTACCTACAATTAATATGGTAGCACCTTTCAGCGAGTTCAACCATATTCTTGCACTTACTGCATTGACGATTTGACGCCAATGATTCCATGCTGCAAGAGACTTAAGTTTGGCCTCATTACCAGATTGATTCTTCTTCATGTAGTCAGAGCATAAAATATTTTTATGCCATGGTGCTATGCAATTAATACAAAATATGCGATGACATTTAAGACATTTTCTCATACCAGTTCATCGAGCAGCAATGAATAACTCGTAAGTACATTCTAGTACTTCAGTTTTAGACATCAATTGTGAGTAAGTAGGAAACGGGCAATAAACCTTTTCTGTTGGAGGAATAGCAGCTTCTTTTACCCGTATGCTTTTTGGAATTAAAACATAGGATAAAGGAAATCGAAATGAATTAATCACAGGTGCATCCGATTTCTTACTTCCATCTCGTATTCGTTGAACTGTATCCACCAACAACATCAGTAAACTTCAATAATGATTTCAAACTTTCTTATTCATAAACCATTTCATTATGATTATCTCCTTTATAAACATCTTTTGATAAAGTTTCCACTTCTTGCTTATCGAAATTAACCGTGTCTGCTACTGGACGAACCTACTTATCCGAATTTAGAGGCCTAATATATCTTCCCTCGATTTCGCAGTTGACCTCTCATTAATTCAACCTGAGTTAAAAGATTCATTAACACAATATTTCGAAAAAAATCGGCAACTCATAACATAACCATAACTATATACATATCCTTACTTGTTTTTGAACTTCTTATGAGATATCAAAAACTCAAAATGATCATAAGATTAGAAGTTCCAATGTGATACACAAATTAATATCCTTTTATAAGATCTGGAAACACAAAAGTAAATGATTAGAACTCCCAATATAATACATAAATTTTTATCCTTCTATAAGACCTACGCCTAACGGTTTTAATAATTTATACGGAACAAACATGAACAATAATTTTGATGCCTAACAGCTCCATATTCACAACAGAAGCAGAGTTAGAATCAGCAAATTTCCATTACCCACGTCAAACCAAAACAGGAATTGTGATAAATATCAAACCAAAGCAAGTAAAAAAAAAACAAAAAAAAAAAAAAAAAAAAAAAAAAAAAAAAAAAAACAATATATGGTCGAAAAAAATAAACCATCAATAATTTTGACAAAACTAAATCCACTCACCATATTGCTGTTAAAACACCTTTTATGGTTTGGTTACTACTGTAAACATTTGCAGCCTCACCAAAACTGCCCGGTGCCAAATCGCTATTGTGCATTGATGAGAATCAAAAGTGTATTATCCAAACTACTCTTAGCCCCTACTCCGTACGTGCTATTTTGGATAAAAAAATTTAACCTTAGTGAATTATAAACATACCTGACCGATATGCACTCTGCCAAAAGGTTGAAACTCATCGAAGCAAATGGGCTCTGGGTTCTTCTTACAAAGATCTATGAGTTCATTATCATGTATGCATTCTTCCTCAAAGGTCCAAACTCTTAAAAATCCGAATTTTTTTCTTCTACAATCATCCTCCAGTCCTACAGATAAAAACGATATTTATACCCTTTTAGATAATTATTTACTTCACCTCATTACTGTAGGTATTTGCTACTTTGTTGAATTTGTCATAATGATTTCACACATTATTTAATGCAGACTATTGTTTTTTTCTTTCTACCACCAGTTCTAGAATTTTCAACAGTTGAACATTTCCTGGAGATGGAAACCTGAGAAACACATTTGCCTTTGTAATTGATAAAATCCCTATAAATTTACTTTTACTGTTACAAAAGAAGTTATGAGCGAACTGAGATTAGTAACACCATGGCATAACAGATATTGCATCACCTGATGCTTGTATTATAAGGTCTCTATTACAAATTACAATAAGGAAAAAAGGCCAGATAACATATCTCTATTGCGCTAAAACGATAAAGTTCTCAAAACATTAGAAATAAGAGCATACCCTTTAAAAAGTAAGTTTGTTAGTTTCGTGTAGAGGATATGTGGCAGTAGGATTGTCTGGTTGCAGTTACTCGTCATCTCAATCTTGGTTATTTTTCAAAATTAAAAATATAAATGCAAAAGACAGTGTCTGGAATAAGGGAGCGTTTGGGTAAACTTATAAAAAAGTCAAGTCTTTTGCCAAAAACCATCTTAAAAGCGATAATCAGTTTTGTTTTTTGCGGAATTTTATATCGAAACATTTAAAAGGGATGACGGAAAGAACCTGAGTTACATAATTACCATGCTGATCTTGTGCAAGATCATAAACCGAGTACAAAATCTCATCCGCTACAAATTCTTGTAAGCCTCTAAATTTACGTGAAAAATAAAAACAATTAGACGAACCTGTGTGGTTGTGTCTATCGTAATTTGAGGGAGATCTTCTAGACTGACCTTTTGTGGATACCTAATGGCTTGCGAATTCACCTTAAACATGCTTTCAACTACAGCCATGACATATGGTCCAAGCTTCCTTCAATCCTTCCTTACATACCTTCATTTAAAGTGAGTTGAACTCAATCATTAGCCACGGGTTGTAGCCCAGGACAGGTTGTCTATTACCTACCACTGCAAATGCGCAAAGGTAAGTTCCCACATAAGCTCATATCGGATATTTCATCAACTTTCCCACTCTGCTTTTGTTTTATCAAGTCTTAGAAGTTATTTTGGACTTCCTATATCTTATTGTTTATAAGTTGTAGTAGCTGTTACAATGAGCCACCAAATACACATAGACCGTAACAAAATAGTAATAATAAAAGAATGATAACTTAATGACTAACCCGTAGAATCAGATTTAAACCCTAAACTTGAGGTCATGGTCAAAGCCATTAAGAATAATCTCTTCTGATTGAAAGGACCTCAAATTCATGCTTTTAACAAAACCAAACCAAACCCATTGTGCATGTACCATACCCTCCATACTGGCCCCTTCAAGAATATCATACAAAACCTAGCCCTTTTTGCAAAAAGTAAAAAGAAAATAACAACTGAAGTTCAAATGAAACTGAACTATATTCTTGAATTAATTTTGAAGCATACCTTCTAATCAAAATCCAATCTTTTTTATGAATCAAATGGCACACACAAATTAAAAAAACACTATATTATTACATTCAATATCTTGAGGATTAATATACCTGCAATTCGTGAAACAAAAAACAGATTGAATGATGTTGATTTGGGGTTAAAAATCATACCTTTTGGCCATTGAAGAATAGGTGAAGGGATGGAATCACTGCAACAATACTCAGTTCAAAACATACTTTGTTCAATCCATCTTCAGATCGCCGATCAAGTCACCTTAGGTTTGATTTTGTAGGAGCGGATCGCTGGGTAAAAGAGAAGAAGGAAATGGGTTTTCTGTACTGACGGGCATGTAGTTTTTCTATTTTCATTTTTCACTCTAAACTTCTGAAACTTTACCCCGCTTTCTCCAAGTTTTGATTTCTTTCAAATTTGACACATTTACTTTTTCAACATTTTTTTTCACAAAACGAAATTAAGTAAACATTGACTACTTTCTATTAGCTAATCATATTGTTCGATTTCGCTTACGTGGCAAAATCGAGCTCTCTTATTGATCTAATTCTTTTTTTCAATGAGAAGGGTTTTGCAAAAACATTCTAAAATAATGTAATTCTTTTATTATATAAAAGATACTCATCTTATGTGTTCCCCTTAAATAATCTTTTACTAACGCTGACAAAAACAAATGATTTTATTTTCCTCGCTGTTCGGGCTTGGCTAACAAACTAATAGTTTATTCAATGTTCGCTGAGAAACTCTTTGTTTATTCGCACTTTGCCCAATATTGTTGCTCTCCATGATATATAGAGGGAATGAATTAATGTGAATTATCAATTTTGTCCATGCTGATACAGCCAACGTATGGTCTGATTTTTTATTTATTATTATTATTATTATTATTATTATTATTATTATTATTATTATTATTTTGTTATTATTATTATTTCTTTTAGGTGGAATCCGAATCATAAATGTTATTTGATAATTTGTAATTATTGTGAAAAACTGTTAAAACTATAGATCAACTCAAAATCACAACCACAACACTAAGATCTCACTCAGTCAACCACCCCTTTATGAATATTTTTATTACTTAATAGAACAAAAAGATAATTCCACAACTGTGTGCTCACCAAACAAATACAAAGAAAAGAAGTTGCCCCCTTCAAAAGGATTCAAATTATCACCCTACAAGAATCAAGATACAAAACCACCTCACTACAACTCTCAGACTTATACTATGACTACTGAAACAATACCAGATGATCAAGATGATCACAATAACAACCAGACAATAACAGCTTGAAAAAATGAGAGCAACCCCTAGATCATATTTTGTGAGAGATGAATTATGAAAGAGAAAGCTGAGAATGAGAGCTTATATATTGCAATGTTTCACTTTAGCCTATAAGTATAACAAACCTGCTAAACATCAAGCTATTACTAATAAGTGCAGGAATAGTCCCTGAACTTATAAGCCATGAAAATGACACTTAAACCACAATACTCAACACCCCCTCTCAGTCTCATGGCTTAAACATGTCCACAAAAACAACAAATATTTGGCATTTTAGGTCAGTTTTTGGTCTATTTGGTCCGTTTTTTGTCAAGAAAAAGGTATGTGTTTAAGCACATACCAGTGGCCTAGTGGCAAAAAGGCTTGTGGCTATCACTCTAAATTGTGTGAGGTGTCAAGTTCAAATCCTGCTAGGTGCAAATAACCTTGAAGTGGCCACGCAAACCTCCTGAAAAGGGAGGGCTTTACCTGGTTTGAGTCTGTATGGCGATGGGTTCAAACTCTGTGAATTAATCGGCCAAAAGGTCAGAAACCATAGTTACCAAAAAAAAAAGTTGATATTGATTATTAAAGTTGTCATCCGTGTCTTTTCAAGTTTACATTAATTGTCAGAGTTGCCCTTTTAGATTGTCATTTTAGAAGTTAAGGTGTATTAATAAGGAGTATATTCCACACTGAGCCAGGTTGTCGGAGCTATTCCTTGTTGGATGAACAATAGCTGGTGCCAAAAGGCACTCGGGGTCAGGGTGTTTCCGGCAATTCACACTTTATATGTAGAATAGATAATGACCAAATTTTATTACAAGAAGATTATACTTAGTATCAAACATTCTTTAAGACCTTGTAAATGAATTCCTTCACATCGGATATAAGTTGGCCAGACTCGGGAATCTCCGAGAAGTTGTAAAAACCGTGGAACATGTTTGGGTACTCCACCAAATATACTTCTTTCTCGGACTTCTTTAGCCACTCGTAGTACATTTTATCTGAATCTCGTAGTATATCGAACCCACCCACAACCACTAGGGTTGGGGGGAAATCCATTTTCGATATGTCCAGCGCCATGGGACCAGTAACATTAATGATTGGATGGTCACGGTTGTAGCCTTCACCTAGTGGCATGAATGCGCTCCAATACCAATCTGCACGCTTTAGTGGTAAGGCAAGTGATTGCTCAAGTTCTTTCTCAGAATTCGTTCGTTGTTCGCACCCAAAGAATGGTTGAATCGCCACCATGCCAATTACCTTGAAACATTAAAGAAGTTATATATATTTCTCATCTGCCATTTTATTGTTAATTACCACTTGAAAAAATAGTAAGGTGGTAATATTAGACGATATTAAAAACTTTATGGTCTACGGTCCACATGTATAAAGTGTACCCTACTAGTAATATGTTAAAGCGTTTTCCGCACATGTTATGGCCCATACCCGGAAATCTAGACCCAAATGGGTCTAGCTGAGTTTATCTGGAAAAAAAGTAACTGTTAGATGATAGAATTTTTCGTAGGTTATATTGTTTATTGATACAGTATTTATAGATTACAGATACTTATAAAACCCTAATAGACTCAGCCTTCAATCAGGCTTGGGTCATGTCTATCCTCTAATAATAACGTGTAGATTGAAGTTAGTCTAACAAACTAGTTAGATCCAACATATTTATTCAACAATTTTGGATGTGACCCAAGTAGACCAATGATGTGTTAGGAGTTCTGTTTATGCTAACCCCGATAGGTAAAAAAGATATATTCATATAAACCCATCTAGACCCGTTTGGGTGAAAATTGCTAGATGTTGTCTTTTACGTTATTTTTATTTCAATAAATACATTTAATAAACGTCCTTAAATTACCTTAAAAGAATATAATTAGTGATTTAATAATTTGAAAGATTTTTGTTTACTTTAACATGTCTACTAAGCAAATATTAGCAAAGCCTTATCTAAAAATCAAACGGCGGTTAACGTCTTAAACGTAACCCCATGACGCAATAGTATTGTTTTTATAACAACTATGCAATTATTTCCACAATCCAATATTTTTGTTCACATTTTCTATTTTCTTTTTAAGATGTCACAAATTAAATCGTTCGCAACTAAAAATAGATAGTAAATTTTAATGTAAATTACCATATTACCTTTGATACTTCAAACTAAAAGTTAAAGGTAAAACGGCTATTCTGAAAAAGTAAGAGTGAGAAAACAACAATTTTATGTTTTCCTTAAATCGTGTGTTTTTTTGGTCGGGAGGCAATTATTTTGAAATGAAGGGAGTAATCGTCCCAATTTATTTGTGCAATATTAAATTGCACACAGTTTAAGAAATTCTCATTAACTACACTTTTATCGATCAAACATCAAATTAACTAACTAGAGTAGGGGTGTTCATGGTCCAAAAACCGGACCGGACCGAGACCGAATCCGGCAAAAAGTCTAGACCGAGACCGGGCCGAATGTGGTCGGTCCGGTTCGGTCCGGTCTGATCTCGGTCCAAATAGGCTAAATGTCCGGTTTTTAACCCAGACCGATCCGAACCGAGACCGAAATTATGAAAATCCATAGATCGAGAACGGACCAAATGTGGTCGGTCCGGTCGGTTTTGTCGGTCGGTCCGGTCCGTTTGCTCACCCTTAAACTAGAGTCACATTTAATTGCTAAAATATCAAAATGAACAAGTATTTTAAAAAAACAAAAATAGAAACATCTACGGAAGTATAAGTTTAGAACAAAACCAAAATGGCATCTACATAGATGCAAGTTTAATTGCTTGAAGAGACAACAAAATGCTATCAGACAAACTTAGTATTAATTGGCAACTCAAGCAAACGATTCGACATACCTTGAGTTGTTTGAAGTTAGATTCACAGGCTCTTTGAGCAACATGATGAGCTAAGTTTCCACCAGCACTATCACCAGCCAGAAAACATTTCGATATATTGGCATTAGCGGGTAACCATTTCAACTTATTCTCATCATCATCCAGGAATTTCAACACATCGAAGCAATCATTATGTTGCGCAGGATACCGATGCTCAGGTGCAAGACGGTAGTCAACAGAAACAATTATGGCAGACCATTCTCTAGCGAATCGTCGACACACATCATCAAAAATCTTCGCATCAGGGGAAAAGAAGGTGAATCCTCCCCCGTGAAAGTATACTATCACGGGGAGGTCTTCTATAGCGTCTTCTTTTACGGGGACAAATACACGGAACCATAGCTTGCGAGTTGGATCCACGACCACGTCGTGTGTCTTGACACCGTTGATGGGTTCGGACGTAGGCTTAGTACGTGACATTACGAAATTGAAGAGACAGCGATTTACGGAGCCGTCTCCTCGGATAGCTGCTCCAGTTACCGTGGAAAATATTGAAAGAAGCAACCTTGGTTTCCACGGTAAGGAGAGCGATGCCTTTGTTTTGGGTTCCATGGAAAAGTTCTTAAAATTCTAAGTGACCGAAGTAGTCTAACATTGTATATGTAGTTGTAATTTCAACGTCAATATTCAATACTGCCATGCTGCCTCTTTTGAAAACTTTGAATCGTTGTGTTTAAAAAAGAAAAACTTTATTTGGTAAGCTTTATCTATAAGTCTATAACATATTATTTTAAAAATCTTAAAAAGATAAATAATGTTATTAAATTAAAACACCCGCACTTATAAAATGTAATGCAATTTATTAAATATTTAAATACTTACAATTTAAATGACCAACTTTCTTCACTCTCACTTACTCTACACTCACATATACATTAAAAGATTACACAAACAAATTAACATTATTATACAATATTGCTGCTATGTGCGAGTAATCGTCTACTATGTAGAGTTGTAATTTCAAACATTATTAGAGTTGTAATTTCAAACATCAACATGAGTACAAATTTTTGAATATGTTATGAATAATTATGATTGTTGCTATCCATATACCTCAACCGCTTAAACCTTTCATCTTTTGTATTCCCTTAATTATGATTATACTAAATATTTTGATTATGAAAGCCCTATAAATTGCGGTTCATTTGTAGTTTGTGAGATCAATCTCAATGAATTACTCTCGATTCTCTCTGCTTTCTTCTTTCATACACCAATAATATGTTGTTGCCATCTAACAATGAAATTCTCGGTGTAATTACAAAAGAAACAACAAAAAGCAAGTTCACTGATTGCAAGAGGAGCCTACGCGATTTTTATTTTATTGGTTCAACCAATCACTCTTTGATATAAGTTTTCTCTCCCATATTCCGTATTATTGAGCAGCAGCCGTTTGCATAAGTTGGATTATTAAAAAGTATATAGAATGACTTAAAAAAAATAGGATAATGATAATTATTTACTGTACATGAATTAAAAATAAAAAAGAAGAAGCTATCATTATATTTTTCTTTATAGCGAAAACATGTTAAAAAGGAAAAAATACATCTGATAGTATTTTTCTATAAGATCACGTAGAGTGCACCCTACATGTTTTCAGTTGTTTAAAAATCATAAATCTAATCTTATGATTGAGTTGCATATTATTCTGATATGTATTGAATGTATTTGCAGTTTTGTGATGTATGCCTAATTTCTTCACTAAATAACCCCTACTTTGTATAAGATTTGTTGAATTTTAGATTCTATAATTTTGATGACATCTTTTATTTGTGATCTCGTTATCTTTATTTAGCTTCTACGATTTAAATTTTGATATATCACCTATAATCTTGATTGCTCTTGATATTCTTTGATCTTTATATATAGTTTTGTTTGACATTGATTTTGTGATAACTCACCACCATGGAAAAATTGTTTAAGGCATACTTATAGTTGCATTAGGCTTCAGAGTATGAGTATGAGTATGTTAATTATAGTGGTTACCTATTCACATGACTTAGTTGGCTTGAATGTATTGCTTACGAGTTACGCCTATGTGAAGTAAACATCAGTTATGATGTTTATACCAAGTGGGTGGCAATATAATAATATGTGACATATACGTGATAACATGCATGTAGTTTGATTATTTTCTCCAATGTATGTGATTACAAAAGATAGCTTATCCCTCATGTATGTATTTCAAACGATCTGCTAAGGCTATATCAATTTTTTGTTATGCATTCTTTACTACAACAATGCTTTACCATAGAATTAATTGGTGCTCAACGTTTCTCTGATTTTGAATTCTACCATATCTAAATTTAAAACACACAAAAAAAAGGTGATATTTGTTTGTAATTAGAAGATTACATAAATTTACTAACAGAGTAAAGGCATTTCGGAGTTTAATTTTGGTTCTAAGTGTCGAATTTGAAAATGGCCAAAGTTTAAAAATTATCATCAACTACACTCTGCTTGAAAAATAAAAGTGTAGACACATATTTTGAGACACGTATTCAAGTAGCTAAAGGATTATTGCAGCTAGTTTCACATAATGTAAATAAAGGAGGCGTCCTTGTACACTGTTGAATACATGGTAATTCTCCATGCAACAGTTGGTAGGGTAAAAGGATAATTGTTTTTAAATGTATCGAACTTTCACTTTTTACTATGTTGTGTAATAAACTTTTTTTTTTTTTTTTTTTTTTTTCAAGTTACTAATCCGTTATATTCAGTAAATGCTAAGGTGATTAAGGTTTATCGCTAGAGTAAATTACATAAATCGTCCTTGTGGTTAGGCTCAAATTGCAAGTTTCGTCCTTTTCTCTAAAAAATTGCCAACGGTCGTTTAACAAAGGCAACGTTAGTCCATTTACCAACGATCATTTGTAACGCTAATCCTTTAACAAAGGCAACGTTAGTCCATTTACCATCGCCACCACCCACCTCCACCACCGCCACCCACCGCCCACCACCTCCACCCACCACCGCCCACCACCGCCACCACCACCACTACTGCCGCCACCGCCACCACCACCATCGCCCACCACCTCCACCCACCACCCACCGCCCACCACCACCTACCAACACCCACCGCCACCACCCACCACCTCCACCCACCACCGCCACCACCACCTACCTCCACCACCACCACCACCACCACCCACCACCACCCACCACCTACCGCCACCACCACCCACCACATCTACCCACCACCACCCAGGGCCGGTCCTGAGTTTTTTGCTACCCTGGGCGAGGTGATAGCAAGATGCCCCTAATAAACTATTTCTAAAAAGTTTAGTATACAAACAAAAGGATATTAGCTTCTAAAATCACCGAATTAACTGGTCAACGGGTAAAGTTTGGTTATAATCATGGGCGGATCTAGAAATTATCTTCGTACGTAGCACAATTATCGGCTTGGTCTATTTTTGTATATGTCATAGAAAGTTTAATAAATATGGAACTTCATGTGTAAAAAGTAAAAACATCAAGTGTTTCAAATTATCAGACAAATTTTGGGGCCTCTAGTCACTTTTATAAAACATCAAGTAAAAACTTAATGTGTAGAAAGCCGCATAGCCACTTTTATAAAATGTATATCCATATCATATAAAAAATTTAAGGCCTCTATAATTTGGAAGCCCTGTACGACAACAAGATATGAATCCCTTTTGAGGCACGTGCTACAAGTAGTCACCACTAAGATCCGCTCCGGTTATAAGTAAACAAAGTTGCAAATGTATAGCCATAATACTAACTATCATTTTTTATAAAATCACCTTTTGCTTAACACAATGACTCTAACTATAGCATTGGATCCAATAAAAAATAATTAATTTATAAAATATGCATGTTGGAAAAACGTTTTGATATAGACAATTGCATAATTAATCTATTGATAGATGAGTACGTATATTAATAACATTAATTAATATTTAATATATAAATTAAAACTTTGAGAATAAAAAAGTACTATAAATGATATTTCAAAAATTGGAAAAGCAAAAATAACGTGTAAAGCCTTGTAAAACCATTTGTAGTTTTGTACCTATGTAAAAAAATAAAACCAAAATAATAAGACAAAATTGTAAAACCACTAAACCTTTGGGCGAGAATTGAAAATTAAACAAATATATCATCTTCTTCACCCATTTCTCTGCAACTCCCCTGTTTTTATTTTTTTCTTTCTAATCTCCTAAACTTATGCTGCTTCACTTATACTCCGTATCATGTTAAAATCAAGTACTGTAATAAAGTTTTAGAATACTTTCACATCAACATACAAGTTAAAAATATGAAGTAAATCTGTCCTCTGTTCATATCTAGTCATGCACAAAACCAATAGTTTGATGCCCCCTGTTTGATTGATGCCCTGGGCCGCCGCCCGGTCTGCCCATAGCCAGGGCCAGCCCTGCCACCACCACCGCCACCCACCGCCCACCACCTCCACCCACCACCGCCCGCCACCACCACCACCACTGCCGCCACCCGCCACCACCACCATCGCCCACCACCTCCACCCACCACCCACCGACACCTACCAACACCCACCGCCACCACCCACCACCTCCACCCCCCACCGCCACCACCACCTACCTCCACCACCACCACCACCACCCACCACCTCCACCCACACCAACCACCACCCACCACCTACCGCCACCACCACCCACCACATCTACCCACCACCACCCAGGGCCAGTCCTGAGTTTTTTGCTACCCTGGGCGAGGTGATAGCAAGATGCCCCTAATAAGCTATTTCTAAAAGGTTTAGTATACAAACAAAAGGATATTAGCTTCTAAAATCACCGAATTAACTGGTCAACGGGTAAAGTTTGGTTATAAGCATGGGCGGATCTAGAAATTATCTTCGTACGTAGCACAATTATCGGCTTGGTCTATTTTTGTATATGTCATAGAAAGTTTAATAAATATGGAACTTCATGTGTAAAAAGTAAAAACATCAAGTGTTTCAAATTATCAGACAAATTTTGGGGCCTCTAGTCACTTTTATAAAACATCAAGTAAAAACTTAATGTGTAGAAAGCCGCATAGCCACTTTTATAAAATGTATATCCATATCATATAAAAAATTTGAGGCCTCTATAATTTGGAAGCCCTGACGACAGCAAGATATGAACCCGTTTTGAGGCACGTGCTACAAGTAGTCACCACTAAGATCCGCTCCGGTTATAAGTAAACAAAGTTGCAAATGTATAGCCATAATACTAACTATCATTTTTTATAAAATCACCTTTTGCTTAACACAATGACTCTAACTATAGCATTGGATCCAATAAAAAATAATTAATTTATAAAATATGCATGTTGGAAAAACGTTTTGATATAGACAATTGCATAATTAATCTATTGATAGATGAGTACGAATATTAATAACATTAATTAATATTTAATATATAAATTAAAACTTTGAGAATAAAAAAGTACTATAAATGATATTTCAAAAATTGGAAAAGCAAAAATAACGTGTAAAGCCTTGTAAAACCATTTGCAGTTTTGTACCTATGTAAAAAAATAAAACCAAAATATTAAGACAAAATTGTAAAACCACTAAACCTTTGGGTGAGAATTGAAAATTAAACAAATATATCATCTTCTTCACCCATTTCTCTGCAACTCCCCTGTTTTTATTTTTTTCTTTCTAATATCTTAAACTTATGCTGCTTCACTTATACTCTGTATCATGTTAAAATCAAGTACTGTAATAAAGTTTTAGAATACATTCACATCAACATACAAGTTAAAAATATGAAGTAAATCTGCCCTCTGTTCATATCTAGTCATGCACAAAACCAATAGTTTGATGCCCCCTGTTTGATTGATGCCCTGGGCCGTCGCCCGGTCTGCCCATAGCCAGGGCCGGCCCTGCCACCACCACCGCCACCCACCGCCCACCACCTCCACCCACCACCGCCCGCCACCACCACCACCACTGCCGCCACCGCCACCACCACCATCGCCCACCACCTTCACCCACCACCCACCGACACCTACCAACACCCAACGCCACCACCCACCACCTCCACCCCCCACCGCCACCACCACCTACCTCCACCACCACCACCACCCACCACCTCCACCCACACCCACCACCACCCACCACCTACCGCCACCACCACCCACCACATCTACCCACCACCACCCAGGGCCAGTCCTGAGTTTTTTGCTACCCTGGGCGAGGTGATAGCAAGATGCCCCTAATAAACTATTTCTAAAAGGTTTAGTATACAAACAAAAGGATATTAGCTTCTAAAATCACCGAATTAACTGGTCAACGGGTAAAGTTTGGTTATAAGCATGGGCGGATCTAGAAATTATCTTCGTACGTAGCACAATTATCGGCTTGGTCTATTTTTGTATATGTCATAGAAAGTTTAATAAATATGGAACTTCATGTGTAAAAAGTAAAAACATCAAGTGTTTCAAATTATCAGACAAATTTTGGGGCCTCTAGTCACTTTTATAAAACATCAAGTAAAAACTTAATGTGTAGAAAGCCGCATAGCCACTTTTATAAAATGTATATCCATATCATATAAAAAATTTGAGGCCTCTATAATTTGGAAGCCCTGACGACAGCAAGATATGAACCCCTTTTGAGGCACGTGCTACAAGTAGTCACCACTAAGATCCGCTCCGGTTATAAGTAAACAAAGTTGCAAATGTATAGCCATAATACTAACTATCATTTTTTATAAAATCACCTTTTGCTTAACACAATGACTCTAACTATAGCATTGGATCCAATAAAAAATAATTAATTTATAAAATATGCATGTTGGAAAAACGTTTTGATATAGACAATTGCATAATTAATCTATTGATAGATGAGTACGAATATTAATAACATTAATTAATATTTAATATATAAATTAAAACTTTGAGAATAAAAAAGTACTATAAATGATATTTCAAAAATTGGAAAAGCAAAAATAACGTGTAAAGCCTTGTAAAACCATTTGTAGTTTTGTACCTATGTAAAAAAATAAAACCAAAATATTAAGACAAAATTGTAAAACCACTAAACCTTTGGGTGAGAATTGAAAATTAAACAAATATATCATCTTCTTCACCCATTTCTCTGCAACTCCCCTGTTTTTATTTTTTTCTTTCTAATCTCCTAAACTTATGCTGCTTCACTTATACTCCGTATCATGTTAAAATCAAGTACTGTAATAAAGTTTTAGAATACATTCACATCAACATACAAGTTAAAAATATGAAGTAAATCTGCCCTCTGTTCATATCTAGTCATGCACAAAACCAATAATTTGATGCCCCCTGTTTGATTGATGCCCTGGGCCGTCGCCTGGTCTGCCCATAGCCAGGGCCGGCCCTGCCACCACCACCGCCACCCACCGCCCACCACCTCCACCCACCACCGCCCGCCACCACCACCACCACTGCCGCCACCGCCACCACCACCATCGCCCACCACCTCCACCCACCACCCACCGACACCTACCAACACCCACCGCCACCACCCACCACCTCCACCCCCACCGCCACCACCACCTACCTCCACCACCACCACCACCACCCACCACCTCCACCCACACCCACCACCACCCACCACCTACCGCCACCACCACCCACCACATCTACCCACCACCACCCAGGGCCAGTCCTGAGTTTTTTGCTACCCTGGGCGAGGTGATAGCAAGATGCCCCTAATAAACTATTTCTAAAAGGTTTAGTATACAAACAAAAGGATATTAGCTTCTAAAATCACCGAATTAACTGGTCAACGGGTAAAGTTTGGTTATAAGCATGGGCGGATCTAGAAATTATCTTCGTACGTAGCACAATTATCGGCTTGGTCTATTTTTGTATATGTCATAGAAAGTTTAATAAATATGGAACTTCATGTGTAAAAAGTAAAAACATCAAGTGTTTCAAATTATCAGACAAATTTTGGGACCTCTAGTCACTTTTATAAAACATCAAGTAAAAACTTAATGTGTAGAAAGCCGCATAGCCACTTTTATAAAATGTATATCCATATCATATAAAAAATTTGAGGCCTCTATAATTTGGAAGCCCTGACGACAGCAAGATATGAACCCCTTTTGAGGCACGTGCTACAAGTAGTCACCACTAAGATCCGCTCCGGTTATAAGTAAACAAAGTTGCAAATGTATAGCCATAATACTAACTATCATTTTTTATAAAATCACCTTTTGCTTAACACAATGACTCTAACTATAGCATTGGATCCAATAAAAAATAATTAATTTATAAAATATGCATGTTGGAAAAACGTTTTGATATAGACAATTGCATAATTAATCTATTGATAGATGAGTACGAATATTAATAACATTAATTAATATTTAATATATAAATTAAAACTTTGAGAATAAAAAAGTACTATAAATGATATTTCAAAAATTGGAAAAGCAAAAATAACGTGTAAAGCCTTGTAAAACCATTTGCAGTTTTGTACCTATGTAAAAAAATAAAACCAAAATATTAAGACAAAATTGTAAAACCACTAAACCTTTGGGTGAGAATTGAAAATTAAACAAATATATCATCTTCTTCACCCATTTCTCTGCAACTCCCCTGTTTTTATTTTTTTCTTTCTAATCTCTTAAACTTATGCTGCTTCACTTATACTCCGTATCATGTTAAAATCAAGTACTGTAATAAAGTTTTAGAATACATTCACATCAACATACAAGTTAAAAATATGAAGTAAATCTGCCCTCTGTTCATATCTAGTCATGCACAAAACCAATAGTTTGATGCCCCCTGTTTGATTGATGCCCTGGGCCGTCGCCCGGTCTGCCCATAGCCAGGGCCGGCCATGCCACCACCACCGCCACCCACCGCCCACCACCTCCACCCACCACCGCCCGCCACCACCACCACCACTGCCGCCACCGCCACCACCACCATCGCCCACCACCTCCACCCACCACCCACCGACACCTACCAACACCCACCGCCACCAACCACCACCTCCACCCCCCACCGCCACCACCACCTACCTCCACCACCACCACCACCACCCACCACCTCCACCCACACCCACCACCTACCGCCACCACCACCCACCACATCTACCCACCACCACCCAGGGCCAGTCCTGAGTTTTTTGCTACCCTGGGCGAGGTGATAGCAAGATGCCCCTAATAAACTATTTCTAAAAGGTTTAGTGTACAAACAAAAGGATATTAGCTTCTAAAATCACCGAATTAACTGGTCAACGGGTAAACTTTGGTTATAAGCATGGGCGGATCTAGAAATTATCTTCGTACGTAGCACAATTATCGGCTTGGTCTATTTTTGTATATGTCATAGAAAGTTTAATAAATATGGAACTTCATGTGTAAAAAGTAAAAACATCAAGTGTTTCAAATTATCAGACAAATTTTGGGGCCTCTAGTCACTTTTATAAAACATCAAGTAAAAACTTAATGTGTAGAAAGCCGCATAGCCACTTTTATAAAATGTATATCCATATCATATAAAAAATTTGAGGCCTCTATAATTTGGAAGCCCTGACGACAGCAAGATATGAACCCCTTTTGAGGCACGTGCTACAAGTAGTCACCACTAAGATCCGCTCCGGTTATAAGTAAACAAAGTTGCAAATGTATAGCCATAATACTAACTATCATTTTTTATAAAATCACCTTTTGCTTAACACAATGACTCTAACTATAGCATTGGATCCAATAAAAAATAATTAATTTATAAAATATGCATGTTGGAAAAACGTTTTGATATAGACAATTGCATAATTAATCTATTGATAGATGAGTACGAATATTAATAACATTAATTAATATTTAATATATAAATTAAAACTTTGAGAATAAAAAAGTACTATAAATGATATTTCAAAAATTGGAAAAGCAAAAATAACGTGTAAAGCCTTGTAAAACCATTTGCAGTTTTGTACCTATGTAAAAAAATAAAACCAAAATATTAAGACAAAATTGTAAAACCACTAAACCTTTGGGTGAGAATTGAAAATTAAACAAATATATCATCTTCTTCACCCATTTCTCTGCAACTCCCCTGTTTTTATTTTTTTCTTTCTAATCTCTTAAACTTATGCTGCTTCACTTATACTCCGTATCATGTTAAAATCAAGTACTGTAATAAAGTTTTAGAATACATTCACATCAACATACAAGTTAAAAATATGAAGTAAATCTGCCCTCTGTTCATATCTAGTCATGCACAAAACCAATAGTTTGATGCCCCCTGTTTGATTGATGCCCTGGGCCGTCGCCCGGTCTGCCCATAGACAGGGCCGGCCCTGCCACCACCACCGCCACCCACCGCCCACCACCTCCACCCACCACCGCCCGCCACCACCACCACCACTGCCGCCACCGCCACCACCACCATCGCCCACCACCTCCACCCACCACCCACCGACACCTACCAACACCCACCGCCACCACCCACCACCTCCACCCCCCACCGCCACCACCACCTACCTCCACCACCACCACCACCACCCACCACCTCCACCCACACCCACCACCTACCGCCACCACCACCCACCACATCTACCCACCACCACCCAGGGCCAGTCCTGAGTTTTTTGATACCCTGGGCCAGGTGATAGCAAGATGCCCCTAATAAACTATTTCTAAAAGGTTTAGTGTACAAACAAAAGGATATTAGCTTCTAAAATCACCGAATTAACTGGTCAACGGGTAAAGTTTGGTTATAAGCATGGGCGGATCTAGAAATTATCTTCGTACGTAGCACAATTATCGGCTTGGTCTATTTTTGTATATGTCATAGAAAGTTTAATAAATATGGAACTTCATGTGTAAAAAGTAAAAACATCAAGTGTTTCAAATTATCAGACAAATTTTGGGGCCTCTAGTCACTTTTATAAAACATCAAGTAAAAACTTAATGTGTAGAAAGCCGCATAGCCACTTTTATAAAATGTATATCCATATCATATAAAAAATTTGAGGCCTCTATAATTTGGAAGCCCTGACGACAGCAAGATATGAACCCCTTTTGAGGCACGTGCTACAAGTAGTCACCACTAAGATCCGCTCCGGTTATAAGTAAACAAAGTTGCAAATGTATAGCCATAATACTAACTATCATTTTTTATAAAATCACCTTTTGCTTAACACAATGACTCTAACTATAGCATTGGATCCAATAAAAAATAATTAATTTATAAAATATGCATGTTGGAAAAACGTTTTGATATAGACAATTGCATAATTAATCTATTGATAGATGAGTACGAATATTAATAACATTAATTAATATTTAATATATAAATTAAAACTTTGAGAATAAAAAAGTACTATAAATGATATTTCAAAAATTGGAAAAGCAAAAATAACGTGTAAAGCCTTGTAAAACCATTTGTAGTTTTGTACCTATGTAAAAAAATAAAACCAAAATATTAAGACAAAATTGTAAAACCACTAAACCTTTGGGTGAGAATTGAAAATTAAACAAATATATCATCTTCTTCACCCATTTCTCTGCAACTCCCCTGTTTTTATTTTTTTCTTTCTAATCTCCTAAACTTATGCTGCTTCACTTATACTCCGTATCATGTTAAAATCAAGTACTGTAACAAAGTTTTAGAATACATTCACATCAACATACA
The DNA here is from genome assembly GCA_030686995.1 of Artemisia argyi. NCBI lineage: Eukaryota > Viridiplantae > Streptophyta > Magnoliopsida > Asterales > Asteraceae > Artemisia > Artemisia argyi. Next base: position 122,564,905 of record CM060677.1, on the reverse strand, counting down.
AGTTAAAAATATGAAGTAAATCTGCCCTCTGTTCATATCTAGTCATGCACAAAACCAATAGTTTGATGCCCCCTGTTTGATTGATGCCCTGGGCCGTCGCCCGGTCTGCCCATAGCCAGGGCCGGCCCTGCCACCACCACCGCCACCCACCGCCCACCACCTCCACCCACCACCGCCCGCCACCACCACCACCACTGCCGCCACCGCCACCACCACCATCGCCCACCACCTCCACCCACCACCCACCGACACCTACCAACACCCACCGCCACCACCCACCACCTCCACCCCCCACCGCCACCACCACCTACCTCCACCACCACCACCACCACCACCACCACCCACCACCTCCACCCACACCCACCACCACCCGCCACCTACCGCCACCACCACCCACCACATCTACCCACCACCACCCAGGGCCAGTCCTGAGTTTTTTGCTAGGGCCGGCCCTGCCAGCACCACTGCCACCCACCGCCTACCACCTCCACCCACCATCGCCCACCACCGCCACCACCACCACCACTGCCGCCACCGCCACCACCACCATCGCCCACCACCTCCACCCACCACCCACCAACACCCACCGCCACCACCCACCACCTCCACCCCCCACCGCCACCACCACCTACCTCCACCACCACCCACCACCTCCACCCACACCCACCACCTACCGCCACCACCACCCACCACATCTACCCACCACCACCCAGGGCCAGTCCTGAGTTTTTTGCTACCCTGGGCGAGGTGATAGCAAGATGCCCCTAATAAACTATTTCTAAAAGGTTTAGTATACAAACAAAAGGATATTAGCTTCTAAAATCACCGAATTAACTGGTCAACGGGTAAAGTTTGGTTATAAGCATGGGCGGATCTAGAAATTATCTTCGTACATAGCACAATTATCGGCTTGGTCTATTTTTGTATATGTCATAGAAAGTTTAATAAACATGGAACTTCGTGTGTAAAAAGTAAAAACATCAAGTGTTTCAAATTATCAGACAAATTTTGGGGCCTCTAGTCACTTTTATAAAACATCAAGTAAAAACTTAATGTGTAGAAAGCCGCATAGCCACTTTTATAAAATGTATATCCATATCATATAAAAAATTTGAGGCCTCTATAATTTGGAAGCCATGACGACAGCAAGATATGAACCCCTTTTGAGGCACGTGCTACAAGTAGTCACCATTAAGATCCGCTCCGGTTATAAGTAAACAAAGTTGCAAATGTATAGCCATAATACTAACTATCATTTTTTATAAAATCACCTTTTGCTTAACACAATGACTCTAACTATAGCATTGGATCCAATAAAAAATAATTAATTTATAAAATATGCATGTTGGAAAAACGTTTTGATATAGACAATTGCATAATTAATCTATTGATAGATGAGTACGAATATTAATAACATTAATTAATATTTAATATATAAATTAAAACTTTGAGAATAAAAAAGTACTATAAATGATATTTTAAAAATTGAAAAAGCCAAAATAACGTGTAAAGCCTTGTAAAACCATTTGTAGTTTTGTACCTATGTAAAAAAATAAAACCAAAATATTAAGACAAAATTGTAAAACCACTAAACCTTTGGGTGAGAATTGAAAATTAAACAAATATATCATCTTCTTCACCCATTTCTCTGCCACCAACCCACCACCGCCACAACTACCCACCGCCACCCACCAACACCCACCGCCACCACTACACGTATAAAATTATGTATAAAAACGTGGCGATGGGTGGTGGTGGCAGTGGTGGGTGGTGGTGGAGGCGGTGGTGATGGTGGTGGTGGGTGGTGGTGGCGGTGGTGGGTGGAGGTAGTGGGTGGTGGTTGGTGGTGGCGGCGGCGATGGTGTTGGCGGCGGCAGTGGTGGTGGTGGTGTTAGCAGCCGCAGCGGTGGTGGCGGTGGTGGTGGCGATGGGTGGTGGTGGCGATGGGTGGTGGTGGCGGCGGTGGTGATGGTGGTGGTGGGTGGTGGTGGCGGTGGTGGGTGGTGGGTGGAGGTGGTGAGTGGTGATGGTGGTGGCGGCGGTGGTGGCGGTAATGGGTGTGGCAGCGGTGGATGGTGTTGGTAGGTGGTGGGTGGTGGTAGGTGTGGGTGGAGGTGGTGGGTGGCGGTGGTGGAGGTGGATGATGGTGGCGATAGGTGGTGGCGGTGGTGGTGGGTGGAGGTGGTGGGTAGTGGTGGTAGTGGAGGTGGTGATGGCGGTTGTGGGTGGAGATGGTGGGTGGTGGTGGTGGCGGCGGCAACGGCGGTGGTGGTGGCGGTGGTGGGCGATGGTGGGTGGAGGTGGTGGGCGGTGGGTGGTGGAGGTGGGTGGTGGCGATGGTAAATGGACTAACGTTGCATTTGTTAAAGGATTAGTGTTACAAATGATCGTTGGTAAATGGACTAACGTTACATTTGTTAAACGGCCGTTAGCAATTTTTAGAGAAAAGGACGAAACTTGCAATTTGGGCCTGACCACAAGGACGATTTATGTAATTTACTCTAACGAAAAACCTTAATTAACTTAGCATTCACTGAATAGAACGGATTAGTAACTTGAATACGCATAATAGCAAAAAAAAAAGTTGGCTACACAACATAGTAAAAGATGGAAAGTTCGATATATTTAAAAACAATTATCCCAATCTAAAACGATAGTATCATACTTTGTAGGCTTCATAAAATATATGTAGTGATCCCACTTGAAATATATCAAATTAATTCATCGGTTAAGACATCATTATCAGTTGGTAAAATGTATCGTTGATTAAATTTATGTAAAGTTTATGTTTAATTTATAAATCAATGAGAAAAGTTCTTTTGTAGATCAAGTTTTTTCTACAAACTGAGGGACAAATCCCCACCATCCATCTAGTTTGATCTAATGGTGGGGATTAACCTAAGATTTTCCATGGAAACCTAAGTCCATGTTTTTTTCCTCCTTTTTCTTTATCTTTTTGTCTTTTTTTTATTTATTTACTCTTTTTCTTTTTCTTTTTCCTTTATTTTTTTGTTTTTTTTAAGTCACGTGATACTTTTCATTTTTTCTTTTTTTTTTCTTTTGTATTTTTTAAATAACGTATTCTATAAATCTAGTTTTTCTTTTCTTTTTTCTTTTCTTTTTTTTTTCTTTTTTTTTCCTAATCACGTTTTTTTAAATTAAGTTTTTTTCATTTTTTTTAAATAAATTCATGTTTCTTTCACTTTATTACGTTTTCATCTGTTTTTGTCTGTTTTCACATGTTTATATACGTTCTCAGATGTTTTGTCCGTTTTAGACGTTTTTGTCCGTTTTCAGCAGTTTTTATATGTCTTCAAACGTTTTTGTCTGTTTTCATGTGTTTTCATCCGTTGTTATACGTTTTCGTCCGTTTTGGTACGTTTATGTCCGTTTTTGTCCGTCTATAAACGTTTTCGTCTGTCTTTATTTATTTTTGTCCGTTTTCATATGTTTATTTGTTTTCATACGTTTTCAGTAGTTTTATATGTTTTTGGGCAGTTTTTATACGTTTTCATCTGTTTTCATCAATTTTTCATATGTTTTCGTCCATTTTCAGGCGTGTTTTTACAGTTTCATGCGTATTTGCTCGTTTTGTTATGTTTTCGTTCATTTTCATACGTTTCTGAATATCACAATTGATATTCTTAATATCACAAGTGATTTCCGGTGATATTCACAATATCACTTGTGATATTAAGAATGATATTCATAAACGTATGAAAACAGACGAAAATGTATGAAAACGAACGAAAACAAACGAAAACGTAAAAAAGTGAAAAAAAAACGTGAAAATCACTTGTGATATTATGAATATCACTTGTAATTTTGTGAATATCACTTGTAATTTTTATGTTACAAAACATTAGTTGAAAATCACTTGTGATATTCAGAATAACATTTGTGATTTTCATGTTACAAAACATTTGTTGAAAGTAACTTGTTATATTCAGAATATCACTTGTGACATTAAACGAACGAAAATGGCCAAAAAGTTATGAATACAGACAAAAACGTAAGAAAGTAATAAAAACATGAATTGAAAAAAAAACGTGAAATCACTTGTGATATTCTGAATATCACTTGTGATATTCAAAATATTACTTGTGATTTTCATGTTACAAAACATTTGTTGAAAATAACTTTTGATGATCAATATCACTTGTGATATTCAGAATATCACTTGTGATATTCAGAATATTACAAGTGATATTCTGAATATCACTTGTGATTTTCATGTTACAAAATATTAGTTGAAAATCACTTGTGATGTTCGGGAATATTACTTGTGATATTCAAAAACATATGAAAAATGTCTGAAAATGGCCAAAAACATTTAAAAATGGATGAAGATTTAAAAAAAATGGACGAAAATATAAGAAAAACGAAGAAATATGTAGAAAAACGGACGAAAACATCTGAAAACAGACGAAAATATATAAAAATGGACGAAAACATATGAAAACGGTCGAAAACGTATGAAAACATATGAAAACGGACAAAAACGTATACAAACGGACGAAACGTATGAAAATAGATGAAAACGGACGAAAACAGATGAAAACGTATCGGTCGTAAAACGTATAAAAACGGATGAAAATAGACGAAAAAGTAAGAAAATTGACGAATATGTATGAAGACGGATGAAAACGTATAAAAACGTGTGAAAACGTAAGAAAACGGACGAATATGTATGAAAACGGATGAAAACGTAAGAAAACGTATGAAAATGGATGAATATTTATGAAAACTGACGAATATGTCTAAAAACGGATGAAAAAGTTAGTAAGTGAAAAAAACGTGAATTAAATTAAAAAAATATGTGAATTAAAAAAAAATACTCGTAAATTTAAAATAAAAAGGTGTATTTTCTTTTAAAATAAAGAAAAAAAAAAGTGAAATTAAAAAAAAAAAAAAAAAAAAAAGGACAAAAAAAAGGCATGAAAAAAAAAAACGTGATTTTTTTTTTAAATAATAGAAAAAAAAAAAAAAAAAAAAAAAAAAAAAGACAAAAAGAAGAAAAAAATGCAAGAAAAAAAAACGTAAATAGGAAGGGAAAAAAAGAAAAATAAAAGTGAATAAAAAGAAAGACAAAAAGACAATAAAAAAATATGGACTTAGGTTGTCTATTAAATCTTAGGTTAATCCCCACCATTAGATCAAACTAGATGGATGGTGGGAATTTGTCCTTCAGTTTGTAACAAAAACTTAGTATGTAAAATAACTCACCTCATCAATGAATAAATAATTAAGCGATAATTACCAAAATAGACCGGGCAACCAAGTGGTTGGCGGTTTCTATACCGGGATCGGAAAATGACTTTTTTTAGACTAGGGCAACTTGTAATTTTTGGGCAACTGAAATCTGCAAGTGACAAGTGTCACTTTTCTGACATTTTTTGGGTAACCTGTTTTTTTTTTTTTTTTTTTCAACACCGTCATTTTTTGAGCAACTGGAGACACTTGTTATCATATGGGTCGAGTTGCCCAGTTGTCTGGTCTAAAGTAGAAATTTTCCGATCTTGTGGCAGAAACCGCCAACCAGTGTTTCGAAGTCGCGGTTGTACTAGCACAAAGCCAAGGGCATTTTTAAGAAAATTGTCACACATAAAAGATTGTCGCTAAAAGATAGAAATAGAGTGTCAATAAAGGTTGAAAAGGCGTCATTAAAAGATATATATATATATATATATATATATATATATATATATATATATATATATATATCAGTAAACTATATTTTCATGTTTTTGTTAACCCTTACAGAATTATAAATAAAAATGTCATAAACTAAAGTGACACAGAAATTAAAAAGTATAAGATTGTAACTTTTGTTGTTAAAGATACACAATTAGTTCATGAAATTAATAGATTCCAAAATAGTCAGAATTGGTGACCAAATTTTATGTCCTTATGCGTATGTCGCTAAATATCACCTTCCTTGTTTTTGCATTACAAATGTTTTTTTCCCCTTTAAATTGAAATGGTCTTTTAACACTAATTTATAATACTAACATTTATCAGGCTGTCACTGTAGCATTGCTACAGTAGCAAAGCTACAGTAAAAGCACTTACAATGAACAGTGGAATGTATAGTAACTAACGGTCGTTAAGTATTTAACGACCGTTATTTTTTATTTTTTTTTTTATTTTTTTTTGTTAGAATTGGTCATTCGTTTTAGAGGTTCGTTGCAAATTTAGTCCTTATAACTAACGGTCTTAACGACCGTTAAGTACTAACGACTGTTAATTTTTTTTATTTTTTTTTATTATTATTATTTTTTTTTACAATAGGTCATTCGTCTTAGAGGTCTGCAATTGGTCCTCCATCTTAGAGGTTCGTTGCAAATTTTGTCCTTATAACTAACAGTCGTTAACTGCAATAACTACTTCTTTGGCAAAACATCTCACGGCAACGCGCGGGTGATCCACCTCGTTTTTATTAAGAAGTAGGCAAATGACGAGTGGAAGAAGAGTCCAAGGGACAGTGTCTATCTGGAAAGAGACATGTAAGTATCTATCTAGAGTCTAGACATTGCTAAACCGCGTAAAACTGTTATACGTGGTTTTCAAATCACCCATTATCTTTCCAGATTTAAGTTAGAGTAGATTACAAACTTTGGTCACACACACCAGCACCTTTAGTCATTTTTTTTAAAATAATTAAATTGGCTGTATTTGTAGTTGTCAATTCTTTCATGGATGGTCTTTTGGGGAGTGGCGGATCTAGAGTAAAACTTAAGGTAGCTCTCTACATTAATCGTAACAAATGAGGTTTTAATCCGCGCTTCGTTGCGGTTCGTTTAGATACAGAAGTATTTGAAGCTTCGTTTGGTTTAATTTTGTTTAGTGTCGTTTGGTTTAATTTTGTTTAGTAAAAAACTGTTTCATTTTTCTTTTGTTTCAAATGTGTAGTAACTAAACCGCGGAGCGCAATAAGGGAGGAACGTTTTAATACAAAATTACTGATTTTCGTTACGCTCAACCACAGAGCGCAAGAAACTAACTCTGTAACGGATCGATAACCCCAAGGACTATTTTTGTAACTTTTTTTTTTTTTTTTTTTTTTTTTTTTTTTTTTTTTTTTTTATACGGAAATTGTCCTAACGTTAGCGTTTCGTTGTGAAGTTAGTGATCAAGGACCGACTTTGTAAAATATGTGAGGACTAACTTTGCAACAAACCTCTAAGATGAAGGACCAATTACGTATGGACTATTTTTGTTAAATACTAAAGACAACGATCGTTACTTAACGACCATTAGGTAAGTAACGACCGTTTGTACTGTGCATTTCACTGTTTGGTTCTCTCTTATTTGCAGTGTAGCGCTACAGTAACATTGCTACAGTAAAAAAATTTCCCCAAAAAAAAATTTTTTGGGGCAAATTTTTTTTTTTTTTTTTTTTTTTTGCCAAAAATTTTCCCGCCAAAAATTTATAACCCTGATGCACCTTTTTTGTTAGTGCATCTCAGTTATAAAAATTATTTATAACCCTGATGCACCTTTTTTGTTAGTGCATCTCAGTTATAAAAATTAGTGCATCATAGTTATAACTGAGATGCACCAATTTTTATAACTGAGATGCGCTAAAAAAAAGGTGCATCAGGGTTATAAATTTTTGGCCAAAAAAAAAAAAAAAAAAAATTTTGGCAGAAAAAAAATTTTTTTCCGGGGAGGGGGGGGGGGGGGGGGGGGGTAGGGTGCGAATTTACAAAACCTCCTTAAAGAATCAAGGAATACAATTAGGTCCCTGTAATTTGGTGTGAAAAAAAAGGAGGGGAATAAGGGGTTGATTTGTACACTTTTCTTACTTTTCTATCAAAGTGGACTTTTTTCATAAACCCATATATATATATATATATATATATATATATATATATATATATATTCGTACATATGTTACCACTTGAAGAGACTAAAAAGTGAAAATCATGATAAAACTTGTGGCAATGTGAAAAGTCTCTCACGAGACAAAAAAAATAAATAGTTTAATAAAAGTTTGACAGCTTTAATTTTCAACCACTTAAATAAAATATTTTTCACTAAATTCTTAAGTTTTTACTTAAAATGAAAAATAGACAATTATTTTAAAACATCTCAAAATAAAAATATAGGTTATAATTTTGATACATAGGGAGTAACACTTTATGGATAGTAAACGATATGGGTTAAGCGTCTATGATATGGGGCCTACTTATTTTGGCCTCTCTCCTTCCGAACCATTGTTACGACTTAAATACAAGTGACTTCGTAAAATAATATTTATACTTTTGGCATATTCATGGATTGTTATTTTTGTGAATATTTTTTAAACTAATGTGACATTGTTTACTGCGTTCAATTTCGACGACATGTTACTTGCTTTATTAAATATGAAAATAAGATGACTTAATTGACCAAAATTGTGCTATTGGGTTTTGGCGTATACGTGTGCATTATTTATTGTATGACTAGCTTATAAACCCGTGATAAATCACGGACGGTTTATAAAAAAAATTGAAATAAACATTTCTAAATACCATAAGAAGCCTATAATCCCGTAAAAATCATGTGTTGGCTTATAAATGATTGAAATAAACATTGTAATGTATAAAAACCTATAAACTCGTACACATCATGGGTTACGTGATGTGTACATATATCTTTGGAGCATAGACTATACATGTGTTTCCCCTCCTTTTGGTATTGTGGTGTTGTTTAATATTAAAAATCTTGGATTTTCAACAAAACTGTATATCTTTGAAGTATAAATCTTGGATTTTCAACAAAACTGTATATCTTTGAAGTATACAATATTGAGAAAAACAACATGTTTCCTATACATAAGCTCCGCATGTTAAAAATAATAAATCAGATTCTCATCAACTTAGAGGGCTATTTAGTGAACATTGGCCATAATTCTATCAGAACTTGGTTTATGCTGTCATGAACCTTTTCCTCTACACCACCTGGAACCAAAGTGATGAATAGAACGCTACAATGGTATCCTTGTTGATAAGAAATCTCATATTGCCCCTTTATGAGCATTTAAGCAGCGTTTGAACTTATGAAATGAATCTTTCTTGCACAAACATCCGATCCAATTTTAGTCAATACGATCTAAATATCACTACTACTACCACTACTACAAAAAAAAAAAAAAAAAAAAAAAAAAAAAAAAAAAAAAAAAAAAAAAAAAACCTAGTTAGATCGGTTAGAAAGCCTCATAGATCAGTAACCAACCACTCTATCTAAAGGTGATCTTTATGAGCAGGTACATATATAGATCGGTTTATAACCAATCTTTTTAGGATTTCATAAAGATCAGTTAATAACGAATACCTGATTAATTTAATGTTGGTTTTTGTGTTTGGCTCAGGTGTAGTTAGATCGGTTTTAAACCGATCTAGTTAATAGCTATGATTTAAAAAAAAAATAATACATATAAATTGATTCTCCCATAATTTAATCATATGCAAAAATGCTTGCAATTCATTACCATACACAATAATATTCTAGTACAAATAATTTAGATAAAGATCAACATTTAAGTTACAAAACAACTAATTCTATGAAAAACGACAATTGCAACATAATACAACACCCTCAAAATAAGAGTTCACATGTCCTACTACCTACTGTCCAAAAGTCCAAGCTCCTCCGTTGCAAATATACAGGTAGAATATTGTTGTGACTATAGAGTTCACTCCTACCTCAAGATAAGTAAAGCAATCAAGGATGCCAAAAGAGTAACGCTTGATGACCTTTGAAATTTCCTTACGGGGTTGTCGTAGTTGCAGTCGTTACCCGCTGTCAACACAACAATAAATAGAATCTAACTTAGAAATCCCTTAACAATTACTGTTCAATAACACATCATTATGGTTACAAACAAACTGAATCATGGCATCAAGAAGCGTATTGTTTACAAAAATAATTTAGATTGGGTAGTAACATACCTCATGCATTACGTCACAGTGAAAACCATGCATTGACAACATCTATCTCACTCATACTTAACGACCTCTATTCACCCCAAGGATCTATATGTGCAATAATAAACAATTAAAATTTTTTATATTACAAATTAGCATTCGGTGTAAAAAAATAATATTCAAAGACACTTAACAAGTACTTACTGTATTCGGGAAGTCGTCATGTTGCTATTTCAGCACAAGTCAAGCACCCATTTCATGACATAGAATCCACACTCCCAAGTGTCCTCTTGCATATTTACAACAGGAAACTCCCATCTCAATGGACCAACAATGCTAAGAAAAAGACAAAATAAGCAACAATTTGTATTAAATATTATAAAACATAAGTGAATTCAAAATCAACTTAAGAATATTATTACCGTTCCAGATATTTAACGAGATATTAGTCTTTCTTGGTTCTCTTTTTTTCCAACTTATAATAATCCAAAATAAATCACTTTCCATGCTTTAGGCAAATAATGAGAAGAACATAATGACAGCTGTACAAATGCAAACAATTTATTATTGTATAAAGCAAGTAACTTAAAAATGATATAAAGATGAAGATGGTACCATCTTACCTCTGTAGATAAGGTGCCACAAAAAAATCATAACCCAAAATCTCACAATTTAATGCTTCTGTCAAGTCAATTACAACATCAATGTCCATGTCCATGTGTGTATATGCTGTGATCACTTCCGGGTTATATATATTCGTACATATGTTACCACTTGAAGAGGCTAAAAAGTGAAAATCATGATAAAACTTGTGGCAATGTGAAAAGTCTCTCAGGAGACAAAAAAAATACATAGTTTAATAAAAGTTTGACAGCTTTAATTTTCAACCACTTAAATAAAATATTTTTCACTAAATTCTTAAGTTCTTACTTAAAGTGAAAAATAGACAATTATTTTAAAACATCTCAAAATAAAAATATAGGTTATAATTTTGATACGTAGGGAGTAACAATTTATGGATAGTAAACGATATGGGTTAAGCGTCTATGATATGGGGCCTACTTATTTTGGCCTCTCTCCTTCCGAACCATTGTTACGACTTAAATACAAGTGACTTCGTAAAATAATATTTATACTTTTGGCATATTCATGGATTGTTATTTTTGTGAATATTTTTTAAACTAATGTGACATTGTTACTGCGTTCAATTTTGACGACATGTTACTTGCTTTATTAAATATGAAAATAAGATGACTTAATTGACCAAAATTGTGCTATTGGGTTTTGGCGTATACGTGTGCATTATTTATTGTATGACTAGCTTATAAACCCGTGATAAATCACGGACGGTTTATAAAAAAAATTGAAATAAACATTTCTAAATACCATAAGAAGCCTATAATCCCGTAAAAATCATGTGTTGGCTTATAAATGATTGAAATAAACATTGTAATGTATAAAAACCTATAAACTCGTACACATCATGGGTTACGTGATGTGTACATATATCTTTGGAGCATAGACTATACATGTGTTTCCCCTCCTTTTGGTATTGTGGTGTTGTTTAATATTAAAATTCTTGGATTTTCAACAAAACTGTATATCTTTGAAGTATAAATCTTGGATTTTCAACAAAACTGTATATCTTTGAAGTATACAATATTGAGAAAAACAACATGTTTCCTATACATAAGCTCCGCATGTTAAAAATAATAAATCAGATTCTCATCAACTTAGAGGGCTATTTAGTGAACATTGGCCATAATTCTATCAGAACTTGGTTTATGCTGTCACGAACCTTTTCCTCTACACCATCTGGAACCAAAGTGATGAATAGAACGCTACAATGATATCCTTGTTGATAAGAAATCTCATATTGCCCCTTTATGAGCATTTAAGCAGCGTTTGAACTTATGAAATGAATCTTTCCTGCACAAACATCCGATCCAATTTTAGTCAATACGATCTAAATATCACTACTACAAAAAAAAATAATAATAAAAAAAAAAAGTTAGATCGGTTAGAAAGCCTCATAGATCAGTAACCAACCACTCTATCTAAAGGTGATCTTTATGAGTAGGTACATATATAGATCGGTTTAGAACCGATCTTTTTAGGATTTCATAAAGATCCGTTAATAACGAATAACCGATTAATTTAATGTTGGTTTTTGTGTTTGGCTCAGGTGTAGTTAGATCGGTTTTAAACCGATGTAGTTAATAGCTATGATTTAAAAAAAAAAAAATAATTCATAAAAATTGATTCTCCCATAATTTAATCATATGCAAAAATGCTTGCAATTCATTACCATACACAATAATATTCTAGTACAAATAATTTAGATAAAGATCAACATTTAAGTTACAAAACAACTAATTCAATGAAAAACGACAATTGCAACATAATACAACACCCTCAAATAAGAGTTCACATGTCCTACTACCTACTGTCCAAAAGTCCAAGCTCCTCCGTTGCAAATATACAGGTAGAATATTGTTGTGACTAAAGAGTTCACTCCTACCTCAAGATAAGTAAAGCAATCGAGGATGCCAAAAGAGTAACGCTTGATGACCTTTGAAATTTCCTTACGAGGTTGTCGTAGTTGGAGTCGTTACCCGCTGTCAACACAACAATAAATAGAATCTAACTTAGAAATCCCTTAACAATTACTGTTCAATAACACATCATTATGGTTACAAACAAACTGAATCATGGCATCAAGAAGCGTATTGTTTACAAAAATAATTTAGATTGGGTAGTAACATACCTCATGCATTGCGTCACAGTGAAAACCATGCATTGACAACATCTATCTCACTCATACTTAACGACCTCAATTCACCCCAAGGATCTATATGTGCAATAATAAACAATTAAAATTTTTTATATTACAAATTAGCATTCGGTGTAAAAAAATAATATTCAAAGACACTTAACAAGTACTTACTGTATTCGGGAAGTCGTCATGTTGATATTTCAGCACAAGTCAAGCACCCATTTCATGACATAGAATCCACACTCCCAAGTGTCCTCTTGCATATTTACAACAGGAAACTCCCATCTCAATGGACCAACAATGCTAAGAAAAAGACAAAATAAGCAACAATTTGTATTAAATATTATAAAACATAAGTGAATTCAAAATCAACTTAAGAATATTATTACCGTTCCAGATATTTAACGAGATATTAGTCTTTCTTGGTTCTCTCTTTTTCCAACTTATAATAATCCAAAATAAATCACTTTCCATGCTTTAGGCAAATAATGAGAAGAACATAATGACAGCTGTACACATGCAAACAATTTATTATTGTATAAAGCAAGTAACTTAAAAATGATATAAAGATGAAGATGGTACCATCTTACCTCTGTAGATAAGGTGCCACAAAAAAATCGTAACCCGAAATCTCACAATTTAATGCTTCTGTCAAGTCAATTACAACATCAATGTCCATGTCCATGTGTGTATATGCTGTGATCACTTCCGGGTTATATATATTCGTACATATGTTACCACTTGAAGAGGCTAAAAAGTGAAAATCATGATAAAACTTGTGGCAATGTGAAAAGTCTCTCAGGAGACAAAAAAATACATAGTTTAATAAAAGTTTGACAGCTTTAATTTTCAACCACTTAAATAAAATATTTTTCACTAAATTCTTAAGTTTTTACTTAAAGTGAAAAATAGACAATTATTTTAAAACATCTCAAAATAAAAATATAGGTTATAATTTTGATACATAGGGAGTAACACTTTATGGATAGTAAACGATATGGGTTAAGCGTCTATGATATGGGGCCTACTTATTTTGGCCTCTCTCCTTCCGAACCATTGTTACGACTTAAATACAAGTGACTTCGTAAAATAATATTTATACTTTTGGCATATTCATGGATTGTTATTTTTGTGAATATTTTTTAAACTAATGTGACATTGTTTACTGCGTTCAATTTCGACGACATGTTACTTGCTTTATTAAATATGAAAATAAGATGACTTAATTGACCAAAATTGTGCTATTGGGTTCTGGCGTATACGTGTGCATTATTTATTGTATGACTAGCTTATAAACCTGTGATAAATCACGGACGGTTTATAAAAAAGTTGAAATAAACATTTCTAAATACCATAAGAAGCCTATAATCCCGTAAAAATCATGTGTTGGCTTATAAATGATTGAAATAAACATTGTAATGTATAAAAACTTATAAACTCGTACACATCATGGGTTACGTGATGTGTACATATATCTTTGGAGCATAGACTATACATGTGTTTCCCCACCTTTTGGTATTGTGGTGTTGTTTAATATTAAAAATCTTGGATTTTCAACAAAACTGTATATCTTTGAAGTATAAATCTTGGATTTTCAACAAAACTGTATATCTTTGAAGTATACAATGTTGAGAAAAACAACATGTTTCCTATACATAAGCTCCGCATGTTAAAAATAATAAATCAGATTCTCATCAACTTAGAGGGCTATTTAGTGAACATTGGCCATAATTCTATCAGAACTTGGTTTATGCTGTCATGAACCTTTTCCTCTACACCACCTGGAAGCAAAGTGATGAATAGAACGCTACAATGATATCCTTGTTGATAAGAAATCTCATATTGCCCCTTTATGAGCATTTAAGCAGCGTTTGAACTTATGAAATGAATCTTTCCTGCACAAACATCCGATCCAATTTTAGTCAATACGATCTAAATATCACTACTACTACTACTACAAAAAAAAAAAAAAAAAAAAAAAAAACTAGTTAGATCGGTTAGAAAGCCTCATAGATCAGTAACCAACCACTCTATCTGAAGGTGATCTTTATGAGCAGGTACATATATAGATCGGTTTAGAACCGATCTTTTTAGGATTTCATAAAGATCAATTAATAACGAATACCTGATTAATTTAATGTTGGTTTTTGTGTTTGGCTCAGGTCTAGTTAGATCGGTTTTAAACCGATCTAGTTAATAGCTATGATTTAAAAAAAAAAAAAATAATACATAAAAATTGATTCTCCCATAATTTAATCATATGCAAAAATGCTTGCAATTCATTACCATACACAATAATATTCTAGTACAAATAATTTAGATAAAGATCATCATTTAAGTTACAAAACAACTAATTCAATGAAAAACGACAACTGCAACATAATACAACACCCTCAAATAAGAGTTCACATGTCCTACTACCTACTGTCCAAAAGTCCAAGCTCCTCCGTTGCAAATATACAGGTAGAATATTGTTGTGACTAAAGAGTTCACTCCTACCTCAAGATAAGTAAAGCAATCAAGGATGCCAAAAGAGTAACGCTTGATGACCTTTGAAATTTCCTTACGAGGTTGTCGTAGTTGGAGTCGTTACCCGCTGTCAACACAACAATAAATAGAATCTAACTTAGAAATCCCTTAACAATTACTGTTCAATAACACATCATTATGGTTACAAACAAACTGAATCATGGCATCAAGAAGCGTATTGTTTACAAAAATAATTTAGATTGGGTAGTAACATACCTCATGCATTGCGTCACAGTGAAAACCATGCATTGACAACATCTATCACTCATACTTAACGACCTCAATTCACCCCAAGGATCTATATGTGCAATAATAAACAATTAAAATTTTTTATATTACAAATTAGCATTCGGTGTAAAAAAATAATATTTAAAGACACTTAACAAGTACTTACTGTATTCGGGAAGTCGTCATGTTGATATTTCAGCACAAGTCAAGCACCCATTTCATGACATAGAATCCACACTCCCAAGTGTCCTCTTGCATATTTACAACAGGAAACTCCCATCTCAATGGACCAACAATGCTAAGAAAAAGACAAAATAAGCAACAATTTATATTAAATATTATAAAACATAAGTGAATTCAAAATCAACTTAAGAATATTATTACCATTCCAGATATTTAATGAGATATTAGTCTTTCTTGGTTCTCTTTTTTTCCAACTTATAATAATCCAAAATAAATCACTTTCCATGCTTTAGGCAAATAATGAGAAGAACATAATGACAGCTGTACATATGCAAACAATTTATTATTGTATAAAGCAAGTAACTTAAAAATGATATAAAGATGAAGATGGTACCATCTTACCTCTGTAGATAAGGTGCCACAAAAAAATCATAACCCGAAATCTCACAATTTAATGCTTCTGTCAAGTCAATTACAACATCAATGTCCATGTCCATGTGTGTATATGCTGTGATCACTTCCGGGTTCAAGAAACCAGTCTTGTTCATTTGATTTGGTGAGGTTGCCTTGAGAAGATACAATAACCTGATAAAACACATTAACAAAAATGAAACTAGTGAAATAGTGAAATGAGCTTGGATCACAGCATAAAATAAGGCCTGAAGTTGATTAATTTACTAAAAGTGGGATTCAATTTATCAGTACGCATATCACTTGCTTCTAAAAGCGACAAAGGATTAGCAATATGAAGAACAGAATTACGTAGTAATAGCCTTGATATAACTTGTACAAAAACTAACAACCTCCTCCGAAATATACCCTTCAACAATACTTCCTTCTGGAGTAGATCGGTTCCTTACATACCTTTTTAAGAAACTCATATATCTCTCAAATGGATACATGTAACGTAGAAATAAGGGACCACAAGCCTTTATTTCTCCTACAATATGAGATACAAGATGAACCATGACATCACAAAAGGAAGGTGGAAAGTACGTCTCTAGTTGGCAAAGAGTAAAAATAATATCACGTTGCCATTCATCCAACTTTTGAGGGTCAATAACTTTCGAATGAATCATGCTAAAAAACAAATAGAGCTTTGTGATTGTGTGTCGGACAAGGGTTGGCAATATTCCACGAATTGGGATGGGAATCATTTGTGTTATTAAAACATGACAATTGTGGGACTTCATACCAATCAACTTTAGGTCTTTCATTGACACCAACTTCTTAATGTAAGCATAATAACCGGATGGAACTTTAACATCATGCAAGCATTGACAAAGTTTAACTTTTTCAGCCTTCGAAAAGGTATAACAAGCGGCCGAAAAATACGTTCTTTTATTACCAATCGCTTGTGGAGCAAGCTCATCTCTAATACCCATCTCTACCATGTCCTTTCGAACATTAACCCCGTCTTTTGTCTTTCCTTTGATGTTTAACAATAAGCCAATCAAACTTTCACAAACATTTTTCTCGATATGCATTACATCAAGACAATGTCGGACTTATAAATGCTCCCAATACGGTAACTTCCAAAATATAGACTTTTTCTTCCAAATATTCTTATTATTTGGCGGAGCTTTATCCTTTTTTCCAAAAATAGTTTTTATATCCTTAAAAGAAGAGAGTGTATCACGCCCATTCAATACTCCCGCTGTTCTTCTACGCTCTACTTTACCGTCAAACAATTTCCTTTTTTTACGATACCAGTGTTCGTCTGGAAGTGATCTTCGATGTCCCATATACATAGTTTTATTACAGTTAGTCAACCACCACGAGTGAGTGCCATTTTCACAAACAGGACACGCCTTCTCCTCTTTCGTTCCCATCCTGACAAGTTACCGTACGCTGGAAAATCACTTAGGGTACAAAAAATCAAGGGAAATAATGGGAAACTCTCTTTCTTGTACGCATCATACAATTCAACACCTTTAGACAAAAGTTTTTCCATGTCATCAATTAACGGCTCCAAATACACATCAATATCATTTCCGGGTTGTTTTGGACCCTGAATTAACAATGACAGCATGATGTATTTACGTTTCATGCATAGCCAAGGTGGAAGATTGTATATGCATAAAAGAATCGGCCAAGTGCTCTGACGACTGCTCATATTTCCAAATGGATTAATTCCATCTGAACTAAGCCTAAACCGTATATTCCTAATCTCATCTCCAAATTCTTCTTACCAATTATCGATATGCTTCCACTAAGGGGAATCAACCACATGTCTCATTTTTCCATTGATTTTTTGATCTTCTGAATGCCACCTCAACAATTTTGCATTCTTAGGATTTGAAAATAATTATTTAAGTCTTGGATTGATGGGTAAATATCACAATACATTAGTAGCGGGACCATTCTTTGTCACGTCATCATCAAATTCCGTCAGAATGGCATCCTTATACCTTGAAACCTTACTTACAGGACATTTGTGTAGGTCTTTATACCCGTTTCTATACAATATACAATCTCTCGAACATGCATCTATTCTTGTGACTTCCAATCCCAATGGACACATCAATTTTTTTTGCTTGATATGTAGAAGTGGGCAACTCATTGTCTTTAGGTAACATTTTATTTAACAACTCTAATATTTTGTTGAAACCGACAACACTCAAACCATATTCTGCTTTTAAGGTCAACAAATGCAACACGGCTGATAGTTTGGTAAAATTCGTACAACCAATATACAATGGTTTTTCTGATACGACAAACATTTGTTGTAATTTCTCCATATCGAGTTCATCATTATGCTCCGCATCATGTAGCATGTCATTGATATTTTGATTACTACTACCACAAATATCATCGTTATTATTGACGTTACTTTCTGAAACAACATCATTACAATCACGTGGTGGTTCACCATGATGTTTCCACCATGAGTAGTTATTAGTAAACCCTTGTTGAAACAAATGGTATCTAATCGTATCAATATCATCATGAAAAATAAAATTTGCACATTATTTACATGGACATGAAATTCAAGCTTTTCCTGTCTTTGATTGATGATCCTCGACAGTTTTAATAAACTCAGACAACCCTTTGATGTACTCCGGGGTAGCACTTTCTATATTGTACATCCACTTCCTACGATCCATCTGAAATATACAATTTTATATTTTTAATAAGATGCATGAATGATATGATGACATATGAATATGTTGCAAACCGTCAATCCTAACCCACTTTTTGAATATTTAGTCTCATATGTGAGTGCGTATTATGAGTCAAGTATTATTGAAGAAAAATTGGCAGCATTTCCCCTTAACTCCTCAAGTATGCGCGTAAAACGCAAACTCATAGGAGTAAGGAAAAATGATGTCGATTTTCTCAAATAATACTCGATCTCATAATACGTAATCACATCCTAAACGAGATAAAATATTCAAAAAGCAGTCCAAAATGGGGACAATCCGAAACTAACCTTTATTAGGTTAATTTCGAATGGGTATTTAACTAAAGGGTTATGATTTTAACTTAGTTTATACTAAATGCTTGAATGTTACCATAAAATATGCTATAAATAGGCGGTTAACATAAAAGTATAGTTAAGTAACTGATTTGCGGATTGTGGTCTACACGAAAGTTTTACTTCTCAAGGGATCTTGAGAATTACAATCCCCACCAGGCAGTGTACCTGACCGATGTAGTATAGTGAAGTGGCAAGTACCGGGGGATTGATCGTTATCCACAGGGAATAGTGTTCGTTAGGATTGAAATTGATCTAACTAGGTCTAGAGGTGAGGGATGATTCTTTTTGTATTTTTATATTTTATAGAAAGCAAGTAAAATCTCGGGTATTTGAAAGAAGGGCGGAATTAGTTGCTAGTCAACTAACCCAATTAACTGCTAATGCAATAAAATAAAATGACAATAAAATAAAATGTGTAACTATATATGAGATTAAGTGTTTAATTAGATTTCATTACTCCCCAGTTATCTTTTATTGATTGATAAGCTTGTTAAAATTGCGTGGGTGATGGGTTGCATTCCTTAATACTATGGAAAACTAGAAGGGGGGTTGAATAGTTTTCCCCTCTTTTTAATTTTATAAAAACTTGGTTTCAAAAAGTTGATTCAAATTTATTCAATTATTTGTTTAAAAAACCTTCAATTGGAGTTTAGTGTGAAAACAACATATAATCAATAAGATCGGTTATATATGTATGCTTATGAATTAGTTTTGGAAACTTAGTTTTATGAATGTAACTTTGGTCGATCTTTATGTGAATACGTTTTCCTTTTGAAATCTTAAAACGTTTTGTATCAAATTATCGATTAAGTTAAACTTGATATGAGAAGTGTATATAAGTCCATTAGACAATATCATACAATGTTATATCCTATCACAATATTAACTTGTAACTACACCACAATCAATCATCATGACAATATAAGTAACAATCAACACATATTTGCAAGCATAGATATAACGCGATAAATGCAAGAATGAAAGTAAAAAGATAGGAGAAAGAGGATGCAAACCGGACACGATGATTTATAGTGGTTCGGCTACAAGGACACCTTCCTTGCCCTACTCCACTCCCCGAGTCACCTACTCGAGAGTTTTCTTCACTACTCAACAAGCTCCCTTTTGGCGGAGAAAACCTTACACAACTTTTGCTTACATCATTTAACGACACTAAGCTAAATGTCGAGTTCTAATAGTAGCTAGAACACCTTCTTCACAACACTACAACTACACTACTTAACACACCTTCACTACTTCTTCTTCACAACACACCTATTTCTTCACGGCTTCACGACTTCTTCATGGCTTCACAACTTCACGACTTCTTCACTACTTCAAAACTTCTTCACACTACTTCTTACTCACTCATAAACTCACTACTAAGTAAGATCATCTTGATCTACTTATTACATATACAAAGCTCACAACTTTACATAAGCACTAACTACATCTTTGGCTTTATGATGGGGAGGATTCTTCTCTTGCACTTTGAGTTATGAGAGATTGGATCACTTGAAACAAAGATTAATAATCTTATGATCAAAGGGTTTTAGAAGGATGTTTAGAGAGAATTGGATCTGAAAATCTTTGTGCAAAAGGGTCGGAAAAATACCAGGTTTGAGGTGGTATTTATAGGAGAAGATTTCTGACAGAGGAGCGTGCCGGTCCCCTTAATTGTATGGCCGGTCCCCTTAATTATTAAGGGGCCACCCATAATTAAGGGGCCGCCCTACTGAAACGGCCAGAAATCTTTGTCTTTTCTGGTGAAAGTTTATTTGGTGAAAAACTAACTAATTTTGGTTAAAAATTTGAATTCATATATTTGTTATGAATTAAACATTTTCCTTTAATTACCAAAATTGTTTTTCAAAAAATATATAACATGTTTATATCATTTTATAAACTTTGTAATGTTTAAATAAAATCCCTTTGATCATAAAATGTATTAGACATTTGTTTGTACATACCTTAAGTGATTGTTGAGGCAAACTCGAGACGTTGAGATGTCGAGGCTTGTTGACGTAAGAATGCAAAGATGAATTGTGATCACAAGTAACTTAAGCACTTTACGTTATATGTTGTAACTTACATCTTTGTCATCATCAAAACATGAAGAGAATGTTTAGATTAAATATCGTAATATTCATGCCAACAATCTCCCCCTTTTTGATGATGACAAACTATGTAAACTATAACTCATAGTAAAATGTATAAGTTACTTGTTTACACTTCTTCTCCCCCTTTTGTCGAAGCAAAAAGGTGGACACTTAGACGAGACTTCAACTACGCTTGAACCCTTGAGAAAGAATGTAAAAGGTGAGCTTGCATCATCGTAAGTGAAGCCTTGATCCTATCAACATTAATGCTCCCCCTTGGTGTATGCTCCCCCTTGGTGTATACTCCCCCTTGGTGTATGCTAAAAACTAGTTTTGGCTACCAAAGAATCGAGCGATGAAGTAATCCTTCAAAACAAAGTTAGTAGACAAGTGCAAATATATATAATGATGATGATAGGTATATGCATGATACTAATAGGGGAACAATATATGGACGTAATAGGTATATGCACTAAAAATATGACACATGTAATTATTGTTTTAAAAACAATAACCTAACTTCCAAAAAAAAATTACCATGACCAAAGCTTAAGACATGATAATGATTGGAACCTAATGCAAAGATTCTACCGACATATTTTGGCAAAAGATACCAAAATATATATTCTAAAAGAGTAAAAAAATGATAATGATGCGTTCTTTTAAAGACGTAGAAAAATAAAGAAGGATGAGCGTGAATGAAAAGGGAAGGTAATGACAAAAGGTTAACGTTTGACAAGGGTGGATGATTTGGAATCAAGGGATTTTTAGGTGTTTTGTTGGTTGACGACCGAAAATGGATATGTGAATGAGGTGGTGATGGCTTGACAACACTTGAAGCTTGGATATCTTCTTTGTGTTCTTCACTTGCTAGGAAGTGGAAAAGATGCATTTCATAAAGAAATTCGCTTGACTTTTAGGGGTGTAGATTTAGGAGTGGAAGAGGTTGATTGAGAGTTTGGATGTTGTTCAAGCGAGGGTTTTGGATGAGAACTAGCGAGAAGATACTCAATCCAAGTGAAGTGTTCCTTCAATGAAATGGTTTGTTTTTGGGGAAAGATGCAACAAAGAAAATTGTTGACATATTTTGCAAGTTGTTTCAAGTTGTGGGGTGATGAAGGAGTGCTAGAGGGAAGTTATTCCAAGTTGCATTGAGTAAGGTGTAAGGCAAGAAGAGCACTAAGCTCAAAGGCTTCCTTAAGTTCTTCAATGAACTTCAAGTGTTTGGAGAAATGTGATGATGGTGGATTGTGGTTTTAATTAGGAATGGATGGAAGATAGGCTTCATGAGTGGATGGTGTTTTGGTTGAATGAGCATCAAGTGAGAAGCATTGGTGATTAGGTTTGGATTGTTGTTTTTGGATTGTGCATGCTCATCATGAGAAGAAG
This sequence comes from Artemisia argyi, assembly GCA_030686995.1. Lineage (NCBI taxonomy): Eukaryota > Viridiplantae > Streptophyta > Magnoliopsida > Asterales > Asteraceae > Artemisia > Artemisia argyi. Next base: position 122,542,312 of record CM060677.1, on the reverse strand, counting down.
CATTGGTGGAACCAAGCATGGGTGTTAGGCTTTGTTTGTGAGATGGGTTATTTGTATGAGCATAAGATTTAGGTATTGGTTGATTTGGAACAACATCACTTGAGCTTTGACACGAGTCAATTTTTCTCCTCCAAATGGGTTTTACGGAGATCTTAGCAACTCTTGAGAGTTTAGATCTTGGGTTGTTGGGGAATGACATGTTTGGTTGGATGATCATTAAGGATGAAGGAGATGTATTTATAGTGTAGGAAAGATGTGGTTTAAGAAGGTAAATTTTGAGGGCATGGAAATAGTGGATGACTCGAGATTGGTAGTATAAAGGATGATTCGGTTTTTCATTTCACATGGGTGGTTTGAGGATGTACTAAAGAAGGGTTATGAGGTTTGAGTGTAAGGTAGAAGAATATATGTGAGTGAGTGTGTTTTCCCTTCACATTAAATTCGTGCTCATCCGGACATAGATTTAAGCATGTAAAGGCATACAATCAAATCACATAGGAGCAAATAAACATCTAGAAACAACATATATGCGATATGCCATAAATCTAGAAATGAAAGAATCTAATGAGAAACAAAGTTCATAAAAGTAAACTAGCGTTTGGTATATATAGGAAGAGCAATTTAATCAAGTTGGAGAATGAGTATGAGACTATTACTAGTGGTGCTCAATTCAGGCTAAACACGACCATTATTACGGGTTACACACACCCAACTTCTCACATAGAAGCAATTCAACCGTTAGGTTAAATTGAATTTCTAGTCAATAGATTCTCCAGTAGTCATTCTCTTTTTAAAAGAAATTGAGTTCCTAAATTTACCTATCGAAGATTACCAAACATGAAGTTTGCTTGATTCACTAATACTTGGCTTAATGTGACTCAAACATCATGTTTTAATGAAGGTAAATCTAGATGATATATTTCATTCACGATTCTAATAGAGACGTGTTGAATGTTTAGATAAGAGTAAACAAAAAGTTTTAATCTTTTCTTCATGATTTACCGGTTGTTTGGTTTTGATGACATATTACTTGATTTAATAACTGTGCTAAACTTAAGAGTGCACCTTAGCATCTCTTGTGAAATGAATCTCATTAAGATTATTTATCTTAAATGAGTTTGTGATTCTCAAATGATATCAAAACTAGACATTAATATATTTTTAAAAAAATATTATTTTCTATGATTTTTGCCAATGTTATATATCATACTTTAACAAGTATTTGAAAAAAAAATTATTTGTTTATGGATTGTGACAAGTTATTTTTCAATTCTAATAACTTATATTATTTCAAAAAGGAAAGTGTAGTGCATTATCTTGTAACACAACCATTCATGCTACAAAGAAAATGAAATACATAGAATATATAGTGTGTATCATTCTTAAATATGTATTTTATCTTGAAGTGATGATTTTAAGTAGTGTGAGCAAAGTTTACATATGTTGTTAGTTTGCTCATGTTTGGTTTTTCGGATATGACACATTTATCCATTGCATTGCAATGTAAATTGCTTGAATATTTCGGACGAAACATCCAAGTCGTCAATCCTACTTCATTGTATATTTTATAAATGTGTTTAAAATGTTATTCTAATATTTGGAACACAATTATTGGACAAGTAGATTCAATATGACATTATCAACACAAGTGTGAGTTATGATCCAATGCATACTCTTTTCATCTACAAATGATGTAACTATTTTCATATCAATCTAGTGTGATTGAGTATGTAGATTCAAGACTATATCTTTTGTTGTAATTTGATATAATCTTGAAGCTAAACAAATAGCAATCCAATTTCTTGTCCACACTCATAAATGTGTCAATTAGATTTGATAAAAATATCAACCATAATTTGAATAACGAATTGATATAATATCAAGATCTTTCTTGACCCTCACGGACACTTATTTGAAATATATAAACATTTTGATAGTGTGTTCCATTAATCCTAAGATTATTTATTAGTGAATGATTGAAAGTTGACTTATTATTTCATGATTGTTATATGTTTTGTTTTTGTGAAAGACTCTTCATTTTTACTTATTATGAACACACTTAGATTTTAAAAATACTTTTTCTTTTATATAGCTATTAGTGTTTTACAATGATTCAATTTCTCTTATTAAACATCTTAAGGTAAAACAAGCTAATTTGTAGAAAATATTTAAGTGTGTTGTGAAGAATAGATTAAATTGTTTGAAATGTTTAGGTGACTAGATTGAACTCATTTACAAGATGTTTGAGTAACATTAAGCCATCTATACCTATATGCAATGCAAGCATATTATAACAATCCTAACGCAAGAAATCTAACATAAGATCTAGTTAAGTATAAATCGGCAAACTAGCTATACACTAATAGGGCACATATGCATAGATATATACATAGCTAAACTTCAAATAGCAACAATCATTTAATATATTCAATTAAGAAAATAAAATCACAAAGAAGTTCACATAACACATAAAACACTTGTCATCGTTTTGTGTATTATATACACCAACGTTTACTTAGCTCGAATTTATTTGAAAATAAAATAGTTTCCTCCCATTCTATAATTTAATTAAGATCAATATTTTGAAAACATAAATACTTAATTTTTCAAAAGTATATCAACTAGGAATACCCGACTTGAAGGAAAAGGTAAAACAAAAGTTTTACGTTAAAACGAAACACAAATTTTTGACCACCGTATAGTATTTTGACTTTCTTACTTATTTAAGTTTTTATTGGTTACTTGTAAGTATTTTTAAATTAAAGTAGACTCAATTACCTTTAAAACGCCGGGTGGCACGACTTCTACGGAGTTACGGTTAATTTTATATGATTTTTCAAAGTTTTCGAAAAACTGTCGAACAGACAGGCGGACCCCTTAAATAATTAAGGGGACCGCCCAATATTTAAGGGGGCCGCCCATCTGGTACTCAAAATTTCATTTTTTGTAAAAAATTGTTTTCTGACTTTTCGGAAAGGTGTGTAACTTTCTGATTTTGATACCGAACATATAACACTTATTTTAAGCATAATATTATTTCGAGCTAGTATAATTAGTGAATATATCATCAAAACTAATACAAGTCAATCAACAAAACACTTTTCATATTTAATCCTCCTTAATGGGTAATTTGATACATGGATCGTACTCAATTTTTAAAACCATTTGTTTTGAAGATTTGAGCGACGTGGCTCTGGTACCAATTGTGGAAAACTAGAAGGGAGGGTTGAATAGTTTTCCCCTCTTTTTAATTTTATAAAAACTTGGTTTCAAAATGTTTATTCAAATTTATTCAATTGTTTGTTTGAAAAACCTTCAATTGGAGTTTAGTGTGAAAACAACATATAATCAATAAGATCGGTTATATATGTACGCTTATGAATTAGTTTTGGAAACTTAGTTTTATGAATGTAACTTTGGTCGATCTTTATGTGAATACGTTTTCCTTTTGAAATCTTAAAACGTTTTGTATCAAATTATCGATTAAGTTAAACTTGATATGAGAAGTGTATATAAGTCCATTAGACAATATCATACAATGTTATATCCTATCACAATATTAACTTATAACTACACCACAATCAATCATCATGACAATATAAGCAACAATCAACACATATTTGCAAGCATAGATATAACGCGATAAATGCAAGAATGAAAGTAAAAAGATAGGAGAAAGAGGATGCAAACCGGACACGATGATTTATAGTGGTTCGGCTACAAGGACACCTTCCTTGCCCTACTCCACTCCCCGAGTCACCTATTCGAGAGTTTTCTTCACTACTCAACAAGCTCCCTTTTGGCGGAGAAAACCTTACACAACTTTTGCTTACACCATTTAACGACACTAAGCTAAATGTCGAGTTCTAATAGTAGCTAGAACCAATCTCACACCACAACACACCTTCTTCACAACACTACAACTACACTACTTAACACACCTTCACTACTTCTTCACAACACACTTATTTCTTCACGGCTTCAAGACTTCTTCGTGGCTTCACAACTTCACGACTTCTTCACTACTTCACAACTTCTTCACACTACTTCTTACTCACTCATAAACTCACTACTAAGTAAGATCATCTTGATCTACTTATTACATATACAAAGCTTACAACTTTACATAAGCACTAACTACATCTTTGGCTTTATGATGGGGAGGATTCTTCTCTTGCACTTTGAGTTATGGGAGATTGGATCACTTGAAACAAAGATTAATAATCTTATGATCAAAGGGTTTTAGAAGGATGTTTAGAGAGAATTGGATCTGAAAATCTTTGTGCAAAAGGGTCGGAAAAATACTAGGTTTGAGGTGGTATTTATAGGAGAAGATTTCTGACAGAGGAGCGTGCCGGTCCCCTTAATTATTAAGGGGGCCGCCCTACTGAAACGGCCAGAAATCTTTGTCTTTTCTGGTGAAAGTTTATTTGGTGAAAAACTAACTGATTTTGGTTAAAAATTTGAATTTATATATTTGTTATGAATTAAACATTTTCCTTTAATTACCAAAATTGTTTTTCAAAAAATATATAACATGTTTATATCATTTTATAAACTTTGTAATGTTTAAATAAAATCCCTTTGATCATAAAATGTATTAGACATTTGTTTGTACATACCTTAAGTGATTGTTGAGGCAAACTCGAGACGTTGAGATGTCGAGGCTTGTTGACGTAAGAATGCAAAGATGAATTGTGATCACAAGTAACTTAAGCACTTTACGTTATATGTTGTAACTTACATCTTTGTCATCATCAAAACATGAAGAGAATGTTTAGGTTAAATATCGTAATATTCATGCCAACAAATACCATTTGTGGGGCCGTGTACGATCTTCTCCAACTCTATAAGCTTGTATCTCTTCCTATGATGACGCGTTAAGTATCCTTACCATGGCCTCCTTAATAATCACTTACGCATTAAATACCACCATTAAAATCGTAGTACACATCCGATTCATGTTTCTTAAGACGTTCAAGCAAGTTACCGAATGGAAGATTAGCCAGTTTTCTTAAGCCTAACATCGATTAACAATCACCCAACAACAACTAATAACAAACCATCAATCAATAATCAATAACTAGGTTTCACTACATCTAAGCAAAACACAAATAAACCTAGCCTAGCATGTTAAAAGAAAGACAAGCGTAAGATAAAATCAAACAACACATAGACATATTGAATGATTGATAGATTACTTATCTTTAATTAAACATGGAAGAGACAAGGGTATGAAACCCTTAAAAACTTTTGAAATTCGACCTAGGGTTTGTGTAACAAAGTTCCTCTCCAAAGTTGCACACTAATGAATGAAAAATCAAAAACTACATATAGATTTACAAGGGTGACGACGTCACCTTTTGATGGTTGACGCCGTCATCTCGCTGCGGCTAGGGTTTCTTTTCGCCCAATCCAACTTCTTGACGCCGTCACGTTATAAGGGTTCTGGGTCGTCACGCTTTAAAGTTACACGTGACGGCCTTCTTCTGGTAAAGGGTGACGCCGTCACTCTTTAAGTGCTGATTTCTGTTATGGCGCGTCAAGTGTAAAAGTAACTTCCACCTCTTGTCACAAAGGCTAACGCCGTCCCTTAGGAATGGGTGACGCCGTCAGGTGTAATTTCCAGCTTGGATTCTTGACTTTTTCGTTTTCTTCACTTTTCGCTCCAAAAATGTCCAAAATGCTGTGTTTTCCAGAATTCTTCTCAAAAGTACATAAAATGACAAAATGGACGATTTAAGGTAATAATTGATCATATTATCATGACTTAAGGCTTAAATGACCCCTTAAAAGTGTAACAAATTTCGCCTAATCAAATACCCTTACACTTGAGATTTGCTTGTCCTCAAGCAAATAGGCTTTTATTCTAATCAAAATACAAGTTAGGGTCATTTAACACTAATATAAAAGTAATTGCAACACATGATCGTTCCACCTTAATCAAAACAAGCACGGAGTTTATATACTAGCACCTCACAAATAGTGTTTGGATACTCTCATCTCTCGGGTGTCATAAAACAAAATATAACTAATGGAAATGGGAAAATATCACTCACTACCTGTCATAGCAAATAGATTACTATAGGCTTGGGAAAGGATTAAAAACCTCTACCACTTGGTGTAAGCACCTAGGAAAACTATCAAAGAGGTCTTTTTAAAGGGTTATAGCATTAGGTGTTGGGATATGGAAAACACGGTTTGTTGGATAAAGGGATATTTTACTGGTGGCAAATCAATTATCTTAGTTAATTACATGTACAATGTGGCGTTGCTAAGCCAAGACTCGACTCAACTTAGGTTAATAAATAAATAACATAAACTCAATGAAAACAAAAGGAAACGGGATGGTAGTCCGTATGTTTTTTCTCTTTTTCTTTTTCTATTTTTTTCGTTTTTCTTGATTTTTTCGATTATTATTATTATTATTTTTTTGCATACATTTTTGCCCTACCATCCAAAATAATACATCAAGGGGGCTCGGTTCTCCCCTTACACTTGAACTTTTACATACTTTACATGTAACTAATTGATGAACTCAAATAACTACATTTTATTGTAATCATTTATCTTATTTATTTGACTTGTTTTTATTATATTATTCATGAGAATCGATACTTAATCATTTACTTTAGTAATTCTCAGGTAAAAACAAGTAATTGGTGAAACTTAATGATTTTGGACGAAATATGGAGCAAAACTAGCAAGATGTCAAAAGTCTTCTGGAACCCAGAAAATGCGTCGTATCTCTCTCAACAGATACGCCGCAATATCATACTTAGATGAATTCGAAGACCATTGCCTGACTTTGAAGAATGCGCCGCATGCAATTCTAGCATGCGCCACATATGAAACTTTGGTCAACGCAGAAGGTCAAGCTTGTTCTAGTCCAGATACGCCGCATCATATTTCTGACATACGGCGTATCACTATCAAGACTTCACCAGATGTAATCCAAGACGCTAATGGACATGCGCCGCATACAAGAACTAAGTTACGCCGCATCTGAAGACAGTGTACGATTATTCCAGAATATATTAATCTTTGACCTCACGCGAAGTTAAGTGAATGCGTCGCATCTCGCTATTCTATGCGCCGCATCTACCCTAAGACAGAAAGTATAAATACCCCAAGGACAGACGAATTTAGTTAAAGAAGCTTCACAAGGCACACACCAAACAAAGATCTTAGAGCTATAAGAAGGTCCTGCATGTATTTAATTCATTAAGTAGTTTTACATAATTGTAATAGTAAGCTTTAATTCATCAGGATAGATGGGCTTGTGATATGTGACTATGGAACATCGTACACTCCCCTTTAATATTGCTTTCCCATTAATTAAAGTTTATATGTTGATGTTTTTGGTGACTTATATTAGTGCTTTGATAACCTCTGTGTCTAGCTGAGCCCGTGGAGTGCCATATATGCCCCTCGCCTATTTATTCTAGCGTCTCTAGTAAAGTAGGATAGGCATAAGTGATCATTAAGGGTTTACTCGCCGATATACTCGATCCAACGAGAAAGACCAGATTTAATACACTTCATATAAAACTAACAATAAAATAAGTGACAAGCTACTTAATTATCAGGACAGGTCTTCTTATAATCTCTATTACCTATCTATGTACGTGTTGCTATTTGCTGTTTCGTTCTCATTAATTTACTATTTAATTAAACCAAATATGTGCTAGTCTCTCAGACTAAAACCCCCTTGCGTTAGATTAGATTGTAAAACTAACTTAGAATATTAAAATACTGATAGACAAATTAGGTTTTCGTTTCACTCTTAGTGATCGACACTCTGCTTACCAACTAGGCTACATTGATCGGGTACACTGCCCGTTAGTGTTGTTTATAGGTTAATTCGGCTAAATATAAATTTAAAACTTGATAAGGAATAAACACCTATACAACGACAACATCAAGTTTTTTGGCGCCGCTGCCGGGGTGTGAATTATTAAAACTTGTTTATCTATTAGTATTTTAATTAGGTTTTCTAACTTTTTGATTTTTTTAGGTTTTTTAGATTTTTACTAACCCTTTGTTTGTTTGTTTGCATTCATTGTATATTTTGCATATTTTCTGTTTTTTGTGTGTGTTTGTTTGTTTTGTGTGTTTTTATTTGATTCCTGCATTTACTGCTTTCGTTGTATTTTGCTGATCCAAACGATACGGCGCATTTGTTTTTCCAGATGCGGCGTATGGCGTTTTAATTTTTTTAAAATACAGCGCATTTAATTATTCGAGTACGGCGCATCTATTTTTTAGATATGACGTATTTTGTTTTTAATCAGAAAATATTTAAACTCTAACGAAGATACGACGCATCTGTTTTACAGATACGCCGTATTTAAACTTTTTATTAAAAACAGTTTTTGAATTAATTAAAAAAGAAGCGACGCATCGATTTTTGTCGATACAGCGCATCTATCTGAATCAAAAATCTTTTATTTTGAAACGTAACGAAGATATGACGCATTAGTTTCTGCTAATACGGCGCATCTTATTTTTATAAATGTAATTGATTTATTGATTATTTAAAACATACGGTACATTTAATTTCTTAATTGCGGCGTATTGATTTTTTTTAATAAAAGTCTGATTTATTTTTAACAATTAAGATACGGCGCATCCTATTATTAGGATACGGCGCATCGTCTGCAGATATCAGCAACTTTTATTTTTCGTATTCCGTTTTCGTTGTTAATTTTCTGATATTCTACTTTGATGAACATACCCTATTGATGCTTTTGTGGCGATTTTCAGGAAGTGCATGACCAGAAGTTCCACTAAGAACTTAACTAAACCATTCGAAGAACCTAAACGAGCTTTCCATTTGCTTAAGAAGCTTTTCAACACAAAAAGCTTTGATCTTTTTTCTGAACAGGAAGAAGAATGAATAACAGAAACAATGACGGAACCAACAATGGAGGAGTACATGAACATAACTCGAGCCGACTTTAGCTCGGGAATTTCTAGGCCTAAACTGGATGATGGGGACAAATTTGAAGTAAAGGGTCGATTTCTCAAAGTACTGCAGTCCAACACTTTCAACGGGTCAAATCATGAGAATGCTGATGAACATGTTGAAAGAATCCTTGACATTGCTAAATATTACCGGACAAAGCATACAACCTTTAATCAGTTTATGCTTCGAACTTTTCCTATTACACTTACAGGATCCACAAAGTGCTGGTTGAACATGGAGCCTCCCAATTCTATTAATAGCTGGATGGATCATCAAGTGAAATTCTTGGAAAAATTTAGTATAGATTTCTCCCGTTGGATGAATTCTAAGTTTCGTTACCCAGGAAATATGTCCTCATCACAGAAAAATGAACTTTGGATTTACTGGAGAGATGAGAAGAAGAATGAAGATTCCGTTGATGAAGCAGCAGAATTATTTGGGATTGACACAGATCTCTTCAACTATGAAACACCTTTATGCAAGGAATTCAATGAATTTAATTATTTATTGAAAATTGATATTGATGTGCTAACTGGAGATTTACCAGGGTTCAAAACGTACGAGGAATTCAAAAATACCTGGTATTATGAGTGGAATGATCAAATACCATGGGTTACTGATAAACCTTGGGAATTCAGACATATTGATCACACTTGTAAACCTATACGTTTCAAAGACGGATTTAGTAAATGGCCAAGTTGTGACTGGAAAGACGAAGGAGCCTATAATGGAGGAAACATAATTGGAATGAAAAGGATTGATAACAATGTTTACTTTGAAGACTACGATTGGTACGATCAAGTTGAAGACTGCCCACGCAAGACAGAAGCTTTACAAGAGAAACGACGAATCGAATACTTGAAAAAGGTCAAAGGAGCATCCAATATTACTTTCTAGGAGTGGGTGCACAAAGAATTCAATGATTACACAAAGCTTGATAGGAGATAGCAATGGGAATTAAAAAGGAAATGGGACGAAATCCAAGATTACTATCAATCCATTAACCGTAAAAACTATTGTTATCCCCACATTAAAGCTCAAGAAAATCTCGATGAATCCTTGAAGGAAGATGAGCTCAATGACTATTTGAATAAGGATGATTACTCTAAGTTTGTTAATAACGAAGAAGAAGAATTCACCAAAAGGAAGTGTCAACTACTTGGGATCACCTACCACAGTCCGCCTACTATGATCCTTGGAAAATTTGAAGTCATAAAATACTCTTTAGGAATATATGAAGAATACGTGGCAATCAAGGCAATGAAGTGCGACCAATTAACTCGATCCGAAGAAAATGTTGCACAACTTTATGGGAACATCTTTCGCATGAAAGACGAAGGATGCGACGTCACAAGAACAAAATAGGAGTTGAACGTGAGTCTAACTTGAAGACTTTGGAATAAAGAAAAGTGCTCACCGGGAGACAACCCGGATTTATCCTTTACTGTTTTTCTGTGTCGAGTCTGTCAGATCTATAGTAGATGCGGCGCATCTCATCTTATAGATGCGGCGTATCAACTAAACAGTTCATATCTTTTATTTTCCGCATTTTATTTTATTTTTAACTTTAAAACATTCTGTCGACCAGTTTATTTAATGTGGCGCATCCCTAGTTAAGGATGCGACGCATCTGATTTTCTGGTTCGTACTTATTCCAAGCTCGATACGACGCATCTCATCCTATAGATGCGGCGTATCGACTGACCTGATGATTTCCAGATTTTTAATTTTAATTTTTAGGTTTTATTTTCGCTAACTATTAATGAATTACGTGCAAGTTGTTACTTTCTTAATACATGTGTGTTATTTAAATGACAATATATATATATATATATATATATATATATATATATATATATATATATATATATATATATATATATATATATGTACTTTCTGTGAAGACGTCATTCATGGAGGCTTGAACGCTTTTTCGCCCACAAGAAAGTAGATTTTGCTTACAAACGAATAATGGAGGATCATACCGAGCAAATCTGAGGGGAGTTTCCCGTTCTAATTCTTTTTATTTCCTTGTTTTTAATCTTTAATAGGAACAACGAGGACGTTGTTAACTTAAGTGGGGGGATGGAGAATTAGAACGCTTACTTGTCCTAAAATTTTAAAATTATGCTTAATTTGTACTTAATATATCAAAATGAAAAATTTTTAGCATATTTTTGTTTAAACTAAATTACATAACTGCACACATAACTTTATTTGCTAATTTTTTTTTGTGCATGTGACTAGTAAACTTTAGAATTTAGCTCGCATACTATTTGAATCCACCATAATAAGCGTAAATAATAGGAATGGCTTTTCTAACGCGGTAAAATTATAGGATTACACTAAATAGCCTAAATATGTTATGTTTATTAGCTAACTACACTAGTTAGTTAACCCCCGTGTAAAACCCTTTGTACTCTCATTTTTAGAGTAAGATGCCCCTAGAAAAACCCTCAGAACTATTTCTTTCGTTTCATACACCTTTGTTAATTGTTTCGTTACACCTTAAACCTTAGCCTACCCTATAGATTAATATCTGTGGTTAGTTGCTTTAAGGCAAAGTGTGTTTCCTTGCGTTTTTTCGTGTGCGTAAATTTATTATATTTGGTTAGGTCGGAAAATTGCACAATGCAATGGAGTAAAAGTACATATTGTATAATTTTTGTGTCGTGTTATTTTTCGTGTGTTTACTACTTTCACTATTACCATTATATCTGAAGTTATGAAAAGTATGGAAAAAATTATCCAGAATTATCGTTATAAGTGATGTGGTGAAATTTTACACATCGTAGTAAATCTTATAAAAAATTGAAAAAATGAAAAGAAAAAGAAAGAAGGAAGTTGGAAGTTTGTTAAACCAACTATTGTAAAGTTTTGTACTAAGTGGTTGATATCGCCACTATTTGTTGTTGTATTATATTTATAGATTGATTGGGAGTTGGACGTTATGGGAATGCCAACTAAAGTTTATTCTTTGATTAAGAGTTTATTGAGTATAACTTGTGTCTACCTAAAGCGTGAGTTACAAGTGTCAAAAGCGTGAGTTATTCGATGATATGAGTCTTATTCATGGGATGGTTAGGAAAGTGATTAACCACACTAGGATTTAATCTATCTATTTGTTTATTTTTATTTTAAACCCATTTTTACATCCTAAATGTTATCCCTACCCTACCGTAGTGTTGTATTCGTTGTTAGCTTTCGAGCATCCGGATATAATGATGGCCAAGTAAGAATATTAAATGTGTAGATAAGGTAGTGACCATCAAAGTATTAGATTAATTGACTAACACGCCAGCGATCTAGTTTATGAATTGGTGACCATCCGAGTTTAAGATTGATTAAGTGATGTGCCAGCGATCTGGTGTGTAACTTGGTGACCATCTGTTATGAAAGTAACGCGCCAGCAATCCAATGAACACATTACTGACCATCCATCATTTGAAAGGTAAAGAACTTGCGCCAGCGATCCATGAAGTATACTAGTGACCATCCGTTAGTTGAGAGGTCGAGGACTTGTGCTAGCGATCTACTAAGTTTATGCAGGAGATGTTTGAACGAAGCTAGGTTTAACCCTTAAACCTCACAAACACTTTTTACCGCTTTATACATTTTATTCCTTAGCTTTAGTGGAGGAGATGTGTATGATTTCCAAGCCTATGATAGAATATTCGTCACAACTAAACAATGAGACGATTAGGTCGTTCTTAAATTAAAATTTTACATTTGTTTCTAAATCGTTAAGTGTTTGGTTGTGTGATTATGACAAAACGAATACGTGCTTAATGATAAAAATAAATCCTAATACCTTTTAGGATACATTTTCATAATCTATAATCTAGAGTTTACTTGGGGACAAGTAAAGTTCAAGTGGGGGGATATTTGATGAACTCAAATAACTACATTTTATTGTCATCATTTATCTTATTTATTTGACTTGTTCTATTATATTAGTCATGAGAATCAATACTTAATCATTTACTTTAGTAATTCTCAGGTAAAAACAAGCAATTGGTGAAACTTAATGATTTTGGACGAAATATGGAGCAAAACTAGCAAGATGTCAAAAGTCTACTGGAACCCAGAAGATGCGCCGTATCTCTCTCAACAGATACGCCGCAATATCATACTTAGATGAATTCGAAGACCATTGCTTGACTTTGAAGAATGCGCCGCATGCAATTCTAGCATGCGCCGCATATGAAACTTTGGTCAACGCAGAAGGTCAAGCTTGTTCTATTCCAGATATGCCGCATCATATTTCTGACATATGGCATATCACTATCAAGACTTCACCAGATGTAATCCAAGACGCTAATGGACATGCGCCGCATACAAGAACTAAGTTACGCTGCATCTGTAGATGGTGTACGAATATTCCATAATATATTAATCTTAGACCCCACGCGAAGTTAAGTGAATGCGCCGCATCTCGCTATTCTATGCGCCGCATCTACCCTCAGACAGAAAGTATAAATACCCCAAGGACAGACGACTTTTGTGTGCAAGATACCAAGAGCAAAACCCTAAGAGACGAATTCAGTCAAAGAAGCTTCACAAGACACCTATGTAGTTAATATCGTGATATATCGGCGATATATCGTCGATATATCGTGTATCGCCCCTAAAAAATATATCGGATCAAAATATCGCCCCAAAATATCGGATCTGATAATATCGGCGATATTGGCCGATATTTGGACGATATTTTGGAATTGCGATATTTTGGTATGGGCGAGATATTGACTTTTTGACTTTTTCTGGGTTTTTTTTTCAGCCCAACAGCCCAACTGACTATTAGCCCAATTTAATTAAACTATAACCCACCCAACTTTATACCCTAAATCCCCTAATTGAAACATGCGACATCAGAATAATCAGATAACATAAAACATGCGACATTCTTAATTCTTTTCTGGGTTTTTTCTTCTTCCTAAATCAACCAGAGTAACAACAGGTAATTAAATGCTTCTTTTCTTCATTTAGTCAATTTATGCTTAATTGATTACTAGATATATAAAATATAATATTCCTAGAAATATAAAAACCGATATCTCACCGCGAAAACCGATATTTCAAATATCGTGCCTTGAACGATACGAGATTTTTGACCGAGATAACAACATAGCAAGACACATACCAAACAAAGATCTTAGAGCTGTAAGAAGGACCTGTATGTATTTAATTCATTAAGTAGTTTTATTTTATTGTAATAGTAAGCTTTAATTCATCAGGATAGATGGACTTGTGATATGTGACTACGGAACATCATACACTCCCCTTAATATTGCTTTCCCATTATTTAAAGTTTATATGTTGATGTCTTTGGTTACTTATATTAGTGCTTTGATAACCTTTGTGTCTAGTTAAGCCCGTGGACTGCCATATCTGCCCCTCGCCTATTTATTCTAGCGTCTCTAGAAAAGTAGGATAGGCATAAGTGATCATTAAGGGTTTACTCGCCGATATACTGGATCCAACGAGAAAGACCAGATTTAATACACTTCATATAAAACTAGCAATAAAATAAGTGACAAGCTACTTAATTATCAGGACAGGTCTTCTTATAATCTCTATTATCTATCTGTGTACATGTTGCTATTTGCTGTTTCGTTCTCATTAATTTACTATTTAATTAAACCAAATTTGTGCTAGTCTCTCAGACTAAAACCACCCTTGCGTTAGTTTAGATTGTAAAACTAACTTAGAATATTAAAATACTGATAGACAAGTTAGGTTTTCATCCACTCTTAGTGATCGACACTCTGCTTACCAACTAGGCTACATTGATCGGGTACACTGCCTGTTAGTGTTGTTTATAGGTTAAGTCGGCTAAATATAAATTTAAAACTCGATAAGGAATAAACACCTATACAACGACAACATCACTAATCTAATGACTCGAATTAAGATGATCAAAACACTTGGAGTACTTTAAAGCGTTTACGCACATATGGGGGTAATAAATGATGTTCTTCTCCATTACTCCATAACAATAGTACTTTACCCACGAGTCCCAATTGTCCCAAAATAATATGTACAAGATATGACTCGACTTAGC
Organism: Artemisia argyi; assembly: GCA_030686995.1. Lineage (NCBI taxonomy): Eukaryota > Viridiplantae > Streptophyta > Magnoliopsida > Asterales > Asteraceae > Artemisia > Artemisia argyi. The sequence continues at coordinate 122,527,280 of CM060677.1, read as the reverse complement.
AACCATGTAATCAATTAGACAATTAACAAAGGGTTAAAAACAAATGTTGTAACAATAATGCACTAAAGATGAGTGCATACACAGAAGGCTAAGGGGATTTGGGTGTACATTTGGGGGTGGATTGTAAACAAATTATTCCTTTAAGTAAAATGCTTAAAGTTAGAAATGAAAAAAGATAGGCTCTGAGGGGTGTACTAGGGGTATCGTGTTCTAAAAATGAGTACATCGCAAAGGTGTGGGGAAATTACTTGACCAACGAAGTCAATGTAATTACAAAAAGGAACAGGCTTAAAAACATGGGTTATCCTATGCCTCTTATCATGTAGTAATTCCAACTACACGAATGTAGTCTTACATGTGGTCTTGGAATGAATCACTAACGTAAGTTCTAGAATCTAAATGCTACCGGTACACACATAAGCACTAAGGCTTTTCCTATCAAATCTAGGGGCGAACCTTACATATTTCGGGTGGAAATTTTTGAGTGGTACGGTTTTTTGTGCTAGTCATATAACCCCTATCCATGAGACGCTTATTAAGACTAAAGTTTCACTCCTACATGTCGCAAAAAATTTTAAATTTGGTGCTAAAATTACCCTAACAAGTGTTTATCTCAGTTTTATTACACATCTACTATTGGACAAGACAAAAAGCAAGTGCAATTGCAATCTCTAAGGGATCTTCATTTACCCCCCCCCCCCTCTCCCCCTTACACTTAAGATGAACATTGTCCCCAATGTTCAATTGAAAGAAAGTAAAAGTAATGGAAAATGAAAGAATCAAACAAATACTCCCCTGATTTGTTTGATGTGGATGATGAAGTAACATGGTTAAATCCTCCTTCAAGAAAATGTGAAAACTTCAAGACTAAAGCAGCTCCAAAAGCTTGATTTTCCATGTACATCTTCTTGTCCAATATAACCTGTTAATTAGCTGAGAAAACAAACAAGAAAACCTCGCGTAAAATCGGCGGTAAATCTACATAAAATTAAATCTTAAAAAGCAAGTAAAGATATAATGCTTTTTGAATGATTGTTTGCAGATTCCTGGAGATTATAAAATACAGATTTTACGAAACTTTGCAATTCCAGCAGAAAAACAAAACCTGTAAAATTTCCAGAAAATTGTACCTGACGAAATTCTTTTATTTTGTTTCCGGAAAATTTCTGGAAAAACCTATGTTCTAATTCCTGGAATCCTGCAAAACAATCAGTATGACTCGATACAAGCATTTGACTCAAACAAGTACTGATATGTATGTTTATATCTCATTGTTATCATTCATGCTCAATCCGTTCTTAAAAACAAATTTAGATTTCCCTTACACTTATCTTTTGCAAAATACCTTTATATGTAGTCAAGTCGAACTTAAAAACAAAATAAAGCATTTTCACAAAATGTTAGATACATGAACGACAAGCAATGGAAATAAAACAAACATACAGAAGCAAATAAAATCAAACAAACAAAAAAAAAAACAAATAATTAAAGCTTGGGTTGCCTCCCAAGAAGCACTTTTCTTTATTAACGAGTCTGGTAGCTAGACTCAAAGTCATGCCCTATTACATGACTCATCGTTAGTCATGTCCTCTAGGTCATCCTCGGGTTTGGTTTTATATTCTGGACCTAGTTGCAAGCATTCTTTGTAGAAACTAAGTAATTTCTTCATTACGTGGTCTACTCCTCTACGTCTATCCTCATCATTCCTATAATAGACCGCTTGCTTATGCTCCTTCTCAAGGTCCGTTAGAAGTCGGTATTGTTCTATCTTATAAGGCATTTGGTAGGCTATCTCATTGGTTTCCTCTTTGAATCTAACTATCCATAAGGACGGGTCATAACTCATTTTAGAGACTTCAACAAATGGCTTCCCAAACACTATTTGAGCTAAAAAATTATCTATTACCGGACGAATATCTTCTACAATCATGAAATCGGTAACATATGTAAAGTTCCCAACGAAGACATGCAATCCTTTAACTATTCCCACAAAGTTACTCCTCCAATCTATGTTAGGGAATATCCTAGGTCCAAGTTGCTTTTTCATTATCCAATTGTTATGGATCCTTGTCATGATGTTTATGGGTGATTTAAGATCGATGTAAGCTTTCCATGCATGCACATGCCCAATGTTGCATGGTATGTTGATATTAGATGGATTGCCCGCTTTGATTATTGGTGATCCTAGGAAATATGGTGTCTCGGGGTCATCGAATAAATCCCTATGTTATGCACGTTCTTCCTTAGTTGGTAACTTATCAAAGTAGTCTTCTACATCCTCAAATTCTTTCTCCTTATCCTCCTGAACTTCCTTAATTTCAATATTAGGTTCATTTTCAACTTCAGTCCTAGCCCTTTCATTCTCTTCTCTATCCTTATCGATTGGCTTGATAGTGACAACATTGACAAAGTGGACATGTTTGGATGTTGAGGGGTCCTTAGTTTGGGTTCCGGTACTTGTGTTCCTAGCATCCTTATTTGGCGGTATCAATAATTGGTTGTTGAGAGCCTTCAACAAATTGTCAATTTTATTGGTCATCTCCATTTGTTGTTGGTTGAATTCGGCTTTAAACCTAGCTATGCGGGCTTCTTAAGATGCCATAAAATTGGACATCAATCCTTCAAGATTATTGGTACTACCATTGTTGTTGGAAGGGTTGTTGTTGAAAGTACGGTTTGAGGGTGAACCCTTTGATTGGAAACGATTAGGTGGATTGGAAGAATTGTTTTGAGGGGTGTTTTGATTTTGTTTCCACCTAAAGTTTGGGTGATGTTTCCAAGAGGGGTTGTACGAATCACCGTAAGGGTTTGGCTCGGGATTGAAAGTGTACCACTTGTCTCCCGCTCCGTCGGTACGCGAGGATGCGTAGTCCGCAAAAGCTTGTTCGGGGAGTTCCATGCAATTACGAGTGTCGTGAGGACCACTACAATACTCACATGAAGAAGTGATTTTTGTAACACCCCCTAATTCGTGATGTGGCAGCGGAATAGTAATTAGGGTGTTACGGTGAGGATCGAAGTCATAATGATAGAAAACGGCTCGAAAGAGACATTTTGAAAACATAATTTCATTATTATAGATTCAAATACAAAAGTTCACATCAGAGTGTTAAAATACTAGAAGTATTGATGTTTTAAACTGAATTAAACATCTTTATTTTACACCATTATTTAAGGAAAGTAGATAAGTTTTGATAATTTCCCCTATTCCATGCTTGCTACTCCCGCTAATTACCTGAGATAACATGTTTAAAAGTCAACAAAAATGTTGAGTGATATCATAGAGTTTGAAATTTAGTAATCAATTCGATACACAAGTAAGATTATATTTGGAATACAATCAGTTGAAAAATTGATATTGCAGTATATATATTGCTCTAAGTCTCATGACACGCAAAACGTTAACAAAATACCGTAAAAACAGAGGTGATTATCAAGTCAATGATAATATTGCCCTCGTGTAATAGGTGATTTGTCAATTCCTATTTTTACTCAAATAAAATATATCGCGACTAATACGACTAACCAAAAGGCATTCCGTCCAGTATTAGTGGGATAGGCTGTCAAACCTTAAATAGATATATTCATTATATTCGCATTCACATACTAGTGATTAATGGCTCATGATAAATGGTCTTGTGGCAATAGGTAACTTAGGCATATATCAAGTCAGGTAGCATACAGAAAATTACTTGTGATCTGTTTATAACATGTATCCCCCTCACGGAGTTTAAAATAAGTAAATGTGAGGCTATGACTCACCTTAATTGATACTGAAATGAAGAAAAGTAAAGTCGGATGAAATTATGATAACGGCTTCAATATACAACCTGATAAATAAATTTATCTGAGAATTTGACCAAATACTATTTGGTAAATACGAAACGAATAACGAATAATAAACAATCGTTGTGATGAATAGATGATATGCAAATGAAATTCTTATATTTATAAATGATATGACAAAATATGTTATTTAAATTAATTCCCAAAGTTTTCCCTTTTTAATCGTAAGTAATAATATCAAATTTTGAAATATCGTTATATATATTATTAACGTTACATTACATAATATATAAATAAAATGAAATCAATATGCATATGTCATGAATAGATTTACGAAAAATTGAAAATAACTAAGATTGTTAAATAGAATATGTTTAGTCCTTATCCTTTTCCAATTTTACCATTTTTACCATAACGACGTTAGCGTTACACCGTTAGTCCTTTATATATATAATTTACAATTATAGTCCTTTAATTGTCCAATAATCAATTATGAGCTTGGAAATTGATATAATGTCATTTTATATCCTATATATTCTGTTTTTATCATTTCAGTCTTCACTTTTCATTATTGACAGTTTTAGTCCTTCTAGGTGTTGTCGCGTTACATTTTTAGTCCAAAGTTACAAAAATTATATTAAATTTTCTGAAACTTATTTCTGTAATAAAAAGCTTATTTCAACAGCTTATATGGTCTAGAGCTTATTTTTCAGCTTATTGGCTTTTAACAAGCCAAAATCAAGGCCCAATAACGTTTAAAAATCCGTACATCGTGAGACAAGTTGAGCTCATCAAAAATATCATTTTTCATGTTCTATTTTCATATCAAAAAGATTTAGATAAGCTAGCTTATTCAAAGAGCTTAAAACAGCTTATTGGGCTTTAAGGCCCATATCGTTAAAATGGTTAGTTTTCAAAGGGGTTGTTTGTGCGATTCACTTTGGTGAATTTAGGGTGTCGAGACTAACTTATTTTTACAAGTTTTATATACGAAATTGTTAGCCAGCTAGCTGGTTTAATAGTTCGTGTAAAAATATAGCATGCTCGTTAAGTTGAATTTAAAGATATACGATGGTTTATTGGGTTACATGGAACGTTTTATATATAGGTAAAAGACTTAGAATTATTTCTAAGTGTTTAGAGTTTTATGACCGATTAACACTAGGTTCAAAATGAGTTCGTATGATGCATGTAAAGTGAAACTAAACATGAACTATGTGTGCTACGTGACTTCTAGGCCTTCCAAGATCGAGGCTAGTCACGTTCTTGGTTCTACATGTTTGTATGTACGTATATATATATATATATATATATATATATATATATATATATATATATATATATATATATATATATATATATATATATATATATATATATGAAGCTATATACACTCGACATAACATAAAATATGATGCATGGAACATATATAACGTATCAAGTAAAATCAAAAAGGATCAAAACAACTTACTACACCTCTAGGGTGGTAGAGAGTCGAGAGTGAAGAAGAAAATACTAGAAACAATCACGTTCGACTATTACCCAAATAATAAACGTGTATATTAAACCCGATAGCTCCTTTCTGCTTCCAAACTTGCGAATGATTACTTCTGGTCTATCATTGGTAACTTTTAAGGATAATAGAAAGTTATTATGATGAAGTTATGGAAAGAAAGAATGTGGTGATAGTAGAGTAGATATAGAAAGATTTTGGACACGTAAAGATCAAATATATCAAACTAACACTTGAAACTAGTTCATGTCAGTGATTGTATGACATTTAGAATGTATTTATGACATTCTAAGACTCTAAGGAATGTTTGTGAGAGCTAGAAATAAGGTGGCTTGTCTTTGTGAATCACTTAGATGTCGACTACCAATTTAATATATACACGATTTGAGAAATCATGTATTACTTGGTTATAGCAGATCATACTTGACATCTAAACATGAAATCATGCTAGAAATGTCATCAGGAACTCATAGAAACAAAAGGGAAACAAAATGGTTAAGTGTTGAATTATTTATGTGTCGATTTGGGTTGATTTGGACCGAATACTTTGCCTTCTAAGAATGTATCAATACTCGACCTATGGATTTGAGATTCGACACACTAATAGTCGACTAGGTGAGAAACGAGGTGGTGCAAAAATATATAGGTGTCGTGTGTAAAAATCGAGAATACGATAGTCGTTTTGTAGCATGTTACTAGTCGATATACATGAAATATTATGGAATTGAAGTTGGGCTTATGTCTTTGGGCTGACGAATAGTAATGGATCGAGTGAAATGTTGGGCTGAGAAAATGATTAAGGGCCTGTTTAGTATTAATTGAGGATTAGGAAATCTAATTTAGGATTAGTGAAATATTTGTGTTTCGAATAACATCTAAAGAACTGGTTCCGTCATTTCATAATTTATATTATATCGTGACAACGACAAATTAATATAATAAGAAAAATTTCAAATTTTTCTAAAATAATGGGATCAGTAACGGTAACAAAGGATTATTATTTATTAACGATATAATTACAAGGAATTTTTACAGGGTTCTACAGTACCCACTTGTCATTTTGAATTTCGTCCCGAAATTTGATTTAAAGATAACTAACAAGTGTGATCTATGAAAATAAATGTGGATATTTCTGACGAAATCTATCTTCACGTTCCCATGTGTAAGTCGGTCCTCGCTTGGAGTCCCATCTAACCTTTACAATGGGGATACGATTCTGTTTGAGTTGTTTTACTTCTCTATCCATTATTTCCACAAGCTCTTCTGTGAACACTAGTTTGTCGTCCAATCTGATCTCTTTCAGTGGAATAACGAGAGTTTTGTCAGACAAACACTTCTTGAGTTGTGATACCTGAAATGTAGGATGTACCCTATTGAGATCTTCCGGAAGGTCTAACTTATAAGAAACTGGACCAATTCTCTCCAAAATTTTGAAAGGTCCAATGTACCTTGGATTTAACTTTCCACGTCTTCCAAAATATATCATTCCCTTCTAGGGAGAAACTTTTAACATGACTCTGTCACCTACTTGAAATTCCATAGGCTTTCTCCTGACATCAGCATAACTCTTCTGTCTGTCACGAGTAGCTTGTAGGCGTTGCTTGATTTTGAATATCTTCTCTGTCGTGTCATGTATCAGTTCTGCTCCGGTGAGTTGCATATCACCAACTTCTGTCCAACAGACTGGTGATCTGCACTTCCTTCCGTAAAGTGCTTCGATTGGTGCAGCTTTTATGCTGGCGTGATAACTGTTATTGTAAGAGAATTCAACTAATGGCAAATGTTTATCCCAACCTTTTCCGAAATCAATTACACATGCTCGAAGCATATCTTTCAAGGTTTGGATTGTTCTTTCACTTTGTCCATCGGTTTGAGGATGATAAGCGGTGCTCATATCTAAACGAGTACTAAGAGATTTCTGTAGAGATTCCCAAAAATCTTGAGGTGAATCGGCCGTCTCTATCAGAAATAATGGATATCGAAACTCCATGTCGAATCATAATTTCTTTAAAATACAACTGAGCGAGTGTATCCATCTCGTCAGTTTCCTTGATAGGTAGGAAATGTGCAGACTTGGTTAACCGATCGATAATTACCCAGATTGTGTCTAATCCGGACAAAGTCTTTGGTAATTTGGTTGTAAAATCCACGGTGATTCGTTCCCATTTCCAGACTGGTATTTCTGGTTGCACGAGTAATCCTGATGGTTTCTGAGTCTCTGCCTTTACTCTTGAACATGTTAAACATCTACCAACATACTCTGCGATATCAGCTTTCATATTTGGCCATCAATAAATCTTCTTAAGATCTTGATACATTTTATTGGAGCCGGGATGGATAGAATATTTGGATTTATGGGATTCATACATGATAAGGTCTCGAATACCTCCAAAGAGAGGAATCCAATATCTTTCCTTGAAACATAACATTCCATCATCTCTTCTCACGAATGCTTTCTCATTATTTGGCATTCTGTCAATCTGCTCTTCCTTGTTTGACCTTCTATCAATCTTCTCATACGGCAAGTTTTCTTCTTGAAGAGCTCCTGTTTGAGCTTTGATGATTTGAGATGGAAGGGGGGAATGAATTGTCTTTCCTAGAGATCGATCTCTAAGAGGTTTGATTCTTTCTTTTCTGCTCAATGCGTTAGCTACAACATTTGCTTTACCAGGATGGTAACAAATTTCACAGTCGTAATCATTGAGTAATTCCAACCATCTGCGTTGTCTCATATTCAGCTCCTTCTGATCCAGTATATGTTGAAGACTTTTGTGATCGGTGAAAACCGTATACTTTGTACCGTAAAGGTAATGTCTCCATATCTTAAGAGCAAAAACCACTGCTCCTAATTCTAGATCATGGGTGGTATAATTTTCTTCATTCTTCTTAAGCTGTCGTGAAGCATAAGCTATAACTTTGTTTCTTTTCATTAACACCGCACCTAAACCATGATGAGATGTGTCACAATACACAACAAAGTTATCATTTCCTTCTGGTAATGCTAATATTGGTGCTTCACAAAGTTTTTGTTTTAAGAATTGGAATGCTGACTCTTACTTCTCTTCCCAGATGTACTTCTTGTTTTTCTGGGTGAGTTCCGTCAGAGGTTTTGCAATCTTTGAAAAGTTTTCTATAAACTGATACGTGGGAATCGCACCAGGCTTTACCTCTCGAGGGATCTCGAGAAGCTTACAACCCCCACCAGGCAGTGTACCTGATCGTTGTAGTATAGTATAGTGACAAGTACCGGGGGATTGATCGTTCAACTCGGGAATAATATCGCTGGGATTAGAAAGTCTCCTAAACTAAGTCTAAAGGTGAGGGATGATTCTTTTTGTATTTTTATATTTTATAAAAGCGATTAAAATCTCGGGTTTTGGAAGAGTGGGCGGAATTAGTTACTAGCCAACTAACCCAAATTAACTAAGATGCAATCAAAATAAAATAACAGAAATAAAAATAAAGCTAATTATACTAGTGGTGTAAACAATGATGGGGAAAGTTGTGTTTACTTATGTTTCATTACTCCCTAGATATCTTTTACAGGTTGATTAGCTTGTTACAATTGCATGGATGACGGGTCATATTCCTTAATACTAGTCGTAGGGCCGTGTACAATATTCCCTAACTCTATAGGATCCTACTTCACTCCTATGTCGAGCCGTTAGAAGCTCCTAACATGAGATCATTAGAATTCTCCTACGCATTAAATACAACCAAAAATCGTAGTACACCTCCGATCATGTTTTTTAAGACGTTCAAGCAAGTTACCAATGGAAGTCTGCCAGTTTTCTTAAGCCTAACATCGAATACAATCATCCATAACAACTATAAACAAACAATCAACCCATAATTAACATCTAGGTTTCACTACATCTAAGCAAACACAAAAGAAATCTAGCCGAGCATGTTAAATTGAAGACAAGCGTAAGATATATTCAAACAACACATAGACATATTGAATGAATTGAAAGAGTGCTTATCTTTAATAGAACATGAAAGATTCAAAGGGTTGAAACCCTTGAAAAAGCTGGAAAATTCGACCTAGGGTTTTTCCCTCAAAGTTGCACACTGATGAATGAAATTTGGAAAACTATATATAGATTCTACAGGGTGACGGCGTCAAGAAGGAATTTGTGACGCTATCAACTCGCCGCCTATAATGAAATCGTATTGCCTAGATCTGATTTTGACGTCGTTATGTAGGAATTTCTTATGGGCTGTCACTAACAAATGGACCATGACGGCCTAGGTGACGTCGTCATCTCCTATGCTTGAAAAAACTCTGGACCGTCACGTGTATCTTCCATTTCCACCTCTTTTGTAACTCTTGACGCCGTCACTTGGAGACTCTTGACGCCGTCAGGTACTGTTCCCAGCAAGAAAAATTGAGATTTTGCCATTTTCTTCACTTTTATGCTCCAAAAACTTCCAAAATGCGTCCTTTTCCAGATTTCTCTCCAAAAGTACCTAAAATGACAAAAGGAATGATTTAGGGCAATATTTGATCAAATAATCACGAATCCGGGCTTAAATGACCCCTTAAAAGTGGTTCACTTTTCGCCTCATCATAAACCTTCGATAGTAACCCGCGAGACCTAAGAATTGACGAATTTTAGTTGGAGTGGTGGGTGATGTCCAACCTTTAACTGCTTTTATCTTTGCGGAGTCTACGTGGATACCTTGGCTGTTGACGATATGGCCTAGAAATTGAACGGTAGAAATCCAAAAATCACATTTGGAAAACTTGGCGTACAACTTTTCTTTCTTGAGTAACTCCAAAATAATTCTTAAGTGTTCAGCATGCTCTTCCTTGTTGCGCAAGTAGATTAAGATGTCATTAATGAACACAATAACGAATTTATCCAAGTATGGCTTGCATACCCGGTTCATTAAATCCATGAACACTGCTGGTGCGTTGGTAAGACCAAATGGCATTACTTGAAATTCATAATGTCCGTACCGTGTTCGAAAAGCTGTCTTGGGAAAGTCCTCTTCCCTAACTCTTAATTGATGATATCCCGATCTCAGATCGATTTTTGAGTAAACACTCGATCCTTGTAATTGATCAAATAGATCATCGATCCTTGGTAATGGATATCGATTCTTTGCCGTGAATTTGTTCAACTCCCTGTAATCAATACACATTTGGAACGTTTCATCTTTCTTTTTGACAAATAGTATTGGTGCTCCCCAAGGTGATGAGCTTGGTTGGATGAATCCTTTATCTGATAGTTCTTTCAACTGTTCAGATAATTCTTTCATTTCTGAGGGTGCTAATCGATATGGTGTGACAGCTCCCAAACCAACCTTAATTACCAACCAAGGATGTTGGTCAACAAGTCAAGTAGCAAGGGAGAAGGGTCAAGATATATATCCGTGGAGTACAATGTATCCTCGGGTCGTTATGTCCCAACGAGGCGTGCAATTTGGATTTAAACAAATCTGTGATCAAGTGGTTTTGAAAAGAAAAAAGGTGTGAGTGATTATTCTAAGGTTTTATAAAATAAAATAACTTAAATAAACTATTTTAATTAAAATGTAAACCTAAATAAATTTAAAACGTTTAAAACCTAAAAACGCGTACGTTTAAATTAAATTTTACGTTAACGTACAAAACAAAATGTGAATTCTGTCCAATATAAATCCCACGGATATGAAATTTATATTTTTGGAATTCAAATGATAAAATAAAATTATTAGAAAAAGAAAATATTTTTTTAGACTTTTTATTTAATGTAGTATTAATTAAAAACAAATTAAACTTAATTAAACTATTTAAACTACTTTAATTATAATAAATATTAAACTAATTTATAAAATTATAAAACTTTTTATAAACCTACTTAACCATCACAGGAATCTACAAAAAATATAAAAACTTTATAAAAATTATTATTAAACTATTTTACTAATTATTAACTTATTTATTAATTAAAAACTATTTAAACTAATTAAATTATAAAAACTAGAATATGAACAGTAAAAATTCTAGAAAAATTCCTAAAATTATTTTATAACATATAAAAGCTAGGAAAATTATAAAAACTAGGGTGTGGTTAATAAAAACTAATTATGCTATTTAATTCTTAAATATTAATTAATTATTATTTAAACTATATTTAATTCTAATAATTACTAAATGACAAGATAAAATTCTGAAAAAATTACTAAAAATACTTTAATATAAAAGGAAATTAATAAAAATATAAAATTGCAAAGTTCTTAATAAAAAGCTAAAAAGATAAATTAAAAAGGTAAATTAAATTAAATAGAAACTATCACTTATTTTATTTTTGTCTTTTTCTGGATTTTATTTTACAAAACTATTTTAATACCTAAAATAAGAAACTTTTGTGAAGGTGACTTGGCTGGGGTAAAAATAAGCACTTTGGGCGCAATAAGCACTCACAGTTGACTTTTGGTCAAACTATTTTGAATAAGCCACAAATAAGCTCAAAGCTAAGTCACAGGGGTGGATTAAGGTATAATTAGTCTAAGTGGAACTAAATGAAACTAAAACTACAAGCTTGGAACACAGAATAAGCCAAAAAGCATAAAAATAAGCACTTGGTGTCTAGGTTAAACACAGAAATGGGACAGACTTTGATGGTCAATAAAAGTGGGTCCCAGTCAGCTTAAGCTTCAACACAAGCTTGAAATGGGTAGAGGACTAGCAGGGGAGTCCAAGGAACCAAGAATTACCAACTGGGGCCCAATGTGGTGGTCTGTGGGACCCACAGAGAATGAGATAGTGAGGGAATAGCTGCTGTGCAGCAGGGGAGAGCATGCCATGCAGCTGTGTTTGGGCACAAGTGGGGTCCACACAAAAAATTGCAAAAATAAAAAGAAGATGGAACTTCAAAGATGAGGTGGGGGGCTATAACTTCTAAAAGTCTCAAGCCCTAACTCCTAACACAAAAATCTCTAAAATTCTTGCAATATTTGGATTTTTCTGAACAAATGGTAATTTGACTTTTGAAATTATAAACCTAAGTTGACTTTATTGAAATTTGGTTAATCCTTACTTACTGAAAATGATGTTTAATGTTATAATAAGGCTAAATAAGGCTAAAGGGACAACTTTTAAACTAAAATGGGTGGATTTGGGATAAAAAAAACTCCCAACAGTTAACTGTTGGATGGGTTTATAAGTGGTTTTGACTTTTTTTCAAAGAACATTGGTTTTTTGTGTTTTTACTGAGCTAATAAGACCTAGTGAACCATGTATGAACCAAAAACAAATACCAAAACCCACTGGAACTCATTAGGATACCTTAAACCAAACACACCTTAACATGAAGGTTTACACTAACTTTTTGAGATTTAAGCTTAACTAATCCAATCTAAGAACTATTCTATAATACTTAACTGTAATTAAAACTAGTTGAACACTAAAAATAAGCACAGAACAGCAGGAACACTATTAAGCAATATGAACTGTATTAATGCAGTAAGACACAAAAATGGAACTAGAGTATGCAAAAGCTAATCAAAAGTACAGAGACAACTAAAATAAGCACTGATAAACTATAATGAACAGTAAACAAACAATGAAAACAGATCTACACTACTACTATTACTTATGTAGTTTATAAAGGAAATTAAATGAAGGACTCACAATTGGTTCCAAGTTTAGAACTGAGAATTAAGGACTAAGATCCATCCTAACACCTCCCCAGAGGTACTAATACCAAGGAAATCCAAAATTCATCTTGCTTCAAAGCTTCTTCTTCTTCTTTTCATGATTTTTTTTTTAATTTTTATATTATTTATTGGAATTTTTGGTATTTTTGCTATTATGAACTAAAACTGGTTTTTAAAGCTTGAAAAGCTTATAAAATCTTATAAGTAAATGAATTACACTTACAGAAATAATAACACGCAGCCTTTAACAAAATTAAATGAATTTGTCAATTTCATTCAAAATTGCCAAAAAATTTGAAAATTTTAAAGTAAACTTGAATTTAAAGATTATAACAGGTTTGGATTACATTAAATTAACTGAAATTACATTTAAAAAGTAAAGATAACAACAGGAAAGTAATTTTACACTAATCTACTCTACTTTTTACTAAATTACACTACTCTCTGCTTCCTTCTGCCTCCTCTTCCATTTATAAGCTTCAAAAAGGTCTTGTGGGTCCCACAGAAGCTTTCCCACCACCATTGGATGATTGAAATCGATCCTGGCCATTAATCAAGTTTTGGCGGGAAAATTGGTTAAACACCAATTGGGCACTAACGTGTAATAGGGAGGGCTTAGGTGTATTTATTGGTCTTGGAATGTGGAATTAGGATAGAATAAGGGGTGTTATGGTGTCAGCGTGGCATAGGTGGTGGTGGCTGATGTAGGTTTGCCACGTGTTGTCATCCTAAGGTAAACCTAAAGGTTGGGTTTTGTTATAGTGGTGACAGGGAAGGGTTGAGGTGGTGAAGGTGTAAGGTGGAGGTGGAAGATGGGGTGGCAGTGATGGGAAGCAGCAGGGTGAAACAGGTTAAGAGGTGGAGTGGAGGTTGGGGGTGATGGGAGGTCAACGCGGGTCAACGCCCATTTATATTAAAAGGGTGGTTGGGCTTGTAGCATTTGGGCTTGGGATTTTATTTAGAACCAGGCCTGGGTAATTGTTTTAGACCAGGGAAATGGTTTGGGTGGGTTTTAATTTGGTGTTGGATTTATTAAAGCGTAAGGTTTGGTTTGTATTTAAAATTAGCCCAAGGACTATAATTGCAATTTTCTAAATTCCAGGGACCAAATCTGTCACTTTTCCAAACTTTATCAAGAAGAACCATTCTTGCCATATTTAAATATTATAAGGACCTAAATGATATTTTTCCAAAATAAAACAACCGGGGACTATTTTTGCCAATCTTCAAAGTTGAGGGGTAAAAAGTGTAATTTTCCAAAAGTTATCAAAAAGGACTTGATTAGCCAAGATAAATAGTACAAGGGCTATATATGTAAGTTTTTCCAATTAAAAATGGCCAGGGACTGTTTTTGCCATTTTTGAAACTTCAGGGACCAAAACTGTAATTTCCTCAAACTTTTTATCCAAGGGTCAAACTTAATAACTTGTGAATTCTCAAGGACCATTTTTGACTTTTTATTCTAAAATAAACTTCCAGGGACTAAAATTGTCATTTCTTGAAAGTTCGGGGACTGATTCTGCCAAGTGTGCAATCTTTGCTCGTTTTTCATCTGTTTTCATTCCTTTTGCACCTGAAACATATAAAAACACATTCCAAGAATATTTGTAGTATTATGTGACATATCTGTGTGTTTTTAACTGTTTTTGCAGTTCAGATGGGTATAAAATGATGAGTATTTAGACACTCATCATGGTGCTTTTGCAACTGGTGCTGCTCCAAGCACTAAATCGATGCGGAATTCTACTTGTCGGGTCAATGGAATTCCAGGCAAGTCTTCAGGAAATACTTCAGAAAATTCTTTTACAACTGGCACTTCATCAAGTTGTTTATTCTTTTCTTTTATTTCTCCTTCCTTTACTTGAATTTGGAATACATGGCATCATTTGCTTATGTATTTCACCGTCTTGGTGTACGAGATGATATTGAACAAGGTTTTATGTTTATCACATTGGATGATAAAGATTTCACCGTTGAGTGGAATTTGAACGACTTTCTTGTCACAAATGATTCTGGCATGGTGTTTAGATAACCAATCCATGCCAATGATAACATCAAAACTTCCCAGTTGGATGGGCATGAGATTGATAGGGAAAGATTTATTTTGAAGAGTTAAGGTGCAATTTTTAATCAAGGTATTGGTACTTAGGAGATTTCCATTTGCTATTTCTATTTCGTAGGTAGTATCTAGTTCTATGTGAGTAATATTTAGAATTGAGGCAAACGAAGTAGACACAAAACTCTTATCTGCTCCAGAATCAAATAATATCCTAGCACTGGGTTGATTTAATAAGAACGTTCCCATAACAACATCAGGATTCTGAGTTGTGTTTCCATCACCGAGTACATATGCTCTTCCACGGGTAACATTATTGGTGTTCTTCGGACAATGAGTCTTGTAATGTCCAAATTCACCACAACTATGGCACCTTACTGCTATCGGTTGCGTATTGGCTCTAGTGGCTCAGCAATCCTTAGTCATGTGTCCAGTCCTTCGGCAGTTGCCACAAGTAGCCTTACATGATCTGGTATAATGCATGTTACACTTGTTACACTGGGGTAGAGTCCTGATATAACCTTTCCTTTCTGCGGGCACTGCCTCATAAGCTCTGGCAGCTTCTTGACGACAATTCTGCTGCTGGTGATGGTTATTGCGGTTCTGTTGTTTATCTCGGTTACGGTTGTTGCTTTGGTTGTTGTTGTTGTATCTCATGTTACTATTATAGTTGCTATTGTAGTTTCGGTTTTTGCTATTGTTGTTTCCACGGTTATCAGCACTCCTTTTATGTTCATTGATCATGGAGGTAGAACCTCTCTTGATCACTCGATTCAACAATCGCTATTCAAGTCCCATTGCTTCTTCTACAGTCTTTGGGTTTGATGCGGTAACATCCCCTTCAATAGTTGGTGGTAGTCCTTCCACATATTTCTCCAATGCTTTCTCAATATCTGGTACTATTGATGGGCATAACACTGACAATTCCAGAAACTTTCTGTCATATGTTCTCAGATCGTTGTACTTCACTACTAGTTGATGAAATTCATCCTCTAGTTTTCTGATCTCGGTCCTGGGACAATACTTTTTAAGCATCTTCTTCTTCAACACATTCCAGGAGAGTTTAAAAGCTTCATCCTGACCCATAGCAAATGCGGTAGCATTCCACCACGATAGTGCTTCTCCCTGAAGAGCTCCTGTAGCAAAGGTAACTTTGCTATCTTCAGGACAGCCGCTCCTCTTGAAGACTATTTCGGTATGCTCAAACCATTGGGCCATTTCTGTAACTCCTTCGATTCCTTTGTAGTTAGTTGGTTTACAAGCCATGAAGTCTTTATACGTACATTTACGATGAGTAGATGTATAATCTCGTTTGTCTGCTCCTATGATGTTATTTAAGCGATCAGTTTCACGAGCTGCAGTTATGCCCTCGGTAATCATTCTCTGGACATCTGTAGGTGTCATGATCACTCCAGGGTTGGAAGTTTCACTACTTGCATGCTCCATATTTCTATTGATAACACAAGAGATATAGATTAAGAATTTAAACAATGATTATGTTTAAATGATTTTGAGAAGTAGGGAAATGAATATATATGAGTTCTAACAATAATTGAGCACTATATGTAGTTTTTATTTCGATTCAACAATCATAATTATTCCGATATGTTAGATTCATTATTAATACACATGAACAACCATAAACATAAATTAACATTTATATGTAGTAATATCATAACCAACAACATAACATTAATAACTTGATCAGTTGAGTTTACATAACAAAACGATACAAGATTCTTTATTATTGCCACATGCGGCAGGCTTAGATGCCTCATTACTTATACAAATACTAACTGCCTCTAATGGTTAGGTCCGTCCACATGTCCTCTCATCTCTAAAATCTGGGTTCGGAGATCCTGCATCTCGGTATGGTGCTGAATCTGCATATCTCCCACTAGGTTCTCCAATGTATCTGCTCTATGATGTGTTGACTGGGCTTCCCAAGTACGGTTATGTCCTTCTTTTTGCAATGATATCGCGAAAGAGCGTGTCTCTAAGATATCTGATTGTATCTGAGTCAAACCCTGCTGCAACTCTATCCTATTAGCCATAAGACTATGTAAGGTATTGCTGATTGTATCCGAATGGTCTAATGATGAATAGTCAATCATCTGAAGAAACATGTCTATCTGCTCTTCGTGGTGTTCCAAACGCGTCACTACTATAGACGATGAAAGAGTAGGGATAATTTCCGTCCTAGCACTCTCACCAATTTCATAGATATGAGCTGGGGGAGTGAAACCAGGAGGATATGGTAATGATGGTGAAAGTGGATGAGTAGAGTCGGAAATACGAATTCGGCTAGATGCGGGTATATCTTCTTCAAGAATTGGTTCTATAGAGTGAAATGTATATGGATAAGTTTGGCAAAAAAGATCGAATAGATGATCGGGTGCTAAAGATGGTAAAGCCTGATGGTGTATCGGGGATATATCATCTGCAGGTAGGAATTGCTGGCTCTCCATATAGGCATCATCAATTGGTATAGACGGGTGCGTATGAATCAAATTCTTGATGCGGTAATGGCATATGTGCTGGTAAAGCCAACACATAGGGATTTTCAGGCGTTGCTACAACTTCATCTTGTTCGAATGGTTCTGTCTCGTAGGAAACAGCGTCAGGTACTAGGGTATGACGAAAAACAGGCGACGTAACAGATGCGACGGAAATCTCAGAATATGCGTCTGGTATACTCATATCGACATAATACTGTAATAATTCGATGATAGTGAAAATAATAATTTATTATCGTCAAAGAATGTAAAATTCTAATATAACAAAATTAAAGTATCATAAACTTAATAATTAACTTAATGAGTATGGTAGCAAACAGGCACGGCGGGCGAAAAATAGTATGGTGTAAATTTACTTTATTTGAAAGTGTGGTTATAGTTCAATGTTTGGAAATATTTGGTTCTCTATAACAATGTCTCTGAAACCAATCTGTAACACCCCCTAATTGGTGATGTGGCAGCGGAATAGTAATTAGGGTGTTACGGTGAGGATCGAAGTCATAATGATAGAAAACGGCTCGAAAGAGACGTTTTGAAAACATAATTTCATTATCATAGATTCAAATACAAAAGTTCACATCAGAGTGTTAAAATACTAGAAGTATTGATGTTTTAAACTGAATTAAACATCTTTATTTTACACCATTATTTAAGGAAAGTAGATAAGTTTTGATAATTTCGCCCGTTCCATGCTTGCTACACCCGCTAATTACCTGAGATAACATGTTTAAAAGTCAACAAAAATGTTGAGTGATATCATAGAGTTTGAAATTTAGTAATCTGTTCGATACACAAGTAAGATTGTATTAGGAATACAATCAGTTGAAAAATTGATATTGCAGTATATATATTGCTCAAAGTCTCATGACACGCAAAACGTTAACAAAATACCGTAAAAACAGAGGTGATTATCAAGTCAATGATAATATTGCCCTCGTGTAATAGGTGATTTGCCAATTCCTATTTTTACTCAAATATAATATATCGTGACTAATACGACTAACCAAAAGGCATTCCGTCCAGTATTAGTGGGATAGGCTGTCAAACCTTAAATAGATCTATTCATTATATTCGCGTTCACATACTAGTGATTAATGGCTCATGATAAAGGGTCTTGTGGCAATAGGTAACTTAGGCATATATCAAGTCAGGTAGCATACAAATTATTACTTGTGATCTGTTTATAACATGTATCCCCCTCACGGAGTTTAAAATAAGTAAATGTGAGGCTATGACTCACCTTAATTGATACTGAAATGAAAAAAAGTAAAGTTGGATGAAATTATGATAACGGCTTCAATATACAACCTGATAATTTATCTGAGAATTTGACCAACTACTATTTGGTAAATACGAAACGAATAACGAATAATAAATAATCGTTATGATGAATAGATGATATGCAAATAAAATTCTTATGTTAATAAATGATATGACAAAATATGTTATTTAAATTAATTCCCAAAGTTTTCCCTTTTTAATCATAAGTAATAATATCATATTTTGAAATATCGTTATATATCTTACTAACGTTACATTACATAATATATAAATAAAATGAAATCAATATGCATATGTCGTGAATAGATTTACGAAAAATAGAAAATAACTAAGATTGTTAAATAGAATATGTTTAGTCCTTGTCCTTGTCCTTTTCCAATTTTACCATTTTTACCATAACGACGTTAGCGTTACACCGTTAGTCCTATATATATATATATATATATATATATATATATATATATATATATATATATATATATATATATATACTAGCTTTCGAAGCCCGCCCGATGGGCGGGCATGCTTTGTAATTTATATTTTAATTTAGTTATGTACGGATATTAGTGATCTTTTAGAATTATAAGTTATTTATTAATAAGGAGACGTTTACGACATTTATTTTATTTTGATGATACTTGCCAATATTAATTCATATTTAAGGATGGGGATGTTACGTTAAATATTTTCAAAATTTTATGTATTTTTTCGTACATTGCCGTGCCAAAAGCGCCGCCCGTTGGGCGGGCATGACTTATAATTATTGTTGACATATTTTTGTATAGCTTAAGAATGGTTGAAAAAAGTGGAGATAATAAGTATAAACGTACCAGTTTTTATATTACTTGAGTTTATCTAATCGGGGCCATGAGGTTCAACCTTTATCGGAAGATAGACTATACAATGATAAGTAATCTAACATGTCAAGAATCATCATAATTGAAGCATATTTAATCCTAAACCATGGCAAACTCCATTCAACTCATGTTGTTTGACATCAGGTATATGACATGTGCATGTGTGTTTTATGTCGAACCTATGTGGTTCGAGTAAAAATGGCTGGAAATGTGTCGAATGAATAAATTAAGTAACAGTTAATGAATTACAAACATCGTAAAATATGTTAAGTAATCTAACATGTCAAGAATCATCATAATTGAAGCATATTTAATCCTAAACCATGGCAAACTCCATTCAACTCATGTTGTTTGACATCACGTATATGACATGCGCACGTGTGTTTTATGTCGGACCTATGTGGTTCGAGTAAAAATGGCTGGAAATGTGTCCAATGAATAAATTAAATAACAGTTAATGAATTACAAACATTGTAAAAGTAGAAACAATTACGAAAGCTGAAACACGCATATCATTTCATAATTAGAGTGCATGCTTATATACTAAAGTGTCTTTTGGTGATCTTAATTATATTAGACACTTGATGAAACTAAAAACTTGTAGCAGACAATCATTGAATCGAGCAAAGCTTTGCAATGAATAGCCCCAGTTAAAGAAAACTACTATGCTAAACTCTCTTCAGGTACATACCTTAATCTTCAAAAGAATTATTTCTAATGCCTCATGTTGAATTTTCTAAAAATATCGATTAACAACCCTAAAAATCAATAGTCATCATAACTTATATAAATAGGCAATAAAGATTTTGAAATAATTTTTTTTAATTTGAAGTCAAATATCAATATTTGACATCGACACCTCGTTCTTGAGGTGTAAAGGCACGAAAGACCATCTGAAACTTCTATCGCTGCTACATGTGTTATTCTTGTAGGAATGGTTATCCTGATTCATAAATTGCATCAATAACAGTGATAAATGAGTGCTACTGTATTTTGAGTATATGATGTCCAAAAATAAACCTGTAAGGAAGGACTCGTGGTGAGTCTACAATGTAGTGATCAAATTTTGGTGATTCAAAAACACATTTTATTTTTCTACATTGTTGAATCTGGTAGCATAAATGGATACCTCGAGAGTTTTTCTATTTCCAACAACAAATGAGGATGCTTCAACAATTCAGTCTTGACTTCCTTGAATTGTTGGTCAAAAAGACCAACTTCTTCCCCTATATTGGAATCTCACAAGGAAATGCATGGATCAAATATCATTATTATCATAAATTTAAAGGGGTGTTTGGGATTGGATTGACAAAATGTTCTCGCGTTGTTTTAGAAAAACTTATAGATGATCAGAGTGCGTCCACGTTTGTCCTGAGTAACCCGTCCTTTGTAAAATCTTTAGCAGACCCATTTTGACCCTTACTAAACAGTAACCATATGTCTAAAATAAAAAGAGGAACACGTGAACTTTTGGCGCATTGCTATAGCAGGATCATAAACATCGTTGTAGATACCGCTTTGAACAGTTTCGTTAATTATATCTCGAAGACCATTTAATGATTGTATGGTATTGACCAATATAACTATCCTGTTGCTTCTCACATCAGGTGTAACTTGAAAATTATACAGACCCTACAAATCAAATAACAGCAACTGTCAGCAATTTGGCATGTTCAGAAACACTTTAAACCCCTTTTTAGAGCATTTTAATTTATGATATCATTATTATCATAAATTTGGCATAGTATCTGATGGCTACCAATCTTAAAAGTTCATATTCTAACTCGAAAAAGGAAATTAAATCAAATTCCAAATTTAAACAAAACTCTCAGAAACATCAGCATGAAGTAGTTCTGTATATGGTAGAAAAACCACACAAATCTTTGACAATTGTGTTTACTTTGATACATTTGCCAAAAATGGATGATTTTGGTTTTATATATTACCTAAGACAGAAACGGGTCAAATGGGTCAGATTGCGTCTGAAGTGACCCTAAGTCTTTTCATAAGCATACAGACTAATCCATCCGTTACCAATAAACAACAGTTTATATTTTCAGAAAATTGTTACTTGTGAGCTAACGACGAAAGGAATGTTCGTTTTGGTGAGCTGCATAAATAGAGAAATGGTAACTTAGTATCTAAAGACAACAAATTTGGCACCCAAGAAACTACTAAATATATAGCAAAAGTAGCAGCCATGTAACAGTGACGGGGATTTTTTAGGTAAGAAATACTACCCGTTGAATTAGAAGTTGCAAATCCTAAAGCTGGTGGCGCCTTTTACTTCATGATTCTCACATATACCCAAATCAGAATCCACGAGTTTGGCGACATTGCTATCTGATTGTGCTTGTCCCTGATCAGACTTTTCATGGCTAGCATCCTCTTCTAAAGGCATAACCTTTTCCGTGCTGACGCAGTTTCTACACTCGGGGTTTCAGATTTTCCAACGGTTAGAGAATCAAGCTTCTCTTGTAAACACACAAGCTCCTTTTGCAACTAATTTTCTAGTGTTCCGTACAACTGGATTCAGACCCTGAATAGTGCCTAGCTTTAGTAGAAGGCTCATTATGGTCTCTCCGATAATCAATTTTTGTTTTTCATCGATGCGCATAGTAGAGGATGAGTATTCCAAATCCTGAATACGCTTCTTCAGCTCGCCAACCTGTTTCCTAACTCCACTGATTTGCTTTAGCTTCATTAATGGCTGTGATTTCCTCACTTCAAATCCACGATATGCAGACTGTATGATCAAAGCTGCTTTAGTTTCAAAAAGCAATTTCTTCTTCTTTGTCACTCCGTAAACCATTCCCTTACCACATTGATTCCCTTCAGCCTTTGTTGCATCCTCACAAGGATCAGCAGGACGATCTTTTTATACCTTCTTAACATCGTCAGACAATCACCATCTGGCCGACTCCTTGTAATTCACAAAATAAACTATATGATGTCAAACTTCAATTGCATAGGCTAATATTAAAAAAAACACTACTAACAGTTGATATATACATATCAAACTTCAATTGTATGATGCATAATTCACCAAAAAATTACCTTGATGTCCTTATCAAGTAATAAACTATTGTTCTTGCAGCCCTACTAAAAATTATTAGAAAAAACCATCCCATGCTGAGGTGTAAACATGCACTATTAGGATAAAGAGGATGCAAAGCACTAACTTTATGCAAACAATAGTCTAAGAGCATGAAAATTCAAGTTTGGAACAAATGGCAAGTCCAAAGGTAGTAACAAAGTTTAAAACTAACCAACCCCAAGACCGCAAATGAAATTCTATTCATTCATTGTACTAAAAAAAAGTCAAACTAATTTTTGTTGCAAAAATGAATTTTCATTGGTGCACAATAGGTGTTAAGACTCATTTAAAATAAACTTGCCCATGGAACACTTTCAATACATCCTTATTGTGTCATATTAATGAAAAGCTACGATATACATGCTTTGTTACATTTAAAAACCACAAACGCTTGTAGCCCATATGCAATTAATCAACCTAACACACCAACACGTTAATTTAAGAGGGTGTTTGCCATAAACAACTTATAGTTTATGGATAATAAGCTTATATTTTGCTTTTATTATTTTCGAAATAGAACCGTCGATCATTTGAATCCAAGTTTAAAACTATTTTATAATGATTGTATTAAGAGTAGAAGTTTGCAGCCATCTAAAAATTTAAAAACACAGAATTCAAGATCACTTGGTCACTCACAATGTCATAAGCTTTCTCCCTCTCGACATGTTGAGTTGTTGTAACTTGAGAATTGAGCAGTTTTCTGGTACTTTGCATCAGCTAACATCAGCTTTGTTCCCATCTTACCTGCCCTCTTAATCAACCATTAAAGTGACCCGTGGTTACATATTGCAATGGTTTAAAAGGGCGTTGGAATTGCTTATTTGAAAGACAGTACACTCATGCTGGCCATTTTAACGTTGCCATCAAGTCAAAAAACCGGATTATTATCTACAATACGCTTCACATATCTGTTCAAAGGTTGCCGCTCTTTTGACTTTGATCCAAGCCTTGTATGTTATGCTTCCATATATCTCCGTGTGTCCTCAAAATTGTATTTGCGTATAAGGTAGCATGTGTTAAACTTGGTCAAGGAGTCAAAAGAAGCTTAATTGCTCAAATTTTCAGCAGCCAATGTTACATCCCTATAATTTATTAAAAAAAAAAAAAAAAAAAAAAAAAAAAAAAAAAAAAAAAAAAAAAATTCTCCAAACTAACATGAAAATAGAAGTATACTAAAGTGTCCTCAAAAGATTAAGCCACACATCTTGCTACTCTACTAACCATTCAAATCTAGCTTCTGTTGCAGCGTTGTTAATTTCTTTTTGGAACTCTTTAACGTTTAAATAATGTTGAAATAGTTGTATATGATTTGCAATTAGTATTACCAATTATACGGAGTTCACGATTTTTTTATGCTATTTGCAGGGTGTTTTGGTAAGCTCATGCCTAAAAGCTTATGTACATTTGAATAGTCTCAATCCAAAGGATTATTCTTATTAGCTTATCTATCCACATAAAATATGTAAGCCTTTTTAAATAAGCTTAGTCAAACACATTGAAAATGCTAAATACTTATTTCAAAATGCAAAAACCCATTACACACCTAAACTATACGTAACCGAACACCTTCCTACTACAGTGGTTAATGATATCAATAAAAATATCTACAGTTTGAAACTTAGATCAATATTTGAATTGAGTAATATGTGCAAATTTAATTTAACAAAGTTTCTTGGTAAGGACTGCTGGCCATCATGTAAAGCGACGGAGTGATTATCATAAATATTGTACCTGATCTATGGGATTCCTCTTTTAAGGAATTGAGTGAAACGGCACCTTTTTGAACGGCTGTTAGTTAGTGACATGAAACATTCCATATGACGACAGCAACCATAATTTGAAGAATATTTGTTAAATACTAAACAAACCTGATATGGTAACAGAATATTTGTTACATTCGCCATCGTTTCTAACGACATCGCCGTTTCTTGTGCCACCTTGATCTTTCCCATTTACTTATCTTCTAAACACCATTAACTCCTCTCTCAAAGACATGATTGCTGAAAAAAACATTTAAAAAATACAGTCAACCATTTCATCAAATACATGTATCGGTCCCTGATCAAGTTGTCCAATAAGTTAGGCCACGACTTCTGATTTTATTATTACCATTTGCATAAAAAGTGCATACCTGTTTAGTTTTCTGAGACATTGGATTTATTAGGTGTCTCATTTGCATCCTCTTGCTTCCTCCTAACTAAAGTGAACACCAAAATAATAAGATAAATAATACTTGATAACCCGACAAAAAGAGTATTAGTTTATTACAATAGCATCCATGTCCGACCTTCTGGACATCAGCAAGTTTTTTCTTGGTCAGATAACATCTATACCAAGAATAATTGTGGGTACTTTCGATACAATAGGAATCGAATGTGAATGCTCAATTGCGCCCATTGAATCCAACCCTTTATGATTGTAGCCGATAAGCCTTCAACCTTAGACAGGTTGTTAGAATATTAAGCTAAATAGCGTCGATTGTGTGATACCAAATCTATGTAATAGAGCATATTGCCAGTAATTAACAAACGAAACAGTGATAATATATGTTGAATGATACCCTATTAACTTCAAAAAAACTGAAAAGAAACAATTAGTGTACTTTTCACTATAATTATTTTCACGTGATGCTGGAGTAGTAGCCGTAAAAAACACTTTTGTTACCTCCATAGCCTGTTTTGGCATCTCGAGGCGCAACTTAAGCCCCATTTCAGCTAATGCAGATAAGAAAAAGAGCCACATGATCATCCTAATTACAACAGATATGTGAATCCTGTATTGCCAATATGAATGTAATCAGATGTATGTACCAGTGTGTACTCCAAAAAAGTACAGGAAACCTTCAATTGAAAAAAG
Organism: Artemisia argyi; assembly: GCA_030686995.1. Taxonomy (NCBI): domain Eukaryota; kingdom Viridiplantae; phylum Streptophyta; class Magnoliopsida; order Asterales; family Asteraceae; genus Artemisia; species Artemisia argyi. The sequence goes on along the minus strand of CM060677.1, from coordinate 122,501,671 downwards.
CCAACTATTATGTTGTTTATTAAACATGAAATACCAAAGCAATGAACCAATTAGTACGCACCCATTGTTCCAAATGCCACCTGTGCAGAATGAATTTCTGCAACAACAGGCTGAAGTACATCCATCACATTTCTTTTTTCTTTTGCCATCTTATCATTAATTATACAATCTGCTCATTGAAACGTTGCTTGACACCGTGTCTGGAATCCTGACTGAATGGCCACCATTGATTAAAAGCACCAGGGCCTTGTATCTGTTCGAGATAAGATGTCTTAGTTGATTAATGACCATTCGTATCGATCAACGATTAAACAGAAGGAACAATCATGGATCAATTACAGTCCATTAATTGATTAGAGATCAAATCATAACATGTGCTAGTTGAGTCATTCAAAAAACATACAACTTATATTATTGCCATTCCCAGACCCTTCACATGAAAACCTCATAAGTTACTATTAAGAATCGTGTATTTACCTTTAGATGGAACCTCGGTCTCCAAGCTACTTATGCTACTTCCATCTCCTCGTTTTCCTTTTACTGTCTTATAAGCATCCTGTTGCAAAGCTAGCTCTCGCTCAGAACCTTGATGTAGGGTCTTATCCCCATTGACTAACATGGTTGATGATGTGTTTTTCTGCTTTGAGGCATCAACTGCATCTGGGATTGCATCTCCGTTTTCATTACTTACTACAATAATCATATAAATTCTTGTTAATCAACAGATATGTACACAGATGTCACGTCAACAACAGAACAAAGTTATAAAACAAATTTAAAACTATACCTCCCAAAGGATTTTCAGGAAGTTTGGCTTGTCTTTTAATTATACCAGCGTTACCGTCTTCCTTCTCACAGTTGTGTCAGCATTTGCTTCCATGTCCGCCTATATGAGAAGCAATGTTATAACACATCTGATTTGTTACTTCATTCAACGGAAACATGTTACTGTATAATTCTCTCTACTATAAATTTACACTTCATAGATTACATACCTGAGGTTCCATCCGCTGTAAGCATTTAATAAGCTACAGATGTGTCTATACCCGGCTGCAACCAAAACAATCATTAAAAATATAGCAATGCTTGCAATACGAAAACTGAAAGTTGAATAAATATATTCAATAATGCATTCATTCACTGAACCAATCGATAGCAATAATGTTTTTTAAACCAAAAGTACCTTTAGTCATATTCCAAAGAATAAAGAACATAGCTGCGACAGAAACATGAAAACTATACTATCAAATCCATTAAAGAATTAATAACAATATTAAATAACTTCATGAGAGAAACAACAGCATATTTTCATCATTAGGGTTTTCAGAATAAGATAAATACCTTTTTTAGGTGGTTGATTACATTGTACGAAACACCAACCAAATAATCTAAACCTTGTGAACACGAAAAGAAAAAAAGAAAAACCAACCTGTTACGAACACCATTTTTGAGCATTCTGAAACATCTTCAACCATGGGCTCGAGCCTTTCTTTTCAACATCCCAATGCCTTGGATACCGATTAACATAGGTTTTTAGGGTTTATGAATAAAGTTATAATTTACAAATATGTTAAAGATTATATCCTATTAAAAGATTATGCGTTTTTTTCTCAAATCTCCACAAGATAATTTCTAAATTTCTCTCCGGAGATAATTTTTTTTAGGCATGACATATTTGTTTTTAATTATTAATCACAACTTGTGGAGTGATCCATTGGTTGAGGTGTTTAGTTGTGGTAGCAAATCCCAGGTTCGAATCTTGCCATGACCTATTTTTTAATTAAATTCCGGAATTTCATGACAACTACCGAATTTTACAAAAAAAATTAAAAAATATATATATATATAAAAAGTGATGACATAGCAACAACATTCCAATTTTCAAACATCAAACTTTGTTTAATAATAAATTAAATAACGAATTTTAATAAATTAAATAAATTTAAAAAAATAAATAAATAAATTTGAATTTAAAAAAAAATTGCTTACATGGCAACAATGTGATGACATGGCACATAATGAATTACTGGGCAATGAGGTGGCGTTTATGTGGCATTATCTACGTGTAACGCCTCCTGTTATATATAATATAAAGATATATATATAATTTACAATTATAGCCCTCTAATTGTCCAATAATCAATTATGAGCTTGGAAATTGATATAATGTCATTTTATATCCTATATATTCTGTTTTTATCATTTCAGTCCTTACTTTTCATTATTGACAGTTTTAGTCCTTCTAGGTGTTGTCGCGTTACATTTTTAGTCCAAAGTTACAAAAATTATGAGAAAAATTATATTAAATTTTCCGAAACTTATTTAAGTAATAAAAATCTTATTTCAACAGCTTATATGGTCTAGAGCTTATTTTTCAGCTTATGGGCTTTTAACGAGCCAAAATCAAGGCCCAATAACGTTTAAAAATCCGTACATCGTGAGATGAGTTGAGCTGATCAAAAATATCATTTTTCATGTTCTATTTTCATATCAAAAAGATTTAGATAAGCTAGCTTATTCAAAGAGCTTAAAACAGCTTATTGGGCTTTAAGGCCCATATTGTTAAAATGGTTAGTTTTCAAAGGGGTTGTTTGTGCGATTCACTTTGGTGAATTTAGGTGTCGAGACTAACTTATTTTTACAAGTTTTATATACGAAATTGTTAGCTAGCTAGGTGGTTTAATAGATCGTGTAAAAATATAGCATGCTCGTTAAGTTGAATTTAAAGATATAAGATGGTTTCTTGGGTTACATGGAACGTTTTATATATAGGTAAAAGACTTAGAATTATTTCTAAGTGTTTAGAGTTTTATGACCGATTAACACTAGGTTCAAAATGAGTTCGTATGATGCATGTAAAGTGAAACTAAACGTGAACTATGTGTGCTACGTGACTCCTAGGCCTTCCAAGATCGAGGCTAGTCATGTTCGTGGTTCTACATGTTTGTATGTACGTATAATATATATATGAAGCTATATACACTCGACATAACATAAAATATGATGCATGGAACATATATAACATATAAACTAAAATAAAAAAGTATCAAAACAATATACTACACCTCTAGGGTGGTAGAGACTCGAGAGTGAAGAAGGAAATACTAGAAACAATCACGTTCGACTATAACCCAAATAATAAACGTGTATATTAAACCCGATAGCTCCTTTGTTGCTTCCAAACTTGCGAATGATTACTTCTGGTCTTTCAGAGGTAACTTTTTAAGGATAATAGAGAGTTATTATGATGAAGTTATGGAAAGAAAGAAGGTGGTGATAGTAGAGTAGATATAGAAAGATTTTGGACACGTAAAGATCAAATATATCAAACTAACACTTGCAACTAGTTCATGTCAGTGATTGTATGACTTTTAGAATGTATTTCAGACATTCTAAGACTCTAAGGAATGTTTGTGAGAGCTAGAAATAAGGTGGCTTGTCTTTGTAAATCACTTAGATGTTGACTGCCAGTTTAATATATACACGATTTGAGAAATCATGTATTACTTGGTTATAGCTGATCATACTTGACATCTAAACATGAAATTATGCTAGAAATGTCATTAGGAACTCATAGAAACAAACGGGAAACAAAACGGTTAAGTATTGAATTATTTGTGTGTCGATTTGGGTTGATTTGGACCGAATACTTTGCCTTCTAAGAACTTATCAATACTCGACCTATGGATCTGAGATTCGGCACACTAATAGTCGGCTAGGTGAGAAACGAGGTGGTGAAAAAATATATAGGTGTCGTGTGTAAAAATCGAGAATACGATAGTCGTTTTGTAGCATGTTACTAGTCGATATACATCAAATATTATGGAATTGAAGTTGGGCTTGTGTCTTTGGGCTGATGAATAGTAATGGATCGAGTGAAATGTTGGACTGAGAAAATGATTAAGGGCCTGTTTAGTATTAATTGAGGATTAGGAAATCTAATTTAGGATTAGTGAAATATTTGTGTTTCGAATAACGTGTCGAGAACTGGTTCCGTCATTTCATAATTTATATTATATCGTGACAACGACAAATTAATATAATAAGAAAAATTTTAAATTTTTCTGAAATAATGGGGATCAGTAACGGTAACAAAGGATTATTATTTATTAAAGATACAATTACAAGGAATTTTTACAGCGTTCTACAATTTTGTTCACTTGGCTAGAAGGTTTAAGAGCTTCGTAGGATTTCATGAGAAACTTGACTTGGTCTTCAAGTTTCATGATCCTACGGTCGGGAGTGCTTGAATTGTTCGAAGGCAAAGATATTGCCTTGATTGTTTTGTTCAAATCACGGGGATCATTCCAACTTTCGTTGTCATAGAGAGAAATATCTTCTATGAGTTCCCATGATTCTTCCGCACTTCGATCACGTAGCTTACCACCGGCCGATTGGTCAATGGTTTGCCTCATTGGGAGATTGATATAGTCCTAGAAGATTGGACTTGGAGCCAAAGATCTATGCTGTGCTGAGGGACTTTTTGAAGTGAGTCCTTGAAACGAGTCCATGCTTCGTAAAGAGTTTCATCTTGACGTTGTCGAAACATCAAGATGTCATTTCTTAACTTGGTGGTTCTTCCCGATGGGAAAAATTGAGCAAGGAAACGAGGAGTGAGATCATCCCAAGATGTGATGGATCCCGCGGGTAAACGCTCAAGCCATTGACTAGATTGGTCACGTAGAGAGAATTGGAAGAGACACAATCGGGTCGTCTCTCTAGTGTCAACATCAAGGTCTATGGAATCTATGATTTTAAGGAAATCCTTGAGATGTTGGTTTGGATCTTCAGAATGAAGTCCATGGAATGCACATCCGCTTTGCACCAATCGGATGGTGTCGGATCGCCAGGGAGACACATTGGCTCCTTGGGTGAGCTCAATGGTGTTTCGATAGCCTTGATGGCTAGGTCGGGAGTATTCTCCTAAAGTGCGAGTTCTAGGAGGTTGGTTTGGTTGTGGTGGGTCTTGTTGTGGTGGGTTGATGGAATCAAAGATATTACCACCTTTCATGATGGCGGATGGTAATGGTTACGAACAAGGAAACAAAGAAATGAGATAGACTAAAGAAGACCTAAAAATAAAAATAAAAGTCTCACTAGAAAGGAATCTAGTGAGTAGACCTAATAAATATAAAATTCAACCTAAACAATAACTATTCCCCGGCAGCGGCGCCAAAAACTTTGATGTGCGGATTGTGGTCTACACAAACATTTTACTTCTCAAGGGATCTTGAGAAGCTTACAATCCCTACCAGGCAGTGTACCTGACTAATGTAGTATAGTGAAGTGGCAAGTAATGGGGGATAGATCGTTCTCCACAGGGAATTGTGTTCGTTAGGATTGAAATTGATCTAACTAGGTCTAGAGGTGAGGGATGATTCTTTCTATATTTTTATATTTTATAGAAAGCAAGTTAAATCTCAGGTATTTGCAAGAAGGGCAGAATTAGTTGCTAGTCAACTAACCTAATAAATTACTAATGCAATAAAAATAAAATGACAATAAAATAAAATGTGTAACTATATATGGAGAAAAAGTGTTTACTTAGATTTCATTACTCTCTAGTTATCTTTTATTGATTGATAAGCTTGTTACAATTGCGTGGATGATGGGTTGCATTCCTTAATACCATTTGTGGGGTCGTGTACGATCTTCCCCAACTCTATAAGCTTCTATCTCTTCCTATGGCGACACGTTAAGTATCCTTACCATGGCCTCCTTAATAGTCATTTATGCATTAAATACAACCATTAAAATCATAGTACACATCCGATTCATGTTTCTTAAGACTTTCAAGCAAGTTACCGAATGGGATATTAGCCAGTTTTCTTAAGCCTAACATCGATTAACAATCACCCAACAACAACTAATAACAAACCATCAATCAATAATCCATAACTAGGTTTCTCTACATCTAAGCAAACACAAATAAACCAAGCCTAGCATGTTAAAAGAAAGACAAGCGTAAGATAAAATCAAACAACACATAGACATATTGAATGATTGATAGATTACTTATCTTTAATTAAACATGGAAGAGACAAGGGTATAAAACCCTTAAAAACTTCTGAAATTTGACCTAGGGTTTTTGTGCCAAAGTTCCTCTCTAAAGTTACACACTAATGAATGAAAAATCAAAAACTATATATAGATTTACAAGGGTGACATCGTCACCTTTTGATGGTTGACGCCGTCATCTCGTCGCGGCTAGCATTTCTTGTCGCCCAATCCAACTTCTTGACGCCATCACGTTATAAGGGTTCTCGGCCGTCATGCTTTAAAGTTACACGTGACGGCCTTCTTCTGGTAAAGGGTGAAGCCATCTCTCTTTAAGTGTTGATTTCTGTTCTGGCGCATCAAGTGTAAAAGTAACTTCCACCTCTTGTCACAAAGGCTGACGTCGTCCCTTAGGAATGGGTGACGCCGTCAGGTGTAATTTCCAGCTTGGATTCTTGACTTTGTCGTTTTCTTCACTTTTCGCTCCAAAAACGTCCAAAATGCTGTGTTTTCCAGAATTCTTCTCAAAAGTACCTAAAATGTCAAAAGGAACGATTTAGGGTAATAATTGATCATATTATCATGTCTTAAGGCTTAAATGACCCTTTAAAAGCGTAACAAATTTCGCCTCATCAGTAACTTATATCAACGGGTCAATAGTAGCTAGGTATCAATGGGACACGTAGAAAATTCTTCGAAGGAGCCTACATATAAACACACCACCAAAATCAACAAACAAAGCTTCAAATAAACACAAATTTACTCATAGATGAATTTCATGTTATCTATACTACATATAAAGCATATTGGACTCTCTCTCCAAAAAATTAAGATGTACAAAAAAGGATGCAAGGTTTACAACACTTTAAAGCAAGGAATTTTCATAATTACGACAAGCAAAGCATTGTGTACAACAAAAACTAGCATGAATCGAAATTCAGACCACTTTCCATATAATTCTACATTAATAGCATTAAAAATTAAATACCCCTACACCAAAATTTACAATCAGTTAAACACAATGTACAACCCTCATTCTACATTAATGACATTAATAACACCCCTACACCCAATATTATAATCATTTAAACACAATGTATAACCCTCATTATACATTAATAGCATTAAAAACACCCCTACACCCAATATTACAATCATTTAAACACAATGTACAACCCTCCATCTTAACCTATACACGAACCTGTGACTAAGACTCGACTCAATAAAACTCGACTCGATACACAAGGCTGTGAGCTCAAGCTCACGGCATCCCTTGTTTTCATGACTCAATAACAACGACAACAACAAAAAGAAAGAAAATGATAATAAACAATTATTTAGCTTCATATTTATTAGTTTTAATCTTTATTTAATTAAAAACTCCTGAAAATTCATGTACTTATCCCCCACCGTCGCTAGAACGGCAAAAAGGGTGGTGGGTTTTCCTACCTTTGACCGCCAGTATCAACAAAACGAGAGAGAGACGGTTTCGGTGATGAACTCGAGCTGTGGTGATGTTAATCGTGGTGTTGGGAGGTGTTTCTTGGCGCGTGATGTACGCCAAAATGATGGGGAGGTTGTAAGGAGTATGGTTATGGTAGCGGTGAGTTTAAGTGGCTGGCGGTGGTGTTTGTTTGGCCAGAAAAACGACTGGAGAAGAAGAAGAAATAGGGTGCGGCTGGTTTGAGAGAGAAAGGGTGTCAAACCCTAAGTGGGGGTATAATGAGGTTTATATAAGAAAGTGTTTTGGACCTTCTGTGAACCCTATTGCACCCTTAGGGACTAAGATTGTAAATATATGCTAGAGTGGGAAGTGTAGTTTACCAAATTTTTTAGTATTTCGTTCTCGAGGCAAATTTAGGTGTCAAAATGACTTCCCGTGACATTTTTATTAATTACATCGAAAATTTTTATCTCAAGATACCCGCCGCTGCAACGCGCGGGTACCCTTCTAGTGGAATCTAATCGATAAATAGTAAGCATAGTTAAAACATTATATACCCTTTCAATTGAGACAATATGGATCTTGAATTTGAGATTTGTTTGGAACATTTAATGTGATTTTTGGGAGCATTTATTGTGTGTTTTTTTGTTGTTATAATGTTAGTGAGAAAAAAAAGATACATATAATGTCTACTGGTTGTTAATTGGCCGTTTGGGAGGAAGAGAAATAGATCAGTTGTTTATGAAAAAGCCGATCTATTTTATATAAAACGTGTATCCAGCTAAATCGTATCATGGGACTTTTAAATATGTGAGCAGTTAATAAATCGGTTAATATTAAAAAAAAAACTAATCTCACTAGTTTTAAATTTTAGTATATCTGTTATTAACCTAGAACCATATCTATTTATTAAACTTCCTCCTCCTTTTCTTTTTTTAGATCAGTTTTTAACATAACCACTCTATTTAAAGTGATCTATCTAAATGTTTGGGTAGTAGTGTATCATTCATTTATGATTGCAATAATCATGACATATAACATCCAGTTAAATAAGAAGTCAATAATAAATGAAACATAAGTAAATTTAGAAGAGAAGAACCAAATTTAAAGAACACATTTATTGTCAAGTGTTCAACATAATCTGATTTCCGCAACACATATAAAATATCACAAAAGTATTGGACTTTATTTCACATTCAATCATTTTATTAAACACTTTATAAGAATCACTTGAAGTCTTAATTAAAGAATCCATCAAGATGGCTATATGTTGTTCCTAAAATATCACGTCTTAATTAAACACTTTCTAGAGAGAGAAAAGAGATAGAAAGAAAGTCTTGCAAGACATTATCAAAACACACACCACATAACCCACGAGGTAGGGGTATTTATACCCATACATACGTCAAGCATCACCTCGCAACTATATAAGTGGTGCGAGGGTGAATTGCTATCACAAGTTACAACAACACAACATACACGCCCTAATTTGTTACAAAATATAAGTAGAAGTCCTTATACTGATAATTTATACTTTTCGTGTTCCAACAATCTCCCCCTAAGGGTAGATCATTCAGGTCTTCCATTTATGGGCTTTTTGTTAGGCCAGCTTTGAGATCCGATCCTTTTCTCCATTCTTTTCCATGATGCTCGAAGCGTCAACCTTTCTCTGATCACTTTCACAATTCTTGTCATTAGACGATGATCTCTTGCGGTCATCATTATTTGCCAATTCTCTGCCTTATTCAGTATCTGTTAAACATTCTCCAGAATCCATAACAACGTTTCAGTGGAGAACTTGGCTACTTCAACAGCCCTGAACAATCTTTTCTGCTTCATATCAGTCCCAAACATAAGACATAGTCCAAGGTTGGGTTTTGGGAAACATGGCCAACTCTTGACTTTGTAAATACCAAGGCAAGCTAACATTGGAAGAGTTAAGTTAATATTCCTTTGATGACTTTCTATTCCCATTTGGAAGTCTTCAATGTGAGCTGCTACCACATATGATCTCATGAACGTCATTACTGAGTCAATGACGTCTTGGTCTATGCCATTCTTGTTGTAGAAGTCTCTTTTTCTCTTAAGAATGTCCTCCAGATTGTGAAGATGAAGATTGATGTAATATGCTTCTGTGAAGTGATAATGTTGATTATTAGTCCAAATGTCATGATATTCAAGTAATCCATGTGTTTAGAGCATTGAACACTTTGGATATCTCATGATCGATAAACCTTCTATCCAAATCTCTTTCATCGTTCATCTTGTAAATCAACGAGTCATAGATATCTTCGAGTTTCTCATCTAATGGAACCTCATTACTGAAGTTTATACCAAATCTAACATGATTTTCTGAGAATCTGCTCGAGAGTTGATGTATCATCTTTTGGTAGTTCAACCATTGGATCTTTTAGCACATCGTCTCGCCCATCATCATCATCAAAACCCCCTAGCCCTGGAGGTATGTCCCCTTCATTATACATCAAATCATCCCAGAAGTCGTCCATTTCTACACTTTCTTTCTGATTTTCAGCCCCAACCACTTCTTCTTCTTCTTCTTCTATGTTCACGCCTTCATATGCTTCGGTTTGTTGTTGTAAACTGGACTTGTTGTGTGATTGTTGTTGAGGTGAATGTTGTTGTTGCACGGTGAAAGTTGTAGTCACTTTTGTTCTTTATCTCTGAGCACTCTTCTCCCCCTCAGGATCATCCTAATCAGGGTCATCCTAACGGCGCTTCCTAGACTGTGGAAAACAATAGGCTTCCAACTCGCCCACCCAGTTAGAAGCTTCTTAATTAACTTGATTTCCTCGTTGTTGTTCTTCCTCTTCAAAGTCTTATCGAGGTCTTTGTATTGATTGCCAGGTCAGGTTGTAGTTGGTGGTTCAGCATTGGGCTCTAGTAGTCCATTGTATATGTTGAGATGAGCTGTTTGCAATGATGGATCATTCAAAAACCTATCGATCATGATTTTTGAGAGACAGTCCAATGATAGCATTTTTTATAAAGTCGAATACTCAGCTTGTAATTGATGTTGTCATTGGGCTGAGAATCATGCGTCCATATCAGCTCAAAGCTATCCCATGACTTCATTGAAGTGATCTGTTATGACAAATGGAACTAGTTCAGCTCAGATTCTCTAAGAGAATCGATGTTGTATTGTGGGGATATGTTTCAATGGTGCTGTTGATGATGATGGTTGTTGTGGAATATGAGTTGTGATATGGATTGTTGTTGTTGTTGTTGTTGATGATGATGATGATGATGATGATGATGATGATGATGTGGTTGTTGTTGTTGTTGTTGTTGGTGAAGATGAAGTGTCTTCGGTGGTGACGGGATGAATGAGTTGGTGTAACTCAGTGGACCTAGACCTACTGGTGTCATTCTTCATCTTCGTCATAGGCTCCTTTCTATGGGTGTCATCTCCGTCCCCTTTATCATCTCCATCATCGCAATCCGGACGATCATCACTAGGCCTAGCCTCCAAACTATCCTTTCTCTTTATCCTTCCCCTCATCATTGTCCACTTTGGTCGCTAACATGAAGACTCTCCTTGACTGGTACCCTCCCCAAATTGATTCACTACCTTTTTTTTCATCACCTTCTTAACCTTCTTAGCCTTAGTTTTCTTAAAATTTTTACTATTACCCTCCCCAGAGTCATTCCCTACCTGTTTCTTGTTTGTCAGACCAGACCTGTCTTTGTTTGGCATTACCCTATCTTTGTTACCCTTTTTACCTGCACATTTGCCTTCTGCAACATTCCTTGCACAATAAACCAAAACATTTCTCCAATCATTCTTCATATACCATAGCTGATAACCATGGACTACACCATAGTTTGTCAGGGCTAATTTTAATTGATGAGCACTCTCATACCTCATTCCTAAAACTGGTTCCATCTTATCCCAAGGTATATCATGGTCAAAGGCATGATAAAGTACACCTTTTTTTACCTTACACACAAGATCAATTCTATCACTATGGGGATCTTCTTCTGTTATTTCACCAATAAAACGGACTTGTGGTTTCTAAAATGTAACCTAGAACTTCAAAGCTTATTTAGGAAAGGATATGGGGTACTTATATCCTTAATGACTACATTATCATCTCCCACATTTTGAAAGTCAGCAAAGTCTATATCTGCACAATTATCACTAGAGTAACAGTCATCACTATCCTCTATGATTTGTTCATCAGCTTGTTCTAAATGAATGAACTCCATCACATCATAATCATAATGTTCCACATACATGTCAATCAAATTATCATTCTCATAACCAGCAGTCAACATATCAACAACATCTGCATCTAACTTAATCTCTTTTATACCTAAGGCAAATGTGGTACCTGTTTTGCAATAATACAACCTTTTAAAGGAATGATTAGCTGGAATTAACTTTCTAAAAATTTCAATCAAATTATCATATGACATACCATCGAAATTAATGCCTGATATTTCTTTCATATCATCCTTAGCGTATTGTAAAGGGGTTGAAACAACAAGACCATCGTACCTCAAATGTATGGTGAAAACACCTTTTCTTCAATTTTGGACCTGTAAATTAGGGTTTCAAAAAAACTAGGGTTTCTCAACGTTTGATTAAAGAGCTATTATAAACATAAAATTTAAACACAAAAGATATACCTTTAGCCATTATGCAAAATTATTCACTCGAAAATCGTGAATTGTGGATTGAAATTAATTTAGGGTTTATTAGCGAGAGAGTAAAGTGAGTGAATTAGGGTTAAGTGTGTGAAGAATTGAGGGGAGAGTCGTTATATACAGGTTGACTATTTAGACGGTCCAAATCCACGTAGTTATTAGTTGCCTAGGTGGAAATTAAAAAATAATAATAGTAATACTAAAATGACGCTTGGATAATAATAATAATAATAATAATAATAATAATAATAATAATAATAATAATAATAATAATAATAATAATCATCTTGATCTCAATCCATGATCATTCGTTCAACATCATCTGTTGAATTTCACAGGTTTTTACTATCATTCTCTCTTTGTTTTTTATTAGGGCTCCGGTTTTTTTTCCCTCAGTTCCTTCCTCTAGGGTTTCGGGTGGAAACCTTTTGTAATTGATCTTTGGTTCCTGGGTCGCTTGTGGTGGATCCTTCCGCAACCTCTGGTTCGCTTGTGATTCGTTTATCAAGCATCTTTGTGGGATTACTGATTTGTTTCTGCGTTAAGGGATGTGTGGACAGGTTGGTCTAGGATTTTGTTATCGTGTTTCGTTAGGGTTTGCTGTTTAGTTTTCTGCGCTCCGTTAGGGTGTGGTGATTGGCTAGTCAGAACGTTTTGTGTGCAGCTACTGGTTGGTTTTTTAGAACTATTTTGGGTATTTAGAAACGTTTGTGAACAAGTTTTGTGGGCTTCTAGTGCTGCTATCGGTTTGCTACATTGCTGCTATTCGTTTGCTACAGTGCTTGGTTTTCAGAACAGTGTTTCAGAAACGTTTGTAAACAGTTTTTGTGGGCTTCTAGGGCTGCTATACCATTTGCTACAGTGCTGGGTATTCAGAACAGTGTGTGAACTGTTTTTGTGTGCTTCTTGTGCTGCTAAACTGTCACCTATTTGGTTGCTACAGTGCTGACGTAGTCGCCATACTGTTTTGCGAAGCAAGGTTCTATTTTGTTTTCCGTTTTGGAGTTTATTTGGCCCTTACTTTTGGTGATATTTTCCTATGTCTATTGTGAGATTCCATTGCCCCTTCACGGGTCTTAGTGGGTGTCGTGATGGGGGCGGAAATGGGCTTACTAAGACTTATTTGATCACACATCTCCGCGATCGACACTTCAATGGGGAGGCGCGGGCTATCACTAGACATTCTCTTGTGTCAGATTTGGTTGTTTTTGAAAAGGCTGAGGTTACTCTTAAGCGTATGGGATTGTGGTTATGTGGTGGTTGTTTCAAAACGCATACTTTCCGGGCTAAGTGTCGACATTGTAACACCCCAACCCAAAAAGGGCGAAAGTGTAACATTATGGGGTCAAATCAGAACATAAGAAAGTGGAATACATTAATAATACAAGGTTTACAAAAGAGTTCTAAAGAAAAAGGACTAATTCTATGCATTACAACTTCCAAATTTATTTTAAGCTAAGATTCAAGAAGGAGATCTTCTAAGTCTATCTCTAATCCAATGGGAAGCTATCAACAGTGTAGTCCACTAAGAGCTCCTAAGCACTCTTCACCCAACCCAGCTTCCTTCTAAAAACCTGCCGCGGAAAAGAAATGCGGCTGAGCTTAAAAAGCCCAGTGAACAGATATAAACAAACGAAAACTAATAACAAAATAAAAACGAAGGTGAATACGACATAGGTCCAAGCCAACCTGCTGAGATAGAAATCAAGAATATGGAAACATGGAATATGATCAAAGGAATATGGATCATGGATATCAAACAATCAACGAAATGAAATGAGTCATTAGTGTAAGCAAAAGAAATAAAGCAAGCATAAGTTAATCACATTAGAGATTACCAGATAATAAGAATCATAGAGAAGTAGAACAAATAAGAATGCCCAACAATATATATACTAATTGTACATAGGAGTCATGACCTCCATTGTACCAAATGTGAAAGGGGTGTATTGCACACACACCAAAACATTCACCAGATAATACTAAACTGAGTACCTAGGATGCATCCATACGCCCCCTGCAAAACAAATATATATGCACAAAGCTCTAGGCTAAGTAAACATATACAATAATAAATATAGGCCTGAATAGCTAGCTTAAAGGGAACGCTGTGGACAAAAACCCACCTCCACAGATAGTGTCAATACGACTGGTGCATCAGTGGCAAGGCCATGGACTCCCCATGACTGGCTACAAATTAATCAAATCATATACAAGTAACACATAATGGGCATAGAATCAAGAATGCTATAGAAAAGAAATATAGCATGCAAACGAATATCAAGCTCATATCAGTATCAAGTATCAACAAACATGAATCAAACAAAGGGAACATAGCAATGACTTAACTGAAGGGATCATAATCGAAATATTAAACAAAAGAGAGAAAGATGGCCTTTACTAAAAAGGCGGAATATCTGTACCTTAACGAAAGCAAGCAAGAAATCAAAGATGATCACACAGGACTGAGAACTACTCTCTCTTCACCGGATCTACACGAATATAATAATCAAGTATTATTTTATAATCCAATTGAATCAGATTACTTGTTTGAGTATGCTTTCTATTTTTAGCAACTTTCTATATTTAGTAACCTGCCAAATGTAGCAACTTTCCATATTTAGTAAGTTTCATGTTTTAGTAAGTTTACCCATTTATGATTACAATTGACAATTAAATAGGTGTAAATGCTTAAAATGATCGATATTATAACTTAGGGTTTAATTACGGCAACTTATAATAGTTTAGGGTAATAAGTGTAAATTATCAAAGTTGAAGGTTTAAATATGTCAAATATTTAACTATAGGGTTTATATTATAAATTAATATCATAATGACCGTTTTAGACCCTGCCGTTTCATAATTTATAAAATGCATTTTCGACCACATTTTTAGACCGCGACCACAATAACACATACATCAAACGGACCGAAAGACGAAACGGAGATTCAAATACCAAGACCCATTAACCTCGTCAATACCCATGCACATGACACATTCTTATTTAGCCACATGACAACATATATATATGATATCTATGAACCATTTGAGAGTTTAATCATACATGATCAGATGGCATCACTCTCACTCGTATAAATACCAATGTTTAAATTCTTCATGTATGACTATATATATATATATATATATATATATATATATATATTATATATCCATGCAAAGTTTGTTTAGTTTTCTCTTCATATCACGACACCAACATAATACAAGTAAGATGTATGTAAGATCAGCAAATTATGGATTCAAAACTTCTTGTGCTTCATTATGTCCAATTTAAGAAACTGTAACAGTGGTTCGATGCCCAAAACGTAAACGTGATAAAAAAAAAGAAGAAGGTGTACCTCCTAGTTGACTAAAGGTTGATCGAGACGAGTGATACGCCCAAACCAACTCGGACACGAGGAAAAGGTTTAGACAGCCACGAACGAGACATACACATGAAATAACTAGGCAAAACATTCTCGACTCTAACCCATCACAGGTCTGATCATACACACGTTTTTCACAGCCACACGTCGACACACACTACGCACACACGACACACACCAAGTGCTCAAATCAGTCCGCGAACATGAAACCAAACCCGCGACACCCTCTTGTTATATACATGCATCTCACCCATTTTGTAAAACACATGCATATTGAAATATTTTAATCACCTATATGTTCTTCCTAGACTTATACACAATTGCAATTTATATTTCAAACGAACATTTCCTTACGATAAGTATTTGACAAAACATTAAATTCATCGTCATTGTTTCTTAACCGTTATTATATTAGATTGACTATATTTCAAAATCGTCACTTACTGGTTTGTCATCACAGGTGACTTTTAAATTCTCATTCTTGATTCTAATATATACATATAAATATCATTCTATAGCATATAACAGTTAGCCATATTTTCTACTTAGCTTAATAATAATTATTATAGTACCCATGCATATTTAATATAACAATCACCTTTTAAAGGCTTGGTTATGTGCTATCTTCTATTTCTTTGCTTTAAATTCAGATTACATGCGTACATACAACAGGTTACGTTTTGTATTCGTTATATCATGTGAGACTTTTATGCTTTCATGTGACATACTTCTCGTGTACATGCATGCATCTAACCGATTCATTTTAGTCTCATGCGATATATTGAACGTGAAACAAAGATTGGAATGGAGATGAATCGAACAGGGAATGATACTTTACCCTAGATGTTTGTTACGAGGAATGCAAGGACAAGGATCGGACACCAAGTTTTCTAGTCGAGAACCTAACCAAAACCCTCCTTTGATCAGCACCAAAACCCACGGATACAAATCCCAATTCGAACCAGAAACTAAGCCCCACCACGAGTAGCCTTCGAAGCAGCAACCCCCACAATCTAGCCTCCAAGAAACTCAATCAAATGCTCCCTTGTACACCTCGAATCAAATGGAACGGAACCAGGAGAAGAATGGCAGCCGAATATATTTTTTGTATAGAGTTTAGGGTTTCTCTGTATTGTGTTTTTTTTAAAAGAAAAAGATTTGTGGGATATACGGTTTATTAATAAACCGTGTGATGGGATTGAGAAACAAAAGGAAGAGCCGATATTTTTGGGATTGTGATTTGAATGTTTCCAAGTTTAAATCAATCAAGAGTGTAGTCCATTTCCAAGTCTTGGTTCATTTGTTTCATGCATTATTTTCTTTCTAGGCGTGTACATGTATTGTATGTATATATAAGTTTATCTATTTTATCATAAGGTTTTAAAGTTTCAAATATCGCGAATCGTTCAAGTATTATCTCATAAATACTTAGGTTATCTATCGGAACGAAATGTCTTGGATAATTTAACGCCTTTTCAGAAGTTTAAAATTAGAGGGACATTTTGGGTATTTTACATATTCAGAAATTCAGGGTTTTACAATTTTTCCCTTCTAAAAAGAAAATTTTGTCCGCGAAATTGAAATGAAGAGATCAAACGGGAATGTACCAATTTACGAAATTAAAAGAAAGTGATTAACTTGCTTGGAATAATTTCTCCAAATAATTTTAGCAAACGAAAAAATTTCTCATGACTCGATCCGAACAAAATAGGATAGCCCCGACTCCCCACAGAAAACAAATCCGATCCGAAAAATACGAAATGAACATAAAATAGATGATAGTCGAAATCTCATAAAGAGATACATGAACATCAGATGAATCTGGAATAAATACGGGAGTGATACTAGGGGGTAGAAAATTTCACGAATCAAATCGGGTTCTGAACGAACTAAAGATTTTGCTAAAATCAGAGGAGCATACATTGAATTATCAGTCATACCAAAAGTCTCCTAAAGAGGTTGGTAACCTAATTGTATTAACGATTTACTAAGCATAAATCGGAGTATCGAATCATATTAGAATGGGATAGGTAGGATAACCGCACGGATAGAATGAATCTAAGGACTAATGTATCATGAACCAAAGCATCCTTAATGCCAACACGTCTAACTCTTCTGTATGGAAACATCATATGGGACACACAAATTCCTGTCTAAACTTCCAAACTTCCTCTTCCACAATGACAACAAATCCATCAATCATTGTAATCAACTCCAAACATTCAATGAGCGGCTTCTCGACTTAATTCAACCGAAGGGTTTGTACATTTCCGTTCATACACTATCTGAAAGGACAAACTTTGTCACTTGTATGCCATCGATCCTAATGAGCAAACACAATCAGACCACACACTTGTCAACTTCCTACTCAACACTTCCTTCCAAGTCCGAATAGTTGTTTCTGATTATCCATCAGTCTGTCAGTGAAAAGCATCCCTATACTTGAGTCTTGTCCCTCAAGCCTCCAGTAGTTCTCCTTGGTATTGTGAGGTAGCAACGCAAATCTCTGACACAATCACGACGTGTGCGCTAAGTAATTGAGAAATCTTCTACCTGAGGATTTATGCCAACTTGGTAATCGAATATACATTTCTAAGAGGCAAAAGTGAGCTGAGTAACTCTACCACAACTCAAATTATGTCATTCTTTTTAAGTGTGCGTGGAGATTTCGTTACCAGGTTTATGAAAATTTCTAATCCTGTTTAGATCCTTTATACGTCTTAGTACAACCAATAGGCATAGAAAAGGAGAAATGTATCTCAATCATAACATATTTCTTTCCAGTCTTCACAGATCATAATTCATCATCTTACTTCTGAGCTTCCTAATATCTGTAATTGGATTCCATCTCCATGTAAGGTATGTCTTCAAACCTTGAGAGCAACACCAATGCCGCCAACTCCAAGTCACACATTGAATAATTCTTTTCAAACGGTTCTAGTTGTCTTAATGCATAAGCAATTACTTCCCCGGGTTGCATAAGGGCATAACCACGTCCCTCCTTGTGTCATCTCAAAATTGTTACTCACTTGAAGGTATGCAGGCTAATTTCTATTTTAGCTTTCCAAAACTCCGTTCTCATGTCGTGAACATCTTCCAACCAATGTCATGCTTCCAGAATATACAAATGATCCTCATATTTCCACATAATACGAAAATGATTATCATGTTTCTTCTTCGTCTCTAAATGTAATAAGATGCCATACTATGACAACTTTGTCTAAGTACTCACGAAAACATGATTCATCACGTCCATAAAATAGTCAAAGCATCAGCTAATACTATTAGCATCATTAATAATCATAGAGGCCGTTACAAATACGAATGGAAATTCTAAGAATACTTCAAGCCATAAATCCATCTAAAGGAAAAATCCGCGTACTAAAATTGATCAGATACATCGTCGATTCAAGGTAGGGAATAATGGTTTCTAACAGAAACACAGTTCAGCTTTCAGAAGTCAATACAAGTCTCCTACTCTCATCATTCTTCATTGCGAATAAAACTGAAGCACTACAAAGAGATACACTAAGACGAAAAACCATTTCATAGCTTTTGGTTGCCACTCCTCCAGTTCTCTCAATTTGGCTAGTGCTGTTCAATATGGAGTTTCAAAATCAGGCAAAACATCGTTCTTATGCGGATGGGGTTCTGTCTCATTAAACTTTTACTGTTCTCAGGCACTTCTCAAAGATATCCCATAATCCCCATAAGTTCAAGTTATATGATGTAATTATTATTACGCTGGCCAGGCGTCATAATACTTGCATCATATAAACATGCCTTTATGGAAATCATATTCAACTTCGAGGCGTGACTAAACAATCTCTCAGTGCTAGGTCAGAGAAAATTCACAACCTGGTGTAAATCTTGATGGTTCATTCAGGGATTACATTGGATAAATTCGGATTGCCAATTGACTCTCAAGTGAGATTCATCCCATGGAAACAAGAATAGATGCTAGGAAAACTTCACAACCGCGAAGGTAACGCATGAGTTTCCAGGGTGGTAAGGATAACAAAAGTTTAACAATCGGAAATCATGGTAAAATAAATCAGAGTGGTTCAAATGCCAAAGGTGAGACGTAGTATGACAGTAGTTAGCATCTTGATGCCCGGTCAACTAATCCATACCAGAATAACATCGAAGTTAACTTTCCAAGGAAGGACAGATAAACATAGCGAATCTTATCATTCATAAATGAGGGATCGGAGACATTCCTATTCTCGTGGTTAATCACCACAAGATTTCTTAGATGAATAGAATGGATAAGGCAAACAAATCTAGCAGTGTAGGGAAAACTTAAATATGCTTATCGAAAACAAGAGATTTCACAAAGTGTGTCAAACACATCATGATCATAGAAGTTCTTAGAATGATCGGGGAGACATCTAAATGGTTAAACAATGAAACAGATGCTGAAATCAAAAAAGGATGAAGCCTATGTAGTGTCAAACATTACCGCAGCATTCTCAGCTCATTCTAAACTTACTTGGTCACTAATCTCATGTTGTGCAAAATAATGAGTTTCAAATCTCCGGGAGGAGAAATTCTTAAAAGGCTAAAAGCAAAGCATGAATCAGAGTGATGCGGAAGCAAGGATACTTAAACAAATGCCTTATAGTCTACCCAATCCTCACCGGTCATAACTTAAGTTTAAAAGTGGAAATCCTAAAGCAAGTTCTCAAAGGTTGTTCCATAACTCCTATGGTGCAAAACCTAAGGGCCTAATACTCACAGGTCATAGCCTAAGCTCTACGGGTTTTGAATCCGCCTATCAAACCTGTCTCTGATACCATAATTGTAACAACCAAACCCAAAAAGGGCTAAAGTGTAACATTATGGGGTCAAATCAGAACATAAGAAAGTGGAATACATTAATAATACAAGGTTTACAAAAGAGTTCTAAAGAAAAAGGACTAATTCTATGCATTACTACTTCCAAATTTATTTCAAGCTAAGATTCAAGAAGGAGATCTTCTAAGTCTATCTCTAATCCAATGGGAAGCTATCAACAGTGTAGTCCACTAAGAGCTCCTAAGCACTCTTCACCCAACCCAGCTTCCTTCTAAAAACCTGCCGCAGAAAAGAAATGCGGCTGAGCTTAAAAAGCCAAGTGAACAGATATAAACAAACGAAAACTAATAACAAAATAAAAACGAAGGTGAATACGACATAGGTCCAAGCCAACCTGCTGAGATAGAAATCAAGAATATGGAAACATGGAATATGATCAAAGGAATATGGATAATGGATATCAAACAATCAACGAAATGAAATGAGTCATAAGTGTAAGCAAAAGAAATAAAGCAAGCATAAGTTAATCACATTAGAGATTACCAGATAATAAGAATCATAGAGAAGTAGAACAAATAAGAATGCCCAATAATATATATACTAATTGTACATAGGAGTCATGACCTCAATTGTACCAAATGTGAAAGGGGTGTATTGCACACACACCAAAACATTCACCAGATAATACTAAACTGGGTACCTAGGATGCATCCATACGCCCCCTGCAAAACAAATATATATGCACAAAGCTCTAGGCTAAGTAAACATATACAATAATAAATATAGGCCTGAATAGCTAGCTTAAAGGGAACGTTGTGGACAAAAACCCACCTCCACAGATAGTGTCAATACCACTGGTGCATCAGTGGCAAGGCCATGGACTCCCCATGACTGGCTACAAATTAATCAAATCATATACAAGTAACACATAATGGGCATAGAATCAAGAATGCTATAGAAAAGAAATATAGCATGCAAACGAATATCAAGCTCATATCAATATCAAGTATCAACAAACACGAATCAAACAAAGGGAACATAGCAATGGCTTAACTGAAGGGATCATAATCGAAATATTAAACAAAAGAGAGAAAGATGGCCTTTACTAAAAAGGCGGAATATTTGTACCTTAACGAAAGCAAGCAAGAAATCAAAGATGATCACACAGGACTGAGAACTACTCTCTCTTCACCGGATCTACATGAATATAATAATCAAGCATTATTTTATAATCCAATTGAATCAGATTACTTGTTTGAGTATGCTTTCTATTTTTAGCAACTTTCTATTTTTAGTAACCTGCCAAATGTAGCAACTTTCCATATTTAGTAAGTTTCATGTTTTAGTAAGTTTACCCATTTATGATTACAATTGACAATTAAATAGGTTTAAATGCTTAAAATGATCGATATTATAACTTAGGGTTTAATTACGGCAACTTATAATAGTTTAGGGTAATAAGTGTAAATTATCAAAGTTGAAGGTTTAAATATGTCAAATATTTAACTATAGGGTTTATATTATAAATTAATATCATAATGACCGTTTTAGACCCTGTCGTTTCATAATTTATAATATGCATTTACGACCACATTTTTAGACCGCGACCACAATAACACATACATCAAATGGACCGAAAGATGAAACGGAGATTCAAATACCAAGACCCATTAACCTCGTCAATACCCATGCACATGACACATTCTTATTTAGCCACATGACAACATATATATATGATATCTATGAACCATTTGAGAGTTTAATCATACATGATCAGATGGCATCACTCTCACTCGTATAAATACCAATGTTTAAATTCTTCATGTATGACTATATATATATTATATATCCATGCAAAGTTTGTTTAGTTTTCTCTTCATATCACGACACCAACATAATACAAGTAAGATGTATGTAAGATCAGCAAATTATGGATTCAAAACTTCTTGTGCTTCATTATGTCCAATTTAAGAAACTGTAACAGTGGTTCGATGCCCAAAACGTAAACGTGATAAAAAAAAGAAGGTGTACCTCCTAGTTGACTAAAGGTTGATCGAGACGAGTGATACGCCCAAACCAACTCGGACACGAGGAAAAGGTTTAGACAGTCACGAACGAGACATACACATGAAATAACAAGGCAAAACATTCTCGACTCTAACCCATCACAGGTCTGATCATACACACGTTTTTCACAGCCACACGTCGACACACACTACGCACACACGACACATACCAAGTGCTCAAATCAGTCCGCGAACATGAAACCAAACCCGCGACACCCTCTTGTTATATACATGCATCTCACCCATTTTGTAAAACACATGCATATTAAAATATTTTAATCACCTATATCTTCTTCCTAGACTTATACACAATTGCAATTTATATTTCAAACGAACATTTCCTTACGATAAGTATTTGATAAAACATTAAATTCATCGTCATTGTTTCTTAGCCGTTATTATATTAGATTGAGTATATTTCAAAATCGTAACTTACTGGTTTGTCATCACAGGTGACTTTTAAATTCTCATTCTTGATTCTAATATATACATATAAATATCATTCTATAGCATATAACAGTTAGCCATATTTTCTACTTAGCTTAATAATAATTATTATAGTACCCATGCATATTTAATATAACAATCACCTTTTAAAGGCTTGGTTATGTGCTATCTTCTATTTCTTTGCTTTAAATTCAGATTACAAGGGTACATACAACAGGTTACGTTTTGTATTCGTTATATCATGTGAGACTTTTATGCTTTCATGTGACATACTTCTCGTGTACATGCATGCATCTAACCGATTCATTTTAGTCTCATGCGATATATTGAACGTGAAACAAAGATTGGAATGGAGATGAATCGAACAGGGAATGATACTTTACCCTAGATGTTTGTTACGAGGAATGCAAGGACAAGGATCGGACACCAAGTTTTCCAGCCGAGAACCTAACCAAAACCCTCCTTTGATCAGCACCAAAACCCACGGATACAAACCCCAATTCGAACCAGAAACTGAGCCCCACCACGAGTAGCCTTCGAAGCAGCAACCCCCACAATCTAGCCTCCAAGAAACTCAATCAAACGCTCCCTTGTACACCTCGAATCAAATGGAACGGAACCAGGAGAAGAATGGCAGCCGAATATATTTTTTGTATAGAGTTTAGGGTTTCTCTGTATTGTGTTTTTTTTAAAAGAAAAAGATTTGTGGGATATACGGTTTATTAATAAACCGTGTGATGGGATTGAGAAACAAAAGGAAGAGCCGATATTTTTGGGATTGTGATTTGAATGTTTCCAAGTTTAAATCAATCAAGAGTGTAGTCCATTTCCAAGTCTTGGTTCATTTGTTTCATGCATTATTTTCTTTCTAGGCGTGTACATGTATTGTATGTATATATAAGTTTATTTATTCTATCATAAGGTTTTAAAGTTTCAAATATCGCGAATCGTTCAAGTATTATCTCATAAATACTTAGGTTATCTATCAGAACGAAACGTCTTGGATAATTTAACGCCTTTTCAGAAGTTTAAAATTAGAGGGACATTTTGGGTGTTTTACATATTCAGAAATTCAGGGTTTTACAGACATGGTGGGGGGTCTGATTTTGTGTCACCTCCTGATTGTGGTGATGGTGTTGTTCGGTTCGTGTTGCATGATCTTACCAAACCACAAGCTCCTTCTCATGTTGCTCTTGTTGAGGATTTGGTTTCTGATGAGTTTGGTGGTTTTGATTTACATCTCCTTGATACTCTACTTTCTAAAGGGTTGCGTACTGTCAAATCCATCCCTCCTAAATGTCGTTTGGGGTTTTCTCGGGTTTTGAAAGGAGCCCTTGATAAGGTTGTTTGTTCGCCTGATGACATTTCTTGCTGGTTTGGTTTGTTAGTCTTGCCTCTTTGTCTGCTTAAAACTTTTAGCCCGAGGAGTAATCAAAAGTGTAGGTCTGTTACCAAGCGTCAACGACAGGAAGAGTATATTGTTAATGCCATTTCATCTTGGGGCACACCTGGTGGTAGTTTGCAAGTTGTACGTGAGGTTTTAGCCGAGCCCCCCCCCCCCCTTTTTATGGTCTAATATTGATGAGGAAAACTTGGACTTGGGTGACTGTAATATCAAGCAGTGTAAGAGGAAGATTTGTTATGGCCATTATACTGCTGCTGTCAGAGTTCTTTCTTCTTCGGGTATTGTGGCTTATGATGATACTACTCTCGCGGATCTAAAAGCTAAGCATCCCTTTCAATCTGCCCCCCCCCCCCTTTTGCCAGATATACCTATTGATCATCATCACCTTTTGGCATCTCCTGCTATGGTTCTTGATATGATTAAGAGTTTCCCTCGTGGTACTTCTTGTGGAAGGGATGGTCTGCGTGCCCAACACCTTTTGGATTGTTTAAACGGTGCTGTTGTTGCCATCTCTGATGAGTTAGTCGCTTCTATCACCCAGGTGGTGAACCTTTTTCTTGAGGGTAAATGCCCAAAGGTGTTGGGCGAGTATGTTGCTAGTGCTCCTCTCACGCCCTTGGTTAAACCAGGAGGGGGGATCCGTCCTATCACTGTTGGGACTGTTTGGAGGCGTTTAGTCTCCAAGGTTTGTGCTTCTATGATTAGCCACTCTTTGGATGGTTATTTTGACGGTTTGCAATTTGGCGTGGGTGTTTCGGGGGGTGGAGAGGCAATCCTTCATGTTGTGAATCGGTTGATTGAAGATCGTGGGGGCGATGTGGGTTTATCGATGTTGTTGGTGGACTTTAAAAACGCCTTCAATATGGTGGATCGTGCGGTTATGTTACGAGAAGTTCGCCTTCGTGTTCCGGCTATTTCACGTTGGGTGGAATTCTGTTACTCCAGTCCTGCTAGATTATATTATGGTGAGCATACTTTATGGTCGCACCAAGGGGTGCAACAGGGTGATCCGCTTGGGCCTCTTCTTTTTGCCTTAGTGTTACATCCCATGGCATGTAAGATTAGGGACTCTTTTACTCTTTCTTTTCAAGCTTGGTATCTTGATGATGGTACAATTATTGGAGATACCTTGGTTGTGGGGAAGGTTTTAGAGTTGATTATGATGGATGGACCTAGTTGTGGTTTACACCTTAACGTTGATAAAACTGAGGTTTTTTTTGCCAAAGGATGACCCCAGGAGCAGGTATGTTGGTGTTTTTCCCCCTAATATTTCTCGACCTTCGCATGGTGTTAAATTATTAGGGGGCCCGCCAGTGTGGATTTTGAGTTTAGTAGTAAGCTTGTTATGAAAAGGGTTGCTAAAATTATTGAACTTATGGATGCTGTTGCTAAGCTTAATGATCCCCAATGTGAGTTGTTGCTACTGCGTGTATGTGCGGGTATTTCCAAGTTGTATTTTTCTATGCGCACATGTCCTCCTCAGGTCTTTGAGAGTGCTCAGGTTTCTTTTGATGCAGCACTTCGCTCTTCTTTGGAACGTATTGTCACTGCCTCTGGACCTGGGTTTGGTGATTGGCAATGGACACTAGCCACCCTACCCTTTGCTTTCGGGGGACTTGGTGTGTATTCTGCAGGTGATGTCTTGAACTATGCCTTCCTTGCTTCTAGACTTCAATCGGCCAGCTTACAGACTAAGCTTCTCCGTAGTTCTGGTATTGTGACTACTGGTCCCTCTTTTGATGATGCTTTGTGTACTTTTAATGTGAATATGGATATTGACCTTTTGAGTAACCCTAGTGAGATCGCTGCCCCCAAACTTATGAAGAAATTGGCAGATATACATTTCACACGTGTTGCCCAAACGGTTGAATCTACCTTCCATTTATCCCCTAGACAGATGGCTTTATGGAACTCACTAAAAGAGGATTACACGTCAGATTGGCTTAGGGTGGCACCGATATCCGGATTGGGACAAACTATGAATGCCAGGACTTACCGATGTGTGTTGTGTTATCGGCTGGGTGTTCCTCTTTTTACTGTCCAGATGTCATGTTCAGCTTGTTCTAAGGTTTTTCCTGGAGATATTTTCGGAGATCATGCTATATCGTGCGCAGGTATAGTTGGTATTAAACATCGGCATAATGTTGTGCGTGATGTTCTTGTTGATATATGTTCCCAGTCTGGAGTTTCAGTTCGTAAGGAGGTGGATATTGGGCTTCATGGAGAGAGGGACAAAACCTTACGCCCAGCTGATATGTTATTTTACTCTTGGGATGGTGGCCTTGATGTTTGTGTTGATCTTACAGGATCGTCACCTTTGACGCGTTAGAGCATGGTTGATTTTATGCCCGGTCGGGTGGTTATTGAAGCCGCACAACGTAAACGGGTCAAGTATGCGGCTAAATGCGTTGATATTGGATATGGGTTCCTCCCCTTTTCATTCTCTTCTTTTGGAGAACTTGAAAAGGATGCAGTGACCTTATTAAAGCGTATCCGACGATTCTCTATGACCCAAGACATTGGAGCACGTGCTGCTCCACATATTTTTAGTAGGATTGGTTTTGCTATAGCTAGAGGTGTGGGGGCCCAGTTAGTCTCTCAGCTCTCCACTAATTTCTTGTAAAATCCTATTTTGTTTTACAATAAAGTGATGTTTTATTAAAAAAAATAAAAATAAATAATAATAATAATAATAATAATAATAATAATAAAGGTGTTTCAAGTCAAAATAAAATTTGAAATTATGTTGGTATATTTGCTAATAAAAAGGTAAATGTTTCAAGTCGGTATATTTTGGAAAGTAGGTAGTTATTATATGGCTTATACCTTTCAGAAAATTGATTTTTTTTTTTTCTTTTTTTTACAGTGGAGTTTCAACAAAAAAACCATCCCCTCGTTGCAACAACACAACAATAACCACAACTTCATATATCCTATTCCCATCTCCATCACCATCAACAACAAGACCAAAAAAGAAAAAGAAAAGATATCAGTTTTCTTTCGTTTGTGTTGTATAATAAACCTCAAGACCTTTATAAGATGACACACACGAAAGAGATATTATCATAGATCTATGAAAAGTTATTCTTTTATATCTGAAAATAAATAAAGACTAATAACAAATCTGCTATAATCTATCTTTAATTCGTTCAAAGAAACACAAGAAATGAAAACGACAAAGTGAACCTACCCGAGACCTCACTTGGAGATCTTGAAGACGAGCTTTGACTCGATATGTGAAGAAACCTTCAAAGGTTTCATTTGGTTCTGTTTTTCGTGGCCTAGATTTGTAAAGAAGATCTTGTAGCTTATCCTTTTATGGCTCGATTTAGGAAAGTAAAGAAATGAAATGGGTCTTTGATTAAAAGTTAACGCAGAAATAAAGAAAGTTTGTTGTTCGAATTGGTGGCTGCAAAAGGAGGTTTAGGGTTTGACGAGAAAGGGGTGGATATGTTAGTTGTTAAGGTTAACAAATAACTGAATATTAGGGTTGTGGGTATAAAAGTGTGGTATTAAAAAAACGGTTTGAAACCGGTTTTCAAAACCGGTTCGGTTTAAACCAATCTACTAAAACATAAGCTGGTTTTAAATCTGGCTGTTCGGTTCGTCTAGAACTTTGGGAAAACCTGTTTTTGGTTTTTCAGCCGGTTCGGTTCAAGAACCAGATTTTTTGTTCACCTCTAACCACACAGCACAAAATTAAACATATATACGTTTAGGCATGGCTAGATTTGAGTATGTACAGGGTGATCGACCGCACAAGGCCTCCAACTTTCGAGGGCCCCAAGATTGAAAAACCGAAAATGGTGTTTAACTAAGTTTTTCATGTATAATAGATGAAAATGTATTCTCGAATCTAACATACTGTTATTTGTTTACCAAATATATGTTATACATCGATTAGTAGTTTAGTTTTAAGAGATATATAAGAAAAATGTGAAAACATAGTTCAGGGTGCGACTGAAGACTGAATGGATGAGGAAGAAGACATCTTTTGACTATTTTCACTTTACACCCTATAGTGTATTTAGGTTTTACATTTGTACCCTAGTATATCAAATTAAAATTTTCAACCCACGTTTTAGACAAAACTTAAGAATGGTCCAATCTATTTCTTAAATGATGAAAGGTTTTATAGGTGGTCTAATATTATCAGTGCAACACATATAAACTTGTTAAACACCTTTGTTTCTCGTCGTTTTTCCTTACATAACATTATTTTCAGATTTTTTTACTTTTACATTATAAAGCTTTTGTGTTATACACGAGGCCTAAGTGTTCATGATGGCACAGGGCCCCCAAAATTCACGGGACGGCCCTGCGTTTAGGTCTCTTTACGATTTCTCTTCTTTATCATTTCTCTTATGTGGTTACAATTAAAGGATGAACATGCATTTGTGTAATTCTCATGGGTGATTTACGTAATTATAATCTCCATATTGACGCTAGAAAATGGATAAGATGTAACCCCACCATGCACCTTTGCTACCGGGACCACTGTCAATTAACCATCACCTTCGATCTCCTCCATATTCATAATCAAACACCTTCTTTTTTAACTTACAAAAACTTCAATGGCAAGAGTTACAACTAATACAACCACATGTACTTTGCCTTCATCTAAGCAATCAATTTCTTTCAGTTTGTTACAGTCAAAATTTTCGTGTCTCCGGTTTCAGTTTACTAATATACATGTTAGAATTACGTGCCGGTATGGAGGAGGTGGTAATTCACGTCTAGAAGATTCTAGAAAGTCTCAACAGCAGAATAGCTCTAAGGATGATGATCAAGCACTGGATGTAAATACTATCAGGTAAATATGTAGCACTTTAATTTGATGATATTGCAGACTTAAACTGTTAAACCTAAGTACGTAGTGGTTCTATGTTTTTGAAATTTTTGGTGTAGATATAAGTAATTTTCGGTTCAGTTTTAAGCATCATTGAAACGTTACTGTGTGCTATATAGGTAGTACATGAATCTCCAAAGGGTTAAATACTGCGGAGAAACCTTCACCCCGTGCACCCTGTTTGGTGAATTGGTGCCAACTGACCCATTCTGCAAGGACCTAACCCCAGTCAAGCATTTGTTTATGTGACCTTTAGCTAGGAGTTGAGAATGAAATCAGAACCTTTAGCCACCAGAACTAGGCACATGAATATGTACTAGTTTTTCTCCAAAAGTTGAAGAACGGTGGGATCACCTTGGTCCCATGCATCCTAAGGATGCTAACCGGACCCTCCCCCAAGGACCCGGCCCCAGGCAATGAGCATCTGTCCCAGTGACTGTACTTATCAAGAGGTGGGCTTTGAACCCTAGCCATTTAGGCCTCTCGTTGACCAGTCAATCTGCACATTTGCGGTGGGGGGATAGTACCAATTGAAAGCTTTTAAGCCAATGAAGAGATTCGAATCCCGGTCTAGTGACACAAGATTGGAAGCTCTTGCCATTGGACTAAAGGCCCATTGGTATGAATATGTACTAGTTTGTATACTAATTATTTATAAAACAAGATTTTTTTGTTGGACAAAAGTGAAGTGCATCCTTTAACCGAAGGCAATGTGGTCTAGCGGTACCATATATTGTGATGCTTATGGTTGAAGTCGTGTCTAAGACATGTGATATAAAGATTTGTTGAGTTATTTTGTGAGATAGTCGAGTTTTTAAGAATTAAAAAATAAAAGGATTAGAAGAGACAGGCATGTAAGTATATTACCCATTAGATCTGCCTTTGGGTGAGAATTTGCTAGGAACCTTATGTACAGAGGGTTTCAGGTTGTCTTGGAAGACTGATGAAATTTTGCTTTGTAGAGGTAACTTTTCGTAGAAAGAAACGATAGATATTGATTCACATTCCTAAAATAGAGTTGTTACGTTGGTAATAATCTAAATCAATGGCTGTCGTTGTTTGATCCATTGTCTTAGGTATAAGATCCAGACAAAAAATTCTTGAATTTTCCCTAAATGCACCCGGTACAAAAGAAGATCCATTGTCGTTGTTTTTCGTTTTCATTATAAGCTTGTAAGCAGGCCTTAAACTAATTCGTGTAGATTCTAAAGAAGATCTAGTTTGCACTCTATTTGCCACTGTGATATATTATCTTTTTCCTTGGATGACAATAGGTCAAATACTGTGAGGCTTATAGATGATCAGCAAAATATGGTGAGTTTTCTACCAATATTATGCGGTTCCATGTCGAATCAGTATTAAGTTCTATGAATTTTCTGTTTCTGATATTTATGAGATTGTTTTGCTAGGTTGGTATAGTATCTAAAAGTGCTGCTATACAAATGGCTGAAGATGCTGAACTTGACCTTGTATGTACTCTTTCAAACACTTGCAATATCATTAGCATTTTGCGGATTTATATAAATCCTTTTGAAATATGCATTTGGTTCTACTCCCATGTAAATTTAGAGTGAGGTTAATAAATTTTGGCACGTTTGATGCTTCATCTTCATTTGGTTTTATTGTTTTGTTTGCATATTTTTGCATTTAGTTATATCAGAAGATTGAAAGGTACGTCACTGTATGGCAAAAGAGAACTTTTGTTGGGCTAAGTATGGTGTATAACGAATAATATGCAGTCAAATTTTTTGAAGGAATCAGTTAACAATGCACAATGTTTATCACATCAAGATATTTCTTTGTTAACTAGAGTTTTTACCTTTATATCGCTTCCACATCTAGAAATTTCAATCTCTGCAAGTTTGGAGAAATTTGTAGTGCTAGAGTAAAAGCTTCTTCTTGGATTTTCTGTAACTATATGTCATCCATTCTTTTCTTCATCTTTAATGTACTGGTATGCTTTTTGCAGGTTATATTGTCTCCGGATGCAGATCCACCTGTTGTCAAATTGATGGATTACAAGTAAGTCTCGTCTACCTGTGCAGTTATGATCCTTGATTTACATGATGCTATACAGATTTTAATTTCTTGATTTTTTGTATAAAGTAGCAAATATTAATATGTGCTGTTCATCACATACACAATTTTCGCAGCAAATATAGATATGAACAGCAAAAGAAGAAAAGAGAGCAACAAAAGAGAAGTGCTGGTAAATATCTTCTCTGTCACGTTGAATATTTTATTTTATTTTTTCTGTTAGTTTATTCATAGCTGTAGTGTTTATATGAAAAAACTGCTGAGCAAAGTATGTTCTTTAATACTAGCACTTCGCATGGATCAAAAGGAGCTCAAAATGGGGTAAGAAAATTATGTTTTACATCAAAGCAAACCTTCTCTATAAGCCTTCTTTCTCTATTCTTGCCTCACGAATCTGTATGTTGCTACCTTCCAAAAAAATTCTAATGGAATTGAGTCCTAAGTAATCACTTTTTTTGGCAGTTACAACATCGACGTCCATGATTATTCTGTGCGTTTGAGAGCCGCTCAAAAGTTTCTTAAAGATGGTGACAAGGTTTCTTTTGATTTTCATTAACGGTTTCTTCATACTTCCTGTATGTACTCTTTTTATCCTTATTTTTGTCTGGTAAATGCTGCCAGGTTAAGGTTATAGTGAACTTAAAAGGTCGCGAAAACGAGTTCAGAAATAATGCTATTGAGCTTTTGAAACGTTTTCGCAATGACATCGGGGAGGTATCCTATAAGCCTATATGCTCTAGTTTATAGCCATGAGACCTTCAAGCTTTGCTGCACGTTTCACCACATCTCTTATGGTTTTTCTGTTTAGAACAGAGAATATCAATTTTCTCCATACATATATTGAAATTGTGAATCTATTGATATGAGTACCTCATCTTTTTTCTTTTTAACTACTCATTCGTTGTCTGGATGATGTCGCAGCTAGGCATTGAGGAAAGCAAAAATCTTAGGGACAAGAATATGTTTATGGTATTGATTCCAAACAAGGTGGTTGTACAAAAGGAACCAGCAAAGAAAAAAGTAAAGTCAAAGTCAACCGAGACACAAGCGTCAGCAAGTGTATGAGGTTAAATATTAGATTTGGTAATTACGCTTTAGGCACCACAAGAAGCTGCTAATCTTCAATTTGTTCATAAATCAACAGGTATATTGTGATCTTGTATAGTTTTTGTATCATATATAGTTCATGCAAACAATCATATTCACACTTCATACCAATAGTAAAAGTGCTCATATATATTGCCTTTTAGCCCATTTGGTTATAATAGAATGTAATCACTTGCATATGGTGAATTGTCATAATATAAGGCTCCAATTTGTATTCTTACATTAATACGACCAATTAATTAACATGGTTTGTTACCCCCTCAACATTGGATGGATAACTAAAAACAGGGTAGTACAGAATGTGAGTGGGGTACAGGGACGATATGCAGTGAATTTTTTAACCTAGTTTGCACGCGTATGTATGTCAAACCCATCGTATCCTTATTGTGTGGGAATGTTTGTACATATATTCATGTTAACAGCAAACTTATGCACCCACTCATTCCACACCTTAGTCTCAAGTAATACATAAACACCATACATGCATCTTGATACCAATAGGGCAAAGGTCCTTTAGTGTGAATCGTTTTACATAACTGCGTATAAGCATATTTAAACCCATAGTGATGATTAGTATTCGACTTTTTTCTGTTTTTTATAAAGTAACACATTATAAACTTCCCATAAGTTCTAAATTCATTTCCTATATGATGTGTATGAATGTTCCAAGACATCATTTAGAATAACTAGTCTAAGACTGGGTTGATATGGTGTGCGATAGTTAAGGTGGGGTGATATAAGTGAGAGTCATTAAAAAGCCGGATATTGAAATAGGATTCCTACACGTTACTCGTTATCAGTCCCATTATGATGGGGACCAAATCAAGCAACTACCTAATAAGTTCATAGATAAAGGGGAGCAAGACAAATGCGAAGGAAAGAAGCTCAAGTAAAAATGAGCGTAACTTTTTATTTGCAACGAGCTAATTTCGTTGAGAGGCTGGACGAGCAGCCTAACTGCGACTAAAATCCTTCTTCATCCAGGGGTTCGAGTTCAACTTTTTCTTATATCTTTTGAAAGGCAACAAGTGTACTTTAGACTTGATTTTGGATTAGTGGCCGATTATCCCAAAGTTTAACTACCGGTTCGGAGGCCGGTGTTGAGAAGTCATTGCCACCGAATTCTTTCACAAAAACAAAACGAAAGGTGGTATGTGTGAAGTGTATGTGACTTGGTTGCAAAGTTATTGATTTTGAAGCAATACCTTATTTTCCTTAAGGTGTAGGTGGCTACATATACATCAGCTTGACTGTTTTATCATTTTATTATATGAAAAAGTAAAGTAAACTTTTTCATATAATAAAATGATAAAACAGTCATTTGAAATGTATATTGTTGCTTAATTTTATTATGTCATATAATAATTTAAATAGCTTTGAATATGTAAGTCATCTAGTCTAAGAGATACTATGTTAATAGTTTAAAAGTGTCACCGGCGATGTACAAATAACGTGGACCAGTATATGTTCATTCATTAAAATTGTAAAAATTGTAGTTCAATGTTCATGTTGGGCTTGTCACAATAAGAAATTTAGCACTTGATGCCTAACATTTTGTTTCTAAACTTTCAATAAGTTTAAAGAACAA
This sequence comes from Artemisia argyi, assembly GCA_030686995.1. Taxonomy (NCBI): domain Eukaryota; kingdom Viridiplantae; phylum Streptophyta; class Magnoliopsida; order Asterales; family Asteraceae; genus Artemisia; species Artemisia argyi. Next base: position 122,467,883 of record CM060677.1, on the reverse strand, counting down.
AGTCGAAAATACATCCTTGTGATTTGTTCATTGTCCCGCTTTACATCGCCATTTTTTTTTAGCACACAAACATCCCTCCGTTAGTAAAATTAGCCATCATACATCCCATTAGTAAAATCAGTCAATGAGGACTAACGCTGCAAATAATTCTCCATTATCTCTTAACGCAAGCGAAAATATTTGCATTGTTAGTCATCCGTTATCACCATCATACATCTCCTAACCAATTTACATTTGCGTCCGTTTTTCTCACGTTTTCGTCCGTTTTTCTCACATTTTCGTATGTTTTTATCCATTTTCATACGTGTTTATCCATTTTTTGTCCATTTTTATATGTTATATTCCTCATATTGAACATCTTCTAACTGGTTAGGGAAACGTTTCTTGATGTGACTTTAATGCTAATTTGAACTAAGCTTAGTTCATTTCATATTTGATGTTAAGAAATATATCCATAGTTTCTGATCGTCTAGATTCCTCATATTAAATATCTTCTAACAAGACTAAGTTTAAATGGGAACACAGTTTAATTCTTAATTTTATCACTTTTAACTATTTGCTACTTAAACAATATTCATTTACATGAAATCGCTTATTTTATTATTCTTAGATACTCGTATTAGGAGTACCGAGTACGTATATTGATGACGTATAGCCTATATATGGGCCACAAACCCAAATATTAAACATTACTAAGGCCTAAAGCCATCATGCGTAGGCTATTGTAACTTGGGCCGCATCAATAATAGGAATGGGCTCACGCAAGTCCAACCAAACAATATACGGGATAGATAGAGATCTTCTATCTATGGAATGGATATCCTTAACCCGGATAAGCACCATGTGTGCGAAACGTACGGAGCACGAACCCTACAAGGATTCTTCGCCTATATAAGGAATGACATAACTCTCATTCAAGGTACGATTCACAAACCCTAAAACTCTTTACGAGAACCCTAAATCGATTACTTACTCTCACGCCGGAGTCTAATCGTGGGAGACAATCCCACGATAAGCCTAACGGTGTTGTTTATTTTCTTAGTGCGCAGGTTTCAAGCATTAAGAAGCGAATTGGTACGAGAGCAAGAGCCCATAATCAGGAACGCCCAACTTTTGTATCAACAAGTGGCGCCATCCGTGGGACCCCTACTGAAAACTAAAGAACTAGAATGACGAAAAATAAGAACTCAAGCCAGCGGACTCCGCAGCCAGAAAAACGTGACCCCCAGAGGAAGAATTAACAAGATTTGACCCCTAGGCAGGTTGCTGGGACAACCAGCACACCTGGTCACCAAGAGGCAGGGACAACCCAACCTCTTCCAGCGGTAGAACTGCCTGTAAGGACTACCCAAACCACCACAGTGGTCCTAAGAGTTGAGGAACACCAGCACACCCTCTTCACTACTCCTCACCAAACTGTACCTACAGTGAACAGCACTGTACCACCAGGCGCGCCTAACCGAGATAGGGTACCCAATACTGAGGCAGACATTCTTGCAGCAACTGAGGACACACCCAACCTAACGTTGGGAAATTTTGTATCCCAAAATTATGAAACCCTAACTGCCCTCATGCAAGAAGAATCGAGGAGAAGGTTAAGTACGAGCCTACAAGCTCGACTCAATTTTGGTCCTGAACGCAAACCATCACCACCGCGTCACCCACGAGGAAGACGCGCAGATAACGAAAGACGTACTACTATCCATGATAGGCTGGGTACGACATCTGATTCATAATATTCAGAGGAATATGAAGACAGCGAGAGGCACACTAACGTTCATTCCAGACTTGGCAGTCGAGGGATACAAGACCGATTAGGACCTCAGTATTCACCAAGCCAAGGGTCCTCCAAATCTAGGAGCAAGAGAATTCATGACAGATTGGGGAAAAGAATGTCCCCAAGTGAAACCCCTCAAGCTCTTCTTCTTAAGGAAGTCGGCGCAAGCGCCGAAAAAGAAACTACTCTTCCTCCAGTGACTCCTCGGACAACGTGGATAGAGAAACAGGACATTGGAAATCAAGAGGAAGACGTCGCGAAGAAGAGAATGAAGACATATCTCTTCCATGGCGACGCCAGAAAATTGATGCGTTTACACGACGCATCAGCGATTACTCCGACCACAAAAGGAGGTGCATGCCCACTAACGTGAAAACATATGATGGAACAGGTGATCCGGATGATCATCTAAAAGTTTTCGAATCAGCTGCCACTATCGAAAACTGGCCACAGCCTGTGTGGTGCCATATGTTTAATTCTACGTTGGTAGGGAATGCGCGCACATGGTTTAGCAAACTCCCACGACGGAGCATCGATGGGTTTGAAGAATTACGGAAAGCATTCCGTCTCAACTTTACCCAGAGAAAGAAGTGCGCTAAAAACCCTGTCGAATTAGACAGAGTAAAACAGCGCCAAGGGGAATCAACCAGCGCTTTTATGGAACGCTTCAAGGATGAGTGCATACAGGTCAAAGCATGTCCCGAAATTCTTAAAATTTCAGGGTTCATGAATTGGATTAACAACCCAGAACTTATCCGGAAGCTAAATGACAAAGTTCCCCAAACTTTCGATGAGCTAACAAAGCGCACAAGATCCTTCATACAAGGAGAAGCAGCCGCTGCGGACAGCAAAAAGGGTTACTCGAATTATAGGCAACAAGAACAGCCTAGGAGACAATCCAACGATCAGAATAACAACCGCAGCAGGAATTACCGCAGTGGAAGAGGCAATGACAAATATACCCCTCTCACAAAAATGCCGAGAGAAATATTTGTAACAGAAGGTGCAAATTTCCCAAAACCTCCACCAATGCGTACCGTAGAAGACAAGCGCGTAGGGAATGGATACTGCGAATACCATGGTCAAAAAGGCCATACAACTAACGAGTGCGTCCAGCTACGACAACTAATTGAAAAGTTAGTAAGAGAAGGCAGAATGGACCACCTTGTGAAAAACATCAAAGAGGGAAAGAACAAACAAAGAAACGGGGGCAAGAAAGAGCCTCCCAAAGAAAAAGCTGACATCATATACATGATACAGTCATGGAAACGCAAGATAAAACAAAAAGTCAGTCAAAAATTCTCTCCAGAAAAAGAGATATCTTTCCCCACTCTAGCTGCGGACAACGCAGTGGTAGAACCTCTAACCATTAAAATACATACGGGAGGACATGATATCCACCTCATGTACATTGACGGAGGAGCATCCGCAGATATCCTATACGATCATTGTTTCAAAAGACTGCGACCTGAAATCCAAAGTCAATTGATACCAGCAACAACGTCGTTGACTGGATTCACAGGAGAAAAGATTTGGCCTATGGGGCAATTGCGCTTGCTAGTAGTTGTAGGAGACGAACAACACTCAACAGCAATATGGATAAATTTCATGGTAATCAAGTCTCCCTCACCATACAATGGCATCATTGGGAGACCTGGAATACCATCCATGCGCGCTGTACCATCCACGGCACATGGGATGCTCAAATTCCCAGTGGAAGGAGGAGTCGTTACCCTCTACAACACAACAGTACTACCAAAAGAATGCAACGCAGTAACCACTGAGGTGGAGAATATTCCAGAACAGCGCACAGAAAAAACACCAAACCTAAAGCTCGCTATTCATCCCGATTACCCAGACCAACAAGTCTCGATTGGAGGATCTTTATCTGACAAAGGTAAAGCAGCTGTGTGCGCACTCTTGCAAAAGAACCTAGACATCTTCGCATGGGAACCAAAACACATGACAGGAGTGCCACGCTCTATCACAGAGCATAAGCTACAAATCCGACAAGGATATCCCCCAATACGACAGAAGAAGCGCGGCCAAGCCCCAGATCGTGCAAAAGCTATTCTGGAAGAAGTACACAAACTCGTAGATGCAGGCATCATGCGCGAAGTGTACTATCATGACTGGCTCTCTAACCCAGTGATGGTAAAAAAGAGCGATGGCAGTTGGAGAATGTGCGTAGACTTCACAGACCTTAACAAAGCATGTCCACAAGACTGCTATCCACTGCCAGAAATAGACTGGAAGGTAGAATCCCTGTGCGGATACCCTTTCAAATGCTTCCTAGACGCATACAAAGGGTATCATCAAATTCAGATGGCAGTCGAAGATGAAGAAAAAACAACTTTCCACACCAGTCAAGGAGTTTACTGCTACACAAAAATGTCTTTTGGCTTAAAAAACGCAGGCGCAACATACCAACGATTGGTGGACACAGCTTTCGAGAAACAAGTGTGTGGAAAACTAGAAGGGGGGTTGAATAGTTTACCGATTAAAATCTTTTTAACTTGTTAAGTTAGCTTTGAAACTTTCCGTTTGATCAAAGATATATGCACAAACACAATATATAACATGCAAGTAAATGAAAGAAACAATCAAACCACAACACGAGTATTTATCGTGGTTCGGCTACAAGGACTCTTTTTCCTTGCCCTACGTCCACGCCCCGAGTATCCAACTCGAGAGTTTCTTTCACTAGTCAACAAGCTCCTTTCACCGGCGGAGAAAACCTTACACGTCGCTTATACTTTTACCGACACAAAGCTAAATGTCGAGTTCTTTTACAAGGGCACAACCACTCCCGTTAGTTCTTTTACTAGGGTACAACAACTCTCAACACTCTTTGTATTTTGAGGACTAAAATACTAACCACTCACTACAGAATATACACAAACAAATGACGTGTAAACAATAAGAGTTCACACAATACTAAGCTAACAAGTCTTGCAACGTTGTGTTGGAAACTTGTAACTTTTGATAACCTTGTGAGCTTCTTTGCTACAAAAGGAAACTTCACATTTACAATGTTAAGAGGTTAGAAGAAAGGATGAGTGTGTGTGTAAAATATGATCTCAAGAGGTTAGCCAAAAATCAAGTTATGGCTTGGTATTTATAGCACATCATACTGCATGCTTGGCGGATCAGGCGGAACCCTCGAATGGGTTCCGCCCGTGTACCCCCAGGGTACCGCCGGGTCTGCAGTAGGTTTTTGCAATAACTCTTCAAACCAAACAAGGTCTTGTCTCATAACTCCTAGCAACCAAACAATGTCACATCACTTAAATCAAGTCAAATACAAAGCTTGCAAGCAACAACAAAGTTAGTCAAACACATTTCTTTCCATAAATGCATAATGACAAAACTTGCCATAAATGTGATGTGACTATTTCTAATTTAAGAAATAAACTTGTGTTGTGTTTTATGAAATGTAAAATGTAGCAAAAGTCTAGTTTATGCAAGTCTTAAAAACTAAGATTATGTTTTGCTTAGAAACTAAAGTTTACATTTTGTCGTTAACAAAACTTAGCGAAGATCGTAAAATATAAATAACGTTTTTAGGCGATATTTGTATTAACAAAGTGGATCGCAACTTGGAGGTCTACGTTGACGACCTTGTCATCAAAAGCCACACAGAGGATGAATTGGTGCGCGACATCAAGGAAACATTCAGAACATTGGGACAAATAAACATGAAGTTAAACCCCAAGAAGTGCACCTTTGGCGCAACCGAAGGCATGTTCCTTGGATACTTAATAGAACCTGATGGAATCAAGCCTTGTCCAGAAAAAACAAAGGCTGTTATTGATCTCCTCTCACCACGCACAATCAAAAAAGTCCAGTCACTAAATGGAAAGCTAGCAGGGCTAAACCACTTCTTATCTAAGTCAGCAGACAAATCACTTCCTCTCTTTAAAACACTCACGAAGTGTACTAAAAAGGGAGACTTTCGTTGGACCGAAGAAGCAGAAGAAGCTTTCCAACAGCTAAAACACCATCTGGCATCTCTTCCCAAACTTGTCGCACCGCGACCAGGGGAAGAGCTAATCATGTACTTATCGGCAACTCATGGAGCAGTCAGCGCAGTGCTATTGATAGATAGGAACTCCGTCCAGACACCCATATACTTTGTAAGCAAAGCATTGAAGAAGACAGAGACTAACTACAGCGCTATGGAAAAGCTGGTCTTACCTCTAGTATTCGCAGCCAAAAGACTGCGCAGATACTTTCAAGCGCACCCAATAGCGGTGATCACAGATCAACCAATCAAACAAGTTATCTCTAAACCTGACGCATCAGGACGGCTACAAAAATGGAGTGTACTGTTAAGTGAATATAACATCTCATATAGACCGCGCACTGCAATCAGAGGACAAATATTAGCTTACTTCATTGTTGAGAAGCCAGATAGCGATAGTCCAACATCTGCAACCAAAACAGATCTGCAGGAACCCTGGATTCCGTTCACATATGGGTCTTCATGTGTAGATGGATCAGGCGCAGGCCTTATTCTCACAAATCCAGAAGGTATGGAATTCACCTATGCGCTGCGCTTCGAATTCACAGCCATAAACAATGAGGCAGAATACGAAGCCCTACTAGCTGGACTACGCATCGCAATCCAAATGGGTGTACGCAACTTGGAAGCAAATGTAGATTCTCGACTAGTCGCTAACCATGTGCTATGTGAATATGAAGCCAAGGATGAACACATCATCCAATACCTGGAAAAGACCAAGTCCTTAATTAAAAACTTTGACAGATTCACAATAAAACAGGTACCCAGAGGGGACAACAGGAAGGCTGATGCGCTCAGCAAGATCGCATCCACAAGCTTTGCGCACCTATCAAAACAGGTATTGGTAGAAACCCTACAAAACAAGTCAATCTTGGAGATGGAAGTATCCACAGTGATAGAAGAACAAGATCCTACATGGATGACACCTATCATTGAATTCATTAACAAGGGAGTCTTACCACAAGACCATAAGGACGCTCGAAGAGTGCGGCGCACAGCGCAGCGATTTGAACTACGAGACAACATACTCTATCGACGCTCTTTCTTACAACCATGGCTCAGATGTGTCGGACCTCTTCAAGCAGACTATGTACTCCGAGAAATCCATGCTGGATCATGCAGCATGCACTCAGGGCCGCGATCTGTGGTCGTAAGCGCTCTACGGTTGGGGTATTATTGGCCAACTATGCACCGCGACGCACGCGATCTGATAAAGAAATGCAGCAATTGTCAAGTACACAGGCCAATACCGCGCCGACCACAACAAGAGTTAACACCCATTACCTCACCATGGCCATTTTACCAGTGGGGTATTGACATCGCAGGACCCTTCCCAGTTGCAGCAGGAGGGCTAAAGTTCCTCATCATAGCCATAGATTACTTCACAAAGTGGTTTGAAGCAAAAGCGGTGGTGAGCATCACGGGAAACCAAGTATAACGCTTTGTCTTGGACAACATTGTCTGTCGCTTCGGACTACCTGGAGAAATTATATCAGATAATGGGAAACAGTTCTGTGACAACCCATTCAAAGATTGGTGCGCACAGTTGAACATCACACAACACTTCGCTTCAGTAAAACACCCACAAACCAATGGTTTAGTTGAGCGCGCAAATCGCAGTCTAGGTGAAGGAATAAAAGCGCGCCTTGACAGACACAAAGGAAGATGGGTGGACGAGCTCTCACATGTCTTATGGGCGCATCGCACCTCAATCAAAACCAGTACTGGCGACACGCCATTCTCCCTTGTCTACGGAATAGAGGCCGTCATACCAGCTGAGATAGGAATGCCAACTATCCGAACAGCAGAGGTCAACGTCACAACAAATGACGAGGAGCGGCGCATAGACTTGGACTTACTGGAAGAAAGACGTGAACGCGCAGCAATACGCGAAGCAAAGGCTAAGGCAAAAATGAAGAAGTATTATGATGCAAAGGTCAAACACACCTCCTTCAGGCCAGGAGACTTTGTATACCGCGCCAATGATGCGAGCCACGCAGAAGACACAGGCAAGCTCGGACCTAAATGGGAAGAACCCTACGAGGTCACTGATGCGCTAGGCAATGGCGCATACAGGCTGCGCGATATGGAAGGTCACGACCTAGCGCGTACCTGAAACATCTGCAATCTTAAAAGATGTTATTTTTAAGCAAGGCTACGGCCATTATACAGACACCTTCGCACTCTAGGATGTGCCCAATAAGTGTTTGTTTTTTTTTCTTTCTTAGGAATTGTATTTTTACTTTTCCAAAAAACTTGCAAGTATCAATAGAATGTTATGGTTTCTAGCTAACTCCATAACGCATTTCACTTTATTGCGTACATACTTATATATGTCAATATTGTTATCTTATATTTTTGCCTACATGGCGTGCATGCACTAATTAAGACCCACAAAGGCATAAAGGATGAGTAAACCTACTAATTCACTCGTTGAGTAAGAGGGTTGCAAACCCATCAACATTGGATCACGCATCCTTGCTAAGCACCTTACCTTCGAGACGTTGAGGTAAGTTTTCCGTGCGCATCCCACGAAGGGTGCGCAAATATTAAGTACACCGTACAAAGCTTAGCAAATAACGAGCCAAGACACTTGGTCAAAAAAAAAAAAAAAAAAAAAAAAAAAAACTTAGCAAAACATCAATGCAAGTATATTCTTAAGTCATACACTTAATTTATACAAAACTAGTTATCTTATTCCATCTTTTTACGTAAAAAGACAACTACGACATCACAAAAAAATATACACCTTGTTATTTACACGATAAATATACAAGCTACAACAAGAAGCCTATATGCTATGACGATGCTCAGGGATATCTTCCGGTGCAGCGGAACTCCCCGCCTCTTGAAGCTTCCTCAAGAGCAATGCATCCTTGGGAGATACGGTCGGCACACTCACAGGAACCCCATCAGACCTGGGAATATGTGCAGCGCCTACACCGCATAAGACCGCCTTGCCCGCAATCCCTTTTTTATGGGCAGCCCTCTGCGCGTGGCGCTCCAATACCTCCTTCAGAGGAATTTCCCTCTCAAGGGCAAAAGGGTTCAGCATATGGCGAGGCTGCGCAAACACTGGAACCTGCACCTGCGACTCATCGGGCTTAAGGAAGTAGTCCGGTTGTGCCTCCGCATCCTCCAAAATATGGCGCTCCAAGGTCAACCCCTCCATAATTACCTTTATGGGGTTATCTTGGTCACGCTCCAACCGTGCAATATGAGGCAGCTCGAGAAGCTTCATCCCCTCCATAGCTTGCACCAGTTCGTCATACGCACCCGCATTGTAGCCAGGTACCTCAGCCAAGGCCTTGCTCAATAGCTTAGCCTCATGGAGATCCTCCATAGCCTGCGACCTCCCACGCTCCACGGCACACTGCACTACCTTCCCGAAGGCACCCAACACCTCTTGGGACTCCAAAGTGCCCATAGCTACCAGGCGCAGTCCGTGACTGATCAGCTACCTACATCAACAAGGAAAACTTGTGTTAGGGAAAAGTATAGCAACATAATATGATAAAGCATACAAAGCTGAAAGGGAAGTACCTGCGCTCAGCAATGATCGACATCAGATGAGGGTATAACTCCTCATCGTACTCTATGCTCAGGCCGCGCAGCTTGTTCTCCTGCATCTGGACAATCTCCTCCATGCGCTCCTTGAACTTGGCAATACTCGCGAAGTGCTCCTCCTTTTTCTCCTCCAAATACCTTACCGCCCAAGTCATGTTGGCCTTGTACTGATGAAGTTGTCCGCGTGCCTGCTCCAACTCAGCCATCGTGGTCAACTTCTCATGGGTGACCTTCTCATTGTACACCCTGGAGGACCCCACTTCAGCTTGCGCTTCAGCCAACTGCGCGCGGAGCATAGCTATCTCCTCATCTTTCTGAGCGAGAGCGCTGCTCTCCCCGACGTACCTCGTCTTCAACTGAGCCACCAGCTCAGTCTGACGTGCAGCAGTCGCATCCAACTCATCCATCAGTTGTTGCGCAAGTACGCCCTCATCAACCTTAGCTTTCCCCTCCTTGTTTTCATTTTGCGGAGAAGACACGGTCTCCACGAAGGCTCCATCATCCTTCGTGGCATCATCCCTGCAATACATGAAGAAAACAGTTAGATCATATTACGACAAGTAATACAGAAAATATATATGACAAAAATACTTACAGAAATGGAGAGGCCTCTGAGGCCTTCTTATCCGCGCCAGGGGCGGGTGTCTCTTCCTCAGCAGACGACTCCTCATCCCCAATAAGGTAGCGTCTCCTCTTGGAGGTGCCACTGCCACCAGCCTCTCCCTTGCGCTTCAGCTCCCGCGCTACCTCCTCAGGTCTCAACACTTCTTTAGGCTTCAATATCTCAACGCTATCAGATGATTCAATGTGCGCCTCCTCCTCCTACGCCATCTCCACATCTGGCGCCACGCTCTGAACAGGCGTTACTTGGAGAGGCGGCGTATCTTCCTGACCAACATCTCCTAGCACAGTCAGATGCCCCTGGGTCTCGTCCAGAAGTGGCTGCTCACCCTCCCTCAGAGGGCGCACTCCCACAGTCACTTGCTTTGGCTTTTCTAGCTTTACCATAGCAAACAGGTCCATCTCTGCGCGCACAGAAACAAACAGCAAAAGAAGGGATTAGTCACTAAATGCGCGCATATAGAAAAACTTACATGATTAGAAGTAGAAGGGACGAACACCCACCCCGACCTTCCTCATCAATGAAGGTTGGCACCTCATCAACACCACCGAAGTAATTGCGACTCAACCCCACGTGCACCAAAAACTCCTCCGGATAAGGGTTAATGGGAATGCGGTTGGCATCAAGGGTCTGCGCATCGGTCAGCCTATAGGAACCGGGTGCGGGGCGCCCATCCCTTGGCAACGTATCTTGAGTATAAAACTCAAAGGGTGATGGAAACACCCATCCATTCGACCACGTTGTGTGGTAGAAGGCGCGGAACAAGGCAACGGTCGGCTCTATCGCCAGTAAACGGCAGTTTACCTTAAAATTCGACACCTTAGCCGCACCTATACAGTGCAGCTGTGAGATGTGGAGACGATAGTGATTGAACAAATCGCTCAAAAAATAGATATGGGTACGCGGTAATTCGCGTACTCAAAAAAACGCGTGTATAATCCTATTTTCCCTTCGGGGAAATCGGCTATACACGCGTCAACATCTGGAGCCTCTGGATGCACATCCAGAGAAATGAAGTAGTCAGATATAAACTGACGAACATCATTCTCAGTCATCGCAGAGCGAAAATCTTCTAATTTGGCAACCATTTTCATAAATTTATTGAGAAACGCACACAAATTTACCTAATAAAACAGTTACTTTCTTTGCAAAAATACGCTTTGAAGAAGTGTGCAAGGGTGAGTATGTGTTTTTACTGTGTGTTTTTGTTAAAATGGGGGCGGTGACTCTTATATAAGGAGGTCAAAAACCCTAGATGATGTCCATGTGGATCCCACTCACAAAACGTGTGGCTAGAAACCGAAACGGTACATGCACTTTTTCCCGATTTCCGAGGGACACGTGGACACAACCCCCAATTTTTGAGGTATTTTCTTTGAAATATCTATGACCAGGTACATTGTACTCTAAATTGGGCGGCAATATTTCAAAGTTCTCCCGCCACGCTTACCGCTGTTGTGACTAGTCTAGCATCCGTGGCTACGAGCCGCACACACTAGACTGGGGGGACATGATGACGTATAGCCTATATATGGGCCACAAGCCCAAATATTAAACATTACTAAGGCCTAAAACCACCATGCGTAGGCTATTGTAACTTGGGCCGCATCAATAATAGGAATGGGCTCACGCAAGTCCAACCAAACAATATACGGGATAGATAGAGATCTTCTATCTATGGAATGGATATCCTTAACCCGGATAAGCACCATGTGTGCGAAACGTAAGGAGCACGAACCCTACAAGGATTCTGCGCCTATATAAGGAATGACATAACTCTCATTCAAGGTACGATTCACAAACCCTAAAACTCTTTATGAGAACCCTAAATCGATTACTTACTCTCACGCCGGAGTCTAATCGTGGGAGACAATCCCACGATAAGCCTAACGGTGTTGTTTATTTTTTTAGTGCGCAGGTTTCAAGCATTAAAAAGCAAATTGGTACGAGAGCAAGAGCCCATAATCAGGAACGCCCAACTTTTGTATCAACATATATATAAATGGTTGCCATGTGATGAAAGAAACTAGTTAAGTTTTGCCTCTTAAATAATACTAGTAGTATTAGTAAAGGATGATCAATGTCAAATTGTACAAACCACAAAGATGATTTTTGTAAAAGTCAAAACAGTATATGTATGAATTGGAACGATCCATATATTTCATTTATTGTTATTATAATGTGAAACATTAATGGTAGATTAAAAAAAACCAATCATCAATCAAAACATCTTAGATGTTCGATCTCTTTTTGATTTCATACTACTGACTATCTATGCATAGCAACATTATTAGTGGCAATCAGTTATCATTGCGATATTATGATTGTTTATTTTCATCAACTATTAACCAACAGGATAATAAAAAATATATATATACTATATGTCTTATAATAGAGTTTGTGGATGAATTTAAGAAACTATTAGTTTTTGGATTAAATACAAAAATAAGTCTTCTCTTTTCTAGCTAATTAAAAATTACATTCAAAAAAGGTGATAAAGTTGTCATGTATTTTTTTAAAAATTTTGGGTGGTAACATTGTTAAAGCAAGTGTCATTAAGATGACATTGTTTAAATTATTACTTAAAATTTTAAGTTTTAAAAGAGTATTTTTTTATATTATTAAATAATACTTATTTTTAAGTTTTTAAGTTTTAGACAAAAATAATTTTACTTTATATGTAATAGAGATATGTAAAGCACTTCATTTACCTGATGAATACTCATTTTATTACTATCAAATACTCCAAGTGGAAGTTGCACAGCATGACTTTTCTCTAAAGAAAAAGTGTATAAGTCGTAATAAACTTTTGGACACGTGCTCCTATGATATCATTGAAGGAAATGTGAAGTTTCATATTGAACTCAGAAACTCAAAATCAGATGTTGATCGTTTCATGACCAATTGACCATAAAAAAAAAGAACAAGGACGATTAGAGCATGCGGTAAGTTAACCACAAGCCCCGAGTTATAACATAACACACTTTATTTTAGGGGTGCGTTAACTTACCAAGCCCTGCGTTAATGGCAAGGCATGACCCTGAAGTTAAGAACTTAACATGCGTTATGAGAGAACTTTGCCAAAAAAAGAAAAATCTCACCCCACTCTAACAGGGTTGAAATTGAAAATAATAATTTAAGGGAAGGTGAGTTAATGTGAGTTATGCTACCATTGTGAAAAGTGATGAATTAATGTTAAAAGGTTAAAGCTGATGTGACGCTGACGTGACAGTAAATTATAAGTTAACCGAAGGGCAACTTACCCAATGCTCTTAAGCACTCCTACATCAAACTTGTGCTATACCTGTATACTTATAAAACATTTTAGCACTTTCTTCTTAAAAAAATTTAGGGTGCGTTTAGTTGTAAAGAAATTCTTCATTTTTTCAAGAAATTTTTCATAAGAAAATGAAAAAACTGAAAATGCGTTCAGTTGCACTTTTTCCAACAATTTAAAAAAAAAGAAAAAAAAAATTGAATTTCTCATTTTCTAAATTTTAACTAAGAAATTGAAAAGTCCATTCTACCATTCTCACTTTTTTCCTTCTATTTTTTTTTTCTTAACTCCAAAAAAAACATAAATCATTCTACCTCTAATCTCTCGTGTCATCTCCACCGCCGACCGTCGCCGCCCCCACCCGCCGTCGCCACCACCGTCGCAATTTGAGGTAATCCTCTTATCATTTAAAAAAAAAGAAAAATATAACTCCAACTAAACGGGTTTATAAAATTTTCAACTCTTCTCTAGAGAAAAAAACTCATTCCCTTTCTCAATAAATTTAAAATTTGAAAAAGAAAAAAAAAAATCTACAACTAAATGGCACCTTAATATTTGCATAAATAATTTTTAAACATTATAAATTAAAAAAAAAATAATACTTACAATTATTTAATGCATAAATACATCAATTCAAAATATATAACTAATACACTTTTTAAACACCCTTTCTCTCAAAAGTAGAATTATATTATCAGTAAACGAACTGAACGTTCAGTGAACATTTCATGAACCGTTCGATAAAAAGTTCGTTTATGTTCGTTCGTTTATTAAATGAACGAACATGAACAATATTTAACGTTCGTTTAGTTAAATGAACGATCATGAACAAAAGTCTCGTTCGTTCATTTATGTTCGTGAACGTCCGATTAGACGTTCGTTAAAGTTCGTTTATGTTTATTTATCTATTTATGTTCATATATCATATCTTTTAATTTTATAATTTTAAAAATTTGTTTGTTTAAACAAAACAACACTTATAAAACAATATATTGTGAAGAATTCAATAAAGTTTATGTTTGTTTGTCTATTTTTATTTATGTTCGATCGTTAATGTTCGTTTAGCGTTCGTTTAGTGTCTTAATGAACGAATATAAACGAATATGAACAGTTCATTTTCTTAATAAATGAATGAACAAGAAAATTTGTTCATTTAAGCGTCCGTGTCCGTTTATTTGTCCGATTAAAATTAAATAAACGAACATGAACAGGGCTCCGTTCGTGTTCGTCCGATTCATTTACAGCCCTAGGTACAATCTAAGCAAGCAACTAATTTAAAAAGTTAAAGAATCTTTGTTTTTTTTTGTTTTTATATGACACCCCTCACTAAGCTAAGATTTAATAGTAACAAGTCTTCTGTTGTTTGAGAAACTTTCTAACCAAAGTCTTGCTTAAGACATGTAAGATAGTATGTGGTGTATATTGTCAGATTATTAGTTATCGTTTTAAAATCAAAATAGTAACAAGTCGTTAGGCATAAAAACTAGTAATTTGTTCATCTTAATCTTGAATTGTTTTTTGGTTTTAAGGAAGGAATAATTCATCAATGCTAAGTTTAACAAATTTTTCTTTACTTATTGACCAAAATAAAATTGCTGAATTTTGTAGGCTTGTCTAGCGACATGCATTATTGTAAACTATATGATTATCCACACAGAGCAGCGATAATATATTGTAGTATAAATTTGTGTTTGCGTGTGTTAATATCTTTTTTGTTTTTATTATTGAATATATGGTGTGTAGTAAGTGAGGGTATGAGAATTTATGGATTAAATTGTAATTAGTTATTTAAATAATAAATAGATGGCATTGTCGTTTATAAGTAACAGTATTTTTGTCGAACAACAATACTCATCATGAAAATTTTAAGCAAAATATGTTCTCATTGTATGTATTATAGACTAGGACCCAAACTTAACAAGAGCGTAAATTGCAACAAAAATGTTACTCATAAAAGTATATATGCACACACATAAAACAAAGTTAACAATTAACTTTCAAACTTCGAAATAACCAGACAAAAGGACTTTATGGTTGAACCATTCTATCATTGGTTCAAAAAAAGAAATAATTAAAATCTGAAGAATGCATAAAAGGTAGTTGAAGGAAACTTAACTTAACTTCAAGGCAATGGAGACCCTGCAACCAACAAACAACAACATTCCATCTCACACCCTATTAGGTGCATGAAGGGCACTTTGAATCTAAAAGGCAAACTACACACCCACCCCCACTCCTCTTCTATTAAAAAGAACCCCTCACCTTGCTACCTTTCAACATCCTACAACCCTTGGCACCACCACCACCCTCCCCTCTTAGTTCTCTTTGTGTTTTCCACCATGCAAGCTAGTGCCGGCCTAGTTGCCGGTTCTCACAATCGCAATGAGCTCGTCGTCATCCATGGACACGAAGAGGTACAAACATTAATTTGTGTGCAAAGTTAGAAATGGCTAAGAGATTTGTGATCAAGCTTTGTGTATTCATGAAATATGATCATCATGCATATGAGTGGTTATGTGTGTGTTATGTATAACAACTATTCTAGCTGTGTCACTCAATTATCTAAAACAAAAAACAATGTGATCGAACATATTTAGGTGTAAGTCTTTGAAGGTGGTAGAATTCACTATGATAAAGCTCTAGCAAGTCTCTTTAATATTTGTGTTACAACTATTTAGAGCTATATCTCTTATCTAACTAAGCTTGTCAAATGATCAATAAGACTATATAGGTTAAACCAAGTCCCATTTTCATAGGTGAAAATAAAGCTTTTCTAGGAAGATATATACTAACCTTTTGCATGGCAATTCGTATTTGAACAGCCGAAGCCTAATTTAAAGGACATGACTGGTCAAGTTTGTGAAATATGTGGTGACGAGATCAGCCTCACAGTGGATGGAGACTTGTTTGTAGCATGCAATGAGTGCGGTTTTCCAGTCTGCCGACCATGCTATGAGTACGAGAGAAGAGAAGGCAGCCAGAACTGCCCACAATGCAAAACCAGATACAAGCGTCTCAAAGGTAAATAACATCTATACGTTCTAACCAAAAGTTTGACCTCAAAAGTCAAAGTGTATATATTTTTAAGATTAACCGAATGCGATAAAAAATACTACCAGGTAGCGCAAGGGTTGAGGGAGACGATGATGAGGAAGATATAGATGACATTGAACACGAGTTTAATATAGATGATGAGCAGAACAAGAACAAGAACATTGCAGAAGCATTACTTCATGGGAAGATGAGCTATGGACGAGGACCTGAGGATGATGAAAATGCCCAGTACCCGCCCGTTATTGCTGGGCGCTCTCGATCTATAAGCATGAGCGGTGAATTTCCATTATCAAGCCAACCTCATGGAGAGCAGACACTTCATAAACGCGTGCATCCTTATGCATCGCCAGACTATGGTATATTTCTGATATAATAAGTTAGAACCGATCTACCTTGACAACATTATAATTGATTGCGGTCCATCGATAAAATTGGGTCGAGCCTATTCAAAATACAGTATAGTGACCCTATGAATTAATATTATTACAGGAAGTGGAAGATGGGATGAAAAGAAGGATGGAGGTTGGAAAGAAAGAATGGAAGACTGGAAAATGCAGCAAGGAAATCTTGGGGCTGAAATCGATGACACGGTTGATCCTGATATGGCAATGTATGTCTGTAACATGTTAGAAAATGTATTAAAGTTTATATCTTTTGTCGACTTCGATTTACAAAAATGGATCTTTTTTCATGTTGATGATGCAGGTTAGATGAAGCAAGACAACCACTTTCAAGAAAAGTACCAATTGCATCTAGTAAGGTTAATCCTTACCGGATGGTGATTGTTGCTCGGCTTTTTATCTTGGCTATATTTCTTCGTTATAGACTTTTGAACCCGGTGCATGATGCATTTGGGTTATGGTTGGCTTCTGTTATCTGCGAGATTTGGTTTGCGTTCTCATGGATCCTGGATCAGTTTCCCAAATGGTTCCCGATTGATCGTGAGACTTATCTTGATCGCCTTTCTCTAAGGTACCATATATCATCACTTTGATTATGATCACCATTACAAGTAGAGGTGCCATTTTCAAGTCAGTTGATGTTGGTTGTATTATTTGATTTTTATTATTATTTTTTTTCAAACTGGTCAACCAAAAACTTTAGCTAAAAGGAAAGGAAGTCAAAAGCTCCTAAAAAGTTTCTATTAGAAACTTTTTAGTTATAATCGACACATTAACGTTTTTTATAGCTGGAGAAGAACATGCTTGCGGGTCAACACCACCTGACCCAGTCCTATTTGACCCATAGTAAAAGTTGACCCGTTTCAACCCGAACCCATTTTGAACCACTACTAAACTAGCATAAGAAATAGAAACCAGAGCTCATTTATTTTGTAATGCAGGTATGAGAGGGAAGGTGAACCAAATATGTTGAGCCCGGTGGATATATTTGTGAGTACAGTGGATCCGTTGAAGGAACCTCCCCTTGTTACAGCTAACACAGTTTTATCAATCCTAGCTATGGACTACCCTGTTGATAAAACATCATGTTACATATCTGATGATGGAGCTTCAATGCTTACCTTTGAATCACTATCAGAAACTGCAGAATTTTCCCGAAAATGGGTTCCATTTTGTAAGAAATTCAACATAGAGCCACGAGCACCAGAAATGTACTTCTCTGACAAAATCGATTACCTTAAAGATAAAGTTCAACCCACATTTGTCAAGGAACGCCGAGCCATGAAGGTCTTAACAAAGTTATTCATGATGTTTCACACCTTATAAACATGCTAATCTGTTTACCGTTTTAATATTTATTTTCATGGGTTGCAGAGAGAATACGAAGAATTTAAGATTAGGATCAATGCACTTGTAGCAAAAGCTTTGAAAGCACCTGCAGAAGGTTGGATCATGCAAGACGGGACACCATGGCCTGGGAATAACACGAAAGATCATCCTGGAATGATTCAAGTCTTTCTTGGTCAAAGTGGAGGCACTGATGTTGAAGGAAATGAGCTACCTCGTCTTGTATATGTTTCCCGTGAAAAGAGGCCTGGTTTTCAACATCACAAGAAAGCTGGTGCTATGAACGCCTTGGTAAACATCATGAAAATTGCATTAGTAAATTCTCGTGTCAAAGTATAAGATATCAGAAAGAATGTAACAACTAACAAGTATATGATTTTCATGGATTTTTTTTATTTTTTTCCTTTTGATTTGCAGGTCAGAGTCTCTGCTGTTTTAACAAATGCACCGTTTATGCTGAACTTGGATTGTGATCATTACTTAAACAACAGCAAGGCTGCACGAGAGGCAATGTGTTTCTTAATGGACCCACAAATAGGGAGAAAGGTCTGCTTTGTTCAGTTTCCACAAAGGTTTGACGGTATAGACAGACATGATCGATATGCCAACAGGAACACAGTCTTCTTTGATGTGAGCACTTAAAATATACACAAAATTTCAATAACAAGAAATGATTCTATATCAGGTACTCATTTGATGCATGTTTCATCTTTGGCAGATTAACATGAAAGGTCTAGACGGAATTCAAGGGCCAGTGTATGTCGGAACAGGATGTGTATTCAGAAGACAAGCATTATATGGCTACGACCCACCAAAGGGTCCCAAGAGGCCGAAAATGGTAAGCTGTGACTGTTGTCCTTGTTTTGGACGTCGCAAGAAGAACCAAAAGCATGAGAAACATGGAATGGGAGGAGATGTAGAAAACATCCAAGGTATTTTGACGATCTCACCCTTCAACTACTAACTAAAATTCCACCAATGTCTTATAATATATGTGTTTCTGTTAATCAGGATACGACGATGATAAGGAACTTTTGAAGTCTCAAATGAACTTTGAAAAGAAGTTTGGACAATCGGCTATCTTTGTCACTTCAACCTTAATGGTTGATGGTGGAGTTCCACCATCTTCAAGCCCGGCCTCGCTTCTGAAAGAAGCCATTCATGTGATCAGTTGTGGTTATGAAGACAAAACAGAATGGGGTTTGGAGGTAAAACCATCATTTTTATGATAATTGTGTGACTTTTCCTACTCGTGAATAGTTTCATACTAATAAAGTTTCTTTGCAATGCAGTTGGGCTGGATTTACGGGTCTATCACAGAAGATATTTTAACAGGTTTCAAGATGCATTGTCGTGGTTGGAGATCCATATATTGTATGCCAAAACGACCTGCATTTAAAGGGTCTGCTCCTATCAATCTATCAGATCGTCTTAACCAAGTTTTACGTTGGGCTCTTGGTTCAGTTGAAATCTTTTTCAGTCGACATAGTCCATGTTGGTATGGTTACAAAGGGGGTAATCTTAAGTGGCTCGAAAGGCTTTCTTATGTGAACACAACGGTCTATCCCTTCACTTCTCTCCCACTCCTTGCTTACTGTACCCTCCCAGCCATTTGCTTGCTCACCGGGAAGTTTATTATGCCTGAGGTGCAAACATAAAATATACAACTTAACTTCTTATATACTTTAATATATTCCACCATTCATTGCTATAGCTAGCTAACTATTGTTCTTTTTAAATGGTATAGATAAGCACATTGGCAAGTCTATTTTTCATAGCTCTTTTCCTTTCAATTTTCGCAACTGGCATTCTCGAGCTCAGATGGAGTGGAGTCAGCATAGAGGAATGGTGGAGAAACGAGCAATTTTGGGTCATTGGTGGTATATCCGCTCATTTGTTTGCAGTTGTACAAGGTTTACTTAAAATTTTAGCTGGAATAGATACCAACTTCACAGTCACATCAAAAGCAACAGAAGATGAGGATTTCGGGGAACTATACGCTTTTAAATGGACAACACTCCTTATCCCTCCAACTACTATCCTGATCATTAACATGGTTGGTGTTGTGGCGGGAATATCTGATGCAATAAACAACGGATACCAATCATGGGGACCACTATTCGGGAAACTGTTTTTCGCATTTTGGGTGATTGTCCATCTTTACCCGTTCTTGAAAGGTCTTATGGGAAAGCAAAACAGGACGCCGACTATTGTGGTTATATGGTCTATTCTTTTGGCTTCTATCTTTTCGTTGCTTTGGGTACGAATTGATCCATTTGTGTTGAAAACTAAAGGACCGGACGTCAAGCAATGTGGACTCAATTGCTGAAGTGCCTTTTTTTTTAAAAGATTTTCTTAAGGTTTTTGTGATCCAGGAGTGACAAGTTTTGTTCATCTTATGTATTCAATTCTTAATATCAACTGAAGGAAGTTATTATTAATGGTTTAAGCAACTTCTAAGGTTTTATATTTGTTCAATGATCAGTGAATAGCTTGAATTGTGTTAAGGATGTTGGATATATTACATGAATGAGCATAAATGGCTAAGCATTATGTAACAATGATCAATAACACATTATAGCATTATCATTTTTTTGTTTTTTTTATTTTATTTTATTTTTTTGTGCAGAGTTATAATGATTTACAATGAGAAACAACCACAAATAATTGTATAAAGTCGAACAGATACTATAGCTAGAAATAAATGACTGTTTTCGCAACCACCAAATAGTGTGTAGTGGTAAGTCACTTGACCTCCTCGCAAGAGGTTAAGGATAAGGTACACATTTGAGGGCGGCTATAGGATACACATTTAAGCCGCGTACATACGAGTAAAAAAACTCGCCCTCCCAGTAAGTCATTATTGCTTGCATTATGATCAAGTATATTCGAATGGTTAACTGATCAAGGAAATAATTTGGACATTGATAGAACCATATAAATATCCTAAAATTATGAAGAAAATAATAATAATAATAATAATAATAATAATAATAATAATAATAATAATAATAATAAGGATTGAAGAATATAAGAACAATACTTACTTGGTGTTTTAGAATCGGGATTGCTTAGAAAACATACCGGATGTTTGGGAATTGGTTTTACGAGCCTCAAAGATTTTGTTCATGTACAACTTTGAATTTTATATAATTTGATGGAATTCTCCTTTATTTGGATTTAAATGAAAAAATTATATTCATCCAGATTTTCATTCGTAACGGAAAATGATTTGTGTCTCTCAAAATTTAATTCACTTTATTATTCTTAGAGCAGGCAAGGAATAACAAATGTGCAAAGATACAAATTACAAAACTCGTTATTCCAAAAAAAAAAAAAAAAAAAAAAAAAAAAAAAAAAAAAAAAAAAGGAAGTCTCTTATGTGTTTTTTGTGAAAAATGTAAAAGGAAAAAGTCACATGGAGAGTCAAAGATCTTACATGAAGTAGAGATACACAAATGGGTTAAAGCACGAGCCCGGCCCGAAGCTCGGTCTGGCCCAACAGGCCTAAGTGGTCCTTATATTTTTTACCAAAACCTGGTTTGGCCCGGGCCTGGTCCGACCAGGGCTAAACCTGAAAAAGCTCGTGCCTGAAAGCTTGGGATTTTGTTGTTAGAGAGTTTTTATTGTGCAATTAATATGATTTTTCATAATTTGTAACTTTTATTTATTGTTATAGAGCTTTTAATGTGCATTTAATGTGATTTTTTATAATTTGTAACTTTGTTTTGTTATGTTTTAGTAAATGTATTTACGAATGTTGGATAATGACTACTATATTATTATTAAAAAAATATATATTAAAAAGCCCGGGCCGGACCTTTTCGGCTGAAATAAGCCTAATATTTGATTAGAACCCGGGCTATTTTAAACTATAAAAGCCCGGGCTCTCTTGACAGAAAAAATAGTGATATTCGTATAAGTTTACTGATAGCTATCGAACTGTTATTTAAGGAATAATTCGACGACAAAAATCAACAAATGAAACAATCTATTGAAACCAAGTTAAATTCTACTGTAATTTTCTTACTCTCATTTGCATAGAAAGAATGAAGCTAGAGCCACTGCATTGCCATTGCCATTGCCATTGCCATGGATCCATTAACTAGTTACATTCTCCACAATCACCCTCAACACCCCTCCTAAAATAAGGGGAGAAAAGAACCAAACATGAAAAAAGAAAACTATACACTCTATATTAGCGACACACCACGCATCCTTGACGTATATATTTTTTTTGCTTAGGCAACATAACGAAGTGAAGTTAGTGTTGGATGGGGACGAAGACATTGACGTGTCCCTTAGTTATTGGCAAATCATTCACTCTTTAACTGTACGAGATGTGTCCTAAGGCTGTGTTCCTTTACCTGTACATAATCAAGAATCACAAAAAGTAAATAAATAAGAACGGACAGTAACTTTTAATTGCATTCCCTCTAAGTAATTAGCTAGTAGAATTATGTTTGGGGGACTAGTTGTACTAACAATGACCAGTCGACCATGTTTTTCATCAACAAGCTTCCTGATGGTCCCATCTTACGACATAACCTCTAAAGATTCGACTATATGCCCCATTTGGCAACATAACGTATATATATATATATATATATATATATATATATATATATATATATATATATATATATATATATATATATATATATATATATATATGTGTGTGTGTCCTTGTCCAAGTAGAAATTTCCATGGAAAAACACGTATTTGCCACATTAGAGTACATGCAAATTCATTATTGAACAAGAAAAGTACCAATCACAGCTGTCAATGGCGAAAAATAATGATTTTGGTAAATTAGTTCACAAAATATGAATGGGGTATGCATTCTATTCTGTAATATAGCCCAAGTTAGTGAAACAACAGGGTTCTATCTCCCGTGTTAATGTGTCACAATAAATATTCTGTCCGTACTTAAATACCACAATTTTTGTTTGATATATGGTTTAATAAAAACATTCACTGAATATTAAACAACCAAACTACAAATTGTGAAAACTTTTAGGCGTGTGAACACAATAACCATAACATTGTGGATTTAAACGTCGGATGTGTGTGTGTTATTTGCCGTGTAAAAAACGAGTGAAATTTTTGGCAAAAATAGGAAGTGTTTGAGAGCAATATCTTCTCATGAGTCATGACTATCAATTAGAATTGACAAGTTGGCTGGTGTACCACTTGAATTATTTTAACAATGGGAGGAAAGACAAACTACCCGGTTAGAAAGTGACATCTCATTAGGCACATAACCATTAAAAATTTAATGGCATATGGTATGATGGCAATTGGCAAAGGACCACCTGAGTGAAAAATAAAGAGTAGGGTGCCAATAGTTCATGCCCATAACTTTGTATCAGCTAAATGTACCTAATATACTCAAAAAGAGATTAGGTTTGTCCCCAAATTTTGTGGACAACTTTGCTAGGAAACCACGCCTTTGAGTCTTTGACACAATAATGCATCATGACTTTCTTTGTACACAAACTTGTTTATGGACATAAAGGTACTGCTTCTGTAATATGTAACATAGCTTTTACTAGTCCTAAGCATCCACAATGGGTCAAGTGGTTGAAAGCTTTTCACTATTCTAGAAAGTCTTTTAAAAGGGTTTTTTGCATTGCAACCAAAGCTTTTCAACAAAGACTTGGTAAATCTCAAGTCTTTCATTCAAGCTTTGGTCATTAAATGTCTCATGCATTAAATGCATCAAGTCTTAAAGACTTGATGCATTAGTGTAAATGCCACGGTTGGGCCCCACCGACCGGGTTAATGGCAAATCACGGTTGTCCTTAAAGCAAGAAAAGCAAGGGGGCTCACCCGGGTTAATATTTTTCATGCCTTGACCCTTATATGTACCTGGGGACCCTTTTTACTTGTTCAAAGTTAAGCTTAATGCAATAAATGTAATAATTACCTGCAACGAAGATGCTGATGCCATTAAAGCTTCACATTCATCAAGCAGGGCTTTTTCTTGTGCTGCTACAGTCACAAGTTCGGAAACCAGCCAATTTGATTCTTCCAACTGTAAAAAGTAAAAATGGTTATTAACAAGCATCAATGAAATGTCACCAAGTACTACACATATTCTTGCATAAGTCCTGCTTCTAACAGTTGTTACAATCGTAAAAGGTGTAAAAAAAAAAAAAAAAAAAAAAGGACTCAGTGCACAAATATATACAGGTTCTTTGAAATTTCATTCAGTTTAACATTTAAAATAAAGAAAATCCTCACTCTTGATAGTGTAGACTGTAAGGAGGATCCCATTGTGTGCATTACTTGCATGGCTGAGTAAACAGCTGACTTCACACTTTGAATGTCTGCCTGTGGATTAAAAAAAATACAAGTGTTAGATGCATAACAATTACACAGTGATCTAAACAAGATGGTAGAAAATGACATACAGTTGCATAGCCAGTGACAGGAAGCCGTAGAGTGCTTGCTTGCAGATCTTGAATAGCACCATGTACCGCAAAACTGTGCTCTCTTTCTATCGCAGACCACTGGTTGAGGTAATCAATCTGAGACAGAGACACCGACATAAAGATCATCAAAAACTTATGTCACGATATTATGCAATAAAACAGATTTACTAATTGCATTCGTTTTTTATTTACTATTTAATGATCAACATCAAATGGTATCCTTGACTAAGTAATATATTTCCTCAGGATTAAACTATAAACAGTTCTTTAATATTCCTCTTATGCCTCTACAGTCCGATTAAGTAATATGTTTCTGCCTAAATGTAATGACAGATTAGAAATGAAGAAAATGCATTACTTGCTGGTTTAAAGCCATGTAGAGCTTTAGCTGCAGTTTCAGTTGACATATCTGCATCCTCTTTGAAGCTACTGAATCTTGGAGTTGCAACATAGTTCCCTGAGCATTAATTAAAGATTTCTGCATAACGAAATAAGATATCGTAAATCTCGAGGCTTTTCAAAATGCAATCAATTATTCAAAAAAAAATGTGGTAAGAACAAACCTCAGCAGTCACTTTCTGATAATTTAGCATAGCTTCAGAACTAGCGTTAACAAACCGCCACTGCACCTGTCTGTTATATAGTAACCGTAGATGGTGAGCATCTTCTATGCGATTTGCAACATTCTTCCCCTTTTTTATATCGGCAGTAAATGAAAGAACAGAAATTGGGTTCGAATTGCATAACTGTCTCGAAGGACTAGACGGCCTCATGTGATTAGGACTGACCCCTCTAGAGGGTGCAGAAACCATGGCCCGTGGTCTAGACGGACTCGGCCCTCGTGCAACTCCAGACAACTTATTTGGCAAATATGATTTACTTGTATCATCAGGCAATGACATTCTTCTAATATTTGGGGTGCTAAATCTTTTAATACTTTCATCACAAAGATCAATACTTTTGTTTAAAACATTAGAACCCGTTCGGCTAGGCCACCGATGCAATCCATCCGACGGGGGTTTAGAATTTTCCAACTGATCAATGGTGTTTTTTCCTTTAAGAGGACTTCTCTTTCGCTCCGGTGTAGCTTTTCGATATGTAGGTGATGAAACAGTCTGTTTATGCGCTACATTCAAAGACGGCTTCAAACTTCGATCATAAACAGGCTGAGGGGGTGGCTTCTCCTTTTTACTAACTGGCATTGAAAATGTATTAGACTGGAACGCAACACTTAAACTACGCATTCTCGAAGGCCATAACGACTCTGGCATTTTATTACCACCGGTCTTTCTTGCAGCCAGTTCAGTGTGTACACATGTTTCTTGGACAGGAGTTGAAGGGGATGGTGGCGTTGACGTTTTCTGTGGTGTTGGTTGCCTCCTTCCAGTTGACACAGCTCGTTTTGTAACCGGTACTGATGACGTAACATCTCTTGTGGTGTTTGGGGATGGACAACGTCGTGGTGTAGGTGATTTGTATCGCGAACTGACTTCTCGACTAACAGGCTGGTGAACTCTTCCATTGCTCTTTTCACTAAACAATCGTGGTTTCCTAGTATCTAATACTTGATTTGATTCATATACCTCCATCCACTCTATTCAAATTCAACCACATTGATGTCCTCTATCAAAACCACCCCACAATTCCACCAAACACTTAAAAAAAATGATGGGTTGTTCTTACTTCTTACTTTTCTGCTATGCTTCCACTATATCAGTAAACACAACATGTTATCATGAATAAAGAAAAAAGTGCTAAAAAAAGTACACATCTTTACAGGCAACTAGATCTATAATGGTATAAAACCTTTTTATAAAACTGAAACAATTAAAGCAAATGAGTATCTTTGAATTTATCACACACCAAAAAAATGATCATATCATAAAATTTTACCTAACAAAAATTATATTAAAAAAGAATTTTAAGGGTGCATAGGATAAGAAAGAC
Organism: Artemisia argyi; assembly: GCA_030686995.1. Lineage (NCBI taxonomy): Eukaryota > Viridiplantae > Streptophyta > Magnoliopsida > Asterales > Asteraceae > Artemisia > Artemisia argyi. The sequence goes on along the minus strand of CM060677.1, from coordinate 122,441,430 downwards.
AGTGCTAAAAAAACACAGTTTGAGTGTGTGTACCACCTGTGGTCACTTTCACGGATATGCCATGGTCGACAGGACTGAAAGAAAAGGAGTTGCAGAGTAATGGTGGATATTCACACACCTACAATATAAATATAAACATTTATGAAGAAAACAACCAAATTTATTATTTGTTTGTTTGCATCTTAGTAAGTAGTATTAAAATACTGTATCAGAATCTTGTCTACAAAATATTTTGGAAAATAAATTCAGATATCTACCTTTTGAACATTTACAGTCAATGTTGAACTTTAAATATATAGTAGAACTATATAAGTGCAGTCTAGATTATGTGAATATGAAGCATGCCATAATGCATATATAATCATGGGATTATGAAAACATCCATGTGCTAAAAAACATCATTGTCCCTCATCCTTGTTAGTTTTTGTTCAACTAATGATGTATAAAAATATGTCAAAATCTGGCCCACACTCTAAGTAACATCAAAATCTAAATCTACATCTAACAACTTCTAAACCGACTTGTTTTACTTTCAGATCAAGCATCAATAGTGGATTTGATTAATGGTCATTTATGTTGCTTGTTAAGCTTCATATTGGTACACCAATTAATTTTCAATGCACAAACCTTATATAATACTCCATATTCAGAAGTCAAATGCCACATGTAGGAGTACTACTTTTTCTATTACTTGTCACGGTTTGTTTAAATGTTGTACTAGTATCTATTTTATTTAGAATCCTTATTGCTTATGTATCAAGGGAGAGTTTGATATTGTGTTTTCACAACAGATCGATTATGCCTTGTTTTCTAAATATTTTTCAAAACGCAGATTTATTCTTTTCCAAAACTGCATTTTGTTTAATGAAACTCAAAGCGCGAAGGCAATAACCATATTTTCTACCTTAAAAGACAATCTTTAGCACCCTCACAAAATAATCAAAATCACATAATAATAATAATAGTAATAAAAATCATTCATCATTTGCAAAACATACTAATTAAACGGGGTTTTGCTAAGTATAAAACTTTAAATAATAAAAATCATTCATCGACAACTTTAAAAGCACAACAATCACATAACCAATTTCAATCTACGAGCTCTAGCTATGGTAACAATAAATATGTTTAAAGGTGTTGACGCATCAGCTTAATAGTTAGAATAAAACTAACATAACACTAAGAATATCACTGACATAACACTCAAAAAAACTTTTACCCGGCATGTTAATATTGAAATCAATTGGGAGTTTGGGACCACTATACACATACAAACATACACGTAATGCATTGTTTGTAACAACACGTCTCACATTGTTACGAAATATGACATTCAAACTCCTTGTAAGTCTAAAGTAATGGGCTATAGACATAGTTCATGGTTTTTGTCTTTGAGTGTCGTTTTGCCCCCATCAACTTTGGCCAATAATTTCAAGAAAAACGTACACTCAAGCCACTACGATAACTTCAAAGTTGTTGAGAAAATAACATTAAAAAAAACCCTACCACACCCGGTGCTCTAGTAACACATTAAAATTTGTTCTAATGATTTAAAAGCTAAGAACCGACTAAGAAACCTGAAATTATGTACAAATACAATTTTAAGCTCCGCCGCTAGCCTTTTTTGTATTGCAAAACCAACTTTTTTGAAAACAATAATAACACCAGTAGTAAATATTTCCATGAAGCACACATGCATGAGGTAGTGTCTGGTATCACAGATTTCTGTCTATTATTTCCGCAACACTGCCGAACTATCAGAGCACCGGGTGCAACAACAAGCATTTGCCTCCCCATTCGGGCCCCACCATGCCACATCACCAAAACACCTCAACTTCAACTAACCACAACAAACCCCCCCTCACCAAACAACAAACCTCAACTTCCCCATTAGGGCCCCACCTCTTACACATTTATTTATTTTATTCATTTCATTAAATAAATTAAAATAAAAAATAATATAAACAAACAACAACATACTTCTCCACCACCATCCCACCATTTTTTCCGACCACCCTCCACCACCATCCCACCATCACAAACCACCATAGTTCTCCACTCTCACCACCATCACATGAAACAAACCCAGATCGAAACAAACCTGCCATTGAAGAACGAAACCCAGATCCACCACCATCTCACCACCATCACATGGAAGAACGAAAACAAATGAAAGAAACCAAACATATGGAAGTAAGAAAGAAAGAAAAAAATGAAAGAAACCTGCCATTGTGTCAGAAAGATATCTCGCCGTGGCCACGGCGAGATGACCAACGGGGAAGAACGGCGAGGGGGGTTTGGTGTGGCGGCGAGCAACGGCTCGCCGTTGGAAGTGCCACCTCGGACGGCGAAGGGTGGTTCGTCGTCTGCACCCAGTGCTCTCAGTGATCAATATTAAATATTAAAAATAAGATCTGCCCATAGTGTTTTTCTCATCACAAAATACTCTCGGTTAGTGTAAAAATTCAAATTAAGATTCTAAACAATTTCACCATTAATGACATTAATTTCACCTCGTAACTGGTAATAATTCAAACATTAACAAACATAATTTGAAGCTTCGGCGGGATGTACACAATTTAAACGTAATAATAAACTAAATATAAGTTTTCTGACCTGTGATCGACGATGGAATATTTCGGTGAGGCTGGTTTTGAAGTTTAAGATGAATTAGTCAAAATTGACGTTTGAAAAGGATGAGAGTTTGTTATGAGAAGAGAAACGTTGAACGGTTTTACGGTCAGTTCTCGAGTTATTTCATTAAAGAAAAGGGAAGGAAAGTGAAAAGGTTTACTCCCACATTGTGTTCTCTAGTTATTTCATTAAAGAAAATGGAAGTAAAATGGAAGTAAAGTTAGTGTTATTTGGATGAATTTGTTTTACTTCCATTTCCGCCCAAATATGGGAGGAAAGTGTTTTACTTCCTTTTCCTTCCATTTTCTTTAATGAAATAACTCGAGAACACAGCGTTAATGTGGTAGTTTGTTTCTCTTTTTCTAGTGACGTAACTATCTCTAGAAATGAAAAGAAATTTAAAATAAATAATGAAAAATACTATAATCAAATAAGTCAATTTAAATTAGATGTATTTTTTAATCTTTTATATGATTGTTAAGATCCATCTTGATCTTATGATTTTACGATTTTACAATACTATAAAGTAAAAATGATATTGATCCTATGTAGTGAGATATGATCTTAACACTGATATTCTAAATATCACAAATGATATTCTGAATATCGCAAATGATATTATAAATATCGCAATTCAGAATATCACTACCACAAATGATATTCTGAATATCATAAGTAATATTTTAAATATCACAAGTCATTTTCTGAATATCACAAGTGATTTTCAACTAATGTTTTGTAACATAAAAATTACAAGTGATAGATATTCAGAAAATCACAAGTGATATTCTGAATATCAATTGTGATATTAAAAAACGTATGAAAATGGACGAAAATGTAAGAAAACAGACGAAAACATAAGAAAATCACAATTGATATTCAGAAAATCACAAGTGATATTCTGAATATCACTTGTAATATTCAGAAACGTAAGAAAACGGACGAATACGTATGAAAAAAAAACAAAAACGTGTCAAAGCGTAAAAACACGTATGAAAACGGACAAAAGCATATGAAAAATGGACAAAAACAAAAGAAAACGGATGAAAACGAATGAAAACGTAAGAAATCGAACGAAAATGTATGAAAATGGACGAAAATGGGCAAAAACGTAAGAAAACAGACGAAAATGTATGAAAGCGTAAAAACACATCTAAAAACAGACAAAAACGTATGGCAAATAGACGAAAACGAACAAAAACGGATGAAAACATATAAAAACGAATGAAAACATAAGAAAACATATGAAAATGGACATAGACGGGCAAAAACGGACGAAAACGTATATACACGTATGAAAACGAACGTAAACGTTTGAAAAATGATGAAAACGTATAAAACGGTCGAAAACGTTTGAAAAGAGACGAAAACGTAAAAAAACGGATGAAAGCATATGAAAGCGAATAAAATAAATAAAAATAAATAAATAAATAAAATCTTAAGTTTTCATATTTAATCTTAAGTTAATCCCACCATTAAATTAAACTAGATGGATGGTAAGGATTTGTCCCTTAGTAAACACCAAAATAAGAGTAAACATTTGAATTTTTCTTCTGATAACTTAATAATATATCATCGAAACTTATTCTTCTACAAGTGATTCAAGTCTTAATTTTTGGCATAAAAAAAATCATATCAATAAAATAAAACTCATTTCTAGTTAACCCCAAGTCCCTAACCTTAAAGGTTGTCACTAGCAAAATCATTTTTTTCATATGTTAAACCAAGAACCGAACCATACACTAATAGTTCTACACACGAGGTTTTCGAAATGAAAATGTTTGCCCTACGAGTTACGTTCACCTATTAACCATGGACACAATTTGGTAATTCAAATACTAAAGGTACGTTTAGATGGGTATATTAGGGAAATTTCATGACATATGCATTTTTTTTTAAATATCATATTTGGTATGTTAAGTGAAAGAATTTAAAATTCCATAAATTGGCAAAATGAGAAGAATTAGAATGTCTTTAAAAAGTAAATTGTTTTCAATTTACCTGTGATACTTTTTTTTTAAGAAATGACCAAATTGGACCGTACTATTTTTACTTTTCTCTTTTTTGTATTTTTTTGCTTTTACTTTTTTTTTTTCTCGTTTTTTTTTAAATCAAAGTATACCCGTCACTTACTAAAAAAAATTGCAATAACAAACACAAAGACAGAATTCAAAATACTATAAATTAATGTCAATCAAACATGTGAATGTTTTTTTAAATTATGAAATTTTAAGTCATCAAAAATTAAAACTTTCGGGATTGAAATTCCGAAATTTCAAATTCATGAACCAAACGGCACCTTACCTAAAGATATTTACGCTTAGTTGTGACCAAAAAATCATAAAAATAAAATAGGACTACCGGGGCCAACCACAAATCATTTGGTGATCAAAATGATGTTAAGGTCTATTTTCTATTGCTGTCTTTGCCATGTGGAGCTCAAGATTTGTACCTTTCATCCGGGTTTCAAGCATCAATTTCTATTTTTCTGTTTTAAATCGTCATAGATATTTGCATATATATCCACAAAGATAGAAAATTGCATATATTTCTAAATCAAACATAAAATTCATTATATTATATGCAAAACTTGTACAAACAATATATTTATATGCAATTATTCACTTTTAAAGTGATATATACGAAATTCTTAATATTTATTTTTAAGAAAAATATTCGGATAACATAAAGGTTGAAAAACTACAGTATTACGCAATTAAATAAGTTCATGCCTCACGGGGAAAATGATGATTTGTTAGCAATTTTTAAAAACCGGTTTTATAACCGGTCTAGTCAAGCTTTCGGTTCACGATTCAACCAATTTAACTGATAATTCAGCAGTTTTTTTTCTCAAAGACGGCTTCAGATTAAACAGCGCGGGTCAACTCATATTTTAAAACATTATTGGTTATGCATTTGTCACCATACTTTTGTATTTTATAAATGACAATCGATTTATATATATAGTTTTTGTTGCTAATGAAATACATTTAAGTTAAGCAATAATCTATGGGCGACACCTTTATTTTGAAGATGTTAACAATAAATTTGTATAAATCTAGACCTTTAATTATTGTATTGTTTGCCAAGGAAGAAATGACTTTTAAATAATAATTAATGAGTCAATTTGTAAGCTTTAGTCATGCCTTTGTGATACCGGTGCTTCACATTAGTTTGTCTAGTTTATTGGGCCCGATCTCAATACTTTATGTGTTTGAACTTTGAATTTGATTAAACATCTTTTTCCTAATAAAATAAAATTTCTAGTGGGGACTTTTTCATTTCAAAAAAATCAAATCATACCATATTAAGTAATAATTGAATTGTTATTATTTTTCTAAAAACAAATTTTGAATTTTAAAAGCTTAAATATTTCCAAATATGGCATAAAAAAGATATAAATTCGTTTTTACTTATTCATGTATCTAAAAGTCAAAAATACATATGTACTCAATATTTAATAGTTGATACTTTAGGACTAAACTGTAACATATTAAGAAAACACGCTCCGTAATCTTCCTTCTTCCTAGATGGCGTAAAAGAAAAAAACCAAACCATACCTAACTAACGACACAACAATCTATCCTATGAGTGTTTTCGAAAACCCTAAACTAAAAACACCCCACCTAAATCATTTGATCCCCTTTATTTTCTTCGATCAATATTCGAATTCCTTTTCCACCTGAATCATCTATTCCACTTTGTTTTCCGACATTCGAATTCGTTGCTTGGCTTTGTATTTTGGATGATTGTGAATATGGGTTATGCTTAAAGATTAGATTTTTAACATTAGGTAATAATTATAACTTTGATTTTGTTTTAATTTTGATTTTTTTGGTATTGAGTTTGATGAATTGCCTACTTTTGTTAATATAGATATGAGTTTTTCAGTTTGAGTAATTTGGAAATTTGAAGCTAGGGTAAAAATTTATGCGTAATTAAAATGTTTATGTTCAATCAGATTGTTGGTACCTAAAAGATTTGGTGTGCACACTTTTATTCTAGCATGTATGAAGGCTAATTTAGTTTGAGCAACAAATGGAACAACATGAAACCTAAAAAGAAATTATGCCTTTTTTGGAAGGATGCTAGATATTATGCTGATATTATTTGTTTGTGTGTATTTTTCGAAAGACTTATGGCTTTTCCTTCTTTGTAGAAATTATATTTAAGCTGATTAAGCATCATACCAGTTACCGAGTAATAAATTATGCAAGTCTTTGAGACCATAACCATTGTCGAAAAAGCATGCAGTACCTGTAGGGATTGAGCTACTCGACTGGGCACTTGATGTGAGGTGACTAGATGATGAGTGATAATTGGAAATTCTGAATAAGTTTGCAAACAGATTCTCAGTACATCTTAAGACGATATATGTGGAAGGCTCAGTTAATCCTGTTACATCCTAATATTGTGATCAGTAAACACATGTAAGCCCATAAATTCAAATTAAGCCCAAGATAAGGAGCATATAGTGACCTATAAAATAAGCCGAAACCTTAGCTCGATTGTGAGAAAAAAAAGTAAGACAACGACAAAAGCCTTAAACACATTCACATGACGAGAAAAACACTCATCTGCTCAATCCATCATAATATATTTTTTATATGATCTCTAATCGCTAACTATTTTATAGTACTTTATATCAACTGCTGGCTTACTTTTTTTTGCTGATATCTTATGTTTTTTTACATGTCCATGTTTTAACATGTGTTTATGTTTGCAATTTATTTATATCAATAAACCCAATGGAGATAGTGGCTAACTGTGTTATCCCTTACATGCATGATGGGTGGTAAGGCACTTGCATTTGGGGGAAATATTTCAAAAATTGAAAAGGTTGTATCTATGATCAAATTGGTAAATGAAACTGCTATTACATTTTGATTCTATTTTTTTAATATATTGGGATTTTTTTTATGACTATGTAGTCATTTTAGGCAGCTGATGCGCGGGGGACTATTGATGTATTGGTCAACAATGCATGTATATTTACACATATTAAGAAAGTGTTTCTTGCATTTGGTGTAATACTTACTCCTAATGTGTTGAATCTACCGCTAGGTGTGCACTCAGTAAAAATACATAAGTTCTCATGTTTTGTTTCAGTTTTTTATATTAACTTTTCTGAAATTGGAGAGCAATGAGTGGGTCAGTCCCTTTTGAAGAAGCATTAGCCGGGAGACTTGATCTCTTCAAACCTTTATTGGCGCGTGTCCATGACTTCCTTGAATAGTGGCTCCCAAGGTATTTTAACTTACTGTATAAGATCATTTAGCGAACAAAATGAGCTATAATATTTTGTATTCTCATGTTCTTTTGTAATTGGTAGACTTTCTCCTGGAATAAATGAATTGGTCCAAAAGTTATAGTTGGTCAAACGAACAAAGGCAGCTTCCTTAAGAACGATACAAAATGGGAATAAAGGCATTGTCTTTAGGTCAGTGGTCGGTAACGTTGTTGGCTGCCATCAAATGTCACTAAGTAATATTGAGGAAAGCTCAACGTCAACTGCTGCATGCTTGAATTCTGCTCTCTTTGATACCGAAAGCGATTGAAATGTATGTAAGTATATTCTTGATTTGATGCTTCAGTCTTTATGCATAATTTAAACTGTTTCATTCTTATTAGTTCTATATGCATTGAAGCTAATGATCAATGAGCAATACATGGTACTAATAATAAAAGCAAACTGCTCGGGGTGTCCAATAATGAATTGTCAATGGAACATTTATCTAAGACTCCGACTGTTCTACATAAAAAAAGGTTGCATTAACAAGGATGTTTGTTGTCATACTGTACCTCTATCTCCGGATCATATTGATATTGAAGAAAATGTTCGAACCAAAGAACGGATGTTTGAACAATGAGCCGTTGAAGCCACTGGTGTGACAATAACTGGAGATAATCCAGTTTAGAATGCAAGTATGTAATTGTGATTATGTCGTTAGCAATAATAAATACTTTAACTGGTATAACATGTAAAATATGGTTTCAGTTTTTCTAACCCTTTTAAACGTGTTGTTGCAGATACTAAACAAAAGCGAAAAATGATGTTTGTATCCTGGTATGCCAGTAATAGAAACAGCCTTCAAACTCTTCAAAGTAAGTAAAGTGCCATTTAATTATCGCATATAGCATATGGTTAATACTATAAATTAATTTATTTTCTTTAAATCGCCGCTGCAGCAACTCCAACCCAAACACCAGAGAAGGCTTGCCACTATTTTGCGTAAAAACGACGCTCATACGCGTCCTACATGCCACGGTAATCTAGGTTATACTTATTGCAACACACAACTTCAATAGTAGGTAATTTTTTTTATGATACTTGCTCGAGATTAAGTGGTCACTTTCAGTTAACCCAAGATACTCAATCAAATTAATGTCAACCATTTTCCTAATTCAAATATGTTAATTAGTCATTCAATCTCACGTGTTCGTTAAATGTGCATTTGATACGTACTGATTACGAATGTATATTACATTACATAGATTAAGTCCATGCTTAAACAAAGCCCATTATTCACATAATGGCTCAGACCATGGACAGGCCCAAAGGCCCCCATCTCACCACCCCTTGCATATCACCCTTATATATGATTATAGTATACTCAAAATATAGAGTGATGGTTATTTGCATTTTCTTAAAGAAAGATAACTGTAGTAGAAAAAGACCCAAAAGAGTCGTGCAATGTGTCTCAAAAGCAAAGTATTTGTTTCAAAGGCAACACAATCCCTGACTAAAAAGTAAAGCAAATCCTTCTTGAAGATAGTATGAAATTTTGTTTTTAAAGTTAAAAAAGAATTTGTGTTATGAACTAATTTTTTAATGTAATTAGCCTAATAAAAGGATTATTTCTAAATGTTTCTAAGAGTTTGAACTAAAAATAATAAATTTGGATACATGTAAAGCAGAAGGTGTTAACATAACTATTATTTGGCTATTTTCACTTTGATGTAATTAGTTTTTTTTTTTTTTTCCCATATCGAAAAAGAATCTTACGTTGGTTGCAGCTAATGACTTTATTTTCAGTTGTGAAGTTTAGTCCATTATACTATGAGACATCAAAAATTTTAAATGGGAATATAAGTAAACAAAAAACACCATTAATCGACTACAATGATAAGTTACATAGGTTCATGGTCAGGAGAGGTTCAATTAAATTTTCTGATCAAGTTTTTACTTTAATTTCTAAATTTCGTGTGGGTTGAGATCTTTATGTGAGATTGTTATTTTTGGTTTTTGTGGACAGCTGTAGGTGGTGTAATGGAGTCAAGTTGGGTAAAAGGTCAAAGAAGTTTTGGGAGTTAAAACTGGACATCTTTGTTACTTCAGTGAAAGTTGTGTTTTCTAGAAAATGAAAAAAGGAGTTTGTAAGTGTGTGTGTTTTTTGATATGGATCCATGATTAAATCATCATATACAAATGCAGGTAGTTGTAAGTAGTTGCAAGGATGGAGCCAGGAATTAGGAATAAGGGGGGCCGAAATTTTTTTCTCAAGCTAACAAAGTAATTTAACTAAAGATTAGGGGGTCATTTGCCTATAGTTGTGTCATATGCTTAAATTTTATAAGGTAAATAGCAAAGCGATTGGATGTGTTGGAGGGGGCTGAGCACTCCTGGCTCCCCCACTGTCTCCGTCTCTGGGTTGTTGTAGCAGAACTGAAGCCATACTGTTGGGCCATACCCAAACACTCTATAAAACAATCATGTAGTAAGTTTATGTGCTCTTTTGTAGGTATGTGTATGTGTGTGTGTGAGAGACAACGTGTGTCTAATTTTATGGGTCGTCTCATAACACATGTAAAATGTAATATTGTAGATTGAAAGATGAAGAAACACGAGAAATACATATTGCGTATATGGTGAGAACAACAGGATCTCAGCTTGGCGAAGGCTAAACCATTCAATTTGTTGCAAGTTAGGCTTGTCTTAACACCTTTCTCAAATCTAAAAGTGCCAAAAAGGTCATGATGGGTAGCGTGTCAAAATGGGTCATTTTTAGTACGGGTCGGGATGGTTTGGGCTGACTAACTTTTTTTTTTTTTGAACAAAGATTAATTTCATTTCATTTCAAACCTCAAAAAGGAGGAAGATACGACATAACAAATTACATCGAAACATAACCTCACAAACGGAGGAAGATAACAACATAACAAGTTTGGGCTGACTAACTTGACAACTAAAATTCATTCTCATAACCCCAGATATAATAACCAAATCTCTTTTAAAAAACCTAACATTAAAAACAATACAATCGAAACATTTTGATGTTAAAGAAAACTTTTAAAGATCATGAAAATCTTTATGTTTAACTTTGTCTTTGTTGGTTTTATATGTTCATCCAATTGTAAGAGTGGAGTTCTCGATTGAGGATGCCTTTTCAATTTTCAATGTGAATCAGAAATCAACAAAGCTGGTAATGACGTCTTTGTAAAAATCAACCATTCAATTAATGTTAGTGCTATAATTGAAAAGAATTTTATTGTTGACTGAGGTTAAGAAACCATTTAATGGATTATTTTATGTCTTCTCCATGATACAATGTCAGCTACGTTGAAGCATGAGTAAGAACAATTCTATTTGTATGCACGATATTAACTTAGATCTGAATAGATATATAGTGACCGACAAATAGGGCATGTTGTATTTTTTTCAAGTTCTTCATTCATCCTATTAACTTAGTTTAAACCAATGTAACCCACCTTGCACCACTTTATGATTGGTAAATGATCTTGATTTAATATTATTCATTCAGATGATATTTCATGCTTTGGAATATAATAGTGGCAAGTTGTTTCTTAATGACATATAAGGGACGCTATTTGGTTGCCTTAGAATATTAGCAAAATTTCCAAGAAAAAAAAATTGTTTAACGTTTCCATGAGAACTTTTATACATTAGTATTGTCAAGTAATGGAGTATTGTGTTGCAAGACTTGATTTAGCAATGTTTGATGCCATTTTCGATGAGTCTGCCGGTGGAATTCCAGTTGATCATGTATGGGATCCCATACGATTTCCTTTTGTGCTTTTTTGTTATTTTAAGAAATATTATATTATTTGCAACTCTCTTTGTATTAAGTTTTCCTTTTGTGTTTTTTTGTTGTTTGATCAACGAGTAACTATTGGTATTTTCTCACTTTTAGGTCCTTATTTGAACCTTTAAGGGTATGCTTAAAAAAAAGTAGAAATTTTATTTTTGGTAGCAATAATAGCCAAGGTTTCCATTGCCATATGCATGTAAGATTTAATATGCATTTTAACTAGAAAACACAAAAACATTTATAATCGTAATAGAAATCATATAAAGTAAAACACATATTTGACACAAAAGTTAGTGTTTAGTCAATTAATTGATGATTGTTTAATTGCAAATATCGCGACTGTAGATTTGATATAAAAGAACAAAAGGAAGGTTGATAGTGAATAGTTTGGAATAGTTCTTCATTGTTACAGAGTTTTTATAATAATAATACGGGTTCTTATAGAAAACACATTCAATTCACATGACCGAATGCGTAACACTAAAATACAAACCAATGTAACCCAACTTCGATTTTGATCATTACTAACATCTCACGCACGTCAAAAATTACCTCTGGAATATTAATGAAGACTTTTTCCAAATATCAATTATAATACGACTAGAAAAATATTATTGCATTTCATTTTGCTTGAATTATGAAAGATAATTTTCAATACAAAATCATTACATAAAAAGTAAATACATAAAAACATATACATATAACATTAGTTATTTTTAATACATCAATTAAAAGCATACGTTAATTTGTTTGTATTTTAATCGATAATAATATATAATTAAAAGTTTTAGTAAAAACCCCGTGCGTGCACGGGCATTATAACTAGTTAGAGTATGATAGCATATTAGCAACATCAAGATTCGGGTCATCACATTTGTTAATTTGTTTATTTTCCCTTTAATACAGAAAACTGAATTTTGATCCTTAATTTGGGTTTAACAGTGGAACAAAATTATTATTATAATTATATGATAACTACTATATACATATCATGAACAATGTTTGTGAGTGCTTATGAATAGTAACAAAAATAATAATATAAAATTGCTAAACTTATCTATACTACTTATAATGGAGATTTGGTCAACAAGTCAATATGTGAAAAACTGAAATTAATGTATTCCCCATTTTACCCTTGGATACCCATATATAAACCGAACCTTACTCATTCTCTAACCCAAAACACACACACAACAAATTACTCCCCTCTCTATCTCTCTTTCTCTCTCTCTTTAACCACAACCGAACTCCATCTCCGCCGGACTCCTTCACCACCTGCCGCCCACCTCCGTACCCCTCCACCACCCGTTCTCCACCACGAAAACCATCACCACTCACACCACCAACAACCTACGCCGCCACCACCGACTCCACCTCCACCGGTACTTATAAACAAACGCACCACAACTCTATCACCACCACTCGACCCCACAACCACCGTACGCTACTCCCACCTCATGCCTCCACCGTAGACCATGAACAACGCCAACCACCACAGAAGCCCCGTCGCCGAAATCTTAGAGAAAGGTATTTTTCATATCTAATGTTTTTTCTTATCGATCTATCTTTATTTTTTTTATAGATCTAAAGGTTTTTTTTAGTAGATCTATCTTTATTTTTTTTTATAGATCTAAAGGTTTGAAGGTTATAACATATTTTCTTAAGGTTTTGAAGGGTTTTTATTTTATTTTTATTTTTTATTTTTTTTTTGTTTATAGATCTATGCATATTCTTAACGGATCTATTTATTTTGAATAGTTTGAAGATGATTTCCGACCACTGCTATTGACGGAATATTCCGATGCCGCCACCGGAATATGCGTTGCCATCGCTGGATATGACCACGAGCGACGCCATCCTAGCCGAAACCATCAGTCAAAGGTTTTTATTTTTGTAGTTCTTTTTGTTAGATCTTTATAGTTTTCAAGTTTTGAAGTTTTATATTTAAAGATATATATTTACCTTTTCGAGCTTTTTTATAATGAATCAACATGTTTTTTAGTGCCCCCGTTGTTGCCTGAATTCAGTGCCTCCGTTGCCGCCGGAATCCTTGACACTGCCGTCACCGAAGCATGTTGCGGTCTCCTGGTTTCTTATTAAAGTTTGTGGATATCTTTTTATTATAAAATTTATCATGTATTTATGAGTTTGTTGGTGATTTTTATTTTCATATAAAGTTTGTGTATTTGGTTCTTTTAAAGTTTATGGATAGATTGTTACAAGACTTGGTATATAATTTTGTTGTAATTTACTTAGGCTATGTTTGGCGCGGAGCTTTTTTGGAGCTTTTTGGGGTAATGAGCGGTGAGAATGAGCTTTTTTATTTTTGATGTTTGTTTGGCATGAGAGCTATGGGCTTTGCTATTTTTTAGGAAAGCTCATTTTCCCAATGCTTCTTTATGAAGCTGTGAGCTTTTTTGGCTACTGCTCACAGCTACTGCTCACTGCTACTGCTCAATGCTACTGCTCACAGCTACTTTTGCCAAACATAGCCTTAGTGTAAAGTTTGTTGTAATTTGAATTTGATTTGTTTGTTGTTTTTGTCGTAATTTGTTGGTAAATTGTTGATAAACCGGTGTATATTTTTGGTAAAGTATGTTACAATAAAAAGTTATGCAGATTATTTATTTAAATTTGAGATTTTCTTTTATAAAAAATTTGAGATGTTTAAAATATTTTTAATATGAAAGTTTCAAATTTTTTGAATTTGGAATTATGTGATAGCTTTTGAAAATTTTGAAAAATTCAAACTTTTAAAATTTGAAATACGTTTGAAAGAAGTTACGAGTATGTAGACTTTTGAATTTAAAATTTTTTAACTTTCGAAAAATTTAAATTGTAAAAGTGTTAAACTTATTTTTAAACACTAAAATTTGAAATAGTCTAAAAAATGCTCAAAATTTTAAACAATCTTATTTGAATTAACATGCTCACACATTGGTTGACATAGAACATTAAATGGAACAGCCATGCGTATGAACCTTGGAACTAGACAACCATTAAATGGAACATTAAAAAAACCACCCTCATCTCACTTCTCACTCTAAAAACCATTAGACTTAGTTATAAAGTTTATTTTGAAATTTAGTGATTTTTTTTAAACTTTTTAAACGTTTCGGAATTTTAAAAAAAATTGAAATATTTTCAACTTTTTAAAAAATTAAAAATTCGAAATTTTTTAAGTTTTTAAAAACTTTCGAAATTTATATAAAATTTGAAAATTTTGAAATTTTAAAAAAATTAAAATATTTTCAAATTTTTTAGAGTAAAGTTTAAAGACTTTTCTTAGTTTGGAGTAAAGTTTAAATTCTCGATTCAAGTTCAAGGATGAAAAAAATGGCAAAATGATGCAAGGACCAAAATAGCTGTTAGGAACTTGTGTATATTTCAGAGAGTTGAAACTTGAACCAAAAAAGCTGACACAAAGAGGAAGGCTTGCATAGCATAGTTTCAATCACTTCAAATGTTGTACAACTGGTTACCAAAGTTACAAATTCTCATCATCTAATTTTTTTTTTTTTTTTTTTTTTTTTTTTTTTTTAATCTGATTATTTACTTTTTCATTAATATATTTTGGTTTGGGTTTTTTTTGTATAAAATCGATGAGATTGGGAGCAAGATGTACCATGACAAAATAATGAAAGGCCGCAATGTGAATGTGGATTCTGTAATGAAAGGTGTTTTTGGACTGAAGAAACCAACCCAAAGGTAACTCTAAATCTTTGAGCATTTTAATAAGAATGAATAATTATAGCCCATGTATTACTTGAGATGTTTATGCCGTTGGCTGTATTGGTTCTCTTTCTACACGATCCCTCTTAAAGTCTATGTCCCCATACTTCAAGTTTGCCTCTTTTATTGTTTGTTCATATATTCAGAGGCCACCGATCTAAATAATGCAAGTTTCTCTTTTATTCTTCTAATCATGAGAAACTCAAGAATCTATTTAAAGGATAAGCAATAGATAACTTTCTTTGCGCATATCGTTAATTGGCTGCCCTAGGAACCGCTGCCGCTAGGGGCGGGTACTCGCCTATGTTAGAAAATGGATTTATTTTTTATATGATCTATCAAATGTGCATTGACACAATTTTTTTTTTTTTTTTTTTTTTTTATGGGCAGCTTCATCCTTCTACTCCACATTCACTTCCTCCACACCCTATTCCTTTTTTTCAATCATAATCTGATTAATTGGAATCGGGATAACGTCATTGTCATATCAAGTGATGACGAAGACGAGGAAGAAGAAAAACG
This sequence comes from Artemisia argyi, assembly GCA_030686995.1. Taxonomy (NCBI): domain Eukaryota; kingdom Viridiplantae; phylum Streptophyta; class Magnoliopsida; order Asterales; family Asteraceae; genus Artemisia; species Artemisia argyi. The sequence goes on along the minus strand of CM060677.1, from coordinate 122,425,492 downwards.
AGTCAACCCATCAATCTTAGAACGTTATACGAAACACTTACCACAATATCGCATATCGTTAATTGTCTGCCGCTAGGAACCGCTGCTATGCGCGGGTACTCGTCTAGTTTTATAAAAGAGTATTGCTACACTCACCTACAATTTACAAAAAATAAGCCACACAATGACATGGCGCGCACTGATTTGTGCATTTTTTGTCAACTTCTCTCTCCTCTCTCTTACTAAACCAATCAGCGAGTGCCATGTCAGCGAGTGGGTTTTATGAGTGGGGTTTTTTGAGTGGTTCTAGCAAAATTCTTTATAAAAATATATGTTGCTATGTGATGAAGCATATGAATAAAAAAAATTATAAACCTTTAAATAAGGTTATTTTAGTAAGGTTATTGAATTATCTTAGTTTTAACCTTTCAATTATTTGCTAATGAAAAAATATTTGCAAGTATTATCTTATTTTAAATATATAGTTATAATCACTTCTCACAACTTCTTATTTTAATTTTCTTCACGCTGGATCCTTTCCCGATATACAAATATAATCTTTATATGTTTGTATGCTCGTATGCTACATGTTTCCATGTTTGCAGGATCGTAATGTAGCCGAAGGTGTTTTTTTTTTTTTTTTTTTTTTGTTTTGTTTTTTTTTTTTTTTTTTTAAGCAATCCATTTACTATCAGGTAGAGGTGATATTGTTTACGTCATATCTCCTCTATACAGGGACGGAACATATAAAGGGCCAAGGGGGGTTGTGGCCCCTCAAAATTTTTGACGCTATGTGCATTTTACACATTTTTATTTCTAGTTTTAGTCATTTTTAATACAAAAATTTCAACGTTGTGTATATCGGCCCCCCTAAAATAATTTTTTTACAAGTTGGCCCCTCTAACAAAAATGTTCAAGTTCCGTCTATGCCTCTATATATATGCTGCTCCAGCAAGATTGAGTGTTATTGTTGTTGTTATAAGTCACCGCAGTAAACGATGATAATTATAAAATTAGATGTCACATAAAATATTAATAGATACGTTTCATTTTATTTGTACTTGAAATATTTGGTCTTTAGCGTGCCAATGGAAGTTTTCCCATAATCACAAGCAAGCACTATAGATTAGTTGACCATCCACATATTATGAGGTTTGCCTAATTGGGTCCCAAAGTGTTCCAAAATTTGAATGGGGTCTAAAAAGGCACTTTACAGTTTATACATGTCTACCTTCATTTAAAAACATGCTTTGTGGTCTTTTGCCTTTTTTTTAGCTTGCTTGCAAGGCTGTATGTTATAGCCCACCACCATCATCATCCCAGATTCTACTTATTATGGATGTTGGTCAGTTTAGCTGCCCCAGACAAATGTAAGTCGTTGATTACCGGGTAAAAGTTATAGAGTAAATAACAATGTAGCTTTTACATATAATTCAGAGATAACACGTATTTTTTTATTGTCATTGTACATAACGTATTCTTAGATTACTTGTTATTATTCGCGTGGTTGCCACAATAAAGAGAAGTTTTTTTTACACATTCGTCCAACTCCTTTACCAAGTAATCAAGTATAGTTATCTTCCGTTAATATCATCATTAATTCTTAGTCAACCATTTATCCTTAGAAACTTAGAATATGTATAGGGGTGACGATATTTGCATAGATAAACCATATCACTTCATTTTTACATAGCACAAATGGTTGTACTTACTAAATGGAAGAAACACACAAAACTACAAAAGTATACCAATAAATTAATAAAATCACAATATTCGTAATACTACCTCAGTTCACCTGAAGCCTCACTTAGTAAGTTTCCATACCAAGGCTCACTTAGTAATAAACTTTTACTCCGTAATAACCATATAGTGAAATAAATAGTTCGCAATTTTATATATAACGCAATTGGGCTATAAGCCTACAAGTCCGAACTTGAATTTAAGAACAGCCCATCTATTTCTAAGTTCAACTAGTACTGGCCTATGTTTAAATTCACTTGGTTCAAATTAACAATCCGCAACACACAATTATCATACAACATCAAAATGGGGATTTTTATAAATTTAAACTTATGCTAATATAAAAATGTGTGTGAACGTGTGATGTTCATTTTGGTCATTTGACCTTACTATAACATTAAACCAAAGTTGTAAAAATTGCAAATCGGTGGTCGGTCGGTCGATCTTTTTGTAGTTTGTAATAAGTCTAAGCGGGATTAATTAGTTATTAATCGTATTAGCATTTCCGGCAAGTTTTGGGTATTTTCGACGCGTTTTGGATATTTCTTGCAAGTTTTTCTAAAAAAAACCAACTTGCAAAAGATACAAACTGTGACTATAATTGTTAAACAAGTTTGCGACGTGTTGAGGTAAAAGTTTGCTTTTACTTCGAACAAGCGAGATGAATCCTTCGGACTAGAATAGGTCCTACGGATTCAATGTGATCTTAGCTTATAGTGCGTTGCTTCGGATATCTTAAATGAAGATTTCCTCTCTATTTATAGACTCTCTATATGGGGTGTCAGGCTGTTTCGTACTTAACCCCTAATGTTCGCTAGTTTAAACTCCATTATCGTATACTTTGGCGTACTTGCTTGTACTTTGGTCTAGGTACTTGTTGGCTCGCCCGAAGGGTTTGTGATATCCGGAGGACTGAGCTCGTACGGACATTCGTAACCCATCGGATATTGGTCCGTGTTGTTTGAACACATTTGAGTACGTTTTATCTGATACAGATCCGGAGGGTTTATCATCGTACGGAAAGTATCCGGAGGGTACATACGTTAACATGTCCCCCCCAGTATCATAGTATTGGTTGTGCCAATAGTGTGATACTAAGTTTTTATTTTTTGCGATTTTCCGGAGGATAAGTCATAGCTTTGTTCTTTTGTAAGTCACGCAAAATGCCAAAAGTAATTAAGGTGTCGTTTAAGGTGCGCCGTCGTTTTTTACCGCGTCGTTTGGATTGGGACACGTACGCGTTTTCTGAGAGACACGGTGTGGATGGCTGACACGTTAGCCCTACGGGTGACGTGTCCCTTTCCCGCCTATTTTGACCGCCTATAAATAGTCCCATTTCTTTTATTTACAGCACCGTAATTTTATTTTACATACATACCTCTGACACATCTCTTCTCCTCCGTATTCCGAACGATTATTCGCATCGTCTTTGAGGTACGTCTCAGCCCGTTTAGTTTATTTTTTGTCGTTTGGCTATTCTCCTCTCCTTTTCGTTCGTTATGTCGGAATCCACAGCCTCGTTTGAGTACGAAGATGTGTCTAATCCGGACGGTTCGCATGTGAAAAAAGATATGCATTTAAGAATGTCCGCCATGGATGAATCTGATGTGATCGCTGTGGTAAAAGCGTTCGGGATACCAGAGGATTTACATCCAAGGATACCTCCATCGGGTATGACGATGAACCAGCTTCCGGAGGATGCCATAGGCTTGTATGCGGAGTACTTTTTTGAGGGTGGTCTCGTCGTCCCTTTTTCCACCATTCTTTTAGAGGTCATTAGATATTTCAAAGTTCACATTTCTCAGCTGGTTCCGTTGGGTATGCATCGGGCTACCCTATTTGAGGTGTATTGCCGTAGCATGCACATTCCTCCTACCTCTTCTTTATTCCGTGTCTTTTACAAGCTTAGCAAGCAGGGTGATTGGTTTTCCTTCGAGAAACGCATCCATAAGAATAGGAAAGTTTGTTTTGGGGAATTCCCTTCTTGTCTAAAGGGTTGGAAGTATAATTTTTTTCTGATCGATAGACGAGCTGTTCCGTTTGCCATGCCATGGAGGCATTCGGATTCGGACGTATCGGATCCGTTTCCAAAGGCGAGTGAGTATGATGTTACTCATGCCGAAAGGCTTTCCGAGACGATCATTGAGCCTTGCCAAATTCCGCAAGCGTTCTTGTATGCTCTAGGTTTGTCGGATCATTGGGAGTTTCCTGGGTATCGTCCGGCATTGAGGGATGAGCAGGGGAGGGGTATAGCCTTTATTATAACGCGTGTTTTTATATTGTGCACCTCTTTTCGTTTTTAACGTTGGGTTTTGTTTGTCCGCAGGTATAACCATGTCAAGTTATCTAAAGAAACCTCCGCTACGAAAGAATACAAAAATTGTTCAAGGTACCCCGTTTCCGGAAGGGCATACCCGTGAAGTGCATGTTACTCCTCCCTTGGCCTCCAATACTGAGGTACCGGAGAAGACGGAGGAGTTGAGGAATGTTGAAGCTGCTGATGACAAAGTGATAGCTGCTAAAGAGAAGAAGAAGGAGCAGGCTGGGAAGGTGGGTTTGAAGAAGCCTCCGTTGAAGAGAACCGGAGCAGGGAGTGTCTCTTCTCGCCTTCATAAGAGAAGTAAAATTTCTGCTGGTGATACAGTTATTGACTTGGATACCGGAGAGTCCCTGGAGAGGCCGGAGCCTATCCGTTCATTACATCCGGATCAAATTTTGAAGGATCAATCCAGAGGATCAGGTGCTGGTATGTTATGACTTACTTTTTTGCTTGTATTTTTTTTTTTTTTTTTTAGTTGTCTTTCCTTCCGGAATTTTTATCGTCTGTTGATATAAACTTTGTTGTCAGGGGGTTCGGAGGCTGCCTCCCGACGTCCGGGGAAGGAAACTGTTGCTGAGGAGGATACAGAGGTTGATATAGAGGGGGATGGTGATGATGAAGATGTTTTTGTTCCTGCTTGGTCGGTGAGGAGGGGGCATCGCATGAATAATGCGAATGTCTGTAGGGATATGATGATCAATTTGGCGACTCCTAGGGAGGAGAAGTATTTGGATGATCAGAGTGATGAGGAAGCTATCCGAAGGTCCTGGTTGATGCTGGGTAAATGTGCTACGGTTCAAGCGGATGTTATTTTCCGTTTTGAGTCCCTCTTGAAGGAGCATCAAAAATTGTCTGAGACCCACAAGATCTGTGATAAAACCTTGGATGACAACTGGAAGATGTTCCAGCAAATGTCCGGAGAGTTTCAGAAATTGAAGGATGAACACAAGGAGTGTGCCGAGGTGAATCCGGAGGGGTTGAGGAAGCTTCGTGCAGAGAATGCAAGTTTGGAGGGGAGGGTTGGTGATCTTGAGTTGGAAAAGAATGAGTGGAGAAAAGTGTCCGGTGAGCAGGCTGAGAAGATCAGGTCGTTGGAGGAGCAGTTGTCTGATGCCAACAATAAGTTGAGCGAGGAAGAGAAGGCTTACAAAGAGCTTTATCAAGAGAAAGTGGACATTGCCGTAGCCGCTGGGAATGCCGAGGTGGAGAGGAACCGTATTGTCAATGAGTTTATCCCGGAAGCTATCCACCGCTTTCTCGGGAGTCATGAGTTCCGAACAGCCTTAGCAGAGCCCTTCAACTTGTTTTATCTTTCGGGGCTAATTGATGGGGCAGGTTTGTTTAAGGAGCCGGAGAAAGCGGCTAAGTTGTTAGGAGAGGTTGAGGGAATGGACATGGAGGCCGAGGCCAAATATGGTCCGTTGTATGACAAGGCTTTGTCTCAGGATTATCCTTACTTTCAGAAGATCCGGGAAACCGTGTACCGGAAATTTGATGAACTGAACGCCTTGATTCCTGACCCTGCTCCGGCCGAAGAACCAACTGAGGGTCCGGAGGTCGAATCTCATATCGAGAATCCTTCCGATACCCAGAATGCCTCTGTCTTTGCTTGAAGTTGTTTGTGTTTGGAAGATGTATGTCGGAGTCCGGATACCTCCATTTTGACTATGGATTCAGGTATCCCGGATTCCTTGTGAAGCTTACCAATTGATGTAATAGAATAGGTTTGTTCAGTTTTTGTTATTCCGTTATTTCGGAATGTCTGATGTAACCGAATTTTGATCATATGAATATATCACTTTCTTTTTGTTATTTGTATCGCCTTTAAGCTACATGTATGCCTTGCGTAATTTATTACTCTGTTATTCCGAGGAGTACGTAATTTATGGAACTTACGGCTTTTATTTATATACTCGAGAGGTTTTGTCTCATCGGACCATATATGCCTTATGGCTCTTGGCCGTGGTTTATTCCTTATCTTTATTTGACGGGGTATCCTGTACCCTTCGGCGTTTAGCCTAGAATTATACCCACTTGGGGTTATTTTTGACGGGGTAACCTGTACCCTTCGGCTCGTGACCTTAATAATACCCACCTGGGGTTTTCTTTGACGGGGTAACCTGTACCCTTCGGCTCTTGGCCTTAATAATACCCACTTGGAGTTTGCTTTGAGGGGGTAACTTGTACCCTTCGGCTCTTGGCCTTAATAATTCCCACCTGGGGTTTTCTTTGACGGGGTAACCTGTACCCTTCGGCTCTTGGCCTTAATAATACCCGTTTGGGGTTTGCTTTGACGGGGTAACTTGTACCCTTCGGCTCTTGGCCTTAATAATACCCACCTGGGGTTTTCTTTGACGGGGTAACCTGTACCCTTCGGCTCTTGGCCTTAATAATACCCGTTTGGGGTTTGCTTTGACGGGGTAACTTGTACCCTTCGGCTCTTGGCCTTAATAATACCCACCTGGGGTTTTCTTTGACGGGGTAACCTGTACCCTTCGGCTCTTGGCCTTAATAATACCCGCTTGGGGTTTGCTTTGACGGGGTAACCTGTACCCTTCGGCTCTTGGCCTTAATAATACCCACCTGGGGTTTTCTTTACTGGACAACTTGTGTCTTGCGGAAAATAATTCAATGTATGGTCGAAGTGCATCGGATTTTTCATTGATGTAAAAATGGCTCATGCCTTACAATAGATCCTGAAAAAATCAAAGTACATAATAGGTTACATAAAACATTTCTTTAAGTTAATTGCATGCCAGGTCCGAGGTACTTCCACGTCTTCCATGGTTTGGAGCTTGTATGTGCCATGCTGATAAGCCTCCGTTATCCGATAGGGGCCTTCCCAATTAGGTCCCAATTTTCCTTGATCTTCCATCCTGCTGGCTTCATTTTTTCGGTACACGAAATCTCCCACTTTGAAGGCTTCGGGCCTAACCCTTCGGTTGTAATACTGCTCCACCTTCTTTTTGTATTTTGCCTCCCTTATAGCTGCCATTTCCCTCCGTTCTTCTAATAAGTTTAGATTTAGATTTATCTCATCGTCATTGTTTTCAACGTTTGCCATCATGGTCCGGAAGGTAGGCATACCGATTTCTGCCGGGATGACTGCCTCACTCCCATAAGTTAGACTGAAAGGGGTTTCTCCGTTGCTAGTTTTCAGAGTGGTTCGGAAAGCCCATAGTATGTTTGGCAATTCGTCTACCCATCCTGCTCTTTCTCTTCCTAGCCGGGACTTAAATCCCTTCATTAGGCTTTTGTTGGCTCTTTCGACCAATCCGTTGGCTTGAGGGTGAGCCACGGCCGTGTTGATTTGTGTGATATTTAACCTCTCGCACCAGCTTTTGAATGGATCTCCCACAAAGTTGCTTCCATTGTCCGTGACAATTATCTTGGGTAGTCCGAACCTGCAGACGATGTTGTCCCATACAAACTTTTTGACCTATTTTCCGGTTGTCTTGACCAACGGTTTTGCTTCCATCCATTTTGTGAAATAGTCTACTGCCACAATAACATATTTAACTTTTCCTGGGGCTTTGGGCAAAGGCCCCAGAATGTCCATTGCCCATTGGAAGAAGGGCCATGGTGCCATGACGGAGGTTAATACCGTTTTTGGCAGCTTGGGGACCGGAGCATGTATTTGACAAGCATCGCATTTTCGGATGACTTCCCTAGCGTCCCGGTGCATGGTTGGCCAATAGTAGCCTTGCCGCATGAGTTTAGCTACGACCGTCCGGGGTCCGGAGTGCATGCCACAGGCTCCTTCGTGCACCTCTCGGATTATGTAATTGGCTTGGAGAGGTCCGACACATCGTAGCATTGGTCCGAGATAAGATTTTTTGAATAGCACGTTGTCAATTAGTGTGTAGTGGCTTATTTTCATACGGAGGTTCCGAGCTTCATTTTGATCTTCCGGCCATATACCTTCGTTTAAACATCGGAATATGGGGGACATCCAATTTTCTTCCTCTTCTTCCACTATTGCGGTGACTGTTTCTTCTTCGGTGGACGGCTCCTCCAATACTTCTACGAGGACTTCTTTCGTCAAGTGGTTAAATGCAACGGATGCTAGCTTGCTAAGCACATCTGCTTTTTGGTTCTGAGTTCTTGGGATATTCTTTATTTTGAAGCGCTTGAAATAAGTGATGTATTCTTTGGCTTTCGCGAGGTATTTCGCCATGCTCTCCTTGTATGCAGTAAACTCTCCATTGATCTGGCTTGCCACTAAGTTAGAGTCCACTCGTACGTCCAATGCCTCTACATGCATCTCCTTTGCAATTCTCAATCCGGCCAGGAGTGCCTCGTATTCTGCTCCGTTATTGGTAGTTTCGAAATTTAAACGGAGAGCATATGTGTATTCTTCTTTTTCCGGACTGATTAACACTAATCCTGCTCCGGCACCTTTCCTGCTGGAGGCCCCATCAGTATATAGGATCCATTCTTCTGGTTGAGAAACGTTGCATATCTCTTTGCTTCTCCTCTTCGGATCCGAGGAGGCTGTTCCGATGGGTATTTCATTAATGAAGTCAGCAAGCACTTGTCCTTTGACAGCATTTCTGGGCATGTAGGTGATGTTGTAAGCCCCCAATTCTACTGTGTATTTGGCTAACCGTCCGGATGATTCTGCCCGGTTGAGCACTTGCTTGATGGGATGATCCGTTATGACCTTGATGGGGTGGGCTTCGAAATATCGCCGCAATCTTCTTGATAAGTGCAGGAGGGTTAGAGCCAACTTTTCGACTGGGGCATATCTCTTTTCAGCTTCGTGTAAGGTTCGACTTACATAATGAATTGGGATCTGTCGCCCTTCTCTTTCGACCATCAGTACTCCACTTATTGCCTCTGCGGCGGCTGACAGATACAGATACAAATCCTCTTTGGGTTTCGGAGTCGTTAAGCAGGGAAGCTCCAGAATCATTTTCTTCATATCTTGGAAGGCTTTTTCAGCTGCTTCCGTCCATTGATATTTTTCCTTGTTTTCCTTGGTGATGTTTTTTAAAGTTTCAAAGAAAGGGAGGGACCTTTCGGCCGATTTTGATAAGAAACGATTGAGTGCCGCGAGTTTGCCACTTAAGCTTTGCATCTCCTTTAGTGATTTTGGTGATTGCATATCGGCGATTGCTCTGGCTTTCCTGGGGTTGGCCCTAATCCCCTCGGACGTTATCATATATCCGAGGAACTTTCCTTCTTCCACTCCGAAAGAACATTTTTTAGGGTTTAGCTTCATGTTTATTTTCCGGAGATTGTCGAATGTTTCAGCGATATCGGCCAATAGCTCTCTTTCCGTTTGGATCTTTATCACCATATCATCTACATACACTTCCAAGTTCCGGCCTATTTGCTTCCGGAAGGCGGAGTCTACCAATTTCTGATAGGTTGCCCCGGCATTCTTTAAACCAAACGGCATTTTTACATAACAGTATGTTCCCCGATCTGTATAGAAGGCCGTCTTCTCTTCATCTTCCTTTGCCATTTGTACTTGATGATATCCTTTGTAAGCGTCCAAGAAACATTTGTATCGGAATCCTATTACCGACTCGATCTTCCAGTCTATTTCGGGCAACGGATAGTAGTCCTTGCGGCACGATGAGTTCAGGTTCTTGAAATCAATGCACATTCTCCAGGTACCGTCCGGCTTCTTTACTAGTACCGGATTAGAGATCCAGGTCGGATATCGCACAGGTCTGATTATTCCGGCCTTTAGCCATTCTTCTACGTCTTGATTTATGGCCTGGTTCTTTTCTTCCGAGAAGAATCTTTTTTTTCTGAGCTACCGGTTTATCCTGGACGTTTACGTTGAGTTTATGTTCAGCTGCCCATCGGGGAACGCCAGTCATATCCGAGGGTTCCCATGCAAAAATGTTTTGGTTATTTTTGAGTAAAGTTATTAGTTGTCTTCGCCCTTCTCTTGAGAAATTCCTTCCTATTGTCACTAGTTGTTCCGGATAAGCCGGATGGACCAGCACATCTTCGGTTCCAGCAGTTTCTTCAATGGGTGTTTCCGAGGAAATCTCTGTTTGAGTTTCCTTTTCCATTAAGAATTTTTCTTCGAGCTTTCTGCACTCTGAGATGATGACCGATCGGGTTACTAGAGTGGCGATGCCTCTCGGCGTCGGGAATTTCATCATGGAGTGTATAGTTGACGGGATAGCTCTTAGCTTTTTGATTCCGGATCGACCAAGTATCACATTATACGGAGAGGGAGATCTAACTACCGCGAACTTCATGATAGTTCGGCGGTATAGCCCTTCACTTCCGAAGCATACTTCTAGTTCAATTTTCCCCAACGGGTTTATGCTTTCTCCTGAGAATCCCACTAGCGGTGTGTTTGTCTTAGATAGACGTGACCGGATGGAAGGGTCCAGATATAGGAAGCAGTGTTCATACATTACTTCTACCGATGCACCTTGGTCGACATATACTCTCCGTACAGTATATCCCTCAATCTCTGCTTCCACTATAAGTGGCTCATCGGAAGCGTCCCCCGGAAGGATCGGAGGAAAGCTTATGGGGGCTCTCATCCACTCTTCTTCCTGATCTATTGTCTTTCGCTTCGGATTCCTTTCTTGGTATCGGACCATATTGATGATTCGACCTTGGTTGTTTTGCTGGTTATTTCTGGGCGGTGCTCTGTCTCTTTGTCGGACGTCTCTGATCAGGTGGTCAAGCTTGCCGGTATCCAGGGCTATCTTGAGTTGTTCTTTTAGATTGTGACAGTCGTTGGTGAGATGGCCTTTCTCTCCATGATAATCACAGTATTTATCCATGTTTTCTCTCGACGGTCTTCCTCTTAGTGGCGGTGGTGCCGGTATCCTGAGCTGGTGTTCCGTTGATAGGATCTCTTTAGGGGCCTTTGTGAGCATGTTCAAGTCTAATGGTCTGGTATCTCTTCTATTTCCATCGTCACGCCGATGATCTCTCCGGTAGTCTGTCCGATAGGTGTTATTGTCGTTTCGTCTGGGCATGTATGGTGCGAAATTTTCATTTCGTCTTGGTTTGAAGTCTTGGACATCTTTCCTGTGGTTTCCTCTAAAGGAGGACCGTTGTGTGTTATGGTCATTTCGGCCGTACGGGTTAGGTTGATAATCTCTACGAGAATTATCCATCCTTTCTCCCTTCGGTACTTCCGTTAGCCGATACACTCTTTCGGAACGGACGAAGTCATCAACTCGTATCATCATTTCGGTTATGCTCTGGGGAACCTTCTCGGAGAATCTCTTCGCTAGCTCCGGACTTTTACAACCATCAATAAAAGAGGATATCTGCATCAGCTTTGGTACTCCTGAAATGCGGCTGGCCTCATCCGTCCATCGTTCCTTAAATTCCGGGAGGGCTTCGTTGGCTCTACGGATGATCTTGGTAATTTCCATCGGATCCCTGATACATTTTCTACGAAGGGCGAACCTCTGAACAAACTGTTCACTCAATTCATCCCAATTGTCAATACTACCTCGCGGAAGACGATCAAACCATGCTCTAGCAGCGTCGTCCAAGGTCTGCTGGAACATCATGCACCAAATGGGCATGGGCCATGCACCTTGATTGGCCGCCCCTTCAAATCTGGTGATATGATCATCAGGATCTGTAGATCCGTTGTATAACTTTAAGTGAGAAGGCATCAGATACTTTGAACCCTTTGGTCCGGAGAAATCGATGATCCTCCGGGTAAACGGACTCTTGGACGCTGCCTTGAAAGGCTTGGATAAGTCGTCCGTCCTTTCTTCTTCGGCTTTTTGGGCTTCGACATCATGAGATCCGGCAACCTCAAAGTCGAGTTGGATGGGGTCAATCGGTGTTTCTCCCGAGACATTGTATTGTTGGATGAGAGATTTTAGAGCAGCAAAGTGACTTTGGATTTGTTCAAGGTTAACAGGATTGGTATTGTTATCCGGACGACTTCCGGATCCTTCGGGTGTGGTTGGGGAAGGACCTGTCATTTATTAGCTTCGGTAGAGTGAATGACGGGTCCCACGGATGGCGCCAATTTGTTGAGGTAAAAGTTTGCTTTTACTTCGAACAAGCGAGATGAATCCTTCGGACTAGAATAGGTCCTACGGATTCAATGTGATCTTAGCTTATAGTGCGTTGCTTCGGATATCTTAAATGAAGATTTCCTCTCTATTTATAGACTCTCTATATGGGGTGCCAGGCTGTTTCGTACTTAACCCCTAATGTTCGCTAGTTTAAACTCCATTATCGTATACTTTGGCGTACTTGCTTGTACTTTGGTCTAGGTACTTGTTGGCTCGCCCGAAGGGTTTGTGATATCCGGAGGACTGAGCTCGTACGGACATTCGTAACCCATCGGATATTGGTCCGTGTTGTTTGAACACATTTGAGTACGTTTTATCTGATACAGATCCGGAGGGTTTATCATCGTACGGAAAGTATCCGGAGGGTACATACGTTAACACGACGCGTTTTGGGTATTTCTGTCATGATTGCAGGTTTTCGGCAAGTTTGACCATCATTGACCACGCTTAACTGATTTACACAAATCTAAAAAATTGGTGACTGATTAGCGCCTAAACGGCGATTAATCGATTTCATCATGGCACTGCACAATAAGTTTAAGCCCAAAATCCAAAATATAAAGCCTTTTGACAAACACCCTTGATCCAACTGTGTTAATCTTTTTACAGTATTTAGAACAAAAATAATCCAAAGCCTCCCCTTTGTAAATTGTAACTTGTTCAACTCGAGCAAAAACATAGTCCTCCTCTAGCCGCCATGAAGGTCGTTACCTTTCTTAAACCCTAGTTACTTCAATCTAATGATTCTGTTTTTTATATTTATCTTCATATATAGGTATACCAGGTTTAAATTAATTAACAAATGACAACAACAATGTCATGACATTTGTTTCGTAAAAGGGTTTTGTGGGTTTTAATGTTTCATGATTTGAACTAAGATTAGCATAAAGAAATTTAGTTATGAAGAGTGGTTCAATGTTTTTTTGTTTGATATAGGGAAAATCAATTGTTAAAATATTAGTTTTGAGCAATTTGGTATATTATGATTGTGTTGAGCAGTGAATTAAGAAATGATGTGTCTAGTCTGAGAGATATCAAACCTTTCGCTCCTCTAGTGTTACTAGTCTTTAAAAAGAATGTGCTAATGTAGATCTACTTTATGAGTATATGTTTAAAAATGACCCTGTGGTTACTCGCGTTTAGAGCATCGTGGCGGTCAATGCGACCATTGCCGCACGGGTGCTGTCTCCTCAATGTAACATCACCATAACCTCCCACTACTTTCACCATTTTACCCCGCGATAGTCACTCCTCACCACTCTTTCTTTTTTTACATAAAAAAGAAAGAAAGATTGTTTGTGTTTTCCTCGTGCGCACCACCACGAGAGGGAAGCATTGGTGATTCCGAGCCACCCTGATCACAAGCCTCACTGACGCCGGGCAACTTTCCATCATTGCGTATGCTCTTAGTAAAATGTATAGGATTCCGGTCTTAAGAAAAAGTGTGTGTAATGAGGCTTCTAACTTGTATGTAAGGGTGTATGCATAATTGCATATATTTTCAAGGATAACTCTTAGATGTTGTTGATTAAAGAGCTGTGGATGTTAGTTTGGAGTCTCGTTTTTCACTATTAGTTTTATTTGGAACACCTAAGTTGATAACACTTTGATGGGTTAATTAGTATGATGTCGTCGTTGAAAGCTATTAAGCTGCTTTATTTTCATTAGAGTTGTGTTGGTAACGGGGAAGTGTTAATGTCCTAATTCTTGGCAGGATAAGCAAGTTTTATTCTGCTGTAAAGGTGGACATATATTGATATATAGGCTGAAAAAGTGGGCATTCTGGAAGAATCTGGTGCTCATAAAAACCCTATTAATATTCCTTTATTGTTGATGATTTAATTTAATTTTTTAATCGTACGCAGCTCCATGCATCTTTTTAAATAGGCCGTAACATAGACTTGCATCAAAGAATTGCTGTATGATGCTTTTGTTGATATTCACTTGCCTATAGTTCAGTATAAATAATTAATATCCCCATTGTTCATTGTTTGCATTCTATTTCTTAATTCAGGTTGTACCATATTATAGACTGGTGACTACAGATTTGAATCCATGAGCATGTTCGTACACTAGAGACAAGCTGTTGGAACTCAAAGAGGTAATACTTTAAATACGTCATTTGAGGTTGCAAATTTGCTGTTGATTATAGGATCTTGGTCAACTGTTTTATATATGATGTTTGTTGGAGAATATTTCACTTAATTTTTTCAAATAGGATGGCTCATTAGTATTTATCATTTATTTGAAATTTGCATAATGTGGTTTGTGTATGGCCCTTTCTCGTCTCTGTTATATTTTTGATCTCTTAGTTTAGTTAGAAGTGCAAATGGACCCAAATTAACTGATCTTGGCTCGGTCCTAACCTTTGAAAAAGGTAGAAATGCATAAACAATTCGAGCCCGAGATAGGTCCGAGGTCCGCTCTTTTTTAGGCCTGAAAGTTACAAAAATATTGAGGGTTTCTGGAATGAGCTGGTCTTAAGCTTGATCATTTGGAAAGCTTGGTTTTGGCCATGTCTTGCCTATAAATGGCTAGGTTATGCTTTTTATTCACTTTTTTTTATTGAACTTTCAAACATTAAAATATGATGCCTGATACATATAACAAAAGTCGATGTTTTAGTATATAGATGTATAGATTGGTCAATTATTTTCCAGTAGCTCTCTCTTATATCCTGGTTTTCGATTGGTGCAATTTATACATACATTTATTAAATCGAAGTGTCAAACACACTCAACTATACCCCATTTACTTGAAATGAATACTTTGTAAGGTAGTTTGTGTTTAGGATACAAATGACTTACATCATTATTATTGTTTTGCTCATCAAGCACCTGTTTACGTTATAACACCTAAATTTCAAAATTGTCCATCCTCTTTACCAATTCGATGATGGTAGGTTCATTTGGTATCGATCCAGTATGATGTACCTAATAATAGATATATTGCTAATGTGTTATGAAAAATCCGACACCTTATAATAATGTAAAATAGGTTAGTAGTTAATAAATCCTCATAACCAATAGTTAATCAAATAACTAAAAAACACATAATTAAAAGTTCAAAAGACATAAAATATAAGACGAGTAAATAAAAATTTGGCCTTTATCTTTTTCCTTAACCATTATCACTAACGTCTTCATCCAGGTTTTCCCATTGCATATCTTTAAGACGTCTAGTTGAGCTTTCCAAGTTTGAGCTCTCTCGATTAAAGTCCCACTTTTTTGTGGGTCCATGTTTGTAACTCTTCGAAAAGCGTGGTATTAGCTGGACGTATGAGTTCTCCGGTTTCTTTTGGCCGAAGAGCTATTGGTTGGTTGTGATAGTACTTTTTATGGCCTCCTATGTTAATTCTAATGCAGGAGTTTTTGAACCATAACTCAACCACCGATCGATGGATTCTATCTATATCCATTTGGTCATTTCAAACGTAGCAAATTGTTCTCTTAACGACCATTCTTTTTCACCATTTGTCGTTATTTTTTGAAACACTTTAATCACATTAAGTATAACTTATTTATGAAAATTTGGTGATTTTCATGTAATTCCATAGTGTGTTAGATTCTCAAGATAACGTGTATTATAAAAATGAGGAGATAATGTTAACTTCAAACAATTAAGAGGAATGGACATCTTTTCCTATCCAACGAATACAATTTTCTTAGCATCAGAAAAATAACAACCATACGGATTTTCAGCCATCACATCCTTTGTTTAACCTAACATATTATCCATTATTCATAAATTTCTCCGATCTTAAGACCTTCACTGTCACGAAACTTTATTAACAAAAATATAGGTTTCATTATTGTAAGGACAAGCTCTACATCATCCCAAAATTTGTCACTCTTTATTGTATTGACAATACTTTGTCGAACAATCAAGTGTTTTCATCACCTTGTTTTACCCATTCCCTTCATAAGTTTAGTACAATTGGTGTTGCTTAAGCCTCCTTACAATAGGTTATGATATCTAACAAAATGTAATATGAAGTAAAGTGGGTTTTGTCTACTTTTAATCACTCCAACTTTGAATTTTCTTTATATGTTGCTAATGCATGAGTGTGATTTAGAAAATATTTTTTCCATTCTTATAGGTTCCTATCAACCAATTTTACTCTTATGCAAGCTCTTCAAAAATTAAAATTAAATTTAGTACGTGTACACAACAAGGTTAGCATATTTTTTGGTCACCTTGTTGTGTTCACTCATTAATTTAATTTTTAAAGACCTTAGAAAAGAGTTAATTTGGTTGACAAAACCCTACAAGAATGGAAAAAAGATAGTACACAATATTTTCTCAATCACACTCACGCAATAGTTATACATAGAGAAAACTCTAACTTAGAGTTAGTAGGCAAGGCCAGCATGTCGGATGTAGGGAGGCTTTAGCAAAACCAGTTGTCCATAATTCATGGAGGTAATGGGTAAAACATGGTGATGAAATCACATGCATTGCTGGAGAAAGTGTTGTTGGTACAATTAAGAGTGACAAATCTTACGATGAAGCGGAGTGTATCCTTGCGATAACAAATGCTGTATTTTTGTTAATAAACTTTTGTGATGGCAATGGTCCTAAAATGGTATAAATTTATTAAAAAAATGGATATTTGTTAAGGTGAAATAAAGGATGTGATGGCTGAAATCCGTATAGTTTTTATTATCCCGACGTTGAGAAAATTGTGTTGGCTAGATTGGAATTGATGATCATTCTTCGTCATTGTTTATGGTTTGAATTATCTCGTTTTTATGATGCGTTATCTTGAGCATCAAGTGGACTTGCAACAACATCAAATCTAGATGAAGTTGTAGGCGATTTGATGAAATCGTTCCAAAAAATGGTTGTTAAGAGAACAATTTGCTACGTTTCACATGAAGAAGGGGCTTTACGCATTGTTGCTCTAATGGATGCCATCAACTTGAGCTTCAGTTATTGCTAAAAAAAACTCTTGAATTAGCAAAGGTGGCAAAAACAGTACTATCACGACTCGGGAATAAAATTATAGAATGGTGCAAAATGTTACTCATATTTTAGTGTCAAAAATGTTTGCAAGACTTAAACATTCTTCACAAGTGAGTAAGAATGCAAGATCTAAACACAAAGAAAAACCACAAAACACATTCTCATACACAAGGTAGTTATAGGCTAAAGTGACCTCAAGGTGATGTGCCTTCCTCCGGGCGAGAGGCGACAAAAAATGACTGCCTGAGTGAACTTTTTACCGTTTGTGTATATAGTGTCTAACATGACAACAATGATTAAATAAAAACATTATTACCTTTAATCTTCATTTAATAAAAAGGACCAAAAAAGAGAAGTTTCTTCAAATACTTAAAGCGTGAAAGTCTACTATTCTTATTTATAAAATTAGAATAATCACCTAAGTTCTCATTTCCTATTTTCCCATCGTTTCCAAGATCCACTATATCTTCATCTACAAGATCCTCCTTGGATTCATCTCGGAGTGCCCTACTTGTAGATGACGATGCATTTCTTCTTGTATAATGCCTCGGCTCATTTACACCACTTGACTAGCTCACTAATATTTATAATATTATATTAAAGGGTTAGCATTGTATTTATTTAACCTCAATTAGAGGATTGGTGGGGGGGGGGGGCTGGAGTAAAAAACTTAAAAACTAGCCGTAATAGCAAAAAGGCGAGCGCCTCTCGAGTCGCAACGCTTTGCTTTCTTTTTTTTTTTTTTTTTTTTTTTTTTTTTTTTTTTTTTTTTTTGTAATCGAGGCACTTTATTGCGACACACCTCGCTTAAGCGCTTGTTTTTTTTTATCGCTTTTGACTACCTTGCTGACACACACAATTAATGATTATCATCCACAAGGTAGTCAAAAGCAAGCGATGAAGCGAGGCGTTCTGCACTAAAGCGCCTTGATTCCATAAAGGCGAGGCATTTTTCTTGGACGACAAAGAGCGTTGAGAGGCACTCACCTTTTTGCTATAACGTCTAGTTTTTAAGTTTTTTAATAATTAAGTTTTCCGGCCTGCCATAATCCTTTAATTTAGGTTGATTAATTACAATACTAACCCTTTAAGTATAATATTATAATTACTTGGGGTAATGTAGCTAGTGCAAGTGGTGTAAACGAGCCGAGGAATTATACAAGAAGAAATGCATCGTCATCTAAAGTAGGGCCTCCAAGATGAATTCGAGAAGGTTCT
Organism: Artemisia argyi; assembly: GCA_030686995.1. NCBI lineage: Eukaryota > Viridiplantae > Streptophyta > Magnoliopsida > Asterales > Asteraceae > Artemisia > Artemisia argyi. The sequence continues at coordinate 122,407,240 of CM060677.1, read as the reverse complement.
TGAAGATGATAGTGGATCTTGGAAATGATGGGGAAATGAGAACTAGGACGATTTTTCTGAATAAGAATAGTAAACTTTAAGGCCTTAGTATTTGAATAAACATCTCTTTTTTGGTCTTTTTCAATTAGAATGAAGATTTAAACTAATGTTTTTATTTAATCATTTTTTTCATGTTAGACACTGTCACCTCTCACCTTAGTCCCTAGGGAAGGCACATCACCTTGTGGTCGCATTCGCCTTTAACTACCTTGATCTCCATGTTGCATTTGCAAATACTTGTTTATGAAATTGCACCACAAATTGTTATTTGTAAGAGGAAGTTTTGGGTGTTTGGATAAAACTGCTTATCTGATTTTTTAAAATTTTTTATTTTATTTTATTTTATTATTTAGTAGTATTATTTTTTTTTTTAATTTAAAGAAGCACGTTGGTACCTGCTTATGTTATAAGAAGATATACAGTTGAAATTAGCAATACTAGATACCTCCTAATTTTTGAACAGTTCAACTCGTAATCTTGCTGAGTGTGTGATTGAGCAAGCATGAACCAGTTGCCATTTCAGATACAGTTTCTTTAATATTAAAGCTTGTTAACATATTCAAAGGAGTAGGATGTTGTCATATTTTGAAATATTAGTGTTCGTTAACATATGCAAAGTAGTAGGATTTTTTTCAAGATATCTGTGAATGTCTACTGTAACTCGTCCAAAACTAATTCTGATGTTGAAGTGTTTGTCTATTGATAAGATTCCATTTGGCATTCCCTTACATGGTTTCTTATTTTTCATAAGAGTAGCTCTCCTACTCTCACTGAAGCCGAGATGGGGGGGGGGAGGGGGGGCTCTTCCTGAAAAGTACCGTGTTTTGAAGACAGTTAATGCTAACTGTCAGAAAACTATAAGTAGTGATCGGATTATACTAATGCTTAGAGTGAATGGGTGGATTGGGCGACAGGTCAAAACGGTTCCGTTGGTTTGGGTTAAAATGATTTGTTAAAAAATTGTTAAATTGACCTGGCCAATTCAGGATTTTAATTCAATGGGACGATCTTTAAAGTTTAGAACTTGCTAAAGTGTTCTCTTGTTCCTGTACATTCTGATAGCAGTCAGCCAGTCACAATCTGTTTAAACCAGTTATTTACCTCCATTCTTTCTCTTGTGAGCTTCATTTTAAACGAGAAAATCTGAAAATACTTTTTGGGTTACGACCAGGCAAGGCATGCATACAGAGATTATTTATATTATGAGTAAGAGGGTGTTTGGGATTGCTTATTTTTTTCTGCTTTTCTGCTTATCTGCAGAAAATAACTTTTTGCATCCAAACACTGCCTGCTTTTCTACTTTTAATGCAGAAAACCAGTTTTTCATAAGCAAGTTAGGACCTGCTTATTTTGTGAGAGTTATTTGATATTAGTTTAAAATGACTTTTTACTCTCATATTTAACATAAAACCTTTGATAAATGAACTTGATTGAAAATTTATATTAAAATTATTACTTTTACAAATATATTGCATTTTCTATAAATAATCAAATCCAAACACTGGTTCCAAGAGTACTTTTTTTGCAAGTACTTATTTTTAAGCAGAAGCACAAGCAGAAAAAATTAGCAATTCCAAACACCCATAAAATATTTTAGGTCTTATTAATATCTTCACTTGATCATTCTGGCATACCACTTGTCAGAAAATACTCGTGTTCACGTAAAACATTCACATGTTTTATCTCTCAAACTTGACTGTAAATAGTGCTCATTCTTGTAATGATAATTTTATTCTGCTTTCCTTTCAGTATCCAAAAGAAGTTGACTCAGATTCCAGAAAAGTTTGATCTCTTCAAAGGCAAACTTATCGACTTGGAGATTACTACAACCATTATACTGTTGATTACGTTTACTTCATATATTAGTATTGTGGTTTGCGATTTGCGAGGATGACACACAAGATAAGAAACTTGCACAATATAATGCAGGGCGCATCTCCTTGCTATCTGACAGAGCTGTTCTGGAACGGATCAAGATCCTCTCAATTTCAATATTTGAACATGATAGATCATGTTAGTGTTGTTGTGTGTGAGATTTTGAGTTGAAGTAAAATAAAGGGAAGTGATTTGCACACTCCCAAAAGTGATTGGCACACTCAAATTTTGAGTGTGTTGACATTTATACCCTCACATTGTTTGGACTTATTCATATAAGGGTATAAATGTCAACACACTCACATTTTGAGTGTACCAATCATTTGTGGGAGTGTGCAAATCACCTTCCTAAAATAAAGGTCCCACTTTAGAGGGCCTTATTTTTTTTTCCTCACAAAAACCTCAACATGATCTATCATGTTCGTATTGAACTTGAGAGGATCTCTATCCATCACATTTAGTAAGAAGGCTTTTTGAAGGAGCTGATAAGCCGAGGGCAGAAATGGAGCAGAAACTGCCACTGACCAAGAAGTGTATTGCAAGCTGGGTTATGTTATTTTGATTGGTGAGTTATTAGGTAGAAAATGGTTCCCAGAGAAATTGTTCATAACATTGTTCAGGTTAAATTTTGCTGTTTTTATTCTAGCAATCATAAAAGATATACTGAATTTCGCACTTGTATTTCTCATATTTTACTGGTTTTGTATGCTCCTGGCCTATATTTCTCGTGGACTCTTGTAAGTTCAGTTAAGGCTTCAGTTTTTGGGTAACCATGGTGTCTTGCCTTTTAGCCGACTAATCCAAGGGGCTAGAGCCCACCACTAGACTTGTGCTATCAATATTCAAGTTGTTAACTGCAATATTTCTTGACAATTCACGTGTGCTAAATCAAAATCAATGGTCATACAAGCACGATCTTTAAACATAAAATGGTTCTGTATAAAAGTGGTACTGCATAGAATGGGTAACGGTAAACTCTGAAAGGCCGTGGCCATAATACTTGGTATCACAAATTCACCATCTTCACTGTTTTGTTCTGTTAATTTAAAGTTTAGTATACACAACAAAAGTCGGAAATTGTAAGACATATAAGTGTAAGTTTCAAACAGTTTTGTGTTTGTGTCATGTTCTTAAAAATATAAAAAGTGTGTTATTTGATCCGTCACTTAATTAAAAACATTGTATTATGATATATTGATATTGGTCTGAAGAAAGCTTTTTATCATAACTTAAATCTCTTAATTATGATAACATTCGAATTAACTAAAGGATTATGATAACATTCGAATTAACTAAAGGATAAAGGTGATCAAGTAGGTAAGGAAGGATTGAAATTCGGAGCCAAGGGGGTGCACGTGCACTCTGTGGATTTTTTCGACATAGTATTAATTTTTTTGAAAATTATCGTTTTTACCTAAATGTATCTTAAATGCACCCGGTGCATTAAATGTGTCTCTAGTATTATTTAGTTCGTATACTTTAAATATAAAATTTTATAAACGCCCAAAGATAAAACAAGTTTAATAAATTCAAGCACAAAAACCCAAAGATGAAATAAGTTTATTAATGGAACAAGTTTATTAATCATCCAAACAATTTACAAAATTCAAAATTTAACCAACACATAAAGATAAAATAGGTTCTTCAGTCGTAACATATACCTTTCATTTGTTTATTATGTCTTTTAAAGTTTTCATTTTTTGATTTTTTGTATGAAATCTTGACTAATTTGTTGGTTTCGTATAGTCTATCATCATCAATAAAGGCTTAGGGCAATAAGAATAAGTGAATAACTATGCAATTTCTATTAAGACAAATAGGGATAATAGGTTTAAGTGATAGTTAACAATATATTAGAATATGAATAGCACCCCAATTGTATTGTCATGAGGCATTTTTATTGTTGTCGTAGTTAGAATATATATGAAAAGTAGTGCTTAATTGAAGTTTGCTTTAGTCTTGCCTATTACTACCGCTACGGTTGAAAGACGTTTTTTTTTTTTTTTTTTTTTTAATGAAGCTCATTAAAACTGATTTGCGAAATCGGATGGGTGATGATTATTTTAATGGCGCTTTAACTTGTGTGCTATAGAGAAAGAAGAACTTATTAATATTAAAAATGAGTGTGCACGTAAGTGTTATTTTGCTAAGGGAGATCGTAGAATCACTAATTAGAAGGTAATATGTTCATTTATTTATCGTTTTAATGAAATCTTCGTTTTAATTCACGTTTTAACTCTATTATATCACGGTTCAAAAAAAATTGTGCACCCGGTCATATTTCTTTCTGGCGTACTTTTTCTCAACTAAGTTATGGATTTTTATATTAATGAATCCTTTAATATTCTCCCTAAATCATGTGAAGAATATGTGGAATATTTCGTTGAAAATGCGATAAGATTTTCTCAAAGACGTGTTTGGGTTCAACGCATGACTAGGATCATTCTTTTAGCATTTCACATTGCCGATAAGTTTATATCATGCATGATGCATAATTAATTGCGCAAATATTACACAATGAAATGTGATTAATATGTTATTAGATAATATAAAAGAAACCTTGGAAAAGTCAACCATTTTGTGATTTACCGGCCGATTTACGCGGCTTAACCATTATTTCTGACTTTCTGTGACAAAATACGAATAGAGTTGTAGAGTTGCGATCCCCTACAAAGTGATCAAAAAATAAAAAGCCTAAAAAATGTTTCTAGCCATTAAGTTAGTGTCATGTGTCCCCTACTCACTCCATCCTTTTTTTATTTAATATTTTCGGTTAGAGGGGCATTTTGTTCATTTGACCAATTTTTTTAATTCCACTTTAAATTTCAAATGCAAATAACTTTCAAACGACAAACTTTTACAAAAAACCGATTTCACCATAATTTTTAAAATTTAATCCCCTTTAATTTGGTATAAATCTTTTTAATTTTTTTGAAACTTTTTTTTTGACATATTCATTGGGTCATGATTTTCTTGAAAATTTTAGCATTTTCGGCTCTAATTTTGTCTAGTTTAAAAGCTGAATTTTGCAAAAACTTAAAACACGAAAGTTGTAGCTTCTTGGCCATTCTTTACCCAGAAATTTGAATCACTCAAATCCGATATGATATGAATGAGATATCGCGCGTTAAAGATGACGCCTTAGTCATATTTAGTGCACACAAAGTGTTTGATAAAATAACTAAAAGAGATTTTTCATATAAAAATATATTTAAATGCACTAATAAGTCAAGTTATTTCCAGTTTAACAAAACTATCAGTTTGTTTTGTTATTAAGAATTGATGAACCTAAACATTTGATCAAATTGATGAACCTAAAAAAATTGATGAACGTGAAATTTGATGAACCTGAAAAGAACTGTGATCAATTTGATGAACCCAAACATTTGATCAAATTTGATAAACCTGAAATTGATGAACCTGAAAAAATTGATGAACCCAAACATTTGATCAAATTTGATAAACCTGAAATTGATGAATCTGAAAAAATTGATAAACCTGAAATTGATGAACCAAAGTAACTGATGAACAAAATGTCTAACTGATGAACCTATAACCTTCTAACTGATGAACCTAATAACCTAACTGATGAACTAAATGTATATTTAAAAAAAATAATGATTAAAAAACATCATTTTTTGATTGTTACATTAATAAAATTATTAATAATGCGTTGTTGGACAAAAATTAGTGCATTTAATTCGATTTTAAAACAAAAAATCTAAGCTAAACATTTCATCAAACACGTTGTGTGCAACAAATATGACTAAAACATCATACTATATTATAAAGCATGAAGGCCTACTATTAATAAAAATACTTAAAATTAAGCAATACAACTTCTAAAGTTATAAGTACAACAATTAATGCTACTTATAGAAATTCCCCTCATATTTAATTATAACATAAAATTAATACTAACATTAAATACAATAAATAAATCATTATATACATTAAATACAATTAGTTAACTGGTCAATAAATATAATTAATGCACTTATTAAAACACCATTTACATAAGAAATACAAATTATCAAGCATATTGTACAACCAACTTAAACACAATTCCCGCATTAAATGTCACTAATACAAATAATAAAACATATTATACAAATATTCAAGCCCGAACGGGTAATGAGCCAAATGGGCTCGAGCCCGAACGAACACGAGCTAAACGAAATTTTTGATATCCGTAAATTTATTGTCAAAAAGAATATAATAAACTAAAATATGTTCATATATTGTAAAACCAAGCAAGCTACTAAACAAAAATAATAATAATAAATAAATAAAATAATACAAACTAAGCAAAATTTCATCAAACTTTTGCTATAAAAAACTAATCAGTAAAGCTATTGCCAAAAAACGTACAAATAAAATGTATTATTAGCCGTAAAAATTAAATTACAGGTGCCCGCAGCTGTATCGCGCGGGGACCCTGCTAGTCATCTTTAACGTACGATATCTCACTCATATCATATCGGATTTGAGTGATTCAAATTTCTGTGTAAAGAGTGAATAAAAATCTACAACTTTCGTGTTTTAAGTATATTATGATTCGGCAATTTTTAAGGTAAAAAATAGAGTTAAAAATAGCAAAAACATCAAAAAAATCATGACCCAATGAATATGTCAAAAAAAATGTTTTGAAAAAATTAAAAAGATTTATACCAAATTAAAGAGAATCAAAATTTAAAAATTATGGTAAAATCGTTTTTTTCTAAAAGTTTCTCGGTTAAGAGATATATGCGTTTGAAAATTGAGGTGAAAAAGAAAAAAAAACGGGTCAAAAGACCAAATTACCCCTGAACGGATTTTATGTATAATTTAATGTGAGGGACACGTGTCACACTATGAATGGCTTTCTACACTTTTTAATTTTTGTCACTTTGCAAGGGATCCGGTATCTAGAGTTGTTATATATAGGGATGAGCTTTGTTCCGGAATCGCACAAAACTGATCCGAATTTGGAATAACCGAAAACTGAAAAACACATATCATAGAAATCGAGAACCAGACCAAAGAGCATGTTTTGGTCCCGTTCGGTTCTTTGGTCCAATTCGAGTATTGCGGTTCTATCCGGTCTCTAAAAACTCCCAAAAGTTCAATATCTTATGTGTTTACTTTCCACTAATTTACATCTAAACCATAAATAATATTAAATGATTAATTAAGGTATATAACAAAATATTTGAGCTATGTCATTAGTTCTTTGTATCTGAGCTACTGCTTTTACCCCAAATGATGCAAACCTTGACCAAACAACAAATGTTGTCTACTTTTTGAAATTTATGCATTACTTAAGGGGGGCGTTATTCTCACGGGCTCTATTTCTATTAACCCAACTCTCTCTACTTCACTAGCTCACTTTTTTTTTTCCTTGTTTTGTCGTTTAGTGAAGTAAGTTTTATTTATTTATTTATTTATTTTTTTTTTAATGTTTGGTATAGTATATATTTTTTGTAATGGTTTTTTTTTTTGGTTTATTTGTTACGTTTATATAATTAACGTCCAATGCATTTTTATTTAATTAATAACAACAACAAATAACACGTTAAACATTACCACATTAAACGACTATGACAACAAATGTTATTATTCAATTAAACAACAACGTTAACACATTATTTAAAAAACAACAACATCATATAATTAACGTCTAATGCGTTTTTATTTAATTAACAACAACGATAGCACGTTAAACGTTACCACATTAAACGACTATGACAACAAATGTTATTATTCAATTAAACAACAACGTTAACACATTATTTAAAAAACAACAATATCTACGACATATGAAGATTATTCAAATCATTTAAAAGATCATGGAGCCGGGCACTTGACTGATAAGCGTGATCCTCAGGATTCCTTGCCATTTCTAACTCCATCTCCAACGCTTTTATTTTTGCCTTCAACAACTTGTTCTCATTATTTTTAGCAACGCAGTTTGAGCATTGCGTTGAAGAAGAGACTGTTGAAGAAGAGACTTGATTAAAATACTCTTCTTCAAATTCATCTTTCCACTTGAAGTATCGACACCTATAGTCTTTTGTACCTTGTTGTTATGTTAAGAAAATAATAAGAAATGTATTTTTAACAAACAAATTACTTACATAACTAAGTTGATGTGTGGGAATCGCAACAGGCTTTACCTCTCGAGGGATCTCGAGAAGCTTACAACCCCCACCAGGCAGTGTACCTGATCGTTGTAGTATAGTATAGTGACAAGTACCGGGGGATTGATCGTTCAGCTTAGGAATAGTGTCGCTAGGATTAGAAAGCCTAATTACTAGTTCTAAAGGTGAGGGATGATTATTTTTGTGTTTTTATATTTTTTAGAAAGCAAATAAAATTTCGGGTTTTGGAAGAGTGGGCGGAATTAGTTGCTATTCAACTAACCCAATACTAAGATGCAATCAAAATAAAATAATAAAAATGAAAATAAACTAATTAAACTAAAGTTGTGAGCAGTAATTGGAGAGAATGTGTTTACTTATATTTCACTACTCCCTAGATATCTTTTACACGTTAATTACTTGTTATAATTGCATGGATGACGGATCGTATTCCTTAATACCATTCATGGGGTGGCATACATAACTCCCCAATTTTATGAGCTCTTATCTCCTCCTACACCATGCCCAGCACAACTATAGGAATTGTAAACAGTGGCTCATGCATTAAATACAACCAATAAAGACCTAGTACGTCTCGGTTCATGTTTCTTAAGACGTTCAAGCATGTTACCATTTGGAGATCTGCCAGTTTTCTTAAGCCTAACATATAAATCATTCATCCAAGACAAGAATAAACAAGTAATCAACACATAATCAATATCTAGGTTTCATTAGATCTAAGCAAACACAAAAGAGATCTAGCCTAGCATGATAGAATTAAGACAAGAACAAGATATAGACAACCAACACATAGACATATTGATTGAATTAGAAGAACACTTATCTTAATTAATCATGCAAGGTATCAAGGGGTTGGAACCCTTGAAAAACCTGTAAAGTTACACCAAAATCGTCTTTAGGGTTTCTCCCAAAACTTCTCTCTTTAAATGTGAAAAACTAGAAAACTATATATAGGAAAATAGGGATGACGGCGTCAAGAACAAAGGTGTGACGCCGTCATCTCGCCGCCAAATACTTCCTCGGACGGCCTTGATCTACTTCTGACGCCGTCAAGGCCTAGGCCGTCACACAAATTACTCTTGACGCCCTGTGTGTGACGCCGTCATCAACTACGGATTTTAATTCTTGGGGTTTTGACGCCGTCAGGACAACTCTTGACGCCTTCATGAACTCTCGGATTTTATTATTGAGGTTTGACGCCGTCAGGACATTACTCTTGACGCCGTCACCTACTGTTCCCAGCATGGAAAATTGAGACTTTGCCGTTTTCTTCACTTTTATGCTCCAAAAACGTCCAAAATGGCTTCTTTTCCAGAATTCACTCTCCAAGTACCTAAAATCACAAAAGGAACGATTTAGGGCAATATTTGATCAAATAAGTTCGGATTCGGGCTTAAATGACCCCCTAAAAGTGGTTCATTTTTCGCCTTATCATAAGCAAACGTATGATTATTTACCACTGAAAGAGGACATGCATAAAACAGTCGCCCACCACTACCATTTTGCCAGGATTTCCGTTCTACAATAAATCCTCTATTACATCGACACCAGAAAGGATTTCTTCGGCCCACCTGACAAAGGAAATTGCATAATGAATCAATAATGTTATTTACTAATTTAAATAATATTTAATCATTTACTATATAATACAAACAGTTATTTACAACATAAATCAATAATTATTTACAATGTTTTACAAATACAAAAATTACATTTTTACAAATACAGTAATCATTTACAATGGTTTTGTCAGTGTCTCTATTATTTACAAATACAAATAACTTTTACATGATTCACTATGTTTTGTCGGTATCTCTATTATTTACAACATAAATCAGTAATCATTCACAATGGTTTTGTCGGTGTCTCTATTATTTACAACATAAATCAATTAACCATTAGTCGATGTTGATACAAAGTTTCCCATTCGGTTGCATCTGGCTCTTTGAAATGCCTCCATTGTAGGTGGATATAGGGTAGTGGATAATCTCTGTCGAGCGTCAGTAAAATGCAGTGAGCACCCACACGGGCAATCACAAGGGGGTCGGGCTCTTGTGATGAGTTTGGACTGGTAAAAAGCGGAAAACATGTGTTCCAACCTTGCTGAGATATAAATACAACAGGTCGGTGAATTCTTGAAGCGATAACCAGCCCCGTGATTGGCATCACCATCCAGCGATCGTTAGGTGCACCTCCATTGAACCAGTCTATTGTATACCAAAGTATGTCAAAGTCATGTTGCTGCCACATATCTATGTAAGTTTGCCTATGATAATCTAACTCTTGCAATAACATACGTCTGACTTCGGTCCACCTATTTTCGTTTTGAACAAGATTGTGGGCAACGCACCAAAACCCACAATTTCCATCACCCTGCACATTATGTATGCTTATTACGTGTGGACGGAAAATATGTGGAATATGCTCAATAAACGCATTGCTCACACTATCTCCAGCATAAAATTTGTGGCGTAGACTATCACCCGTGTAAGAGCTATGTCTTGCAGGTTCTTTCCACAAGTTCGGGACTTTTGTAGATCTTGAATTTGTACTTCTTCGGTGATCTACGACTGGTACTTCTTCAAAGTCACGGACTTCATTCAAGTCAGGGACTTCATTCAAGTCCGGGTCTTGTGTAGCCTTGCCCTTTTTGTCCTTTACTCTCGGACGTCCACGGGTATTTCTTTGAATAGCTGGTTCACGGGTGTCAACAAATTCAGGCTGGAATATCTCTCTCAACTTCGTTAACAAATTTTTCTTGACAAACGACGTTGATTTGCTAAAAATATTCTTGAATTGTTGCACGCCATCGTTAAACGAAGTATCATCATCATCATCATCATCATCATCACCAGGTTCGCTGGAAGAGCCATCTTCAGGCGGAGGCCTATTGATAACAGGCCACGGAAGAGATAGGGTTCTCCAAAAAATAGGAATTTCATCCAGTGGAATGGGGCGTCCTGAATTCAGTAAAAGCGACTTATGTAAATTACTGATAATAGTGGGGGAAACAACTTGATAGTTATAAATTTAATATACTTACCATGATATACATAGTATTGCATGATGTGAAAGCATGGTAGTCCATGAATTGACAGCAACTTATGGCTACATTTGTCTGGTGTGATCGACAGTTGGAGTTCTCTGAACATGAGATTGAAAGCTTGTTTGGAAACTTTATACCACAATTCTTCAAATAGTGATACATTACAATGATTTAGTTTCTCGTTCATGCTTCTATTAAAACTCTTTTTTATCGCACTTTCTTGCGAATTGAGAATCTTATCGATCGACCATAACAACCTGTCTAATTTGGACTGTGTGTCGTACAAATATAATTTCAACAACGCGTGGTGAGCCTCAAATCTGCACGTTGTTGTTTGGCCGTAAGAGCGATATTGGTCGGTAATATACGAGACAAACTTGGGTGAGTATTGTCGCAGCCACGTGTTATACAGATACTCAGCGATATCTGAAAAAAATAATGAATTAATAAAAGGTCATTCGGGGTGCTTTTTTATTAAAATAATTAAAAACAATGAATTAATAATTAAGTACCCGGATGGTTGACCAATTGCTGTTGTAGGCGTTGATAATGTTGCCTGAACAATTCGAATGTCGGAGCTTTAACCATCCAATCCCATCGGTGTTTAACGGACTCATACTCTTTTTGGTCAGTGAATTTATTTTTGCAAAACTTAAGTAGATTTTGATGTATATGCCATCGACAGAGTAAATGGTGAGCGTCAGGAAATTCTGCTTCGCATGCGCCAACCAACGCTAAATCTCTGTCAGTGACGATAACACATGGGTAATATCGTTCGTCTATGACATCCTTCACACGTTGTAATACCCTGCCCTTTTTCACTGTTTAAAAAGCTATACGCCATTGAAAATGTTTTATTTGTTGAAGTTACTCCAACAATTTCCAACAACGGCAATTTAAACATCGTGGTATTGTATGTGGAGTCCATCAGCATGATTTCAGGGAATGTACACCACAGAGCATATGACGTGGGGTGCACAAAGAATAGCTCCTCAAGCTGGTTATGCTCATTTACCCTCGGGTACCATGTATACCCTGATTCCATCAAATGCTCGTAAAGGACTTGAATTGGAGTTCTACCTCCTTCTCTGGCTATCCGGATCTTATTTCGTGTGTTATATATAGTTCTAACGCTAGACACGTTATCCGGATTATGACCCTGTATTGTCGAAAGTATATTACGTGGTTTCACGCTATAATCTGTCAATTCTTTGACCAAACCGAACTCATCATCCTTTAATCGCATTGCATATGGCAAACCATGCAACGACTCTAGCAAATCATGATTATGCGTATCATCCTTCACCCTCAGAGTCCAAATTTTTTTTGTATATTGATATTTCGCCGTCAATTTGAATGGACAATTTGTTTTAAAGGTACTGGTTTTTCGTTTTCCGGTACCTTCAGGTTTATACTTCTCACCCTTTGAACACCTATAATTGATTTCGTACAAATAACCCTTGTCTGCTTTGGTTCTGTCTTTAATAATGACAAAACCGAGCCCACGAGCTATATTTTGCACTCATTCCGTTACTTGCTCGTCAGAACCGAACTCCTGAAAGTATATTTTTGAATGTATACAACTTTATTTTTTAAAATGATACTTTTTTTTTTACAAATGATACCTTTTTTTTTTTTTTTTTTACTAATGATACTTTTTTTTTTTACAAATGATACTTTTTTACAAATTATACTTTTATAAATTAAAAAAAAAGTAATAATACTCTTCAAAACCGCTCCACCCACCCACCCACGGTTTTATCCCACCCATGTGATAACACTCTCTCTATTCTCTCTCTCACTCACTCAATCACTCTCTCTCTCTCTATATATCACTAATAACTCACATCCCGTCTCTTTTTAGATCTAAAAACTGAGATCTAAAAAGTTGTTAACGTGATGTTGTAAGTGTTAGTGGTGGTTTGATGGTGATGTTTATGGGATAAAACTTTAGGTGGAACGCGGTTTTGAAGAGTATTATTACTTTGTTTTGCTGTTAGATCTGTTTAGATCTAAAAAAACGTGGTGATTGTTGGTTTATTGTGATGTTTTAGTGGTGGTTTGAAGGTGGTTTCTTGTAATGTTTTAGTGTTGGATCGTTGGTGATGGCTCATATTTTTGAATCTAAAAACTTCTTAAGATATACATGGTTCTGATGGAGGGTAAGTGTTGGATCTAAAAACTTCTTAAGATATATATATATTTTTTAGATCTAAAGTGAATATTTGCTCGTTGTTGATGATGGCTCGTATTTTTTTTAGATCTAAAGTAAGAACTTGTTATATACGATGGCTCGTATTTGTTTTGGATCTAAAAACTCGTATTTTTTTTAGATCTATAAACTTGTTAAAAACTTGGCTTGTTGGTGATGTGAATATTGGCTTGTTACTGCTTAGTTGCTGGTTTTATATGAATATTGGCTTGTTGGTGATGGTTTTATGTGATGATGGGTTTTTGTTATCTAGACCCCGTCCGGTTAACACATCGGGTGGGGTTATTCTCACGGCCCTATTTCTATTAGTCCAACCCTCTCTACTTAACTAGCTCACGGTGTCTAAATGGTTATATAGAAACTTTGGCTAAAACATGATGGTGATGGACTGATGTCTTTGCATAATATGGTGCCTACTTGGTTAGTCCAATCCTCTCTGAAATGGGTAGGGTACTTTTTCTTGGAAAAATTATTGGGCAACATTAACCGAGATACGGCGACGATGATTTAAAAAAAATGATATTTGGCATGACATTTCCGAATGGACGGCAAAAAAAATCTTAATTTTGCTACCTTTGATGTTGCAGCCATATATGATATATCTTGCTTATGTGAAACTATTATAATCTGAGCCTACTCTTATCTCGATGCCTTTTTAATGTGTAAAATGGAGATTACCTCTCGTGTGTAAAATTGTGATTGAGACATTTCTGCAGTTTTGTGGTTTGTTGCTTGCGGCTTGTGGTCTGCTTCTTTATGTTAACCGGACGGGGTTTAAGAGGGTAGTATGACAAAGTTGTAGTTGTTTTGCTTTGTTTCACTTGGCTTCTTTGTGATGCTGCTTTGTTGTTTTGCTTTGTTTCACTTGGTTGCTTCGTTGTGAAATCTGTTGCTTTGTTGTTTTGCTTTATTTGTGATTGAAAGTTAATGGAGCACAGCTGCAGTTTATAATGGGGGCCTTGAGTATAACCCTTCCCTTATAATGGAGCTAAGCTGCCTTTGAGTATAACCCCTCCCTTATACTGTTGAGCTTGTGACCTTGAGAGAATCTTACTTTTGAGCTTTGTGTCCAATCTTGTGATACTGCTTTGTTGTGAAATCTTCTTACTATGGCACTTTTGAGCTTGTGACCTTGTTACCTTGTGTCGGATCTTATTTTGTGCAATCTTGAGAATCTTATTGTGGCACTTTTGAGCTTGTGACCTTGTTACCTTGTGTCGGATCTTATTTTGTGCAATCTTGAGAATCTTACTGTGAGCTTGTGACCTTGTTACCTTGAGAATCTTACTGTTGATGATTATGTGACCTTGTTACCTTTTGAGCTTGAGACTATAAGGCGATGATGATTACTTGTTAATCTGAGCCTTTGTGTGAAATCTGCACTTGGGTTTGCTTGTGTTGCTTGTGTTTGCACTTGGACAAAAAAAAATGCTTGTGTTTGCACTTGGACAAAAACCTGCTTGTGTTTTGCATGTGCAATTAGTTTGTGTATCTGCAGTTGGACCCAAAAAATGCTTGTGTGCAAGCACTTGGACAAATGGTTTATTAATAGGCGATGACGAATGGTTTTATAAAAACCGAAAGGATGGCAAAGTGACATTTTTATCACTTTGCAACCTTCATATCCGAGCCTAACATAGTTTGTGAGTTAATTATTTTGAGAATATAAGACGATGACGATTACGTGTTAATCTGAGCCAAGTTTAGTTACCTGCTTGTGTTTGCACTTTGGACAAAAAAAATGCTTTTCATCTTGGACTTGGACAAATACTGCTTGTGCACTTGGACGAAATAAAATGAGGACCAATAATGCTTTCTTTCATTATATTGAAAAGAGAAAAGTAGTCAAAGTGTAAAGAAAAAAAAAAAAACAAAAAAAAAAAAAAAAAAACAAAAAAAAAACAAAACAAAACAAAAAAACAGCAACGTGACAAAAGGTGCAGACCACACCTTAGAGAGGGTTTGTCAGTCCACCCTAGACCCCGCCCGGTTAACACACCCCATTACTTAATTATGGCTTTGAAAACAATATAATTAAAATAATAACCTAACTAGTTGATGTCAAAGCTATAATCACTAACATATAATCTAATCCATGTTACAATATGACCTAAGAAACTCGTACGAAATGTAAAAAGGTATAAGGAAAAGATTTTTTTGAAGAAAACATCTCATATATTTAAAAGTCAAGTGGTTCTTCGGTCAAGAACTAGTGGTTCCTGATCGAACGAAACCGAAAACTGAAATTGGCAATAACAAAAACATGAGAATCAAACCGCAATTCCAAGATTCGGTTCATGTTGAACCGGTTCCGATTCAATTCTCACTCAATTTGCTCACCCCTAATATACATCACTTTAAAAATTAAAAGTGGGCCCGAAACATACTTATGTTACTTTTATCATAGAATAGCTTCAAGTTTATACTTTTTCGTGTTGTTACAAAATTGCAGAGACTTTGAGTCTGAATCTGATTCACACATTTTCATATGCGGCGGAATAGTCTTAATATGAATCAAATAAACTTGTTTTTTATTTTAAACATTTGCATGATTATAATACAAAAATTAGGTTATAAATCATTAAGAGGTAACAAGATCCTTTTCCATATCTTGTTGGACAAGAGATTTAAACCTATTAATACCTTTAAATAAGGGGAGAAAAACAAATACTCTAATTGTCAAAAACTCTTAATGATTCAGATTTATAGACTATTAAAAGGTATTAAGTGATTTTTAGAAAAACAATAGTTAAGCTCATTAAAACTTCGTCAAGTTACAAAACTGATAAAGCCAAGCATGAATAAATTTACAACATTCTTAATTCAAAGGACAACCATTTTGAAACTACTTACCAAAATAATACTTGTATAAAATATGAAAGTTAAAGAAATAACGTTCTAGAAGCATAACAAAATGAAGAAAGTGAAAGCATGTTTAAAATATAATTTCGTGATCTTGGGCAAGTGTTTGAAGGCTTGTGACATTTATTTAATGCATATGTCAACCGAGGTTATTACAAAATGCAAGGAACAACCTGTAATCATAAATTATTGGTACGTCAATTTAATAGTTTACAAACTCTACCTAACCACTAGAATATTTGACCCTAAAAACACTCCCAGTTATATGCGAAATACTAGTACAAAAGTGCTGCAACATTCCCAGTTATAAGGCAGTTTTTTTTTTTTTTTTTTTTTTAAATAAATAAATTGTGGCAATCAATTTAGTACTAGGTTCTATGAATAAAAACCACAACTCACAAGCCACAAGTATATAATATGGACTAACTACATATAGTATAGATAATAGATTTTTTTTTTTTTTTTAATTTATTTATTATTATTATTTTTTAACGGCGGATTTTATTAAAAAAAACTAGCAAGACGATAGGAAAAAAAAAAAAAAAAGTTTTTCACCCAATAAGTCCATATAACACTTAGCTTACATCTATATCTACACCAAGAAAAAGACCGAGCCATTACATCATCAAATAACGTCGCCTTAAGTGGGGAACTCTTACCAAATAAAAGTTTATTATTCCAAACAAGCCACCATCTGATGTAGAAAACTCCTTCTAACACCTCTTTGCGAAGAACTTCAAAATGAATATTTGATAACCATACCCTCCATTCCTCAAACGAAGAAACCTCTGATAAGTGGAAATCCCACCAAGTAGAAATCTTCCAATGAATATCTCTTGTCATAGAACATGAGAAGAAAATATGGCTCGTAGTTTCAGCACTCTTACCGCAAATCAGGCATAAGATCGTCTGAATATCCAACCCTCTACGCGACAAGTTGAACCGAGTGGGCAAACTATCCAAC
Source organism: Artemisia argyi (assembly GCA_030686995.1). Taxonomy (NCBI): domain Eukaryota; kingdom Viridiplantae; phylum Streptophyta; class Magnoliopsida; order Asterales; family Asteraceae; genus Artemisia; species Artemisia argyi. The sequence continues at coordinate 122,390,102 of CM060677.1, read as the reverse complement.
TTGACCTTCCAAGCATGTATATTAACTTCTGGAAATGAAAGTCTTTACTTCTGGAAATGAAAGTCATGACTCCCCTAGGTCTTGACTCTTAGGTCCGACCTGCTACGACATACCAAGAATGACGATGTATCTGTTAGTAATGTATTTAGACTTTTTTTAGTAATTTACTATGTATGTACATGTTATTTTGTAAAGTACATAATTTGTATTGATAATTGATACCAACGCCATTATTCTTGGCCATGTATTTGAACTTTGAAGTCAACTAAAAATTCACAACATCACAATAAACTGTATGAGTTACAATAAAACATTAAAAGAGCACAAGTGGTACCTTTTACCAGTTTATTACGGAGTATGTTCTATATTACTATTGAATGAAAGCGAAAATGCCAAATGGTACCTTTCACCAATTTATTATGTTCTAGAAGGCCATATGTACCTACCAAATATCCAAAATTTGGCCAACTTTAGTTTATGTTGAGTGTTGACCTTAAACTATGCACTTCTTTTCCTTCATAGCATAAGTATATTGATTGAGGACAATGCACTGCAACTCATAAATACAACAAGTTGAAATTTTAATTTCAGTGTAGTAAGATATTAGCTCAAGTGATCATACTCTTATGGGAAAAACATATCTTATCCATGAACATGGTAACTCTAAATTGGTTAGTGGTGTACTGGTGGTAATGACAGCTGCGAGATAAAAGAAGTGAGAAAGTGATGTGATTCGTGTGAAAACCAATTATATATTATATAGTATAGTATCGAAGTGATCCGCGTAAAATACGGATCACCCGAGTCGTTTTCCAACGAAGGCGAATGGAATCGAGAATATCGATTCGTGAAATCGTGAATTGAAAAGTGAGAAAGTGAAAAATAACAATTGAGATAGTTCAAGTAATAACAAACAAAGATGAAATATGCAAAGAGTACAAGTCAATTATGCACCAAACCGTAAAATTTAAAACGTAATGTTTATTGAAAAATGATCCTACGAACATAAAAATATTTTTTAAAAATCTTAAACTAATAAAAAGAATTTTAAGAAAAAGAAAAATATTTTTTTTTTAAGTTTTTATTTATTTTCTAGAATTTATTCTCTATTTTTGGAATTAAAAATTAATTAAAAATAAAGAAAAATAGAAAAACAAAGTGGAAAAATGAAAATTCAATTCTAAAAATTCTAAAGTATTATAAAAGAATTTCTAAAAATATTTTTGTATTTTTCAAAGCTTTTTCTGATTTTTTATGGATTTTTGTTATTTAAAAATGATTTAAAAATGATTAAAAGTGAAGAAATATTAAGAAAAATATCAAATCAACTCAGAAAATTATAAAAAATTTACAAAAAATCTAAAATATTATAATGAACTTGCAGAAAATTTTTGAAAAGAAAAAGATGAGCAGAAGTGCTTATTTCAAGCAAATCAGCTTATGGCAAGTGCTTATTTATAAGCACTTGCCAAAGAAACTTTACCAAACTCTCAACACAAATGTATTATGCCAAAATAAGTTCAGAGTAACTCAGAAGTGAACAAAAATCAAACAGAAACAATGGAATTCAATCAATAAGCAATTAATTCAACTCAATGAATAAGCAATAAGCACTTCAGGTAAAACTAGGTGAATCAGACCATTAACAATACTCATATATCAGCAAATAAACTCAGAAAAGCAGAATCAAAACAATCACAGGCTCAAATAAGAAAACAGCCTAGTTGCTCAAAACAGAATCCTAGTCTCAACCCCTGAATAAGCAGGTCCAATAAGCTATACCTAAAAAGCTCAAATCCAGAAAATTAAGGGGAAAAATGCTGGGATGCCAAGCTGAGATTCCAAGAATAGCAAAAGTCCTATCTAAAACCTACAATTACTACCTCAAAAGCTACCTAAATCAGATGGCAGAGAACAATACAAATGAACAAACTGATGCAATTATTGACTATTATTATGCATAAAAGACTTTGACTAAATCTAATTTAAACCATCCTAAACTCATTAATAAATGTATGTTTACTGGTTTTAGTAATAAGAATACAATCAGAAACATAAATTCTAGCAGATGAACCAGTTAAGCATTAACAGATTACTAAAGTGTAGGCGAAGAATGGATGCTCAAGCTAACTATGACTTTTATGGAATAAACTACCTATAAAATGCAAAAACTAACCTATACTAACCAAGAGTGGACTAACTATGCAGAAACAACAATAAACTATAAACTAAATCATCCAGTAATGAGCAGATCCAAACACCCCTGAATGAGCAGATTATCACTACTAAGCTATGAAATATGCATCAAATTACCAAATACTGATTAAACTATCTAACAAATCACTGAATTAAGATAAATCTATAACCAAATACACAATGATCCAACAGATATGCAGAATGACAGATCCAAAATTTATGACAGTTAAGCTATGAATAGAAGCAAACTAACTCAATTTAGCAATCTAATGTCTCAACAAGCTAAACTAACACCAAATTACACTTCATCAACAAACAAACTCTACTGATTCCAATTAAAGCTCAAAATGACATATCTCAATGTCAAAATACCATATCAACTTGAATCAAATAAGTAGACAGATAATGAAACAGGTATGGAACAATAGTCCACAAACAGATAATAACTACAAATTACTAACTATTAAAGCTGCAACAATAGAAATAAACAAACTCAATGAAATAGTATTTAATGAAACAAAGATCTACACTAATTGATTCTAAAAACTCAATGCAAAGGTATGAATACGAAAACTAGAACTTACAATATCCTCTCAGCCAAACAGAGAGGTTTCCCACACAGCATATCTTTAGGATAGGCTAAGCTCATCCAATCCAGCTTAACATACCATATAGCATCCAAAATTCCATAAGGAAACCTGACAGTGACTCAATTGACCAACAATTTGAATAATGAAAACTAACTTTTTAAAATCTACCAACTCACTTTTAAAAGCTGAAAAGCTAAAATAAAGTTGCATTCATTTCAATCAAACTAGTTTGAAAGCTGATTTCAATAAAACCTTAACTATTTTTTTATTTTCTGATTTCACTAAAAATCAAATGATGAATATTTGAAAACTGATTTAGAATTTAAAACTAAAGAAAAACATTTAGTAAACTACTAATAGCTGAATTATAAAAGAGATTAGATCAAATAATAAGCAATTAAACTAAACAGTAAACAGATGTAAGCTAAGATTGATTTGAAAAACTAAATTTCATTAAAAACAAAGAAGAGTTACAACTGAATTGAAAACGAATTACAAGACTAAAATAATTTTGGCAGAGCTTCGCTATTCGAAAACTCCCCCCCCCCCCCCAATTACACTAGCCTAACACTCTATTTATACTAACTAACTGAAGATTCTAGATGTGAGGAGGCCACGGATTGCCAGCTTGGCAATCCGTGTGGTGTGTTTCTTTACACCTCTTCTGAACCCTTGATCATGATACCAATCATTGCCCTTTCAGTATGCACCCTTAGATCGAATATTATGACGCGTTTGGACCAATCAAACGTTGCCCCGTAGCCCCCTCGTGTGTTACTTTGCCTCTGACAAGTCCTGACATCACACTGATCTTCTAGAACCAAGTTGATTGTACTATTTTGCCCTTAATTGTGGTAATTAAGGGTGAAACAGTAACTAGGGTTCATGGGGTAGTTTTCTGGGTTGAGGGTGAATTGGGTGGAGGGAAAAAGGGTACGGGGTAATTTTATTATTTGCTTTGACTTTGGTTTTGGGTATTTTGACCGTGGATAGGGAGTGTGGACCGGGTTGTTTTATTTAGGAGTTGGGCTGGGTATAAATGGTGGTGGACCTGGGCTTTTGGTATTAGATTTGTGGATCAGACATTGTAATTGGATTGCAATTTCAGATTTTGGTATATAGAAACATTAATAAGGACCAAAGATGTAAATCTGATTTTCAAAGGACCAAATATGTAAACATCCCAAAATATTATCCAAGGGCCATTTCTGCCATTCTTTGATTCTTCAAGGGTAAATTCTGACAAATTGAGCTCAAATATAGATCCGGACTTGAAAAATAGCTTTCCCGACCTCGGCTTTTGTCCTCTTTTCCACTCCCGTGCTCGTGATTGTCGATTTTCCATGATTCTTGTCTTTTTCTTAAATATATGTACCTGCATAATCACAAACGCAAAAACACAACATGTTTGGCATAATTGGTTAGTTTTTGATCATTTGAGTCCGGTTTTGGTCTTATAAAAGGTGTGTAAATTAGTACACACCAAAATCCCCCCGACTAAGGTATTGTCGTGTCCTTACGCAATGTGATCAATTCACGCTTTTGGGATAAATAATTTCAAAACTCTTTTTACTAACTTTGAAAAGTAGCAAGGAGGTTCGAAAGAAGTAATAATATCATTTATTCCCGAAAACGCTCCGTTTTCCAAAATTTTCCTTTTATTCCTTTACTTCTCTTACACTTTCTATTTTTTACTTTTTCTCACTTCATACTTGTGACGGTTTGTTGAACTTTCATTATTTTGCAATAATTTTTAGGGTCGACGAGTAGAAACACTTCGATTTGAGAAGTGATCATACGGATAAAAATCGTCATCCTTGATTTTTCACAAGTCCCCAAACTAAGCGTACAAACGAGATCACAGCTTATCTATAAGTTAGATGCTAACACTACTCATAACAGTTACTTGTGGAAACTCCTTACTCCCATTTCCTAGGTTTTGTATCTCAATATTTTATTTTGTTGAGAAATGAATTGTTTCATATTTTCTCGTTTCAATAATTTTTAGTCCGATAGTGATACCTAAGTTAAAACGATAAGTAGTTATTCATTTTCTCTTAAGAACCACTGCAATAGAAATTCGGTCCACATCAAGGAATTTTGGGTACATACAATATCATAAATATAAGTTGCGGAGTACTACACGTGCACCTCATGTAATTGATTACTAATCAAACACATGCACCTCACGCGCCAACAACTTATTTACATACAAGCTCTTATTCGATACAACTTTCAACTTTCATTTTCTTCATTTTTCACTTTTTTCACTTTTCTCATATTTTTTCATACTTTTCACTTTTTTTCTCAACATTAATGGAAGCTTATCGGGTAGCTCCAAAACCACATAGATAATCAACTTTTGACTTTTGATTTTTTCACTTTTTTGCTCTTGTTTTTGATGTTCCTTGATATGTACCCAACTTCTAAAGCAAAAATTCTCTTAAGAAAACAAAGAACTAAATATTATTCAAACCGAAATACCACTAATTAACCTAGAACATCTATTATATATTGGTGACGTATCTGATGGGAGTAAAAAGCCACAAGTACCTCTCATGAGCTCTAAAGAGAACCACTACTCCATGTTTAGCATCTAACTTCTAAGTAAACTCTATCATTTCTCGCTCTTCGCAATTTAAGATTCCAAGTAATGAAACCAGCGAATACTTAGCCGATAATCAGCCACGCATATATAAAGTCAGTTACGGAAACTTGCAAATTGTAGAAGAAGAATTCGCGTTTTCTAGCTCCTGATGTAAAAGACTAGCGAAAGCTTTTAAGCTGCGCATGTATAAAGTCAAGTACGGGAACTTGCAGATTCTTAATAAAGAATTCGCATTTTATAGCTCCTTGTGTACAAAACTAGCACAAGCTTATGTGATCATCATTGGTTAAGGGAACAAGCTAGAGCTCAACACGCCCGGTCAAGTCAAAATATTTATTCCTACTCTCGCCAGCAAGAAAGTCAACAAGGTGTCAAAACACTTATTCAAACTTTATTATATTTTTGTACGACTTTTTTCAACTTTTTCACATCTTTTTGTACTTTTTTCATGACTTTTTCTCAAAAATTTTGAAATTTTTAATTTTTTCAATTTTTGTAGAAAAACGGAGTTACGAGAGTTTACGGCATTGTGAAAAATGCAAGGTTAAAATCGAATTGAAGATTCACCCTCCCCCAGACTAGAATGAAACATTGTCCTCAATGTTTAAAAGGTAAGGTAATCCTAACAAAATTCTAGGCCGTTTATTAATTATGCCAAAGAAAACGTTAGTCGATAAGATTTACGGATATAGGATTTCCAAGTAGCACCGATGAATGAAACTCGAGCGAAGAGAAGATAACGAGCACGAGAGTCATCATAAATTGCGGACAATCCTGAACAATCATCACAAACAACCATGGAACACAAGAGTAGAAGAGGCACCCCCTCCTCACGTTATTTGTTAGAAAATAGAAAATAAGAAGATGAAATTGGATAAGCATGGGTTGCCACCCATGAAGCGCTTATTTTTGTTCACCGAGTCACATGAGCTTGACTCGATCCCCGAATTAAATTGTCCTTGGGGAAGAATCCGTGGAAAAATAATCTCAATCGGGCTTTCATTCAAAATATTTTAAAAAACATATGATTTAGTTGAAAGTTCCATCCCGAAGAGATAACCAATGGTATTTTAATGTTGAAACCTTTTAAAAATGATACCAGGGTCAAAAACAAAATCCTCACTCCCCACAGAGTGAAGGATAAGAGAAACCACACCAAACGTTACAAATGGCAAGAAGGTCATGATAACAATCTTGAAAAATTCATCTTTATCAAAAGAAAATTTCATAATTGGGAAATTATGAATTTTATTATTTAAGCTCATTTTAAAATCTTTTCCGGGTGGGAGGGATGGAATAAAATTTTCTTTAAAACTCTCATTCTTAAGAAAACCACTCGGATTATGATCAATTTCAAGATCAAAACTGAAACTTTCATATTCAGATTTAGAAAACTTTTCCATTTCACATTCAGATTCATCAAAACGAAATGATTCAAACTCCGGAAGAGAGATAAAAGCATGAGAAGTGGTACTGCCACGACTCGTCTCTTCCGAGTGATCGAAATGAAAAGCTTCATAAGTCGGATCAGAAAATTCAAGACGATAAGTGGGATTGCCACTCATTTCTTCAGTCGTATCGAAGGTAAAACTCTCAAAGTCTGGTAAAAACTCCTCGAGCTCGGGCTCAAGAGGATCGTCAATTGTAAGCTCAATCTTCGACTTAACTTAATCCGGAGAGATTGACGGTTCATCGTTCATCAAATTATTAAGAAAAATAATATCACCCTCCGAATCAAAGTAAGAGTCGTCAGTCTCAGAAATCGAAATCGTTTCAGTAGCAAGAAATTCATCGACCTCTTCCCAAAGAGAATCATATTCCTTAGTCGGAGGAAATGATGGGGAAGAGTCGGAGACGAAAGTTTTTACAAAATCATCAAAGGAATAATCGCAAACATCGACGCTTTTGACGGAGTACTTATTCAACTTTGAAGCATCGGCTTTAAAAATCATAATATCGTCATCATGTCGTAAAGTTAGAGTATCCTCAAAATGGTCTACTAGGGCTTTAGCGGTTCGTAAAAACGGTTGCCCTAGTATTAGAGGAACTCTCGGATCAGCTTCAAAATTGACAACAACGAAATCTGCCGGAAAAGTACACGAATTCACACGAACAAAAACGTCCTCAGCAATTCCAACTGGATGAGTGATCGAGCGATTAGCAAGCTCCAAAGTCATTCTCGTCGGTTTAAGAGCCCCCATTCTAAGTTGTTCATAGATTGATAATGGCATGAGGTTAATACTCGCACCCGAATCGGCCAGGGCGTTACAAACTTCTTGATCTTTCAATGAACATGGAATGAGAAACTTTCCCGAGTCACCAAGCTTTTCGGGAAGCTTCTTGAGAAGAATCGCGGAACATTGAGCATTTATCGGCGTTTCGGCTAATTCAAGCAATTTCTCTTTATTACTTATGAGGTTTTTGAACGTTGAAGCAAATTTCGGCATATACACGAGAGCATCCATAAAACTTATATCAAAGTGCAATTTTTGAAAAATATCCAGAAATTTTTCCATTTGTTTTTTAGACTTTGCACGGAGCTCTTCATCATTAAATCGTGATGGATATGGACTTTTTCTTTATCTTTCGACTTTTGGACAACCGGAGGTTAGACGTTTTCGGAACCCCCATTATTAACAGGAGGAACCGGGTCCTTTGTCGCCTCGATCTCACAGTCCACTACCTTAGGCGGAGACGAAGAAGAAGAGGTAGTAGGAGCTGTGGGTCCATCATATTGAGCACCACTGCGAGTTATGATCGCCTTAACTTCGCCCCTCGGTTTTGCGATCGTGTTGCTTGGCAAAGAAGTAATACCCGAACTCGATGGTCGATCATTTAAACGTTTGTTGATATCACTGATTTGATTTGCAAACAACCGTGTTGACTCTTCATATTTTGCCATAAAAGATTGTTGGTTTTGAATCAATTGCTTAATCAAATCATCCGTAGGCGACGGATTTTGAATAACACCTTGATTTTGATTATTATTGAAATTCTGCCCACGTTTTGGAAATTACCATGATTTTGATTTCCATGATTAGCGTTATGAAAATTCCCAGGGTTTCCATGGTTTTGTTGGTTCTGAAAATTGTTCCCTTGAGGCGGGCCTTGATTGAAATTACCTTGAAAACCCCGGTTTTGATTAAACCCTTGATTATGATTTTGAAAACCGTTATTAGCTCGACTCTGATTTTGAATTCCTTGATTATTACGATTCACAACATTATGATTCTTGTTGACTTGATTGACTTGGTTTTGTTGTTCGAGAACGGGTGGTCCAAGAAAATGAGGTGAACGGTAGCTGAGGAGATTACGGTCTCCTTGAGGTTGTGAGTAACCGTTGTTAACCGCGTTTGCAGCATACGCGTTCTCATGAGAAAAGGCACCGGTGGCCGGACATTCATAATACAAATGTGGACCACCACAAGTCTCACAACCGCGACTAACCACATTGACTTGATGGTTAGGTTTTTCAATAGACATTGCATCAACTTTCTTTGTTAAAGCCACAATCATATTTGCCAATTCATCATTATTCTTACCATTATTAGACACTTGAGGTTTATTCCTCGACATTCTCACACGCGCTTTATTCTCAATTATCATGAAAGCATCATTCGTTTTCCTAGCCAACAAGTTACCACCCGCAGCAGAGTTAAGCGAATCTTGGTCAGCATGACATAACCCATTATAGAAAGTGTCAATCTGCTGAAGGTCGGTAAACCCATGGTTCGGACATTTTTCCTTCAAATCTTTGAATCGGTCCCAAGCTTCACTAAACGTTTCATCAAAAGCTTGTTGGAACCGAAAGATTTGAGAACGTAGGTTAGAAGTTTTAGAGGGAGGATAGAAGTAATTCACAAACTTGGAAGCGAGATCATTCCAAGTGTGAATCGAGTTAGGCGGTTCCTTTTCCAGCCAAGTCCGGGCTGCTCCTTTTAAGGAGTAAGGAAATAACTTCAATTTCACCACATCGTGAGGAACTTGGTTCATCCTTATGGTCTCAGCGATGTCGGTGAAATTTCTGATGTGAGCATAAGGGTCTTCGTGATCGAACCCGTGAAAGGATATACCCGTGATTAAATTGAGTAATCCGTGATTGATTTCAAAGTTGGCATTGATGTCCGGAATCACAATAGCTCTCCTCACACCATTGAACGGTGATTGGAGTTGTTCTTCCATCGGACGTGGATCAAATGCCGGTTGTTGTCCCATCGACGGGATAACATTGTGATGCGGACCACCCATCGGCGGGGGTCCGTTGTTTTCGTTTTGGTTGATCTCCTCGTCGTCAAGGAAATGAACCCGACTCGTATGTCGTAAAACCCGTTCGGCGTTAGAGAACGGAGACGTAAGACTCTCAAAAGAAGAACGGGTGTGCATACACCACGAGCAAAATCAAAAAGAAAATGAAAAAGAAAAGAGAAAAGAAAATCTTTTTAATTTTTATATTTTTTATCACAAAAACTTTTTATTTCTTTTGTTTTTCTTTTCTTAAAATGTAATGTTAATCGAAAACCGTTTCTTTCAAAACCACGCACGACGGGACGAGAGTGAAGAATGGATCTCTCTTCAGCTAGCAATTTAATGTCTTAGCTTCCGTATTTCCCGCTTAATCGGTTGTAGTAATTGAAATAGTCCGATAAACAACTAAATTACGTTTTCGTTATATTGTGAGACTTTTTTGGTTTACAACGCCATTCCTTTCGGTCGAGTCAAGGCTATAAATTTTATTATTTTTTGGTATTTTGTAAACACTTTAGGAAAAGTGTTTTGAATTTTTCAATTTTTATAGAAATATATATACAAAATAGAGAAAGGCTTAACAAAACATGATTTTTTTCAAAACGATATTCAAAAATTCACTTCGGCCTTCCCCGGCAGCGGCGCCAAAAATTGATTCGTTTGAAAACCAATTATATATTATATAGTATAGTATCGAAGTGATCCGCGTAAAATACGGATCACCCGAGTCGTTTCCCAACGAAGGCGAATGGAATCGAGAATATCGATTCGTGAAATCGTGAATTGAAAAGTGAGAAAGTGAAAAATAACAATTGAGATAGTTCAAGTAATAACAAACAAAGATGAAATATGTAAAGAGTACAAGTCAATTATGCACCAAAGTTAAAAACGTAAAAACGGAAATGCAACCGTAAAATTTAAAACGTAATGTTTATTGAAAATGATCCTACGAACATGAAAATATTCTCTAAAAATCTTAAACTAATAAAAAGAATTTTAAGAAAAAGAAAAATATTTTTTTTTTAAGTTTTTATTTATATTCTAGAATTTATTCTCTATTTTTAGAATTAAAAATTAATTAAAAATAAAGAAAAATAGAAAAACAATGTGAAAAAGTGAAAATTCAATTCTAAAAATTCTAGAGTATTATAAAAGAATTTCTAAAAATGTTTTTGTACTTTTCAAAGCTTTTTCTGATTTTTTATGGATTTTTGTTATTTAAAAATGATTAAAAGTGAAGAAATATTAAGAAAAATATCAAAAATCAACTTCAGAAAATTATGAAAAATTTACAGAAAGTCTAAAATATTATAATGAGCTTGCAGAAAAATTTTGAAAAGAAAAAGATGAGCAGAAGTGCTTATTTCAAGCAAATCAGCTTATGGCAAGTGCTTATTTATAAGCACTTGCCAAAGAAACTTTACCAAACTCTCAACACAAATGTATTATGCCAAAATAAGTTCAAAGTAACTCAGAAGTGAACAAAAATCAAACAGAAACAATGGAATTCAATCAATAAGCAATTAATTCAACTCAATGAATAAGCAATAAGCACTTCAGGTAAAACTAGGTGAATCAGACCATTAACAATACTCATACTAGGTGAATCAGACCATTAACAATACTCATATATCAGCAAATAAACTCAGAAAAGCAGAATCAAAACAATCACAAGCTCAAATAAGAAAATAGCCTAGTTGCTCAAAACAGAATCCTAGTCTCAACCCCTGAATAAGCAGGTCCAATAAGCTATACCTAAAAAGCTCAAATCCAGAAAATTAAGGGGAAAATGCTGGGATGCCAAGCTGAGATTCCAAGAATAGCAAAAGTCCTATCTAAAACCTACAATTACTACCTCAAAAGCTACCTAAATCAGATGGCAGAGAACAATACAAATGAACAAACTGATGCAATTATTGACTATTATTATGCATAAAAGACTTTGACTAAATCTAATTTAAACCATCCTAAACTCATTAATAATTGTAAGTTTACTGGTTTTAGTAATAAGAATACAATCAGAAACATAAATTCTAGCAGATGAACCAGTTAAGCATTAACAGATTACTAAAGTGTAGGCGAAGAATGGATGCTCAAGCTAACTATGACTTTTATGGAATAAACTACCTATAAAATGCAAAAACTAACCTATACTAACCAAGAGTGGACTAACTATGCAGAAACAACAATAAACTATAAACTAAATCATCCAGTAATGAGCAGATCCAAACACCCCTGAATGAGCAGATTATCACTACTAAGCTATGAAATATGCATCAAATTACCAAATACTGATTAAACTATCTAACAAATCACTGAATTAAGATAAATCTATAACCAAATACACAATGATCCAACAGATATGCAGAATGACAGATCCAAAATTTATGACAGTTAAGCTATGAATAGAAGCAAACTAACTCAATTTAGCAATCTAATGTCTCAACAAGCTAAACTAACACCAAATTACACTTCATCAACAAACAAACTCTACTGATTCCAATTAAAGCTCAAAATGACAAATCTCAATATCAAAATACCATATCAACTTGAATCAAATAAGTAGACAGATAATGAAACAGGTATGGAACAATAGTCCACAAACAGATAATAACTACAAATTACTAACTATTAAAGCTGCAACAATAGAAATAAACAAACTCAATGAAACAGTATTTAATGAAACAAAGATCTACACTAATTGATTCTAAAAATTCAATGCAAAGGTATGAATACGAAAACTAGAACTTACAATATCCTCTCAGCCAAACAGAGAGGTTTCCCACACAGCATATCTTTAGGATAGGCTAAGCTCATCCAATCCAGCTTAACATACCATATTGCATCCAAAATTCCATAAGGAAACCTCGGCTTTTGTCTTCTTTTCCACTCCCGTGCTCGTGATTGTCGATTTTCCATGATTTTTGTCTTTTTCTTAAATATCCGTACATGCATAATCACAAACGCAAAAACACAACATGTTTGGCATAATTGGTTAGTTTTTGATCATTTGAGTCCGATTTTGGTCTTATAAAAGGTGTGTAAATTAGTACACACTGTGATGAAAGAGTATGATCTGACGTGCTCTTAAGTGACAATAACGGTCATAGTAACCCCATACTCTGGATTAGGAGTGTTAACGAGTTGAGCTTTTAACGTGCTACTCGAGCTCGAGCTCGAGCCGACAAATTGTTAAGTACGAGTCGAGCTCGAACAAAAGATTATGCTCGTTTAGTTAAACGAGTCGAGCTACTATAAGGCAATATTCGGCTCGGCTCGTTTAGTTACTCAAGTTGAACGAGTAGATCGAGCTTAACGAGTCAAACAAGCTAATCGAGCAATACATTTTTTTTATGGAAGTTATATCTCCACATAGCATTCTACTCCATACACATAGATTTAGTGGGGCCACATTAATTTTATTTCTAAAATTTTTGGGGGCCTTACTAAATTTATGTGTATTGAGTAAAATGAGATGTGTGCATATCACTACCCTTTTTTTTTTTTTTTTTTTTTTTTTTTTTTTTTTATTTAATTTTAATTCAAAATAATAGGTAAGAATGTTAGCGTTAATAAAAAGTGTTAGTCATTCTCATGATCTCATCTTAAGAACTTTGTAATGTGTCTTAATTTATGTAATAGAATAGTCAATGGGCTATGGACTTGGCAATATTAGTTAAATGTGTAAGCCTTTTAAAGAAATGTAAACCAAAGTCTATAAGCTAAAGCCCATCCATTAGTCTTGTGATGGAACTATAAATACCTCCAAATGGTCTCATTTGGAGGTGTGCTTGAGTGTATTATGTGTGTGTTTTATGAATGATACTCTTCCATCTTTATCTCTCTAGTTTCTCTCTCTAAAACTCATATATCACAAGTCACCAAGATTAGTGATTTAGTTAGATCAAAGGTCCTACAAGTGGTATCAATCGCCAACGGATAATTTAGGTTGTTTTAGGTTAGATTTAGTTGAAAAAATTTGATTCGTTTGCTATTTTTACGTATTTTTGCGAGTAAAGAAGATTTTTGGTGAGTAAGGGTATGTTTCTGGCGAGTAACCTTAATTTTCGCGAGTAAGAAACATATTCTAGCGAGTAAGGTAGCGAGTATGAGAACTTCTGCGAGTAAGGTTGCGAGTAACAAGGGTTTTCTACGAGTAAGGGCATATTTTGCGAGTTAGGTTGCGAGTAACAAGGGTTTTCTGCGAGTAATCTGTGAGTAAGTGAGTGTTCTTTCGAGTAAGGTTATGAGTAAGGGCATCTTTTCTGCGAGTAAGCACTGATTTGCGAGTAAGGTTCCTTGTGAGTAAGGTTCTTTGCGAGTAAGCACTCCGAGTAAGCAATTCTTCAAGTAAGAACCTCTGAGTAAGGACTAAATTTCAAACGCTATAACTTTTGAAGCGTAACTCCGTTTACAGCGAAGTACCTGTTAAAATGACCATGAGACCGAGGAGATCGACACGTTGAATCATCAAAAGATCATTCAACCCAACCTTCGAGGCCCAAATCCTCTCCGAACGGAAGTTATCGACGTTTTTAAGTTTTTAGACCAAACTTTCACCAAAACATCTAATCTTCTACAACAACCTTTGTTATCTTCAAAGATCCTGAGATTAACTTTATCACTTATACCTTCAATCATTGGCAACTCAGCAAGATATTCACGCAGGCGATGCCGAAAATCGACCTCCCATGCTGTCAAAGGGTGGTTACTCACAATGGGCTAGTCGTATGATGCGCTATCTTAAGAGCAAACCAAATGGAAAACTTCTTATCGAATCCATTTTGGAAGGACCCTTCAAACCACGACAAATACTAGACCTTGGTGATCCTAATGGAACCCCCCCCCCCCCCATTACAACCATACTACAGAGATCAGAATCAGAATGATTACACTGAGGAAGACAGACAACAAATTATTGCTGATGATCAGGCATTTCATTTCGTCGTACTTGGACTACCTGAAACGACTTATGCAACTGTTGATAGTGAAGAAAGTGCTCAAGCAGTCTGGGAAAGAGTCAAAAGGTTAATGTTTGGGACATACATCGGGAAACAGGAAATGGAAACACAATTGCTTAAGGAACTACGCAAGTTCACTTCAATTCCTGTGAAACCATAGAGTCGTATTATCTAAGGTTCTGTAAGATCATGAATGACTTATCCAGACACAACCTCACTCAGACAAACATTGCTAACAACACCATCTTCTTGAATGAGTTACAACCTGAATGGGGAAGATACGTCACTATTGTTTATCAGACAAAGAACTTGCATGAAGTTACTTATGATCAGTTGTACGACTTCTTAAAGCAGAATCAAGCTGAGGCAAATGAAGTAAGGGCCGAATTACTAGCTAAAAAGCATGATCCTCTCGCATTAATTGCTAATACACAAACACCTCTACCAGTGAATACACCACATCAATCATATTCCACTCACAACTATATGCAACAACAATACATTCCACAAGCTGTTGTGATTCCACAACAACAATTTTACCTACAACAACATGTTATTCAACAATAACAATATCCACAATTCCAAGAACTAGAATTCACAGACAATGATGAATCTACTGCAACCTTGACACAAGCGTTTGCTTTTCTAACAAAGGCATTCCTAGGACGCTATTCTACACCAACTAACAACAACCAAAGGATTTCATCGAACACTCGTGATGAGTGCTCAAACACTCATCATTTTTGGTCAAATCTGAACTGCAAAACATACAAAAACACTCAGTAATGCATCAAAATGCTAAAAATATTTCAAAATTGTGTTTTATATGCAAAATGAGTAAAAACAAATGAAAAATGTATAAAGTTTGCAAAATTGGCAGTTTCAGTCCCCCAACTTTCATAAAATTACAAAATTAGTCCCTAGTCATTCAAAATATGGAAAATTATCACCAAAGGTCCTTTTACAATCATAAGTTGTCATATTTTGTCCTTTGGTGAAAAATTGGAAAAGTTTTGAGAATTTACAGTTTGGTCCCTGGAGTTTCAGATTTTGGCAGAATTGGTCCCTGGTGGGATATTTTTGGATGAAAAATCATTTTTAGTCCTTGGAAATTCAAAAATGTTCAATATTGGTCCTTGGATAAAAGTTTTCACAAATTGGCAAAAATGACCCCTAAACTTTGCAAATTGACATATTTGGTCCTCGGGTGTTTTAAAGTGGAAAAATTCATAAATAATCCTTGGTTTAATGAAGTTGGCATCTATGGTCTTTGTGATAGCTTTGGAGGAAGTGCAATTCAGGTCCCTCATGTTTTCAAAAATTACAAAAATGGTCCTTGTGATTTATTAAGCTTAACAAATTGGACCCTTTGTAATATAAACAACTAAACCTAAACCCTTTTAATCCAAAATACAAACCAGTCCACAAACACAACCCAAAGCCAAATCCCCAAGCCCAAATACAAACCGGCCCACTCCCACTCCCTTTTAATACCACCCAGTTTGACCAGGTCAAACCACACCCCAAACACTGTACACCCGTCCCTAACCTCCATTAACACCCCTAATTTCCAGCTCCATGTCCCCCCTCCATGATACTATCACCAACTCCACCAACTATCATTAATACCTTCACCTACACCCAACCAACCCCCTCCTCATAAATTCCCTCACCTAAACCACTACCCTGCCAAATCCCATTTTCCCGCCAAAAATGTTTTGAAGGTTGTGATCAAATTAAAGCCCATCCAACGGCTCTTATGGAAGTGGGAAAGTGAGAGAGTCGTACCAGGGCTTATAAAAGTCAAGAAAAGGAGAAGCATAAAGGGTAGTTAGCTTATGTAGTGTAGTTTAGTGAAAAACATGTCGTATTAGTGTAATTTTCCTTTTCTAGTGTAATTTTTAGCATACAAATGTTGTAGTAAGTGATTTCAGTATGTTATAAACTTATTTTAAGCATTAAGTTAAATGTTCTTATTTGAATTCAGTTTTAGCTCAATTTCAAGAAAATCTCAATTCATTCTCATGTTGTTAAAAGATGTTGGTATGTGGTCATTTGAACTCATATAAGTCACTGAGGTACTTTCCTAAGTTTCCTAAGTTTTACTACCAGCTCTAATTTAGTTTTCCTTAAAATATAAAAAAATACTCATAAAATAAGTAGAAAATAAAAATCAGTCTAAATGGAGATCCAAGCATTGGAGCATGTTACCTTGTGGATGGATTCTGGTTTAGGACTCCTTGGGCAGTAATAGGATTGTATGTTGAGTACTGGGTACCTCAGTTCTTGGCTTTGGATTCAATTGTAAGCTATTTGCCTACTTTCTTATGCACAATCTGTCTTACTTAATTAAAGTTGTTATTTGTTGTTTATTTTAGTTCAATCAAGCTTAATTTATGTCAGTGTAAGTTAGTTTAGTGGTTTTTAGTTGCTTTATAATTCTCTTGATGTTAATCTGTTAAGGAGTGTTTGGATTTGCCTTCTTCACTTTGTTCTTGTGTGTTTCAGTGGTTGCAAGTTAGTGAATCATGACTCATTAGGTCACATTAGGATATTAATACCATAACATCAGTAGCTATTTAACAAAAAGTCAATAATCTTTCTTAAAACTCATCATCTCAGTTCACTGTTGGAGTTTTTAGTAGCATAACCCCTTACATCCTTTCATTAGTTGTAGATAGACCTTATTTCAGCTTTATTATAGCTTATTGCATCCACATAGCCACCTAGGATCATTCTAAGTTCATATTAGTCAAATCTCAAGTTTAGCAAAAAAGTCAAATTTGTATTGTACTCAGTTTTTACAAAAATTGCTAGAATTAATTTGAATTTTGTGTTTGTTTTCATGTATTGAAACTTGTTCCTACTCAAAGCCTCCCAGCTCTTCTCCATAATCCCACATAGCTTGTATTTTTATGAATTTTCTAGTGGGTCCCAGCTAGCTCCAAAGTCACTTGCAGGGCAATGTGATGCCATGCACACAGGCCATCAGTCTCAGACCCCAACTTCCATGCCTTCCCCTGGCCTACATAGTGGGCCCCACAATGAGCTTATTGCCTTTTTGAGAAGCCAATAAGCTCATCTTCAGGTTCCAAGGTTTAGTTTGAGGTTTGTACCTCATTTGCTAGGGCTGCAAGGGCTACCAACTTTGTCCCTTTTTCTGAGTTGAGCAAGATGCTCAATTAGCTTATTTCACTTCTTATTGCTTATTCATGGTATTCTTTTGGTTTGTATTAGCTTATTTCCACTCTCTCAACTTGTTCAAACCCAATTCCACCCCTGGTCTCAAGTTTAAGCTTATTTCAAAGCTCTTGGCTTAGACAGTTGACCAAAGTCAACTGTCCAAGCAATAAGCTCTTGTTGTGCTTATTTTTAAGCTTCAGGCCATGCCCCTTCATAAAAGTTGATTGATTTTAAGTATAAATTAGTTTTCAAAAAGAAAAATCCAGAAAAGTCAATTTAGTTTTTAAGTGATAGTTTCTATTTAATGTAAATTAAATTTTAATTTTAATTTTTAAATTTTTATTAAGTACTTGGTATTTTTATATTTTTATTAATTTCCTCTCATATTAAAGTATTTATAGTAATTTTTTCAGATTTTTATTTTATCATTTGTTATTTATTACATTTAATATTAGTTTTATTAGTAATTAATTAATATTAAGTATTAAAATAGCATAATTAGTTTTTATTAAGTAAGACCTAGTTTTTATATTTTTCCTAGATTCTATATAATATAATATAATTTTAGGAATTTTTCTAGAATTTTTACTATTCATTTGCTATTTTTTAATTTAAAATAGTTTAATTAGGTAATTAATAATTAATTAGTTTTTAATTACTAGAAAATCCATAAAAAGACAAAAATATTTATTTTTAATTTTTATACTTTCTTCAAGTTCATTTTAAGTTTTAGAAATTATTTTTGCAAGTTTTTAGTTTAATTTGTAGTGTTTATAATTTTTTAGTTTATTTAAATTAGGTTTAATTTACTTTTTAAATAGTTTTAATTAATTAAATAGTATTTAAATATTAAAATAATCATGATAATAATTTCATTTTCATTTTAAATTTTCTTTTTATTTTAAGTTTGTAAAAGTGTCATTTTCACCCCCTGGGGGTTTTCATATTTCACTTTTCACGTTTTATTTTGTACGTTTACGTTATTTAAAACGTGAACGTACGCGTTTTTAGATATTAAACGTTTTTAAGTATTTAGCTTTTACGTAACCGTTCATATAGCTTATTTAAGCTATTTCTTCATATGTTCTTTAGTTTAATCAAACTCACAAACCTTTTCCTGTCCAAATTCACCCGATCACAAATGCGTTTGATAACCATCACACCTCGTCGGGACATAACGACCCGGGGAAACCACTATATTCTGCGGAGCATTGACTCTGAGTAGTTTGACCTTGTTGACCATATCCTTGGTTAGTTAGGTTGACTGCTTTTGCCTCAATCAACTCGCAACAAGCAGTTTGCTCAGCCGAGTTTCAATATGGGCAACGGAGGCCAAATGTTTGGAGTTATTGGGAATTAGCAAGGATATGCTACTGGATTTCACATAATTATAACAACCCACAAACACCCATTACTATCATTCCAATTACAAATACCTATAGTAGGTATTTCACAGGTAAATTTTTGCTTTTTATATGAATTATTGCTTGCATGACTCACTAGACCTGCTCACGTATCTACACAAGCCAAATAACTCAACACTCACATCCTATAAACCCCAGGTATGTCAAGCATAAAATCATAACAACACCATAATAAGTAATTCACCAATCTAAAACACTAAACATAACACAAAACCCTAATAAACACTAAACTAAAACTTAAGTTGGATTATGTGCTTATTTGAACCTATATGCTTAGTTTAACTAGTATGAATGTGTCAAAGGCTTAAGTATGAGTTTCCTTATGAATATTAGGATATATTAGGACTATTAGGCTATATAATAAACCCTTTAGAACTTAGATACAAACCCCCTAAGCCCTAAACCATAACTAGGTCATAGTTAACTAGAATTAGGTCTAAACCATCCCAAAACTTCCCGATAGGTCACTACCACTTAGTATAAGCCTTTTTAGAACTTAGGAATAGTTATTAGATACTTATAGGACACTAGTCTAGGCACTAAACCACAGGATAAACCCTATTATCTCACTAAACACACTTAGGTCATTTAGGTTACAAAACTAGGTCAAACCTTCCCAAACCTTTCCCATAAGTTACCCTCACTTAGAATAAACCCATTAGGACTTAGGATTAGTCACTGACACACTTAGGAACTTAACCTAGGCACTAAACCTTAGGTAAAACCTTAAACACTTAATAAGTAGAACTAGGTCTAAACTTAACTAAAACAAGTAAAACCTAAACATAAGCACCTAAACACCTCAACCTAGCACCCTAACACCTTAGTCATACCCAAGCACACACCCTAACACCTCTAAGCACCCACACAAGTAGGTGCATCACCTACTTGTCTAATCCACCACTAATCCACCCTAAACCACCACTAATCCTCCCCTAAACCACCACTAATCCACCCCTAATCACCCTAAACTACCAAGCAGCTTACAAGCACCTCCAAGCTACCAAGCAAGGTGGTGGATCACCTCCTTATAAGCTACTTGTCACCCTTTCTACCTAAACCGCCTCCGCGGCTCCTCCTCCACCACAACCGGCCTAGGCAGCCCCCTAGCTACTCTTAGCTCGTCCTCATCACCTCCTAGCCTTGCCACAACACCCTCTAGCTCAGCTTACTCACTGCCCCCTCCTCGACACCTCATGCATCCATTTCTTGCTCACTACTTCTCGCTACCCTATAAATACTCCCGACCCCTCTCTATTTCTTTCACACCTCCTCTCTTCTTTCTTTCACACATATTCTGGTCCTAGTAAGTATACACTAGCTGTAGAAGACCTAGGAGTCGAGCTAGCTAAGCCTTGCCCTTATCGAGTTGTGGTTTGAGTCGAGCGAGCCCTAGAAAACCCTAACCCTAGTTCTAACCCACGTAACCCCCTAGCCATGTGAGTCCTACATATTAGTCTATTTAGCTTTAGTTTAGTCTTAGGATTGATTTAGGATACCTTAGATAGCCTAGGAACCCTTGCATGAGCCTTGAACCCTTTCATTTGCTCGTTTAAGTTTTATAACCCTAGATCGAGTCATATACTTGCATGCATGCTATAAGTCATTACTTTAGGTCATACACTGTTATAGATAACCTAAGCTAGAAAACTTAGTTGCTAGATAAAATATAAGTTACATGCATATTAGGACTAGTTTTGCAAAACTTTACATGCATAAGGGTATATATCATAAATTCCTAAAATTATAAAGTCTAGGGACTGTTTTTGACATTTTCTAGAAGTTATAAGTGTAAGGACTAGTTTTGCATAATATTAAAACCCTAGGATAAATATTAAAATAAGTATAAACTAAAAAAGACTAAAAACGTAAATATATAAAGTTAAAGGTCTAAATGGTAAAATATAGAAAACTTAAGAGTCTTAGGTTAGTTACATAAAAGATAGAAGTCTAGGGACTAGTTGTGTCAAATATAAATAGTTATTAGTATAAGTAATATAAATTTAGGGTAGAAAACGTAAATATAAATACTATAAGGGTAAAAATTGAAAATATCATATAAGTATAAAACCTAAATAAAGTTAGAAGCATAACACAATACTAGGAAGCTTCATGCGAGGAGTACTATGCAGATATTTCGTTTTGACGAGTTTGTTGGGTTTACGAATTAAAGTGCCCTGACTCCTCGAACGATTATTGCATATACTTCTGAGATATGATGGCCCGAACGGTGATATGATTATAACTAAACCCTAATAACAACATAACTCAATAATAGGGAGCTTTGTGTGAGGAGTATTAACTTCTGAATTACGATGGCCCGAACAATATTATGTTGATAACATAGTACAATAGTAGGGAACTTCATGTGATGAGTCATATACTTCTGAATTACAATGGCCTGAACGGTGTTATGTTATATATAAAACATTAACAAACCTAAAAACAATAACTTGAGAAACATAAACATGATAACTAAAGCTTGACATACATACAAAACCAACAACACATTAGGATACATGAGTAAGGCGTTCTAGTTTTCGAGTCACTATTTGCATCACTTAGATTACTCTAAACCCAAGTGAGTTCATAGCCTCATACTTTTTAAATTCCGTGAGTTTTCATAGCCTTATACTTTTTAAACTTTCAATTTAAATGCTTTATAAACCCTGTGAGGGGGATACATGCAAAATGCTTTACTTAAAACCGAATACAAGTCTTTTTCTTTGGTTGTTTGCACTAGTAAACTAACTGCCACCACTACATAACCAAAATTCATGAATCTAATCGTTTGGGATATTTTACCCACGCGAACGCGAATATAGTTGATAGATCTATTGGAGTTTGACAACTCCCGTTGGTATTAACACCCCACTAGGTGGTACCAATAAGTACTATATTTGAATCCACTCAAGGTATAACTTTGGCAAGTTATCCTTCCATCCCCTCATGTTGGGTCTGCAGCCCACATGACCCGGTTCGTTAAGGTTTGATTCATGAGCTTAGTGCAACATACTAAACTCCTGATAATTGTGCATGCATCACAATTATCACAAAACTTGCATTTTCCCAGATGGGTGTAACAACTGAACCCAGGGAACTTGTATTCACTAACCCCTAAACTTATGATTCTCACTCAACACCTAGTGTTGACTTTTTAAGCATGTATTCTAGATATATTACTTCTATGGATCCATGGCAGAAGGAGGTACTGAACTCGGATGACTTTTCATGGTTATCATTCAAACACAACCAACCTAACTCTTAGATTTTTGGGACCTCATCAAAAAAATAAAAGTATATCTTCTATAATTAAAACTCTGATAATTATGAATGATAACTAAATTTCCAAAACGTCTCTTTTCGAGTCGTTTTCTATTACTGTATCTTTGATTCTATAAAGTAATACCCCGAACACTTTTTCCGCTGCGATCAGTGAAAAATGGGAGTGTTACAATAATAAGCATATTTCACTAATCAAGTTGTTAGATGTGAGATTAGTCCTTAAAATTTTCATAATTGGGGTTATCAAGTATTTTACTATCCAATTCTCACAAGCCTAATAATGACCCGTTATAGACAGACGATTCATAATTAACCAATATAATTGTATCTTTCAAACTATGACAATTGCAATGATTAATCAAACAAGAGAGATTTAACCAAATTTGTGATATATCAAATACACGAATTATATATTCATAAGCATTAATTCAATTCTCAGATTCACATCACATGGCTACATTGCCCAAACAAACATAAATCGACTACTCCATATTCAAATTAAAGAAACAAGTAAGAAACAAGCAAACTGTGATTGTTTTCATAATAAGAAATAGAATTATACCCTTGTTACAAAGATTGTACTACGTTCTCGAGACGTACAAACAACTTTTACTACAACTACAGACCTCTGGCAAGTGGTTGTGGTGTGTAACCACTTCCTACACTTCACTACTTCCTCTAGGACTTTGTTGTGAGTGCTATATGATTGAGATGATTGATTCTCCTTTCACTACGTTTTTAGCTACTATTTATAGGTCCAAGAATCACATATAGACGGTCATGGTGAGTAATAATGGGCAATTGATCGGCCTCATCATTGAAGTAGCTCATTAATAGAGAGGTATAACTGACAGGGGAAGTACGCCGCACATTGTCATGTAACCGGCGGGTTTCTCCTCATGTAACCGGCGTGCTTTTAGTAATAAACCGGGGTACTTCAGCGTTGACTCATAGGAACATAGTTGACCAATAGCTCCCGTAACCGACGCTTTTCTTCCATAAGACCGGCGTACTTTTGCCAAACTATGCGTTATTTCTTCTAGGTCTTTAAGTCATTTGTTCCTTGTCCTTTTACGTGACTTTCCTTGGATCATTAGTCCTGCATGATTATTCATCTATTAAGTATCAAAAGTCTTATAAATAAGTGTAAAGAGATATATAATTTACATAATATCGGGGGTATAAATATGTATAATACGAGACTCATCACAATTCCTTCCATAACTTGGTTAGATCTATTGCATACTTCTTATCCCTCGTTGTGTCCCTCTGAAAATAAACCAACATCGCATCAGCCACCAACCTTGAATTAACAATCACAACCAGTACCTCAAGAAGCACAAGACAAGGCATTATATTACTTTGAACTGAAGATGTGTGTTTTTGGTATGAAAATGTTTATGAAGAGTGGGTATAATGAACCCTTAAATAGCAAAAACTAAGTTGAAATGGACGGTCATCAATTCCCCCAAAAGTCAAAAGTGTAATAACTAGCTTGAACTAAATGCAATTACAGCTCAAACCGACACAAGCAAAAGATCATAATTAATCCCTAAGCCTAAGTCTTTCTTGGGAAGACTAGTTGGCCTGTGCGTTTAGGCAGGAAAGGGTAAAATACAACATCGGGGACCAATCGTGTAATGGGAAAAAGACAAAAACTATAAAACTAACAGGTACTATTTTGAATTTGGGGAAGTGGTTGGTCAGGGACTAACAGTGAAACTTTTTTTTGACGAAATGACCAAAATGTCCATCGCGCGCAAGTCACGTGGGTGAGATGACGAGTAAAAATAACGACAATTATCGCTTGGGATCAAGCGCGCACCAAAAAGCCGACCTTGGGGACTATCCTGGTGGATCCCTAGAACGGAGGACCAAACGGGTAAACAGAGTGGAGTTCAGGGATGAGCCGTGTAATTTACCCTAAAAAAAATATTAGTTATATGTACGGAGTAGTTAACAAAGGGTAGTAGTTAACACATACTGGCATGTTCTAAAAATGTACCTACCACCAATACTCAATATAAATACACACACACAAACCACTCCTCAAAGTGTGTGTTTTCACAACTCCTAGCTAGCTTCTCTTCGCTTCAACCCATCTAAGTTCTTTCCTCAGATCCATACTCAAAAAAATGGGTAGTGATCATCATAAAACCGTGATGAACATCACCATTAAAAACTCATCATATATAAAACCCTCAAAGCCCACTTCACCATCTAGTGAGAAAATATGGACATCAAACTTAGACTTGGTTGTGGGTAGAATACATATTTTAACTGTCTACTTTTACAGACCAAATGGTGTTGCTAACTTTTTTGATACAGATGTAATGAAGAAAGCAATGTCTGATGTTTTGGTTTCTTTTTATCCAATGGCTGGAAGATGTGCTAGAGATGAAAATGGCAGAGTTGTTATAAATTGTAATGATGAAGGTGTTTTGTTTGTTGAAGCTGAGAGTGATTCTTGTTTGGATGATTTTGGTGAGTTTACTCCCTCGCCTGAGCTCAGGCGACTTACTCCTACTGTGGATTATTCTGGGGACATTTCTACCTACCCTTTGTTTTTTGCACAGGTATATATAGTATTTATGTCTTTTAGCAACATTTGGTGTTTGTTTTTATTAGATCTTGCGTTTTTTACTTTTTTTGTACTTTTGTTAAAGTGGTGTTGCTCACTGTCTTTAATTAAATGTCCTATTTGAAAATATAAACTAGAATATTTACATTATGCATCAATAAAATCTTGTTTTTATCTTTTATTAATAACGTGATTGGTTGAAATTTGTAAATGAACAATTAGTTTGAGACAAATCAGAATAAAAAAAATAGAAAATTTGGTTACATATTGTGATGTAGAATTTTATTAGTGCCTAAGTATCTGAAAACATATAGTCCTGTTTTTGAATTGTTTCATGCTACTTGATCTCGTAAGTCTGGATAGATGAAATTAGATCATGTTTAATAGGAGTTGTGAAGTTGAATGAGAATCAGTTTTACAGTTCATGTACTAGAGTATATCTTTTCTTTATGAAGGTAGTGGAGTGCATAATAGATCTCATGAATGATAATGAAAAAGATGGATGGTTTTGTCATGAACTCATATGACTATAAATGGTAGTGAACAAATTTCTTGATTTATATCGACTTATATTACTCCTCCCTTAATTCATGTTTCCTTTGAGCTTTGACGTATTAATGGTCACCTAATTTTGGAGTGTGAAAGGGGGACAACACATTAGTCAACTAGATATTCTAGTTATCTTAGGATTTAACATCCAACTAAGTTTTTGAAAACACACTTACACACATGAAGTGAACAAGTCCAATTGTGTATCCTAGACCACATAATGATAGGGGGACCTAAATTTAGGCTTAACTTTAGGCCTAAAACTAAGAGGCATCATCCTGATGAGTTGTAAACTAAGAGGCATCACTTGGTTTTAGGCCTAAAATTAGGCCTCAGTTTAGGCCCCCCTATCATTTCTCGTACTAGAGTGTCCCAATTAAAACAAAAAATGTGCAAATCAATTCACTTAATAAGGTGGTGTGAAATTTCAGGAGCTTTTACACTAGTTGTTTGTGGCCCTAGAACTTTAATGAAGGTCCTAAGAAAGTTCATTAAATATTTTACACGCAACACATATGGTGTTGAGTGTTGACTAGTCCTTAAGTGCATCCAACCCTGTATGACTATATCATCTTCCGTTTTCTTTTTTAATCAAACAATTTAAAGATTCGCAAAACGTTTATTTTGTTAAAAGGTAATTATCCTGTAAAACTTTCATTAGATGATGGAAACTGTGCTCAATCAAACAATGAGAAAAGCAACCAGTTAACTAAATACAAGCTAAACCAGCCAAGCCTCTACACTCTAGTTCCTTAAGCCTGAGTCACGGCTGTATGAAAGAAAGTTTCTCGAGTCACCATTCCTGTGATTAGAACTTATCAATTGAATTGCAACCTGGCCTGAATGGATTGGGACTAATATGTATGGTTTGGTCGTCTGTCCATAATAAGAAATTTTGCTTTTCTCAGGTCATCTAGCTAGTTCGGCATCCCTCCGGTTCAGTCATAACCTGGATTTATTTCTTTTTTTTGTTAGCAAACAGATGTTATTCAAACAAATTATTAGGCTTGAATCTCTAGGGAAAAAGTTGAGTTATGATCATAATCTAGTTAGGAACCAAACCAGTTATTTTATGTTTGGTTTAATGGGGTCATATCAGGGACCATAGCGCACCCTAAAATAAGCTGCTTAGTTTAATTTGGATTTGCTGTAAAGGTTAATCTTTTTTCATGACTGATTATTTGTTAACTCAATTTGAAGTTTAAAAGTCAAATTTATTATCTAGCTTTTTTTTCCCAAGGTACTAAAAAAATCCTGAATCAGGAACTTTTATTGTTTGTTAATTGGATTCATTGTGTGTTATTTAACGGTGGTTTGATTCATTCTGACCAGGTAACACATTTCAAGTGTGGAGGAGTTGGTCTTGGTTGTGGAGTCTTTCATACTCTCGCCGATGGTTTATCATCTCTCCACTTCATCAACACATGGTCCGACATTGCACGTGGCCTTTCCATCGCCATTCCACCATTCATTGACCGCACCCTTCTTCGTGCACGCGAACCACCCACCCCCACTTTTGACCATGTCGAGTACCACCTCCCTCCTTCCATGAAAACCACCCCCCAAAACCAATCAAAACGAAAACCCTCCACCACTATTTTAAAGCTCACACTTGATCAACAAAATGCCCTCAAAGCAGCCGCCAAGAAAGATGGTGGAAACACTACTTATAGCACATACGAAATTCTGGCAGCTCATTTATGGCGATGTGCTTGCAAGGCTCGTGGATTACCTGATGATCAACTAACTAAACTGTATGTAGCAACAGATGGACGGTCCAGATTAAGCCCGCAACTCCCGCCAGGCTACCTAGGCAATGTTGTATTCACCGCCACCCCAGTTGCCAAATCAGCTGAACTAACGAATCAACCATTGTCTAGTGCTGCATCTTTAATCCGTTCCACATTGACAAAAATGGATAACGACTATTTGAGATCAGCCATTGACTACCTTGAGGTACAGCCAGATTTATCGGCCTTGATTCGTGGTCCAAGTTACTTTGCCAGCCCGAACTTGAACATAAACACATGGACAAGGTTACCTGTTCATGATGCAGATTTTGGGTGGGGTCGGCCGGTGTTTATGGGACCTGCGGTAATATTGTATGAGGGTACCATTTATGTTCTACCAAGCCCAAACAATGATAGGAGTATGTCATTGGCAGTGTGTTTAGATGCAGACGAACAACCATTGTTTGAGAAATACTTGTATGACTTCTAAAGATTTTTCGGTTTGTTGGTTCATTTTCATGTAATGATTGGAATGTATCAAAGATTTTTTCGATTTTATGAAAATTGAGAAGGGAATACTTAATATTGTCAGGCATTGTTCTTACTATTTCAAACTTCAAACACCGAACACATATATTATAGCATTACTAAAGGCGCAACTCGTAAGGCACGATCCAATTAAAGAATGCTCTATGCTACGGCCCGAATTCATATGGGTGAAGACCTACCACTGGTCTTTGCGCTTTTTTATTTATTTATTTATTTATTTTATTTTAATTTTTAATATATAAAGTTAATTGTGTAACAGTGTTTTTGTTATCCAATTGCAGTTCTTTTGTATCAATTCATCATCTGCTTGCAAACTTTCTTAGTCACCATTTTGTCATATCATGTAAGTTCAAAAGTGTAGCTCAGTTGTGGGGTTTTAGATTCTTCACTCAAATGAAACCTCATACTCTTGAGTTAGTCTTCAGGCGCTTTATATCACAACTTAGTTGTGCCGAAAAAGCCAGGAAAACGTTTATATAGGCAATGTTTGAAAACCGGACTGGACGTTGAACCGGTTTTTTCTGGTTGAACCTGAAGAGACGTTGAATCGGTTTCAGTCTGGTTTTCAAAACATGGTGAAATAGGTTATAAGTTTGATCCTAACTCTACCTGACCTTAGAAAACCGGTAAACATTGCCTGATATACGATTTTTGAAAAAAGGTTGCATCAGCTCTAAAATAAATTCCCGAGTTAAGATTGCTCGTCGGAACAATATTCCGTGATTTTGTCATATTTTATGTTATAGTTTATAAGCAAATAAACTTTTGATAGAGTGACCCAATTGTATAATACCCTTAACTCTCTATAGCAAGCACAGAAAATTTAGGAAACACACATTTAATTTAACATAAAAGCTCCTCATCCACTAATTTGTTTCTTTCTTTTACCAAACAGGTAACTTCATTCAAACTTCAACAAAGTTGACGAAAAACATCACAATTCAAGAGCTTTTAGTTTACTGGGAAGGGATCTAACTCGAGACAAAGGGTATTACAATTCTTGATATTGACATAACTATCACAATAGTACACCCATAGCTGTGATGAACTGCTGATGCAATGAGCAAGACGCTTATTTCATGGGTGCAATAAAAGCCAAACTACAGATCTGTACAATCCAAACAACCATTACGTGCATACTCATAATCGTAACCAGCTTCTGCAGAAATAAAATAAGATGGATTTATCTCCCAAACTACCATATTCATTCCATTGCTCATTGAGTCATTGAGAACTATTACTGACAAACATTCAACAACCACTTACCTGTTACACCATAACTATGATCATGCCCACATAATGTAATTGTGATTGGCTAATTTACCGATACTGGAATCTTGGTCATACACACTCTATATTGGAGGAAGGTATATTCGTTTAGACAAGGAGTTGGCATCTCCTTGAAACAAATCTTTCAACCAAGTAATCAAATACTTGATAATGCAATGAAGGGGGGAAAAAAAACACATATTTCATCCGATAGTAAAAATCTTTTGAATGAAATTTTTGGGTAAAAAAAGTCACTCTTCAAGCTCCAATTGAAGATGCTCACTGTGAGCAGCTTTCCAGAACGAGGAATATACTGAGAGGACCCCTTAAGTTCACATGCCAAATAAGTATCTTTCATATGTGAATTTAACGGAAATTTTATTGGCAAACATAACTTCAAGATGTGTTCTATTTGTATTGATTGTTGAGAAACCTAGTGCAATACTGTAGCAGATTTATGGTGGGTTGTTTTTGTAGAAAGCTAGTAAGTTCAACATCAATGCCAGTCGAGTATTTTCAGATTGTGTATCTGAAGTTGAAAATTCTACCAGGTACTACACATGTACAACCTTAAAATCTAAACCCATCACCCCTCTAGTTTGGCTTGACAATTACCAAAGGTGATAATATAGCTTGCTGCAACATCAGGGATGTGAAAAAGCAATACCACCATTAAACTCAAAACCAGTTAAATCCAGCCACAACCAGAAGCAAACCAGTGTCTTATTAATTTCATAAAAGTTCTAAAAAGAGATCATCTTCTCTTTGTGGATTATTTTCGATCAAACTGTTCTTTTAGGCTTGGATGCCATAAACTCAATATTATAATGAAATCCAAAAACCTGTCGGATCAAGCCTAAAACATGGTGACCCAAAAACACATCATTTTCCACTGTCCACCTGGCAAGACGGTACCCAGGTCTATTTCATTCATAAACAGAGTCGTATTAATAAAAAAAGTTCTTAATAACCATGACCACCATGTCAACCAGGATCCTTTCAAGCTTGCAAAACACAAATTGCAGGATAACACAGAGCACCACTGGTTTCAACCAGTCAAACCAGGCTGAAACTTTTAACAGCAAGTCTTTATACCTTACAACCAGATTCAAGGAATTACACAAATATGATTCTTTTAAATATGAGTTGCAAGAAATCTTTCAACCTTAAAAGATTAGGGTACGAAACTTCTTGGTTTCTTATAATGCTTGCCTTGCTTATGTAAAGTTTTAAGGAATCATTGAACCGTTATAGATTGCTATACTTAACTTTTAGGATTTCCTAAGCAGGTATTTTAAGTGAATTTCCATGGTAAATAACTATTCACCTAAAGCAAAAGTGATTTTGATTATCTTAGAACATTGTTCACTTACTTCATAATAGTAAAGGATTTGACGCTAAATTACTAAAGCTAACTCCCAGCAACAAGTCAATCACTAATGTATCTCAGATTGGTCCACCCTAACCAGAGAAAATTGCATTCTTGGATCATTACAAGTCTAATATGTTACTCTACAAGCAAATATAGTTGATTATTACTTTGACAAAAGGAGGGCAAATGCTATACCGATATATACCATGTAAAACGTACATATATTATGGTGAAACAGATATTCTGCAACAAAGTATGGTTCACAAGGTCTAG
The DNA here is from genome assembly GCA_030686995.1 of Artemisia argyi. Classification (NCBI taxonomy): domain Eukaryota; kingdom Viridiplantae; phylum Streptophyta; class Magnoliopsida; order Asterales; family Asteraceae; genus Artemisia; species Artemisia argyi. Next base: position 122,359,287 of record CM060677.1, on the reverse strand, counting down.
ATGCATACCTACATTGCTAAGACAATGCTGAAATGTAGCTAGCTCTTTTCTAGTAGGTCACTTAGGATTATTACGGACACAACATATAGGACTCATACATTGACTCCCAACATTAATGCAACTTTCCAACGAATCAGCTCAAGGAAAACTTATTAAATGAGCAGTCAGTATTAATAGAAACATAGCTGCAAAGTTAGTCCTTACTATAGCTCTGCAGGATGCTGCAATGGTGAAACACAGGGTTGTACCAGATTTCAGCTCTCCGTGACTCATGGTGCTCACAGATAGATCTTGCACAACTTCATCAATCAGTGACTCCCCCCACTATTAAAGTTAGATTCTAGGTTATATCACATTTTCATTTACTTGTTACTAAATTACGAAAACTAGAACTTCCACGAGTTTTTTTTTTTTTTTTTTTTTTTTTTTTTTTTTTTTTTTTTTTTTTTTTTTTTTTTTCTAGAGACAAACTTCGACACACAACCATAATATATACATTCTCACACAACAAAACTATCTTACTTGACAAATTATATTTGTTAAGTTTTGTTACACGTTAGCATCCACGCCTTTCTTATTACAATTTCATGTCTAGACCCTAGCTATGTTTGGCATCCACACAAATGTAACACCATGCCAATTCTATCCTGGGTTTCATAATCAGTTTTCGCTTATTCTAGTTGACTTTAATCGGGGAAAGAATCACAGGCGAAAAAACTTAGCAACCAAAAATCTAACCCTCTTAGCATTAATCAAACATAAAAGCAAAGCAACATCACACAAATTCTAGAGTATAGCATCAACAAATAGAAACCGAAGGAGGAATTCTAAAACATAACACATCCACAACGCAACGCTTTAAGATACAATGCCAATAATCAAACCATATAGATCGTAAATTACACATTACAGAATCAACAGATGGATCATAAATCACAACAGCTCCATATTAAATGAGACCCACTTGAGCATAGTTATGATGATCAAGCAAGCGTATAGTGATCGCGATAATCATACCGATCCGGATTAAGGAAGACAATAACATACATGGCATAAATAATCCCAGGAAGATAACCCAACAAAGTCAACAACAAACAAATTAAAAACTCCACCTACAAAAGCAAACAAATATATTAGTTAGTCAGTGAGGCATTTTGTCAAACAGGTGGTGTGCATAATAAGGTTGTGGGACTTACAGTGCAGCAGCCGTAGCGGAGACAAACACCGAGTGGAGGGAGCAATAGTGCGAATATGATCTCGCATAACAAAGCACAACCCGATGACATTTTTTTGTTTTGCTGTTTGGATTTGATTGGCTGTGTGTGTGATTTGTGATTTTATGGGGTAAATTGATTGGGATTGGGATTGTGTGTGGGTTTGACTTAAATGTCTGATTAATTTGTGCCTACCCACCCCTATGGCTATTTCTGTTTTTTATTTTTGTTTTGGATAAGAAACAATAAATTAGTACCAACTATTTGGGTTCACAAAGTATTCTTCCTTCTTTATTAATCCATCCGTCCCGATTTAGGCCCGTTTGGTTTGTAGATGGGTAGATCGGGTAATCATTCAAATTAAGAACGGATGCTCGTTGCTTTTTCTTTCCCTAAAAAAAAGTTAGTATATTGAGATAAAAATTAGAATTATTTGTTTAATAAAAAAAAAAAAAAAAAAAAAAACCTACTTATAAAATAATAAACTATCTATTTGAACCATTTGTACATTATATATATATATATATATATATATATATATATATATATATATATATATATATATATATATATATATAAAATTCGCATAAAACAAAATAGAAAAAAGGAAGTATAAAAAAAACAAAAAAAAAACCTATGCTTGCATGTGTGGTGTCAAACTAACCAGCCAACGGACCAATAGATTTGTCTATCCCCTTATTGAAGGTTATGAATCCTAATTTTAAATCCCAAGTACACAAACCAAATGGATTATTCTACTCTCAGCCCAATCCTTATGAGCAAATACCTCACACCAATTGGGCTTAATTGTTTTGGTTTTCGTTTTGGTTTTCATCTTTTCTCAATTAATTGTTTATTATTAAAAACGAGTGGGGGTACCTGCGCGTTGCTGCGGGAATGTTGTGTTTAATCTAAACTCGAAACGAAACGATTGTCGAAAAATTATTTTGTTATTAAGGTAGTGTTGGAAAACTGAATTCGTGGATTGATTAAAAAAAAGACTTGGGCTTATAGCCCATTATCTTAGTTAATGAATTGGACCACTTGGCTTCTTGGGCTTGTTTTGTGGTTCGGATGGACAACAGAAACAATAGGGGATGATTTCCAATTTACATATGGAAAAAACTTACCCTAATTTTTACTCAAGTAGAATCCCAATAAACACACATAAAACCATCCGCCTCCCAACCCCTCTCTTCTTCAAATCTGCTTCTCCCAAACTGTTCCCCAAATCGCTCTATTTTGAAGGTAGGTTTGGTTTGATTCGTTTTTGTTTTCAGCCGAATGAAAGAGGGAATTATAACAATCTTGTTCTCCTTCTTTTTTTAATCTTTCGGATAGTTAAAAAAAAAAAGCTCAAAGAGATCGATGAAGAGTTGTGGTCAAACAAATAAGATATTTATAGATTCGTAAATCTGCGATTGGTTTGATCAAATCTGAGATCCGTTTCGTTATTATCTTTCTTTCGTTATGTTTTTCTTGTTTGAATCGAAAGATAAAAAAGGATGAAATACATATGTTTTTTTTTTTTTTTTTTTTTTTTTTTTTTTTTTTTTTTTTTTTTTTGTTTCTATTTTTTAAAGAGAAGCTTGTCTTCAAATAAATCTTTGAGTGTTAAGATCGTTAAAGGTCTTCAATTATCTTATGAAACATCAAAGAAAAATCTGAGATCTTTAGTCTATTCAGTTTGAGTCCGATTGGTTTTGGTTATGTTTTTTTATCTTTGTTTCGTTATGTTTAAAAAAAAAATTGCAGAAAGAAAGATGCAAAAATCCTTATACCTACAAATGTAGGATACATTACTGTCTGCTGATTATTATGTTTTTTTTTTTTTTTTTTTTTTTTTTTTATTTGAGTTTAAGGCCAGATTCAAGATAGCAGTGATAATGGATTAACTCTGGACAATAAACACTTGGAAAGGCACATTTAATGCAAGAGATGTACAGTTACTGTAGCTGTACTATAAACTAATGTATTTAAAATTAATGTAACGGAGTAACAGTGCTCTAAACAGTTGTTTTACGGCATCTACAGTTGACAAAACAGTGCATTAACGGAACGGTTTGTGAACAGTAAGAAAGTATTAACAAAATTAATCACCTGCATATCCAATCTAAACTTGTCATTTGACCCACTTCCAAATAACATCCAATAGAAAAGTCACAACTAATGTACCAAGTCTTATTGTTTTTTTATTTATAACGGGTCCGTTTGTGAAGGGAGGGAATTCCCCCTTTTAGTATATATATAATAAGGGATTATTTATCTAGTGGTCGCTCAACTATTAAACTTTTTACTTTTAAATTGCTCATTGATTTAAACTAACTTATGGGCCATCCAGATACTCCTTTCGTTTTAAATTATTGTCATCCGACGAAAAACATAAAGTTTAAGAAAAAATATAATTATTACTATGTTCTCTCACTTTCTTTTGTTAGAATGACAGTTTTACTTTAAGTAATTAATTAATGTATTTTTTAAAGTTTGTAATAATAATTTCAACCAAAAATAATATGGTAAACTCGATCAAACTTTTCTATCTATATTTAGTATTAGACAATTAAATTGGGGTGTCACATGGGCTATTATTTTGGGACGGATGGAGGATGCGTTTGTTTTCATTTATACCAATCTCATTCAAATTCTTATAGGAAATTTGTATAATTTCAAGAATAAAGCTAACTTTAACATATTAAAACAATAATATTGAAAATCAAAAAGTAAATTAGTTAATTATCATAAATTTCATTTGACTAAATAAGTTGCACTTAAATAATGGCTATAACTGATATTTTATATTTCAATAGTTATTTTCATTGTTTTAATATATTATATCTAGCTGTATTCTTGTTTTTCCAAAGATTTTCGCGAAAAAGTTATTCGAAATTCGTATAAACAAAAGCGAACACATAAATAGGAGTACATAAGTTTTGATATCTCAACCCATCTTTGATCTATTGCTCCAATGCTAGAAAGCTTTACCCAAAATTTTCAACCATTTTTCAACTTATCATCGGAAATGCTCTTAGCTTAAAAGAAAGCAATTACAAAGTATACATACATTTTTTGTTGTTGTGACACTCACATAAACAGCAATAACAAGTTTTATTTTCTTAACATTTTATCAACTGCGAACAACAACATTTATTGATAGCTAGAGGCTTAGAGCATATAGAATGCTCAACCTTAATAGCCTTTTACTAGCGTATAAAACTTTTTGAGAAGATTTTTTGCATTGTGGTAAAACTTTTTGAAAACTTTTCAACAATGATTCGTGAATTTGAAGCATTGTGGAACAACATTACTTGTATCGGATGCGAAAAAGTAGTTAGAATGTGATATATTTAAACTGCAGTTAGATGAAAATAAATTTGTACATATTTCCACTTGAAATAAAAAGTTAAAACTAAATAAATGAGTTTTATTATTATTATTATTATTATTATTATTATTATTATTATTATTATTATTATTATTATTATTATTATATCCTAATATATTTGTTTTGGGATAGATTTAGAGTATGGTCGGGATACTTTATGAGTTTATTTAGAGCAAACGTAATGCAATGGTTTTTACATAACGTTTTATTTGAATAAGCTATTAGATGACTTGAATCATTGAGAGAAAGACTTTACAAATGACTTTTGGAAAAGAGACTTGAAACCTACCGAGCGTTCGATACAACAATCAACAAGCTATTTTCATTAAATGTATATTTGTGAAAAGCTTTTGAAAAACTTTGTTGCATTTGAGATGTTTTGTACAAATGACTTTTTGAAACACAAAATTTATTGAAATATTATGTTTAAAAGTGAAGAGTTTTTTTTTTTTTTTTTTTTTTTTTTTAAGGAATGGCTAGTTAGTAGTTAGTGGTTCGAGTCGTACAGTGACATCCAAGCGTGCAACATGACCTATTTGAACCTCGCCTTAAGGAATAAACCCCACACCTTTAAAAAAAAAAAAAAAAAAAAATTACATATATATCTTTAGAAATATCTAATTACATCAATATCTTTTTAAAACTTTAAAATACACAAAATTATTTAACAACACAACTTTTTCATAATATAATGGATTTAATACTAACTAATTTTTATCAATATCACCTAATATGTTAAATTACCTCTTTACCCTTCTTTCAATAAGATTAAAAGAAGCCAATTTGTGAATTACTCACATATGTTTAATTTGAAAGTTGAGATTCTCGACCGTTATTAAAAGGAAATATCTATTTTACTCTCCTAGTTTACTCTTTCTTTACCATTTGGAATTTACTATTAAACAAAACAAAATTACATTAGTTGTTGTTGACCGTAAATTCTGGGTTTCATCTTTTTTTTCATATACTTGCATATTGCTCAATAAAATAGTGAGTGTGTTTTAATTGCAAATGCATAACAATTATCGACATGACATCGCAAACTTACAACCTTTAACATCCAAATATTGAGTGTGTTTTAATTGAGATCTCATCTGCAATAAAAACCGTTTAATATTATGTGTTTTTTAATTAAGCGAGAAGGGTAAAGAGGTAAAAGTACATGTTATTTTTTTCTTTCTTCATATAAAGCTTCAAATATTAAATATACTAAGCGAGTACCCGTGCATAGCAACGGAGGTTCCTAGCAGCATCCAATTAACGATATGCGATATTGTGGTAAGTGTTTTGTATAACGTTCAAAATAAAATGTGAAATGATCAAAATATAATTGCAAACGGTTGTAACATGCGATAATTCAACCTAAGCAAAAATTCTTAACATGTATCAGACAACATATAAAAATATTTAGTGAGAAAGAAAACTAATCATTCATCAATTATAAGATACTAACTAACAATGCACATTACTCATCGCGTAAAACCTTTTGATAGACAACATTTGACGTGTAGACTCCTCCTCGACCGAACTCTTTGACTCGCCTCACTAATACCTTTATAGAATTTTAAAATAACATGCTAATCTTCTTTATGGAAGTTTTAGAAAATGAACAAACTTGGCTTTTATAAGTATTGACAAAAAAAAGTGTAAAACAATTAAGAGGTTAGAGATAAGTGGTTTAAAGGTTATCCGTACGCTATGAGTAAGTGATTGACCATTAAACTAAGACTATAAGTCATATAAAAGGGGTTATCAACATGTTTCACTTTTAGTAATTTAAGACCCGTGTAATATATGGGTTTTTCTAAGCAAATCTTGCACTATATGATATTGTGACTATATCCCATGACAACTCATATAGTGCTATATTCTTCTCATTTTCTCGAAGTTTAATAAACTCCATTTTTGGCAACCGTAGAATATAGCTTAATCCACAAAAGTTGTGAATTTGCTAGAACATCCTGATCTTGGGTGACTTTTAACACCGGCCATTGTACACATAAAAAGGGTTTTAAACATGTTTTAGTATTCGTAGTTTAAGACACCGAAGTGTTCTATTCTTTTTATCGAAGTCTAATTAACTCCATTTTTATAACTATAGAGCTTTATGTGATAATCATTTATGTACTATACGAAGTTGCATAATTGAACTAATCTAGCAAATTTCAATAAATAATGCATATTTGAACTAAAATAGGAAATTCCAATAAATAACGATCAAAGCAATCATCAATTTCCGCGAAGACAAATTATTACAATTGTTTGTGTCAGAAACAAATATATACTTGTGCTTATTTAAGACATATCACCATCTTTATTCTTTAGTAATAATATATGTTTTGTGTATCTTGGAAATAGTATTACCAATTAATCCATCAACATACATTTTGATTCCAAACAACTGATACACATGTATACTTATTTTCTTTAACTACACAAAATCATGAGCGAAGAAGGTTACTGTGAACATAGCTTGACTTATGTGCAAATGTTGTTAAACAAAACAAACTACCGGAACTATATGAATACCGGATATATGCTGCAGAGAGGTTAGCCTACGTTTTTTATTTACGAATACCAGTCCTCATTTGTTGGAATGGATAGTTAGTCATTTGTTGTAAACATGTTCCTAAGTTTATCGAACAAGACTTCTTTTCTATATATTAGTATAATGTACTCGTATTAGAGCTTTGTATTTATATTAGTATGGCTTTAACAAACACATTATAAAATGTTTTGAATTATAAGGGGGAATCAACTACATAAAGATAAACAAAATTATAGATTGAAACCACGGTCTTTGACAGAGCTTTCAAAACCTAAAAAAGTTTTAAAGACTTAATCATCCAATCAAGAAAACAAGATAATGACAATGACAAACAAATAGCTAGTTGGCTACTAAGTTTTTAAGGACCATATTTAAGCTTACATAAACACCCTAGAGGTCGGGATTTTATTATAGAAACCTCACATTTTAACCGTAAGCGGATCGACCGAAGTAGGCTTGTTTGTGTTGATGCATGTTCATGTTCTTCCTTCTCGTGTGCTACATCCTAAATAAGCACAAACTTGAATTGTCAAATGAAGTGAACAACAGTTCTGAATAATATGTATAAATGTTGTTTGTTTCAAATCACAAAATAAACAACGCAATTTTCAAGGATGAAAGAAAAGAAATATTAAGACCTCTCGTGGAGAGTTTCTTTACCTTCCTCTACGACAATATGTCTCTCCCAATCTCCAACTTTTCCTTCTCAACTTGCAACTTTGGCTCAATATGAGCTCCTTCAAAATATATTATGTGCAGTTTCAATACGCAATCCAAACAACTCATATATAGCAGTTGCAAGAAACTATACCAAAGTCAATGTGAGGTCATTTGTTCAGGTGTTCAGGTATGCAAGGAGAGAGACAAATGGGGTTGTATATGAATGAGAGTAGCAATGGTATCAAAGTCAATGTGAGGTGGCCGTGGTTGTATATGAATGAGAGTAGCAATGTTATGAAAGTCAATGTGAGGTCACATATGGCTTATAGAACACGTATCTAGTTGTAGCACTGCATTTGAGTGAGTGATTGAATTTGAGGGAGCATGTTTGACAAAAGTCACAATAATTAAATAGTCCACGCAATAAAATGACACGGCCATTAGGATGAACACGATAGTAGATTATTAGGGGTTACAACCATGTTTAAAGGCCTAAAAATATCAGCCGAATGTCATAAACCACCAATGGTCATAAGACATGCAAGCAGGGAACACAAAATCTAAGTTTGAGTACAAATTTATAAGAAAATACCTCATAAATTATAGCGGACTCTTGGTTTAATACACCTCCAAACTGAGTATTGCCCACACCATCTCTGTAATATAGTTAATTCGATCTCGCTAACACACTAAGTGACGGAAGAACATAAGATTATGAGTTTTCATACCTAAAAAAAGGTATTCTTTTAGGTAATTTTTTATGCTTGATTAGGTAGGATTTTAGGAGCTCCCTACAAAACAGTAGAAGTGACAAATAATGAGTTAATATTTAATAACATTCATTTTATGAAAATGGTATTAAAAGTGTTCATTTGTTACCTGATCATTTTCCCAAAGATGTCGATTATCTCCTAGCAGTCATTATAAGTCTCTTGCCACTCTTAAACTCATCCAAGACCCAATCCCTTTCATTATGGCTTTTATCACCATGGATGGATAATTTACACCATCCATCCATTCTAAGTTGTAGTGTCACTTGATCACATCCTTTCCTTGTTTCCACAAATATAAGAATTCTGCTTCCATCCATTATTTCCTTGAGTAGTCTGATCAGCCTACAAAGAATAGAAAAGTTAATAGTTAAAGGCCAATTTTTCTTATTATCCGCTTGATTTTTAGAAATTACCACTTTATACCTGGTGTACTTTTCCACATCTTTTACAACTTCTATAACCTGGGTTAGTGACTGGTTTGCTTTCAGAATGGGGGAACCAATGATCACCTGCAGAGTTTGATTTAAAGAAGATGAAATAAGCAATGTGATTAGAGGTTTATGCCACATAATATAAGAAAAATCGTTTCATCTATAGATCACAAGGATGCAGAATGGTAACCTTGTATGGATTGCGTAAGAACTGCCTTGCCAAACTCTCAACGTCTTTAGGTCTTTCTGCACTCCGATATAGAGTTTGTCTATATGGTCTGATCTGTAAAGCGAAACAGAAGTCAAGTATCACCCAAATGCCATCACCTTAGACTCGATTTGAGATATGTGGTAAACCAAACTGACCCATTCACCGGACAAAATTTCCACCTCTGAAAATAAAGACAAAAGATAAATAGATTCAAAGACATACCCCAAGGATTGACCACGTTTGAAATTCCAACGGTACTTAGCGAATCGTTAACCTATTTAGCAACTTCCTTATATTTTTGTTCCGGAGCCAATGACAAACTATTTTTTCCAATCTCCTATATAAACAACCAGAGCTTTGTTTCCTAACAAACTTATAATCATTAACACAAAAATAGTCAATATAAAACCCTGAATCCTACTTCTAATTATTAAAATGCATAAAAATTATTAAAAAATAACAACCTTATTGAACTTAAAAACGTGATTGATTTGCTTCCCATCGATACTCGTGAAATGGAAACTTCACGTTGGTAGTCATTACACGTCACCACTTGTGGCGCATTGTTCCGTTTTTCATCATCACTAAACGGCCTATCAAATTGCTGATAAAAAAAACACAGATTTGTCTAATAAGTGGTTGTGACAAAGAAAAAACATGCAAGATTAACTCTGTGGAAAACTAGAAGGGGGGTTGAATAGTTTACCGCTTTTTAAATCCTTTTTAGCTTAAATAATCTTTGAGAACTTGACGTTTGATTAAAGATATAAACACAACTTAATATGTTTGATTCTTTGAAAAGACTTTTCATGTGGATAACAATTCTAACTTAACTTGTTTCATACTTTGAAAAGCTTTACTTGTAATGATCCTAACTTTGCTTGTTTAGTTCTTTGAAAAGCTTTACTTATGTTTAAAGATATAAGAACAACTTTACTTGTTTTGGTTCTTTGAAAAGCTTTATATGTGATCAACAATTCTAACTACACAACAACATATAATAAGCAAAGATAGGGAAAGAAACAATCAAACCACAACACGATAGTTTATCGTGGTTCGGCTACAAGGACTCTTTTTCCTTGCCCTACATCCACGCCCCGAGTTTCCAACTCGAGAGTTATAAACACTAATCAACAAGCTCCTTTCACCGGCGGAGAAAACCTTACACGTCGCTTATACTTTTACCGACACAAAGCTAGATGTCGAGTTCTTTTACAAGGGTACAACCACTCCCATTCGTCGCTTACACTTTTACCGACACAAAGCTAGATGTCGAGTTCTTTACCAAGGGTACAACCACTCCCGTTAGTTCTTGTACTAGGGTACAACAACTCCCAACACACTACATATTTTGAGGCCTAAAATGCTAACCCATAACTTCTACATACATGACACACATGAAGTATAAACTACCAAAGCTTATACATGACCAAGCTACCAAGACTTGCAACTTTAGAGTTGAAGCTTGCAACTTCTTGAATGATCTTGTGGAGTTCCTTGCTACATAAGAGAATCACACAAGTCAAGGGTTACTGAGTTAGTTGAGAGAATAAGACCTAAAGGGTTACACAAAACAAACAAATGGTTTGGTATTTATAGCAAACTATTCTGCATGTCTGGCGGATCAGGCGGAACTCTCAGATGGGTTCCGCCCGTGTACCCCCAGGGTACCGCCGGGTCTGCAGTAGGTTTTTGCAATAACTCTTCAAACCAAACAAGGTCTTGTCTCATAACTCCTAGCAACCAAACAATGTCACATCACTTAAATCAAGTCAAACACAAAACTTGTAAGCAACATCAAAGCAAGTCAAACACATTTCTTTCCATAAATGCATAATGACAAAACTTGCCATAAATGTGATGTGACAATTTCTATTTTAAGAAATAAAACCAATGTTTAGTTTAAAAGGAAATGTAAACATTAGTTAAACAAGACTTAAACACTTAAAGTGATAATTTACTTTTAGCTAAAGTTCATACTTTGTCATTAACAAAACTTAGCAAAGATCGGAAAATATAAATAACGTTTTTAGGCGATATTTGTATTAACAATCTCCCCCTTTTTGTTGATGACAAAACATAAACTTTATTTGAAAGTAAGCCATAAGATTTAGTGTTAAGTCTTATAAAGTTAGTATTAAAACTTGTTTTTGCAAAGAGTTAGCGAAGCGGAAATATCAAAAGTTGAACAAGTTTAATATAAATTCTCCCCCTTTTTGTCGAAACAAAAAGTAGAGAAGCGAAGCGGAATAATGGCCATGCTCCCCCTTGGACGATACTCCCCTAAATGGAGTGCCAAGAGAGGAGACATGGATTTTGAACCTACAAAAGAAAAGTTAGTTTCCGCACAAGATAAATCATGAAAGTGTTTCATGTCTAAACTACAACTAAGAGTTGTGAAGCGGAATAATGTAATACTCATGCTCCCCCTTGAATATTACTCCCCTAAATGGAGTTTCAAGGAAGAAAAACATGGAAAATGAACCTACAAAAAGAGAGGTTAGTTTCTAAAACACAAGATTTATGTATGGTACCATATAAAGGTGTAGTTCACTCATCATACCTAAATGGTCATTTAAACAATGCAAACCTTGTTGTAGAATTAATCTTCATTTAATGTAAAATTTTGACTCTTAGAGAGTCAAAGACACATAATTAAGATTACAACATCCTACTTTTTAAGAAACAAAGAAAAACTAAAAATGAACTAAGAGTATAAAAAGCTACAAGGAAATCACCATCATCCTTAATGAGAACCATTTTCCAAAAACAAGGATAGGGTTGTTTAAGGATGAAAATGTGAGTTGAGGGTTGTAGCGGGTTTTATTTTGAAAGGTGAGGAGGTGACTTGGTTTTGGTTTGTTGGTTAAAATGGGAGACATTTTCCAAGAGAAACGGTTTTGTTTCATTTTGGAGACTCTAAGGTTGTGGTGGATGAGACAAGGATTGGAGACAGTCCAAAATGTGGTTTAGAATAAACCTCATTTCTTCGGTTAACTCGTGAAGTTCCGTTCGACACCTTTCACTAATGCGAGCGGTTCTTTCGCAATGTCCGCAATCATGGCGGGGGAAGTTTGGTGGAAGAGAGGTTTGATTTGTTGGTGGTGGATGGGTTGAACTTGAAGGAGCAAATGTGGATGTTTGAGAGGTGTATTTGCTACCTTCATTTGTTGAATTTAATGCCGTATTGAACTCCATAACATGATTGATTTGAGAATCAACCATTCGTTTGAAGGCATTGAGGTGGTTTAAATGAGTGTTTATTTCCTCATTGATGTTTGGAGGTTTTTCCCACATTGAGGCTTCTATTTTCTTATAAGAAGAAAGTAGAGAATCAAATTGTTGTTGTTGTTGTTGTTGTTGTTGTTGTTGTTGTTGTTGTTGTTGTTGTTGTTGTTGTTGTTCTTGTGGTTGAATTAGGTGACGGAAACTTGGTTGTCCGTAAGGATCACCATGAAGGTTTTTGTAAATTGGATGAAACACAAATGAATGTGAGTGGGTATGACCTTGATCATTTGGAAAAATGGATGGTCTAGCATAACGGTAAGCCAACCGTTCTACCGTAGATGGGTAATGGGGTTCATCATTAAGTTGCTCACTAGGTTGTTGTTGGGTTTCCATTTGAGCAACGATATCAAAAAGTGAGAAGGATGGTGGTGTTGATGATAGATCATCAAAAGTTTCCAAATTGGGTGTTGGTGATGTTGGTGGTGTATGGAAAAGTTCCATTGGTGTAGGTGTTGGTGATTGAGGTGAAGGAGTTTTTGATTTAAAAGCTTGTTGAGAAGATGGAGTTGACTCACTCAAAGGTTTAGTTGATGATGGGTTAATTGCTAGGTTTGAGTTTCAAAGTGGTGGAGAAGGTGGTGGAGTAGCAAGATTAAGCAAATCTTGAATGGTGATCACATTGGTATTACAATGTGTTGAGGGTGTAGTTGAGGTAGTAAGGTTAAGAAAATCTTGGATAGGTGAGGAGATGTTAAGTGAAGCATCACTTGATGATGATGAGCTTGACTTTGTGGTTTTGTTGAAGCAACAAGGTTTCACACTAATCCTAGTGGTTTTAGCACATGATTTTGATGACTCGGATGAGGTGTTGGATTTGGTCATTTCAAAGGTTTTGGTTTTGATGTTTGAGGGGAGAAGTCTTGATGGTGATGGTGTGATTTGAATTGTTGTGAAGCTTTTAATTTTATAGGATGAGAAAAGTGTTGAAATAGTGTTTGGATTTGATGTTTTACTATTCTAAGATTGAGGTGTCAAATGATTTTCATGACCATGTCACATCATTTTAGGTCAATCCAATGAATAGGATGGAGTGAAAGACCAACCTAAGCACTCAATGCTTTGTGTGGGAAGTGGTTTGGTTGAAAATGTATCAAAGGTTTGAAGGATCCTTTAAAAGGGTTCCTTTGGTTAGTTATGTTTTGAATTTGAATTTTGGCGGGAAGTGTCTTCCTAATTGTTTTAGTGAGTGAGGTTTGTTCCAATATGGTTGTTGTTGTAAATGAAAGATGTTTCTCACTTAGGATAATGATTTGACACTTTACAAGTTATGAACTTAAGAAAAAATAGCAAAAATTTTCTGCAGGTGACTGGCGGAACCCTCACAATACACAGGCGGAACCCTGTTTTGGGATCCGCCTGGTCCGTTGGGCTAATTCTGGAAAACCTAGAAATTGTACTGGCGGAACCCAATTTTGGGATCCGCCTGATCCGCCAGTGCTGCAGAAGTAGACAGTCCGCGTTTTTGACTCGCGAGACGATTTTCAAAATTTTCGAAAACTCTTGTAAATGAAAATTTATTATATGACTGATTAGGAAACGCAAAGATTAGACATATAGACATTCATCTCTTAGGACTTTGACCGGGGGCTAACGATTTTCACTTAACTTAGTGAATTTTACCATAAGCATGAAATTGACAAATACCACAAATATTGTCATTAATCATAAAAGAGCATACAAAACATAATCCATCAAACGTAATAAACCATGAAAGTGAAAAACACATAATTCACGTAGTTTTAACACAAAGATGATTCTAAAGCATTCTTATGCCAAACACTCCTTAATCTTCTCACAACCGGTCAATCTTCTTTTTGAGCTTGTTTAGGTACCTTCCAAAACACTTGAACATTCCTTTGGTTTGCTTGAATTCTTCGGAAGCATTGTCAATGATGGGGAGAGCTTGAAGGTATTCTAAAGGAGGTAACTTAGAGTTGGGAAGTGTATCATCCTCGCTCATTCCGGATGATGATGATGATGATGGTGTAGGTGATCGAGTACGTTTGCCCTTATTTTTGTAAACTCGTTTATCACTTAGGGGAACGAAGATGTGAGGGACAAGAGAATAGTCAAGGTATATTCCCTTGTCAGTTGGAGGAATGGGTGAAATTGCTCTAAAAAGGCGAGTAAGAAGCATTCCATAAGGAAGAGCGGTTTTTCCAACTAAAGGTATGTCGGCCATTCGTCGGGCTAGGTAGTAGGCTAAGTTGAATGGTTGACCGATGGAAATGCTATATAGCATGTAACAAAGGCATGTGTTAACATGATCCCTGTTTCCTATGGTACTTATGACATTGGCTCTAAGAATTTCTTCCCACTTCTTAAATTGTGGTTTAAGCTCATTTACCTCCATACCAAACGGATCCTTATCCACGATATTCCCCGAATGATTTTTCCTAGTGGTAGAGGCTCTAACAAAGAGATGTTCCTTAATTGTTTCCTTACTAACAAGAGGATTGTTGTATGGATGAAAACGCTCAGTTGAGTCTAGGCTTGAAATAGGCCATTTATCCATGTAAAGACAAGTGCCTTCATTGGGGACACCAAGGATGATAGCTAAGTCCTTTAAGTCTATGAAGTTTGGTATTTGATTTGTTTTGAAGGTTAATGATATCTCACCCGACTCATTTATGAAGAGGTCTATGGTTGCATAGAATTCTAATACGAACCTAGGACAAATTGGCTCATCTATATCAAGGAGACAATCAAAGTTGATTGCTGCAAAGTTTTGGCGAATAGATGTTCCTTCTAGAAAGGATGGATCAATTGTTCTTCCTTCGTGAACATAGCGTTTTTCTAGTGCCTTAAAGGTTTCTACTTGAACTTTGTCGAGACCTTTAGTCCTATGGTGTTTGGGCAAGTACTTAAGGGTTTCCTTGTGATCGGATTGATTTGCGTTAGGCATGTTGATTCCTAGAAAACACAAAATTATATGTTAATGACTTTTAATCAATGTGCATGTTCTAATGTGTTTCTATATGCAAACAATGTGGAGACTTGGTTATCTTGACTCATTTTAATGCCCAAATTGTTTTGTTTGTGAAGTAATGTTATGAAAACACAGGATAACCAAAAACTCTCCTAATTGAATATATCTTCGATTGAATGTACCCGAAAATACATATTGGTTATGTATTCCCTTTAGCATTCAAGAGATAATATGCAAGTGATGTTTCAATGATGTTTTTCATTTGTTTTAACAATGTGGCGATGAATTGTGTTCTAGTCTTGGATTGCAATTGAAAGATAATGCACTTGGTGTGTTTGGTAAATTAAAGTAAAAACAAAGAGAATGCAACACTTAACTAATGGAAGACATGATTAGCAAGCCACCAAGTTTTTCATGAATTAAGAAGATTTATGCATACACCCTAAGACTTTAATTAATGAATGTGAATGAAAATGTTGTACTTGAATAAAAAAAAATGCAATTGTCATTAGAACACTTACAAAGTTGGTTGGATTCGAAGAGATTTGATTGAAAGCCCTAAAATTTGTATGGATATGTGTTTTTGAGAGGGTGACAGTAGTTTGAAAGTGAATGCCTAAGTTAAGAGGGTGTTTGGGTTTGAAAATAAAGAATAAAGCATTCTGTGGCATTGGAGGACCAGGCGGAACCAAAAAATGGGTTCCGCCCGTATGGTATGAAGGTACCGTGGGTTCTGCAGGGAGAAACTCAAAAAATAATTTGTCTTGATTTTTATGGTTTTATCCTAACGTTCAAACCTTAAGGTTTTAGGTCTTATGAGTCTTTGACTAAGCCTAGGAATTATGAATGCTTCACTTTCAAGAGATTTTGTTAACGCGTGGATGAAATAGTTAACGTAGAAGACTTTCTTAGATAAGACGTTCCTCAATGAACAATCTTACCAAGGCGATGATGATGGATCACAAATATGTCTATTAAGAACATAATGAATTGAATTGTCGCTGAAGTCGATGCTTCCTTTGAAGGGATAACAACGTTGATGAGATGAATTCCGTTGTTGACGCGAATTTGCTTGTTCAAGCGGAGCTTGTTGATGTGCTTCTCCATCAGATACTAATTTGAGAATCTTACGCGTTTTGGAGAATCATTGGGTAAGTAAGTATAAAAGTGCAAGTATCACTTGGACTTTTCTTATCAACTTATTACCGACATAATTCCATTTGGCATACACTATGGTTTCTATTCCCGTTCTATTGGGAGACCATAATCCTAGTTGTGTAGTACCTTATGATATATCCAAATAGGCTCAATTAAAGAGTTGTTTTAGGATCTTCTTTAACACGAGCACATAGACAAAAGCTAAACATAATGTTGAATCCAATTGTTATGAGAAAAAGTAGTCTTCCAAACATTTCTCTACGTTTAGTTTTACCTACGGATTTACTAATCTCATTCTTGATAAGTCATCAATAACTTAACCATTGAGAACAAGAGAGCAACTAGGAATGTCTTTAAGTTAAAATCCCTTGCTTTTGTGGCTTGCTTTTATTATCAAAAGGTCTTTCAAATATTGACACTATACTCACTTGATTACTTTGAAATATCAATTTCGTTTCACTAGTTGTTTTATTCTAAATTCCAAAAATTGTTTTTGTTGAATTTGTTTAGACACAACTAATGACCAATAAATCAAGTTTTATAACTTATGTCAATTTTATTTGATTCAATGTTTAACTCAAGGTGAGAAGATGTTGTTTTGTACTTTTACTCCATGCTTGTCTTGCCATCATTGGACTTTCGACTAAGTTATCATCTACCAAAGATGATATCATAGAAGGAGGAGATTACTCGTTAAATGTCATATTCAACGACTCCTCGACTCTTTGGGTTTTCTTACTTAAGACACTATGAACTCTATTTATTTTTAAAAAGTCCAAGAGGTACAACATCATTAGACTATGTGTCACATTTGATGTGTAAATCCTAGATGTTGAAAACTTATTTTCTTTCACACATCCTAATATATGCTAATGTGATTTATTTCACCTTGTGTGTTTTATGTGAGATTATCATAAAGGAGTGATTGAAGAAAGACACAATTAAAGACTCAAAGTATGGTGTTTGAGAAAATTGTTTAACAAAGGTTTGTTTTGCAAGCATCACAAAAGTGTTAGACATTTTAACACTTAGGAAATTCTTAGTTAGTTCACATGTAAGCAAGGGTTGAGTGAGACATACTCAAGAGTTTTTCGTGTTTATCTCATGATGGTTAAATAACCAAAACACCTTATATCTCCTACTAGTACTAAAGACTAAATTTCTTGTTGCATAGAATCTAATCTTAGTTATTTACAAATAGCAGTTAAACACTCTAGAGTATTACAAATAACACATATTTGAGCACATAATGCTAGAGACAAGATATAACCAAAGTCAAGTTTAAGTAATGCGTACCTTTTAAATTGCATAGAGATGCTATCAAGCGGATAAGTGTAACAATTCGAAATTTCAGGTTAACTTTTATTCCCGAAAATTTTACTATTCACTTTTTACTATTCACTTTTACTATTCACTTTTTACTATTCACTTTTCACTATTCATCTCAGAAATTTTTATTTCATATTCTCGTAAGTTAAACTATTTTAACGATAATCCGAGAGTTTGACGCTCGTCGGATCATTTCTGCAAAAATCACAAAGCCGTGTCCGAGATTTACTTTTAGGTTTAAACGTCCTTCTAGCATCCCGATATGTCCATAAAACATTATAAACAATAGAAATATGATTTACTCTCATTTTAGGACAATTCCAAAAGTTTCGGAATTTTACGTTTTTCAGTTCAGCGTTTTACGCGAATTGCGCGTTTTAGACCCGTGTTTCCAGTTTTTAGCAGGGTTTTCGCACCCGATAGAACCTACCACTCATTTTATATTTTATTATGGACTATATTGACATGTTTAACCATATTTATAAGTTTCATATTTTTAGGATACCCGGTTTACGTTTCGTGGCCTAAAAACTTACGGTTAGCAACTTACGGAGTCAAAACTAGTTACATACTTAGGATATTATCATCCAAAGACCATGACTACTCATCTAGTCATCTTATCCCATTCCAAACCGCCATTGTGGGGGGGGAGTCACCATGGGTGGTTAAATCTTGACCATTGATCTCTAGGATAGTTACAAGTGTCTTAAACTAACCATGGTTAAATTCTAACCCAATATATGGTTAACTATTTTTCCTACCCTATAAATACCAAGCTAAAACACATAGAAAACTTGCACCACACCTTCTTATAACCTTCAAGTCCTAAAACCTAAGGCACTTCTCTTATATTTTGTAAGAAAGTTAACTAGTTTTTGAAAGAAAACTAGTGTTTGATCTTCAATCTTGGAAATTTTCTAAGAAAAGT
Organism: Artemisia argyi; assembly: GCA_030686995.1. Taxonomy (NCBI): domain Eukaryota; kingdom Viridiplantae; phylum Streptophyta; class Magnoliopsida; order Asterales; family Asteraceae; genus Artemisia; species Artemisia argyi. Next base: position 122,340,436 of record CM060677.1, on the reverse strand, counting down.
TGTTATAACTTTAAAGTCTCCAAAAAGACGTCGTTATAATCTTCAAATAGCTTTGGACTTCAAGAAGGCGTCGTTATAATCTTCAAATAACCTCGGTTTATCATAGAGTACAAAGGGTGAAGCTTAAGTCTATCAAAGTCCGTACCTTACTAGTTACTTACCTTTCTTTTAGAAAGCCTCAAGTTGTAAGCAAACCCTTATACACTTTCTTGCTCAATATTATTTCATGCTTATTATGTTTCTTTCATGCTATATATGGTCTTTGTATTGTGTTCATGATGTTTAAAAATGGATAAAACGAGTATTGGTATACATATGTTAACTTATGACAAGCAAACAAGCAAACTAGTGATTTTTATGGAAAACCACGACCACAATAGTATAACTTTGATATTTGACACTTACTTACTGTTAAAGAGGACTTAACAAGGAAAACATAGCAATTTGAATCACCCAAAACGAGTATACGAGTCAAAAGTTATGACCATTTGAAGTTAGCGAAACCAAAACGGCAAATCTGCCTAAATTGCATTCTGATCAAATTATGATTTTGAAAGTCCCACTTCTGGTCCGATTCATCAAAAAGTTAAAACACGAAAGTTGTCCGGAACGACGTTTTCGTTCAGGAACAAAGAAGCTCGAGCCCTGAAAACGCTTTCTGAGTGATAAATTTCTCCAAATTCTTAACAGCCCATTTTTAGACCAAAGTTACTATATAATCATTATAATTAGATGAGACCAGGAGGTCTAATGACCTAAAGCCAAGACCACAACCATGGCTAAAGCCAAGGTTGAGTCTCAAGACCATGGTAACAATGACCAAGGTCACGACAAAGCCACGGCTAAAGACCATATAACTATTAAAGATCAAAAAGCTTATATATATATTATGTTATCAAATACTACAATAGTAGGGAGCCTCATGTGAGGAGTTCATTGAGTAAGCCGTCGAGACGAGTTGTGGATTTACGAGTTAAAGTGTCCTGGCTCCTCGAACGTTTACTCCATGACTTCTGAATTATGTCGGCCCGAACGGTAGTAAGAGATATACAACTTATACATGTTTCATAGACCACTTATATTCAACGACTTACACTATATACTAAGTACTACATCATGAACATTATGCAAGACATATATGGGCAATTCTTCGTATTCTTAGACGTTGCTCCAAACCTAAGTCGCAACGTTCTATTATAGGCTGCTCTTAGAGACTTTCGCGATTCGACTACTACTTTCATTACTCATTTCATAGACTTAAGGTGAGTCATAGCCCCTACTCTTTTCGTACTTGTTTTAACTATTGGGGGGGATACATGCTCAACTACTTGTTTACTTGTACAAATACTCAAAACGTCTATACTTGACTGTGTTATACTTGATTGCTTACATACATGACTGCGTTATACTTAATTGCGTTATTCTATTTATTGACTAGTAGTTGTCTTTGGGAATTGACTCCCAGTTGTCTTTGGGAAGTGGCTCCCAGTTGTCTTTGGGAATTGACTCCCAGTTGTCTTTGGGAATTGGCTCCCAAAGTGAGGTCTTCGGAGATGAAGTATAGACTCACTTCTAATTGCTTAAATTTTTTTGATGAACTTATACATGTCTTATTCATACTATATATGTTAGCAGTGGGTTGTGAACACACAGGTTGCAAGTCTCTTATGGCGGGACTTGCAACTGAGTGGATTCACGATGCCTTTGCTGTGTGATCATTCTTTAAGGCTTTTTCAACTGTTTTAAGACAAACTCTATGAACTCACCAACCATTGTGTTGACACTTTAGCATGTTTATCTCAGGTTAGTAAGGCGATAGCTAGTGCATGGAACTTAGAGTCAAGCTGCATATTCTGAAGACTTACGCTTTTATCATTTACCATTCAAAACATTTTGTACACATTTATGTATCATACTCTGGAATCTCATGTTTGTAACTTTGAATTCATTAATCGAATGGTAACTTTTCAAAACGTCTCATTTAGAGTTCGTTTTCTATAACTTGTACTTTGTATTATGAAGTAGCACCCCAATGACACAGTCTTCCGCTGCGGTATTTTGGGGGTGTTACAGATTGGTACCAGAGCCTTGGTTATAGAGAACTAGGTTGCATTTAGTGCCTGGACTATAACTGCTATATACGTTGGGACCTTCCTCTTTATTTGCCTTACACACAATACATACACATATGCTTTTTGGTTAGAGGTTTGCTTAGTTCCACGCTGTTAGATGATGTGACTTTAGTATTATAAGGAGCCCCAGAGATTCGTCGAGTCATTAAAAACATGGAGCTCAGTAATAACTAATTAGTTAACTTAATCTTGTGTTTGATGAGACACAAGATTTGAGTTAAATAATATTATTTCTTAGCTTTAGGGATTTGATGACTGGATTATCTTACCATCTGCCTCAGAAGGCGGATTTTGTGTCGGAAATTCTTAAGTAGGATGTTTTAGAATCTCCTTATTTAAATGGATTGGGACGCCTCTTCAGTTAAATAAAGAAATTGTAAATCACCGAACCATGAGTTTATGATCCCTTACTTACATAAATTTGGACGCTTCTTTATGTAAGTAATGTGTTATAAATAAGTGGGCTTAATTGTAGCCGATACAACTCCTTAACCAGAACCTTAGACGAATCAGAGTGAACACCACTATTTTAGAGATTCTGAAATCCCGGATTCTCTTAGACACACTGTAAGTAGTTAACATCAACTGAACTTCGGGACGAAGTTCTCCTTAAGGGGTACAGACTGTAACAATTCGAAATTTCAGGTTAACTTTTATTCCCGAAAATTTTACTATTCACTTTTTACTATTCACTTTTTACTATTCACTTTTCACTATTCATCTCAGAAATTTTTATTTCATATTCTCGTAAGTTAAACTATTTTAACGATAATCCGAGAGTTTGACGCTCGTCGGATCATTTCTGCAAAAATCACAAAGCCGTGTCCGAGATTTACTTTTAGGTTTAAACGTCCTTCTAGCATCCCGATATGTCCATAAAACATTATAAACAATAGAAATATGATTTACTCTCATTTTAGGACAATTCCAAAAGTTTCGGAATTTTACGTTTTTCAGTTCAGCGTTTTACGCGAATTGCGCGTTTTAGACCCGTGTTTCCAGTTTTTAGCAGGGTTTTCGCACCCGATAGAACCTACCACTCATTTTATATTTTATTATGGACTATATTGACATGTTTAACCATATTTATAAGTTTCATATTTTTAGGATACCCGGTTTACGTTTCGTGGCCTAAAAACTTACGGTTAGCAACTTACGGAGTCAAAACTAGTTACATACTTAGGATATTATCATCCAAAGACCATGACTACTCATCTAGTCATCTTATCCCATTCCAAACCGCCATTGTGGGGGGGGGGGGAGTCACCATGGGTGGTTAAATCTTGACCATTGATCTCTAGGATAGTTACAAGTGTCTTAAACTAACCATGGTTAAATTCTAACCCAATATATGGTTAACTATTTTTCCTACCCTATAAATACCAAGCTAAAACACATAGAAAACTTGCACCACACCTTCTTATAACCTTCAAGTCCTAAAACCTAAGGCACTTCTCTTATATTTTGTAAGAAAGTTAACTAGTTTTTGAAAGAAAACTAGTGTTTGATCTTCAATCTTGGAAATTTTCTAAGAAAAGTTGTTATAACTTTAAAGTCTCCAAAAAGACGTCGTTATAATCTTCAAATAGCTTTGGACTTCAAGAAGGCGTCGTTATAATCTTCAAACAACCTCGGTTTATCATAGAGTACAAAGGGTGAAGCTTAAGTCTATCAAAGTCCGTACCTTACTAGTTACTTACCTTTCTTTTAGAAAGCCTCAAGTTGTAAGCAAACCCTTATACACTTTCTTGCTCAATATCATTTCATGCTTATTATGTTTCTTTCATGCTATATATGGTCTTTGTATTGTGTTCATGATGTTTAAAAATGGATAAAACGAGTATTGGTATACATATGTTAACTTATGACAAGCAAACAAGCAAACTAGTGATTTTTATGGAAAACCACGACCACAATAGTATAACTTTGATATTTGACACTTACTTACTGTTAAAGAGGACTTAACAAGGAAAACATAGCAATTTGAATCACCCAAAACGAGTATACGAGTCAAAAGTTATGACCATTTGAAGTTAGCGAAACCAAAACGGCAAATCTGCCTAAATTGCATTCTGATCAAATTATGATTTTGAAAGTCCCACTTCTGGTCCGACTCATCAAAAAGTTAAAACACGAAAGTTGTCCGGAACGACGTTTTCGTTCAGGAACAAAGAAGCTCGAGCCCTGAAAACGCTTTCTGAGTGATAAATTTCTCCAAATTCTTAACAGCCCATTTTTAGACCAAAGTTACTATATAATCATTATAATTAGATGAGACCAAGAGGTCTAATGACCTAAAGCCAAGACCACAACCATGGCTAAAGCCAAGGTTGAGTCTCAAGACCATGGTAACAATGACCAAGGTCACGACAAAGCCACGGCTAAAGACCATATAACTATTAAAGATCAAAAAGCTTATATATATATTATGTTATCAAATACTACAATAGTAGGGAGCCTCATGTGAGGAGTTCATTGAGTAAGCCGTCGAGACGAGTTGTGGATTTACGAGTTAAAGTGTCCTGGCTCCTCGAACGTTTACTCCATGACTTCTGAATTATGTCGGCCCGAACGGTAGTAAGAGATATACAACTTATACATGTTTCATAGACCACTTATATTCAACGACTTACACTATATACTAAGTACTACATCATGAACATTATGCAAGACATATATGGGCAATTCTTCGTATTCTTAGACGTTGCTCCAAACCTAAGTCGCAACGTTCTATTATAGGCTGCTCTTAGAGACTTTCGCGATTCGACTACTACTTTCATTACTCATTTCATAGACTTAAGGTGAGTCATAGCCCCTACTCTTTTCGTACTTGTTTTAACTATTGGGGGGGATACATGCTCAACTACTTGTTTACTTGTACAAATACTCAAAACGTCTATACTTGACTGTGTTATACTTGATTGCTTACATACATGACTGCGTTATACTTAATTGCGTTATTCTATTTATTGACTAGTAGTTGTCTTTGGGAATTGACTCCCAGTTGTCTTTGGGAAGTGGCTCCCAGTTGTCTTTGGGAATTGACTCCCAGTTGTCTTTGGGAATTGGCTCCCAAAGTGAGGTCTTCGGAGATGAAGTATAGACTCACTTCTAATTGCTTAAATTTTTTTGATGAACTTATACATGTCTTATTCATACTATATATGTTAGCAGTGGGTTGTGAACACACAGGTTGCAAGTCTCTTATGGCGGGACTTGCAACTGAGTGGATTCACGATGCCTTTGCTGTGTGATCATTCTTTAAGGCTTTTTCAACTGTTTTAAGACAAACTCTATGAACTCACCAACCATTGTGTTGACACTTTAGCATGTTTATCTCAGGTTAGTAAGGCGATAGCTAGTGCATGGAACTTAGAGTCAAGCTGCATATTCTGAAGACTTACGCTTTTATCATTTACCATTCAAAACATTTTGTACACATTTATGTATCATACTCTGGAATCTCATGTTTGTAACTTTGAATTCATTAATCGAATGGTAACTTTTCAAAACGTCTCATTTAGAGTTCGTTTTCTATAACTTGTACTTTGTATTATGAAGTAGCACCCCAATGACACAGTCTTCCGCTGCGGTATTTTGGGGGTGTTACAATAAGCATTATGCGTAAAAACTTGGTTTGACTACATGCTTTTAAAACTCAATAACTCATGTATCCAAGAAGGTTAGACAATCATATAAAAGCATAGAGTATGATAATCTTAATTCTTTTATCATGAGTTTCTATTAGAGATAGAATTATCTCTAAATCTCTCTTCTAGGTTAGACAAATTTTACTTGCTTTGTTTTATTAGTTAATGGTGCTTTTGAGTTAAATCCTAATCCGGTTTTATCTTTAAACAACCTTTGACTCCTCAACAATCTTTCAAGAGATTTTGAGCTTTCATCAAATTTAACTAATAATTTTTCCTTTCTCATTTTGCATTTTAATCTCATGTTTGTAATCTAGACATAATTTACATTCTAGATTAATTTCAACATTACTCTTAATTCTAGACATTTTATCTTCTAATAACATTACCTTTTCAAAGATATTCTTAAGAGATTTTGAAGACTCATTCTTGAAGATAGCTTTTAGGTCCATGTTGCACAAATGTTTAGACTCATTTTCTAGTTTAAAAAACTCTAGGATAAATTAATCAAAGCAAAAGAGCTTGGTTTCAAAGTGTACCTTGCTTGATCTTTTATCTAGTTTAGAATCACAAACCGGATGATTGACTTCATCTTCATCCGAGTTATTCCATGAATCGCAAGCAGGACTACTACGAGCTTGACACGAGTAATCACCTTAACTTACACCTTGCTTGTTGTATCAATAAGTTGACAATAAACTACCGGATCATTGTCTTCGTCAACATCCATTACATTCCAAGATACGCAAGCAGGTTCATCAAAACACACGTACTTATCTTCACTTGTACCTTCATTTAAAACATTTAAACTAGTAGCACATGTATTAACTTCTACTAAGTGTCTATCAATTAGTTTTTCTAAAACTTCTAATTCATATGTAAGATCAAATTGATCATCTTTGACTTGACATATTCCTTGATGAAAGTTTACCATATTTTTCAAATTATCATTAGCCTTTTGACAAAAATACATTCTTTCATATTTGGTACTAAAGCTTTGTAAAACATTGTTTTAGCTTTAGTATTTTTATCAAGTTTAAGATGGTTATCTTGGTTTTCAAAAACTTGTTTTCTTTGGTTTGAAATTACCAAAAGAAATAATATGCCAAAGATCTTGATCAATTGATTTCACATAGTTTACACAATTACTTTTTCATTCAAGTAAGTTTTCTTTTTCAAATAGCGGTTGATTTTGAATAGGTTGCCCTTCTTTGAGATTTTCAAAATCCATGGATCGATCCAAGTTTTAAAATATAGTTAATTTTAAGGAACTTGGGTAACGTAGCTCCTGATGCCAATTGTGGAAAACTAGAAGGGGGGTTGAATAGTTTACCGCTTTTTAAATCCTTTTTAGCTTAAATAACCTTTGAGAACTTGACGTTTGGTTAAAGATATAAACACAACTTAATATGTTTGATTCTTTGAAAAGACTTTTCATGTGGATAACAATTCTAACTTAACTTGTTTCATACTTTGAAAAGCTTTACTTGTAATGATCCTAACTTTGCTTGTTTAGTTCTTTGAAAAGCTTTACTTATGTTTAAAGATATAAGAACAACTTTACTTGTTTTGGTTCTTTGAAAAGCTTTATATGTGATCAAAAATTCTAACTAAACAACAACATATAATAAGCAAAGATAGAGAAAGAAACAATCAAACCACAACACCATAGTTTATCGTGGTTCGGCTACAAGGACTCTTTTTCCTTGCCCTACATCCACGCCCCGAGTTTCCAACTCGAGAGTTATAAACACTAATCAACAAGATCCTTTCACCGGCGGAGAAAACCTTACACGTCGCTTATACTTTTACCGACACAAAGCTAGATGTCGAGTTCTTTTACAAGGGTACAACCACTCCCATTCGTCGCTTACACTTTTACCGACACAAAGCTAGATGTCGAGTTCTTTACCAAGGGTACAACCACTGCCGTTAGTTCTTTTACTAGGGTACAACAACTCCCAACACACTACGTATTTTGAGGCCTAAAATACTAACCCATAACTTCTACATACATGACACACATGAAGTATAAACTACCAAAGCTTATACATGACCAAGCTACCAAGACTTGCAACTTTAGAGTTGAAGCTTGCAACTTCTTGAATGATCTTGTGGAGTTCCTTGCTACATAAGAGAATCACACAAGTCAAGGGTTACTGAGTTAGTTGAGAGAATATGTGAGAATAAGTCCTAAAGGGTTACACAAAACAAACAAATGGTTTGGTATTTATAACAAACTATTCTGCATGTCTGGCGGATCAGGCGGAACCCTCAGATGGGTTCCGCCCGTGTACCCCCAGGGTACCGCTGGGTCTGCAGTAGGTTTTCGCAATAACTCTTCAAACCAAACAAGGTCTTGTCTCATAACTCCTAGCAACCAAACAATGTCACATCACTTAAACCAAGTCAAACACAAAACTTGTAAGCAACATCAAAGCAAGTCAAACACATTTCTTTCCATAAATGCATAATGACAAAACTTGCCATAAATGTGATGTGACAATTTCTATTTTAAGAAATAAAACCAATGTTTAGTTTAAAAGGAAATGTAAACATTAGTTAAACAAGACTTAAACACTTAAAGTGATAATTTACTTTTAGCTAAAGTTCATACTTTGTCATTAACAAAACTTAGCAAAGATCGTAAAATATAAATAACGTTTTTAGGCGATATTTGTATTAACAAACTCTAATAAAACGCACATGAAGTGGAAGAAAGTTAAATTTCATTCACCTTCTCATCAAGCCCTGATCAAGATTAAAGACCATCACATACTCCAACTCAAGATCCCGATTCTTGAAATCATACACAATCATAACAACGAATTGCACATATATAACATTAGATTGATGTGATACATAATTAAATAAATATAAACAGAAGCATAGGATATTGAGACAAACCTTATTGTTAAATGACGAGTAGATTTTGTGTTGCGGTTTTGTTGTGGGTTTGATTTAGGGTTTTGTTAACGACTGAATGAGTAGCACATATTTTTTATCATTTTTGAATAAGATGAGTATCACAGAAGTTTTGTGAATAGAAGGAAACTAAATCAATGTTTTGAATGGGTGTTTTAAAGAGCGTTTGACTTCACAATAATAGACCAAATATATTCAGTTTTACAAGGGCAAAATGGGGATTGACCCAAAAATCAGTTTTTCACTTTTTCACTTTTCACATTTGACCAAAAACACATTATAAGTAGTTAAGATTAAAATATGATGAAAATGTGTTTTCGGATATACATGTGTATTTTAAAGTTTTAGAAGGATATTCAAGTAATTATAGTTTTTGTAAGGATATTAATATAATTTTGAAATTTTACTAGAATATAGATGTAAATGTCTCTAAAAAAAATTAAAAAATAATAATAAAAAAAAATGAAGACTTTTGTTACTGTAGATGATATTAGAACAAGTTGTTCTAAAGAATGGCTTAGCAAATGAACTTTTTGTCACTTAATTTCATAATAACTAGGTAGATAACCCGCGCGTTGCGGCGGGGCGTTTTGATAAAGAAGTAGTCTACATTGCGTTTAGTAAGTAGGTTGTGATACCTGTGCTTTGCGGCGGGTTGTTTGTGCACGAAAGCATTTTATAACGTTGCTGCAGGGTGTTTTGCTAAAGAAATATGCAGCAAGTGTTGCAAAATAGAAATGGTACAAACAAAATTTAAAGATTGCAGTATTCATATGTTGGTGTGCATACATAAGCTCACCAAAAGAAGTATTATATAACGATGGATGATATCAAACAAAGTGCATTGTCATATGCTTATAAGGTAAATTTTACATACATTTGCAGCTAAATTTTTATTGCTCAACTCTCGAGTCTTAACTAAGCATAAACTATGAAACAAAGACGAAACATTAAATAATATAAAAATTGTGTTATGCCCAATCTGCTGATTCCTCACTGCATGAGTATCCTTTTTAACACATCATTCCCAATCACCTTCGAAAACAACGCCTTTGCTTCCTTAATCGCCATCTTGTTGCAGCCCGTTCTCCTTCACACCAAACACAAAGTTAACAAAAACTATATGCTTAAGCCAAAATTTAAAACTTTCGTCTCTTTAGTGGGTGGGTATTAACTGGTTTAAAAAAGCTTCGGGTTTTTTAAAATCAGTTGTGATAAGCCAATCCAATGCTGCAATTTGTTTTGACACAACATAAGGTAATAAGCTGTTATCATATATTATCTTACCCAAGGGATACTTTTGACTATGCCATGGGATGATCGACGTGAAATTGTTGTTAAATGTTACGTATAAACATTAATAAGTAAATGTCTAGTATTGAACCCGAGACCTCGGGATTGCACACTTTAGAAACAAGAATAATGTAAAATATATATATATATATATATATATTAAATGTATTGAATATATATATTTATAAACACTTAAAGGACTAAATGGTCGTTAGTTATTAACCGTATGGACTAATTATCATTAGTAACGAAAGATAAGGACTAGAGTGTAACTTGGGAGTCAAGAAAGATCTAGAAACACCCTCTTGGGTGCATGGCCGGTCGAAGCCCATTCACAAGGGTCGACCCATGCTTTCTTGGTCACCAAGTTTCATCTAGTATATATACAAGGCCAAGGATTAGGGTTTCACATCTTTTGTGCACACACACTAACCCTAAAATCCTTGTTTCTTTTTTTTCTTCTTGTGGCTGATCGGTTCATCACCTCCCAAGGGTTTTGGGTCGATTTTCTATAAGCTAAAAACTAAGTGTTTTGTTTACTTGCATCAAACCTTTATTCGTTGGTAGTTTGTGTGTACAAGAACGAGGTAATTACTTACTTTAGTAATTATCAAGAGATCGATAAACAAAACGGTAAGGGGTTTATCATTGATCTATTTGTACAAGAATCAAGGTTAATTTGAAGTGCATCGGGTACGTTTACTATTTATGTTTTAGTTAATATTTATGTGTTATACTTGATCCTAGCTTCCGTAATACGTGCTATTTAATTGTTAAACTCTAACAGTGGCATCACGAGCCATGTATAACATGTAATTGATTACTAAAACGTAATAAAAACCGGATCTTTAATTGTTTTAGATACATGTTTTTTTGATCTAGGGTTTTACCTATTTTTTCTAAAAATTTCGAAACCCTAACCCTAATTTTGGGGGGGGGGGGTCAATTTTCCCATGAAACCCTAATTAGGGTTTTGTGGTTTTCTTGGATTATGTGTAATCACTAGAAACCCTAGGTCATTAACCGGTTAATTGAACGTATCTTGTGACCTATGTGCTAATTGTTAGGTTTTAATCCGTGACTTACATGCATGTTAGTCATGGATCTTGTTTATTTTACACATGTTTAAGATAGATCTTAAATTGGGGAAGACTCCAATACATATTAAAATCGATTTTATATGCTATGTGGTATGTTAATTAGCTTTGGCCTACGCAATTGATTCGTCAATGTATGTGGCTCTCTTCCACTAAGAGGAGAAGGCCTTAGTTGATTACATGCATTATTATACCTAGAATTGATTTTATTAGGATCTTTTCTAATACGGATTGCATGTGGCTAATTGTTTCACTTATTTATTATTGGTTGTTCTTATTTTCTTTGATACTTGTTTTATTGTTATTAGTTGGACTCGTTGTAAGCAATAAAAGGGTTGTTTTTATAAAAGAAAATAATACGGACTAATAATGGTGAAACCCTAATGTGATAAAGTAAGAATCTTGCAAGGTCTTAAGAGCCGCTAGTGGTCCGATTCGCACGGTAATCAGCTCCCAGGCGAGACTAGCAAAATTCACACTTTATTACATAATTTTGAGATTGAATCCATAAACTTTTGCTTGATTGATGTTTTATACAAGTATGCTTTTAAAATTAAGTCTTTTAAGATGATATTCATAACCGTGATTTGAAGGCTTAGAAAAGAGCCTTAGAGTCTGCCTTGGTTATCACAATCTTGAATATGTCTTAAACGAATTACTTTTAAAATCATGATTGTAGAAAGTCATCTTAGGGTTTTGGCATAAACCTCAAGTAAAACTTTGTGTATTAATTTCACGAATTGGATATAAAAAGTTTTTATGAAAACTTATGTTATAAAGATGAGTGCATGCATCTTTGTACATATTTTGATTGACATATCAAAATTAATACCCTTAATAATTTAAGTTACATGCCATCTATCTATAAGGAACACTTGGAATTTTAATTTAGTAAACGTGAGACCTAGGCTAAATTACTATAACAAGGTAAAATTCTTTTAACGCGTGAGACCATAATTGTAATTTTACAGTTTCTAAGGTAGACGACTTAATTAAGTTGTGCGTGAGACCTAGAACTTAAGGCATGAGATGGGATGAAACATGCTTACAAGGCAAATTGATGAATCAATTTGATGTAAATCCTATAATGATCTAGGAATTGGAAATCTTGTTTGCCAATTATTGTTCGACAGATTACCAACTTTTATACTTTCACCACTAGCAGATCAACTGGTGTGGTGGAATCTATGTAAAGTTGGATCCTAGATTTTCAAGAAAATTAGTTGGTTATATGAATATAGCCTTGGGTATTTTATTTTTCTTGAAGATATTGATTATCGAAAATACTAATATTTGAACTTTATCTGTAGGGCTCAACCCGATAACCAAACTGTGATTTCTGCTTTCAAGAGTCATCTTGAGAGAGAAAAACTGACTGGAAAGAATTTCAATGACTGGCACCGTTCGCTCAGAATTGTCTTGAGGGCGTCTGGTAAGCTAGACTATGTTACCGAGGAATGCCCTGCTGAACCTGCTGCTACTGCAACACCAGAAGCAAAGGCAGCATGGAAGGTGACTAATGCTAAGTATAATGAGGTTGCTTGTTTAATGCTCACTAGCATGAGTGCTCAATTACAAAAGAAGTATGAGCACTCGTCTCCTAAGAATATGCTTGATAACCTCAGGCAGTCTTATGAGAAGCCACCTGCAGTTGAATTGTATGATGAACTCGACAAGCTACACAACTGCAAGCATGGTGATGGTAAACCAGTAGCTGATTATGTGGATGAGATGAAAGATTCGTTTGATCAACTTCACAGAATTGGTTTTGGTTACCCCGACAATGTGCAAGTGCACTTGATCAACAGATCCCTCAACAGGGATTTTGCTGGTTTTGTGCAGAATTACAACATGCATTGCTCGGGGAAGACAGTCTCAGAATTACTCGCATTGCTTGTTGATTATGAGAAAAGTCTACCAGCCAAGGTCAAGGCTCCTACCCCACAAGTGTTGGCAATTCATGGGGGGAGAATCCAGAAGAAATCGCATGTGAACAAAGGCAAAGGTAAAGGTGATAAAGGCAAGCAGGTCATGGCCTATCAACCACAACTAAAGATGAAACAGCATCAGCCTAAGCAGAACAAGACAAATCCTCCAAACAAGAAGGATCAGGCTTGTCACCACTGTCATGAAAAGGGCCATTGGAAGCGCAATTGCCCACTCTACATTCATGACTTGCGACAGAAGAAGCAGGGGAATGAAGCTGGTAAAGCCAGTACTTCAGGTGCGTTCTTTATGATTGAATTATTCACTCTTACTCCTAAATTGAATTCATGGATATATGATACAGGATGTGGCATTCATATTTGCAATACCTTGCAGGGGTTTAGAGTTGAGAGAAAGCTGGCCTATGGACAACAATTCTTGCACGTTGGTAACGGAGCGCATGCAGGAGTTGAAGCTATAGGAGTTTTTAATTTAGTGTTGCCTTCGGGCTTAGTACTATCTTTAAATAATTGTCATTATGCACCGTCAATTGTTAGAGGTGTAATTTCATTTTCATGTTTGTTAAACCTTGGTTTTCATCATACTATTTCTAGCAATGGAATTTCAGTTTCTTTAAATGATGTTTTTTATTTTAATGCTATTTGATTGAGCCTGAACCGTCAGATTATTATTGACCAAGGTCAATAAGTCAAAGACAGCCTAGAATCAATACTCCGGTGATAGTGTAGTGTTTTCCCGGGTCGTTAAAGTCCCAGCGAGATTGCAATGGTGCTTTTGAGAATCGTTTATGAGTGAGTGGGACTGAGGACAGTAGCCCAGATGATATGGAATTGATTTTGCTACTGTTATTTTGGTATTGGTACACAGATATAATATTCACAATAATCAGATACCAGATATATGCACAAATTCACAATTAAGATCACGTATCGGACTGGAAAAGTGGGTTTTTGGTAATTATCAAACTACAGGGGGTGCTTTTGACACTTTTCAAAACTTAAAATTAAAAATGAAAAAGAAATTATAAAAGTGATTAAAATAATATTAAACTATTATTTAATTAATTAAACTATTTAAAATCTAAATTAAAATCTAATTTAAATAAACTAAAAATGACAAATGATTTAAATTAAACTAAAAATTAACAAAAATATTTTCTAAACCTAAATTAGAACTTGTAGAAAGTATAAAAAATTGAAAATAATATTTTTGTCTTTTTGTGGTTTTGTTATTAATTAAAAACTATTTAACTTAATTAAACTAATTAAACTACTTTTAATTAATATTAATACTAAATTAACTTAGAAAATTAAGATAAAATTTATAAAATTACTTAACCATTACAGGAATCCTACAAAATTATAAAAAACTCTAAAAATTATGCTTAAGATTAATCTACTAATTAATTACCTTTTAATTAACTTAATTCTAATTTAAACAAATAAAATAAGAAAAATAGAAAATGAACAGTAGAATCTCAAAATATATTTTCTAAAAGTCTAATATACTATATTAAAACTAGGAAAATTATAAAAACTAGATTTTACTTTATAAAAACTAATTAAGCTATTTAATACTTGATATTAATTAATAATAAAGAAAATTAAAATTAAATCTAATTAGCACTAAATGACAAAATAAAAATCTGAAAAATTTATTATAACTACTTTAATATATGAGGAATTTAATAAAAATATAAAAACACTAGTGACTTAATTAAATTATAAAAATGAAAATTAAAATTAACTTGAATTAAATAGAAACTATCACTTATTTTAACTTGGATTTTTTTGGATTTTTCTTTTACAGAACTACTTAATACCTTAAAAAGACAAACTTTTGTAAAAACACTTTTTAAGATAGCTTATAAATAAGCTATAACACCCCCTTGTCTTAAAAAGTTGACTTTGGTTGACTGTTTGGTCAATCTGGGTCAAATGGCCTTGGGTGGGGTCCACAATGGTGAAATCAGATGCCAATTAGTTCAACAAGCTTAAACAAACAGATAATAACCAGAAATAAGCTCAAATAAGCTAAACACAAGCAAATTAGCACTTTGCACTTTGAAAATGAACACAGACTTGGGACAATCTTGGTGAGCAAATGCAGGTGGGGTCCACTAGGCTAAGGGTCAAACAAATGGTCAAAGGTGAGACTCTGGTAGGAGGGGGGATGTAAAAACCTATCTATGGGGTCTGGGGTCCACTGAGGTGGTCACAAAACACCACCAAAGTGGTGGTGGTGACTGGGTGACTGGGTGAGCAGGGCACAACCTTGCCCTGCAGGTCACTTTGATGGTCTGTGGGACCCACAAGAAAAATAGCAAAAATATAACCAAGTTAGGAAACCAAAGATGAGCTATCAGATTACAATTAGGAACAAATTTCAACCTCTCAATCTAAGCACATAAATCACAACAATTCCTTGAAATTTGGTAAAAATCTGAGCTATGCAAATTGACTTTTTTATATAGAACACATATGTTGACTAAGTTGAACTTTGGTTGATTCCTAGTTACTGAGAATGATGAAGTATGTTAAAATGGGACTAAAACAAACTTATACAACAGCTTATGTATGGATATGAGCAATCATGACTCTCAAAATCCACACAGTTGGAAGTTATGCAAGGTTTTTGAGGAATTTGACTTTTGCTAATAAAGTGACTGATTTTGTGACCTCTAATAACCTAAATGGAGATATTAAAACAGTTACAAACAACCAAGACTACTCTGAATCCCTTGAACAGCTTAAACCAAACACCCTTTTTGTAGACTGTTTTAAAGATTTTCACAACAGATGATGACTAGGGTTGATGAGCTTGACTCCAATCTATAAGTTATGACTAAATGGACTAATTTAAGTACTTAGAAACAAAATATAACTAGGAAAGCACAAGTATACCACTTAAACTATTCTATGACAGTTAACTATAAGATTAAGAGTTAACTAAAGATTCTAATAAAAATGATTATCAAACTTTAAATCTACTCAAACAATGTTCAACTAAATCAAACAAGCACAGATTAACACTTTTAAGCAAGCAGATGAACATCAATCAAGAACTTAGGATTTTTATGAATTTTCAATATGGAAAACTTACAAGCCTATCCCTAGCATGAACAAGGGATTTTCCTTTGTAGCCTATCTTTAGATAGGCAATTCCAACTCAATCCAGCTCCTTAATTTTGCTCAAAACCTGAAACAAATATCAAACATACAAACAGTTGACTAATGTTGACTTTTTTTAACTTTTTGATTTTCTTCTACTAGTACTGGATTTTAGGAGTCTCTAAAGCTTGAACAAGCTTAATGGAACTTATATGAGCTAAGAGTCCAATACATAAGGCTTAAAACAACAACAACTGAACAATATGAAAAATTGAAATATAATTAAAATTGCATAAGATGTAATAATAAAAGAAGCTTGAAATTAATAACTGAAAGCAAGTTACAATACAATAAGAAAAAGGTTACCACTGCTTAAGAGCTTGGGTGTACCCTAGAATTGAGAATTGAAATTAAACGACATGAATAAAACTAAAATTAACTACTTCTTCTTCTTCTTGCACTCTCCTCCTTTTATAGCTAAAAATTAGGGTTCCCCCAATCATTCTGAGCAAAACCCACCAAAGTGTGATCATTTTGGTCCAATGAGAAGCTCACACGTGGATTTGGCGCCAAAACTTGTTTCTTCAAATTGTCTCTGACAACGTGTATTTGAGGAGGAGCATTAAATGCGGTGTGAAAGGGTAGGTGTAGGGAGGTGGGAAGGTGATGATTGAGGTGCAAGTGGGGGGTGGTGGACTGTAAAACCATGGTGGTTTTGGTCTGAGGGGGGTGGTGAGGGAGAAGGGTAAAAAGGCGGTTTGGGTGGTATTTGACCGAAGTCAAAGTTAGACCCGGGTCAAACATGGGGGTGGACTTGGGCTAAGGTGTGGATTGTTTGTTCTTTGGGCCCAAAGAGTGGACTAGGCTTAGTATAGGTTTTGGTTTTAGTTAATTTTGGATCCGGTTGGTTTTTAAACACAAGGACTATTTGTGTAATTTTGGGAAAGTTGAGGGTTGGGTTTTGGCATCTTTTAAATTTGTTTCTAAGGGTATAACATGCCAAGGATGAATAGTGTGAGGTTTTATTTTGAATTTTTCACTTTTAAAAACCCCAGGGACTAAATCTGTCAATTTCCCAAACTTCAGGGACCTGCCTTGTAATTTCACCAAACTTTCTACCAAGGGACCAAACCTGCCATAAGAGATTAGTGCAAGGACAAAATTTGTTTTTCTCAAAGTTTTTCATATCCCAGGGACCATTTTTGACAATTTACAAAGTTCAGGGATTAAACTTGACATTTTGTGAAACTTTTCACCAAAGGACTAATTATGTAACTTTTTGATTTATAAGGGCCTTTGGTGACTTTTTCAAGTTTTTAGAATGACCAGGGACTAGATTTGACAACTTTTGAAAGTTGGGGGACTGAAACTGCCAATTATGCAAACTTTATGCGTTTTTCATCTGTTTTTGGTATTTTTGCATTTGAGACATGTAAAACACTTTCCTGGGATATTTTCACTATTTTGATTCATTATTGAGTGTTTTTGGATGTTTTGGCAGTTCAGAATTCGTAAAAATGATGAGTATTTACACACTCATCAATCCCCCACACTAAAACATTGCTAGTCCCTAACAATCTTTTGAGAAAAACTTAATGGATTTGAAACTCTTTACCAAAAGCCATCACTTCTGGAGTAGCCAGGTGTAAGAACTGTGGCACACCTGATAACCGTGTGATTTTGAGCAAACCACCAGCTGTCAACGGATTTGATTTGTCTTTACCAAAAGCCGTTTGCTTCTGGACTAGCCAGCATCTTGATGGACTAAGTCAACATCTTGGTGAGCTGAATACCAATTATGGATTTTCCACTGCCTTTACCACAAGCCATAATCTTGTGGGCTAGCCAACTCATTTGCTTATGAGGATGCGGGGGAGCTGAGGAACCATGCAATTTTTGGCAAACTGCCAGCCATCAACGGATTTGAGATGTCTTTACCAAGAGCCGTTTGCTCCTGGACTAGCCAATCCCTTTGTCATTTAGACTTTGGCGGAGTGATAACCACAAAAATTTTGGAATAAAGTGAAAAATTTTGAAAAATTTTGGCCTAAAATGGGGGTACTTGGAAAGTTTTGTGATAAAATTCGTAAGAATTCCCCCCCCCCCCCCCCCACACTAGAACTGAATATTGTCCTCAATATTCAAAGTCCCGGCTATTATGCCGAATCTCTGAACGGGAAAAGCTAATATTTGATTCTAACTGTGGAAATTTCTATTTTTCACTTTATTTTATCTGTACATACAATTTTTTTTTTTTTTTTTTTTTTTTTTTTTTTTTTTTTTTTTTTTTTTTGGTTCACTACCTCCCAGGCTTGTGTTAGGTTTACCACGCTAGCTAATCACTTGTGAATGATTAACTGTAATAAATTTGCCCTAACAGCCCGGGAGTTGAATGATAAAGTTTATAATATACATACACCTTCCAGGTTTGTGTCAGGTTTACCACGCTAGCTAATCACTTGTGAATGATTAACTGTAATAAATCTGCCCTGACAGCCTGGAAGATGAATAATAAAGTATATAATATACATACACTTCCCAGGCTTGTGTCAAGTTTACCACGCTAGCTAATCACTTGTGAATGATTAACTGTAGTAAATTTGCCCTGACAGCCCGGGAGATGAATGACATAATATACATACAAAACATGTTTATTGAATTTTGGAAAATATTTACTTTTGAAACGGTGGGGGATGGCCACTCCCCCACACTAGGGTGGTAGAAAGTAGAAAGAAGTCAGAAATACGGGTGAAAACCCATATATGCTGCTAATTTTTGTTCACCGAGTCACTAGCTTGACTCGATCCCCGAATTCATTGGTCCATGGGGAAAGTTTGGAGATCCGGGACAACCATGGGTGGTGTGTCCTCTCCAAAATAATGTTTCAATCTGTGACCATTCACTTTGAAGTTGGGACCTTCGGGTTGAGATAACTCAACAGTCCCGTATGGGTAAACTTTAGCAATGGTGAATGGTCCGGTCCATCGGGTTTTTAATTTCCCCGAGAAGATCTTTAATCTGGAATTGAAAAGAAGGACTCTGTCACCGACGTTGAAAACTCGGTTCTTAATCTTAGAGTCGTGAATCTTCTTTGTCTTTTCTTTGTAGATCAAAGAGTTCTCGTAGGCTTGATCACGAAGTTCGTTTAATTCATTTATTTGAACCTTACGGTGATCACCCGCTTTATGAAGGTCGTAGTTAGCATGTTTCAAGGCCCAGTAGGCTTTGTGCTCGAGCTCGATCGGCAAATGACACGCCTTCCCGTATACAAGCTTGTATGGAGTGCACCCGATGGGTGTTTTGTAAGCTGTACGGAAGGCCCAGAGTGCATCATCTAGTTTATCCGACCAGGAGGCACGGTTTTCACCTACTGTCCTCTCGAGAATCCGTTTTATACCACGGTTGGAAACCTCCACCTGCCCACTTGTTTGGGGGTGATACGCGGTAGAAAGACGATGAGTAACACCGTACTTAAGCATGACTTTTGCAAATTGATCATTGCAAAAGTGAGTACCGCGATCACTAATGATGGCACGTGGGGTTCCAAAACGAGCAAAGAGGGATTTCAAGAATTTCACAACTACTCGGGCATCGTTAGTGGGTAAGGCCTTAGCCTCAACCCATTTTGACAAGTAGTCAACAGCCACGAGTATGTATTTGTTTCCATGAGAAGACGGGAATGGCCCCATAAAGTCAATGCCCCAGACGTCAAAGATTTCACAAACTTGAATAGCATTTTGTGGCATTTCGTTCTATTGTGAAATATTCCCGTGACGCTGACAAGCATCACAAGCTTTGACTAACTCGTGGGCATCCTTATAGATTGTGGGCCAATAGAAACCGGAATCAAACACCTTTTTGGCGGTGTAGTTAGGACTATGGTGGCCCCCGGTGGGTCCAGCATGGCAAGCCTTGAGAATATCAGTGGCTTCATGTCCGTATACACATCGCCTGATGACTTGATCGGCACAGATTTTGAAGAGGAAGGGGTCGTCCCAGAAGTAATGTTTAACGTCTTTGAAGAATTTTTTCTTTTGTTGGGACGTCAACCCCTTCACTATGAAGTTACCCGCATGATAATTTGCAAAGTCGGCAAACCATGGGGTAGTAGAGTCACCACGAAAAGCAACCGCATTGAGTGTCTCGAGAGGAAAGGTTTCATTTATTTCCTTTTTCTCGGACACATCTTGATGAGGGTTCTCTAATCGTGAGAGATGATCAGCAGCAAGGTTCTCGGCTCCTTTTTTATCACGGATAATGATATCAAATTCCTGAAGGAGGAGAACCCAACGAAGAAGCCTCGGCTTTGCATCTTGTTTTGCAAATAGGTATTTCAAAGCCGAGTGATCTGTGTACACTACGCATTTAGTCAAGATTAGGTATGACCGGAATTTCTCGAAGGCATACACCACAGCTAGGAGTTCTTTTTCAGTGGTGGTGTAATGACCTTGGGCCTCAGTCATAGTTTTGCTTGCGTAGTGTATGGGCTGAAAGTATTTTGCTTTTCGTTGCCCCAAGACCGCACCTATGGCAAAATCACTAGCATCGCACATAAGCTCAAAAGGTTGGTCCCAATCGGGGGCAACAAGAATCGGTGCCTCGGTAAGCTTTTTCTTTAATGTTTCAAAAGCTTCGATGCACTCAGGAGAGAAGATGAAAGGAGCATCCTTCTCGAGGAGATGGGTCATAGGCCGGGCAATCTTAGAAAAATCTTGGATAAACCTACGGTAGAAGCCGGCATGACCCAAAAAGCTCCGAACACCTTTTACGGTGGTGGGATGAGGTAATTTGGCAATGACATCGATTTTAGCTCTGTCAACCTCGATCCCGTTTTTTGAAATCTTATGGCCGAGGACAATGCCCTCCTTGACCATAAAGTGGCTCTTCTCCCAGTTGAGACTTAGATTCGTTTCTTTGCAACGTTTAAGCATCTGTTCCAAGTGGGAGAGGCAAGTCTGAAATGAATCCCCGATGACCAAAAAGTCATCCATGAATACCTCCATAGTTTTCCCGATCATGTCGGAAAAAATAGACATCATGCATCTCTGGAACGTGCCTGGTGCATTACATAAGCCGAAACGCATACGTCTGTAAGCAAAAGTTCCGTAGGGGCATGTGAAGGTAGTCTTCTCTTGATCCTGGGGATCAATGGGGATTTGGAAGTAACCCGAGAAGCCATCGAGGAAGCAGTAGTATTCATTCCCCGCAAGTCTTTCGAGCATTTGGTCCATAAAAGGGAGAGGAAAATGGTCCTTACGGGTGGCTTCATTTAACTTTCGATAGTCAATACAAACACGCCAACCCGTGACCAAACGAGTTGGAATCAACTCGTTATCCTCGTTGGTGACAACGGTAATGCCACCCTTTTTAGGAACACAATGAATTGGGCTAACCCAAGGACTGTCAGATATAGGGTAAATCAATCCCGCATCAAGAAGTTTAAGAACTTCTTGTTTGATAACTTCGTGGATTTTGGGATTTACCCTTCTCTGATGTTGCACAGCTGGCTTAAAGTCATCCTCCATTAATATTTTATGAGTACAAAAGTTCGGGCTTATGCCCTTAATGTCGGAGAGTTTCCAAGCAATTGCTTGCTTGTTTGACTTAAGAACCTTTAGGAGTGCAGCCTTTTCCTCATCTTTTAAGTCTTTGGCAATAATGACGGGTAATTTATTATCACCCTCCAGAAATGCATATTCTAGATGAGGAGGCAAGTCCTTGAGCTCAACCTCGGGAAAGTCTTCAGTTATTTCAACATTTTTGACTTCCGCTTTATGAAGAATTTGTGGTGACGGAGAGGGTGAAGGATCGTTATTTAACAATCCTTCAAGGAGAAGAATGTCCCCCTTCGGGTCAAGATAGTTTTCATCAACTCCATCGGGAATTGAGCTATCTTGAGCAAGAAAAGCCTCGAGCTCTTCCAAAAGGAAGTCACTTCCCTCAAACGGAGTGAGGGAAGGGGAAGAGTCGGAAATGATCGGGTCAGTAGAAAGACTGCCACTGGATGAGAAACCGAGGACTTCTTGGGATGATTCCTCCGACGCAATATCGATGATGTCAATACGGTTAACCGTTTCAGCGTCATAATTGGAAGAATATCTTGAAGTCTGATCAAGATTGAATGTTATGGCTTCGCCACCAACACGTAGAGTGATTTCTTCTTCGAATACATCGATCAAAGCACGGCCCGTTCTTAAGAATCCCCTCCCGAGAATGAGAGGAACTCGTGGGTCAGCATCGAAATCAACAATCACGAAATCTGCCGGAAAGTGGAACTTTCCTACTTTCACAAAGATATCTTCGGCAATGCCGAGAGGACGGGATATAGTACAGTCTGCAAGCTCGAGTGTCATGCAGGTCGGAGTGAGAGTAGGTAGAGAAAGTCTTTTCCAGACTGTGTAAGGCATCAGGTTAATGCTTGCGCCAAGATCGGCCAAGGCAAAGCATTCAACCATCCCCGGGAAAATACAAGGAATGAGAAATTTCCCGGGATCTCCAAGCTTTTCGGGAAGCTTTTTCAAGAGCACTGCTGAGCAATGCTCATTAAGAGAAGTTTTTGCCATCTCACAGAGTTTTTCTTTGTTGCTTATCAGATTTTTGATTGTCGAAGCAAACTTAGGCATGAGAAGAAGAGCGTCCGCGAAGCTAATATCGAAGTGTAATTCTTGGAAAATTTGATAAAATTTTTCCATCTGATGATTAGCTCTTTCGCGGTTCTTTTGATCATTCACACGTGAAGGATATGGAATTGAAGGTTTAGGATCATTCTTTGGAATTTCATCAGAACTCACAGGAGGATCAAATACAACTTTCGGCTTACGAGCCGGGACCGGGACAACTTGAGGGTGGACGTTGTTGATACCTCCGTTATTAGTAGGAAGTACCGTGTCCGTAGTAACCTCAGGCTCACGTTCCGCTACCTTAGGAGGAGAAGAAGAGGTAGAGGGAATCGAGGGTCCATTGTATGATACCCCACTTCGGGTAGTGATCGCCTTGACATCGCCCCTTGGGTTAGCGATCGTGTTGCTCGGTAGTGTACCAGAGCTCGAGGGTCGATCATTTAAAGACTTCTGAAGTTCAGAGATCGTCTTGATCAATAACCGATTCGTTTCCTCTTGTACTTTCATGAATTGTTTAATTTCAGCATCGGAGGAAGACGAGGGTGGAACAACGTTTTGATTTTGAACAGGGGGATTTTGAACACGGTTGTTTTGAAAATTCCCTTGGTTTTGATTGTTGTTACCCTGAAAATTGTTTCTCTGATTGAAATTACCTTGATTGTAATTCCCTTGATTCTGGTTTCTTTGAAAATTTCCTTGAAAACCTTTGTTTTGATTGCCATTTTGAAAATTGTTTTGATTAAACTGGCCTTGATTTTGGTTCGGGTTTTGGAAATTTGAGTTTTGACCTTGGTTAAAATTCTGATTCGCGTTACGGTTTTGATTTTGGTTAAAACCGGGAGGTCCGAGAAAATTGTTGGAACGATAGCTTAAGAGATTACGGTCCCCTTGCGGTTGGTAAGAATTACCTCCTGTGTTGTAGGAACCATTAGCAGCATAAACGTTCTCTTGAGGAAATTCAGCAGTAGCTGGACACTCGGAATACAGATGTGGGCCCCCACAAGTTTCACAACTTCGGGCCACGGCTTTTACTTGTTGATTTTGAACCTGATGTTGTATCGTTTGGTTCATTCTCAACACAGCCGTAGAAATATCATCCATCTTTTTGGTAAGAGCGATTATTTCAGGAGATGATGATGAGGGAGTAACGGAATTACATGACGCTTCCCTCTCCGCAGAGGAATCCCAAAAGTTATGATGGGCAGTCATGTTCTCGATTAAGTCATAGCACTCCTCGGGACGCCTTTTCATAAAGGTCCCACCAGCAGCAGCATTGAGAATGTCTCGGTGCCTCAATGTTAGACCATTATAGAAGGTATCTATGATGGTAACTTGTAACATATTATGGTTAGGGCACCGATCAATGGCTAGCTTATAACGTTCCCAAGCCTCAAAAAGAGACTCATCGGGAAGTTGCCGGAAGTTGCTGATATCATTTCGTAACTTGGTAACCATGGATGGTGGAAAATATTTTGCTAAGAACTTGGTTACCATTTCATCAAAGGTTCGAATAGAATTCTTTGGAAGTCGGTCAAACCATGCAGTGGCATGATGAGCGAGAGAATAGGGGAAGAGGTACAGCCGAAGGGCATCATCGGTGACACCATGCTGTTTCATGCTTTGGGTGACCGTAAGATATTTGTCAAGATGCTTGTTAGCATCGTCACCCGGTAATCCGTGAAATTGACACGAATTCTGGACTTGTTGGATCATGTGGTGCTTGAGGCCAAAGTCCGCAGCCCCAATAGTGAGTGGTGCAATAGGCCAACCCCGCCCTTGCATGGTAGGCTGGCACAGCTCCTCCATCGTTCGGAGATCGGGAGCTGGCTCATCAGGGGGTGGTAATGGTGGTGGTGGCCCAGCGGCCATTTCGGTTTCTGTGTTAGAACGTAGCTCGGGTACGTCTTTCTGTTTTTTATTCTTTGCTTGAGACCGAGTGCGCATGCACTAAAAACAATTTTTCAACACAAGTTCGAGGCAAAACTACAGTGAACTTAAACCAATAATCACAAGTGAGCAGCTTCTTTGAAAAAGGTACACTACTCACAGGGATACAAAGGCAAGTTTTAATCTTAAGTTTGGGAACTTATTATGGGTTTATTAATTGATTTTTGAAAAACTGCTTTAGGCTTATGGGTGTGTGTGCAGAAAACTTGGGAAATATTTTTGGAACTGATTCGTTAACCGAAATCGTCCCTTTAAGATTACTCGCAGGCTGGCGGGAGGAAGTAAATAGGTTTCCTCTTCAGTTCGCAATTTAATGTCAGAACTTACCTTAAACCAACTGTTTCAGGTTGTAATCTTAAAGAACACGAAGTAATTTAACTTCACAGTTTGTTTTTGATTGTTTTTAATTTTTTTGGTGTTTTTCAACACTTCAGGAGAAGTGTTAATGAACGTTTTTTGATATGATTATATTTTTACAAAAACTTTTTACAAATTTGTGTGAAATTTGTACAGGGAGGGTTTTGAAAACCACTAAACTTAAAACGATTTTAAAACACGCAACAACCTCCCCGGCAGCGGCGCCAAATTTTGATTGAGCCTGAACCGTCAGATTATTATTGACCAAGGTCAATAAGTCAAAGACAGCCTAGAATCAATACTCCGGTGATAGTGTAGTATTTTCCCGGGTCGTTAAAGTCCCAGCGAGATTGCAATGGTGCTTTTGAGAATCGTTTATGAGTGAGTGGGACTGAGGACAGTAGCCCAGATGATATGGAATTGATTTTGCTACTGTTATTTTGGTATTGGTACACAGATATAATATTCACAATAATCAGATACCAGATATATGCACAAATTCACAATTAAGATCACGTATCGGACTGGAAAAGTGGGTTTTTGGTAATTATCAAACTACAGGGGGTGCTTTTGACACTTTTCAAAACTTAAAATTAAAAATGAAAAAGAAATTATAAAAGTGATTAAAATAATATTAAACTATTATTTAATTAATTAAACTATTTAAAATCTAAATTAAAATCTAATTTAAATAAACTAAAAATGACAAATGATTTAAATTAAACTAAAAATTAACAAAAATATTTTCTAAACCTAAATTAGAACTTGTAGAAAGTATAAAAAATTGAAAATAATATTTTTGTCTTTTTGTGGTTTTGTTATTAATTAAAAACTATTTAACTTAATTAAACTAATTAAACTACTTTTAATTAATATTAATACTAAATTAACTTAGAAAATTAAGATAAAATTTATAAAATTACTTAACCATTACAGGAATCCTACAAAATTATAAAAAACTCTAAAAATTATGCTTAAGATTAATCTACTAATTAATTACCTTTTAATTAACTTAATTCTAATTTAAACAAATAAAATAAGAAAAATAGAAAATGAACAGTAGAATCTCAAAATATATTTTCTAAAAGTCTAATATACTATATTAAAACTAGGAAAATTATAAAAACTAGATTTTACTTTATAAAAACTAATTAAGCTATTTAATACTTGATATTAATTAATAATAAAGAAAATTAAAATTAAATCTAATTAGCACTAAATGACAAAATAAAAATCTGAAAAATTTATTATAACTACTTTAATATATGAGGAATTTAATAAAAATATAAAAACACTAGTGACTTAATTAAATTATAAAAATGAAAATTAAAATTAACTTGAATTAAATAGAAACTATCACTTATTTTAACTTGGATTTTTTTGGATTTTTCTTTTACAGAACTACTTAATACCTTAAAAAGACAAACTTTTGTAAAAACACTTTTTAAGATAGCTTATAAATAAGCTATAACACCCCCTTGTCTTAAAAAGTTGACTTTGGTTGACTGTTTGGTCAATCTGGGTCAAATGGCCTTGGGTGGGGTCCACAATGGTGAAATCAGATGCCAATTAGTTCAACAAGCTTAAACAAACAGATAATAACCAGAAATAAGCTCAAATAAGCTAAACACAAGCAAATTAGCACTTTGCACTTTGAAAATGAACACAGACTTGGGACAATCTTGGTGAGCAAATGCAGGTGGGGTCCACTAGGCTAAGGGTCAAACAAATGGTCAAAGGTGAGACTCTGGTAGGAGGGGGGATGTAAAAACCTATCTATGGGGTCTGGGGTCCACTGAGGTGGTCACAAAACACCACCAAAGTGGTGGTGGTGACTGGGTGACTGGGTGAGCAGGGCACAACCTTGCCCTGCAGGTCACTTTGATGGTCTGTGGGACCCACAAGAAAAATAGCAAAAATATAACCAAGTTAGGAAACCAAAGATGAGCTATCAGATTACAATTAGGAACAAATTTCAACCTCTCAATCTAAGCACATAAATCACAACAATTCCTTGAAATTTGGTAAAAATCTGAGCTATGCAAATTGACTTTTTTATATAGAACACATATGTTGACTAAGTTGAACTTTGGTTGATTCCTAGTTACTGAGAATGATGAAGTATGTTAAAATGGGACTAAAACAAACTTATACAACAGCTTATGTATGGATATGAGCAATCATGACTCTCAAAATCCACACAGTTGGAAGTTATGCAAGGTTTTTGAGGAATTTGACTTTTGCTAATAAAGTGACTGATTTTGTGACCTCTAATAACCTAAATGGAGATATTAAAACAGTTACAAACAACCAAGACTACTCTGAATCCCTTGAACAGCTTAAACCAAACACCCTTTTTGTAGACTGTTTTAAAGATTTTCACAACAGATGATGACTAGGGTTGATGAGCTTGACTCCAATCTATAAGTTATGACTAAATGGACTAATTTAAGTACTTAGAAACAAAATATAACTAGGAAAGCACAAGTATACCACTTAAACTATTCTATGACAGTTAACTATAAGATTAAGAGTTAACTAAAGATTCTAATAAAAATGATTATCAAACTTTAAATCTACTCAAACAATGTTCAACTAAATCAAACAAGCACAGATTAACACTTTTAAGCAAGCAGATGAACATCAATCAAGAACTTAGGATTTTTATGAATTTTCAATATGGAAAACTTACAAGCCTATCCCTAGCATGAACAAGGGATTTTCCTTTGTAGCCTATCTTTAGATAGGCAATTCCAACTCAATCCAGCTCCTTAATTTTGCTCAAAACCTGAAACAAACATCAAACATACAAACAGTTGACTAATGTTGACTTTTTTTAACTTTTTGATTTTCTTCTACTAGTACTGGATTTTAGGAGTCTCTAAAGCTTGAACAAGCTTAATGGAACTTATATGAGCTAAGAGTCCAATACATAAGGCTTAAAACAACAACAACTGAACAATATGAAAAATTGAAATATAATTAAAATTGCATAAGATGTAATAATAAAGGAAGCTTGAAATTAATAACTGAAAGCAAGTTACAATACAATAAGAAAAAGGTTACCACTGCTTAAGAGCTTGGGTGTACCCTAGAATTGAGAATTGAAATTAAACGACATGAATAAAACTAAAATTAACTACTTCTTCTTCTTCTTGCACTCTCCTCCTTTTATAGCTAAAAATTAGGGTTCCCCCAATCATTCTGAGCAAAACCCACCAAAGTGTGATCATTTTGGTCCAATGAGAAGCTCACACGTGGATTTGGCGCCAAAACTTGTTTCTTCAAATTGTCTCTGACAACGTGTATTTGAGGAGGAGCATTAAATGCGGTGTGAAAGGGTAGGTGTAGGGAGGTGGGAAGGTGATGATTGAGGTGCAAGTGGGGGGTGGTGGACTGTAAAACCATGGTGGTTTTGGTCTGAGGGGGGTGGTGAGGGAGAAGGGTAAAAAGGCGGTTTGGGTGGTATTTGACCGAAGTCAAAGTTAGACCCGGGTCAAACATGGGGGTGGACTTGGGCTAAGGTGTGGATTGTTTGTTCTTTGGGCCCAAAGAGTGGACTAGGCTTAGTATAGGTTTTGGTTTTAGTTAATTTTGGATCCGGTTGGTTTTTAAACACAAGGACTATTTGTGTAATTTTGGGAAAGTTGAGGGTTGGGTTTTGGCATCTTTTAAATTTGTTTCTAAGGGTATAACATGCCAAGGATGAATAGTGTGAGGTTTTATTTTGAATTTTTCACTTTTAAAAACCCCAGGGACTAAATCTGTCAATTTTCCAAACTTCAGGGACCTGCCTTGTAATTTCACCAAACTTTCTACCAAGGGACCAAACCTGCCATAAGAGATTAGTGCAAGGACAAAATTTGTTTTTCTCAAAGTTTTTCATATCCCAGGGACCATTTTTGACAATTTACAAAGTTCAGGGATTAAACTTGACATTTTGTGAAACTTTTCACCAAAGGACTAATTATGTAACTTTTTGATTTATAAGGGCCTTTGGTGACTTTTTCAAGTTTTTAGAATGACCAGGGACTAGATTTGACAACTTTTGAAAGTTGGGGGACTGAAACTGCCAATTATGCAAACTTTATGCGTTTTTCATCTGTTTTTGGTATTTTTGCATTTGAGACATGTAAAACACTTTCCTGGGATATTTTCACTATTTTGATTCATTATTGAGTGTTTTTGGATGTTTTGGCAGTTCAGAATTCGTAAAAATGATGAGTATTTACACACTCATCACTATTGCTGTGAATGGTGTATTTGAAATTGATATGAATGATAATGATAATGCTTTTGTTACAAATAATTCAATGTATAGCATCAACAATAAGAGAATCAAGAAAGGTCTGGATTCATCTTATCTTTGGCATTGTCGACTTGCTCACATTGGCAAAGATCGCATGAAAAAGCTGCAACATGATGGGCTTTTAAATAAGATCAATGATGAATCATTTGATAAATGCGAATCTTGCATTGCTGGGAAGATGACTAAGAAACCCTTTAAAAATAGGATTGAAAGGGCTAATGATCTACTTGGTCTTATTCACACAGATGTGTGTGGACCACTTAGACATGTGTCAAGGAGAGGTGCTAGCTACTTCTTAACATTTACGGATGATTACAGCCGTTATGGTTATGTTTATTTACTTAAACATAAACATGAGGTATTTGAAACATTCAAAGTGTTTAAAGCAGAAGTAGAGTTGCAACTTGGAAAGAAGATTAAAGCTCTTCGATCCGATAGAGGTGGTGAATACCTGAGTCAGGAGTTCATAGATTATCTAGCAAAGGAGGGAATTGTCCAACACCTTACTTCTCCATATACTCCACAACAAAATGGTGTATCTGAGAGAAGGAATCGTACATTGCAAGACATGATACGATCTATGTATAATCTAACAACTCTTCCTTTCTCGTTTTGGGATTATGCCTTAGAATCTGCGGTTCGCATTCTAAATATGGTTCCAACAAAGAAGGTTGATAAAACACCATATGAGGTATGGACTGGAAAAGCTCCAAACCTGTCTTATCTTAAGGTCTGGGGTTGTGAGGCGTATGTTAAACGTGACTCAACAGACAAACTCCAACAAAGATCTGTGAAGTGCATCTTCGTAGGATACCCTAAGGAAACTATGGGATACTACTTTTATTACCCACCTGAAAACAAAGTATTTGTTGCAAGGTATGGAGACTTCCTTGAAAGGGAGCTCATATCTCAAGAATTCAGTGGGAGAGTATATGATCTGGAAGACGGTCAAGAAGATGTAGAACCTTCTGAAAACACTAACCAACTTCCGGTAGAACCTGAAAGTTTAGGTCCTCCACCTGAAGTTGAAGTGATTCCCATTCGTAGGTCAACTAGACCAGTAAAAGCTCCTACTCGTCTATGTCTTAATGTAGAGAGTGATGAGAATATACTGGGTGATCTTGATGAGCCTACAAGTTATAAAGCTGCCATGAATGGTCCTGAAAAGGCCAAATGGAAAGAAGCTATGGATGGGGAAATGCAATCCATGGAAGACAATGATGTCTGGGAAGAAGTAGATCTACCTCCGGGTGCCAAACTAGTTGGGAGTAAATGGCTCTATAAGAAAAAGACTGACATGGATGGCGTTGTACACACCTATAAGGCCCGTTGTGTAGCTAAAGGCTATACTCAAACTTTTGGTGTTGACTATGAGGAGACCTTTTCTCCTGTAGCTGACATAAGGGCAATTAGGATTCTTATAGCCATAGCCGCTTACTATGACTATGAGATTTGGCAAATGGATGTAAAAACCGCCTTCTTAAATGGTCGCCTAGATGAAGACATCTATATGGCGCAGCCTGAGGGGTATGTAAATCCAGAATTCCCAAATCGTGTATGCAAGCTTAAAAGATCCATTTATGGATTAAAGCAAGCATCACGACAATGGAATAAGAGATTTGATGGTGAAATTAAAAAGTATGGATTCACTCAAAATCTTGATGAGCCATGTGTATATCACAAAGTTAGTGGGAGTAATGTAATTTTCCTTATATTATATGTTGATGACATATTGATCATGGGAAACGACATTCCAAGTTTGCAAAAGGTTAAGGCATATCTTGGAAAGTGTTTTTCTATGAAAGATTTAGGGGAAGCTGCATTTATTCTGGGAATCAAGATATATAGAGATAGATCTCAGCGATTAATTGGATTAAGCCAAAGTGCTTACATTGATAAAATACTGAAGAGATTCAGTATGCAAAATTCCAAGAAAGGATATTTGCCGATGCAAGAACAACATGGCTTGAGCAACAAGGTTTGTGCTTCAACACCTGCAGAGGTGCAACGCATGAAGAGAGTCCCTTATGCTTCGGCTGTGGGATCTATAATGTATGCGGTAAAAAGTACAAGACCTGATGTGGCATTTGCACAGAATTTAACCAGTCGATATCAGCAGAATCCAGGTGAAGCTCACTGGACAGCTGTTAAGAATATTCTTAAGTACCTTAGGGCTACTAAGGATATGTTCTTGGTTTATGGGGGAAATCCATCAGCAGAACTTGATGTTACAGGTTACTGCGATGCTTCTTGGAAAGGTGATAAGGATGATACGAAGTCTCAGACGGGTTATGTCTTTGTCATTAATGGAGGAGCTGTGGATTGGAGGAGCAGAAAGCAGAGTATACTAGCGATGTCTGCTACAGAAAGTGAGTATATAGCTGCTTCAGAAGCTGCAATGGAAGCTGTTTGGATTAGGAAGTTTGTTTCTGGGCTTGGAGTTATTCCTTCGATTCAACGACCTATTAAAATGTATTGTGACAATTCAGCTGCAATTACATTTGCCAATGAGCCTGGAATCATGAAAGGCACCAGACATTTCCCGATTAAGCATCACTATGTTCGAGAACAAGTCAAAATAGGCGAAATCGAAATGCTCAAAGTTCACACAGATGATAACTTGGCAGATCAATTAACAAAGCCTCTACCTGGCACCAAGCTTTACAAGCATGCTGAAGGTGTAGGACTTAGATTAGCTGGAAGTTTCATGCCCATTTGTGATTAGTGTTTGGATAAAGGATGTAATGTACAATTATTATTTTAATGAAATAAAATATGTTTTATGTTTATTTATTCATTGTCTTAATAATATATCCTATATTTGCATGTTTAAGATCCATGAATAAATTATTATTCTAAATTGTCCATTGTCGATTATTGATATGGGAATATCATTAAACTAAGACAAATTTGAGTATTGGTTTAGGATATACTTGAAAGTATATTGATGCGTAGTCATACCAATTTCACATGATATTCGATGAATTGAATATTGGACTTATCCCAATAATATGATTTAATATTTAATGTGAGAATCATATTTAAAGTTATCCTCAGACTTGAGATACCAGATAAGTGTCATGGATGTAGTGCATTTTTGTGAAGCAATCTACCGCTCACCGTAACAGGGAGTCATAAGGGTTGTTTTCAGAAGTGTTGCAAAGTTCATGGGTTATTCTTGTAGTCAAGAAAGAATTTATTCCTTCTGATTTGTTTAGAAGTTTAATACTGCTGGGCCCCTCGTAGGGTTGACAAAATGTTTGCATGGCCATGCCCAAAGTCTATCTGGAATACGTTCAGATGTTTTGGTAATTTTGTTCAATCATTAAGAAACGAGAAACAGAAATTTAATAAAGGAACTCACATCTTTATTAATGCGGTATTAGTAATGAAAGGATAATTATAATGATGAATCATTAAAGGTTTTTCCAGAAAACCTAGCTCGGATTGAACTAGGGGCATTGGAGTGTTGCAAGACGCTAACCAATGTCATTTTACTATTAATGGATATACGAGTGGGAGCTGTTAAATGTTACGTATAAACATTAATAAGTAAATGTCTAGTATCGAACCCGAGACCTCGGGATTGCACACTTTACAAACAAGAATAATGTAAAATATATATATATATATATATATATATATATATATATATATATATATATATTAAATGTATTGAATATATATATTTATAAACACTTAAAGGACTAAATGGTCGTTAGTTATTAACCGTATGGACTAATTATCATTAGTAACGAAAGATAAGGACTAGAGTGTAACTTGGGAGTCAAGAAAGATCTAGAAACACCCTCTTGGGTGCATGGCCGGTCGAAGCCCATTCACAAGGGTCGACCCATGCTTTCTTGGTCACCAAGTTTCATCTAGTATATATACAAGGCCAAGGATTAGGGTTTCACATCTTTTGTGCACACACACTAACCCTAAAATCCTTGTTTCTTTTTTTTCTTCTTGTGGCCGATCGGTTCATCACCTCCCAAGGGTTTTGGGTCGATTTTCTATAAGCTAAAAACTAAGTGTTTTGTTTACTTGCATCAAACGTTTATTCGTTGGTAGTTTGTGTGTACAAGAACGAGGTAATTACTTACTTTAGTAATTATCAAGAGATCGATAAACAAAACGGTAAGGGGTTTATCATTGGTCTATTTGTACAAGAATCAAGGTTAATTTGAAGTGCATCGGGTACGTTTACTATTTATGTTTTAGTTAATATTTATGTGTTATACTTGATCCTAGCTTCCGCAATACGTGCTATTTAATTGTTAAACTCTAACAATTGTTTGACCCGTTTACTAATAATTTACCAAAAGCTTTTCACGTTAACCAAAAGCTACCAATTTTACCGCCTTAATGAGCGTATTAGGAAATCTTGCTGCTATATGATTGTTGCAATAAATATTATCAAACCAATAATCTACATCTTTTTGCAAAAAATCGCAGAAGGTTGTATGTGTTAAAGAAAAAAATTGTCGGCAAGTTTGTACACGTTTAAC
This sequence comes from Artemisia argyi, assembly GCA_030686995.1. Lineage (NCBI taxonomy): Eukaryota > Viridiplantae > Streptophyta > Magnoliopsida > Asterales > Asteraceae > Artemisia > Artemisia argyi. The sequence continues at coordinate 122,306,538 of CM060677.1, read as the reverse complement.
CAACTTGACCCAAACCCGTTAAGCTAAAAAAATTTATGTGACCCTTATAATGTGTTGGAGATAGAACACAACTCAAAGCTGGTTATAAGTAATGGGGTCAATCTCAAATCAACCAACTGTAACATGACGCAAGAGAAAAAATGCACCTGTTTCAAAAGTACAACATCCAAACCGCGAAGTTGCTCCATGATCATATTCCACAAATTTATCCATTTTACTGAAGTGTGTTAAGCTTAGTCATGCTGAAGTGTGGTTACTCATACGCCATTACCGTCTGAAAACACAAAAAAAGGCTCCATTAGTAGCTAGATAAAAACACGTTAATTTAAATCTTGATTGACTTTAAGTTACTAAATTATAATACATATTACAGTCAATAACACAAATGAAATAAATTCTTTTAATCATATATTGTGTAGGTGATAACACTTAGTAACTACAAAAATATGTAATAGTCAACAAATTAGTATATAGCCATCAGATTGCATAAACGTCAATTAGTTTAACCGAAATAGATATATACCCACCATGATAATTTTCATGTTCTTGAAACTCTGGCGCGCATGCGAACGCTTTGCCACACCGAGGTTCCAAACAAACATGTATATTCCCATCGATGCATGTGTTAGCCTTGTGATGGATCTTTTTCGCGTCTCCCTATGTCATCCTGCGTCAAAAATTTGCTCTTGAAATTTTTACATGACAATTTAACGTATTACGCTAGTGCTGGATGTGGTGGCTAGTCAAGTGATCTTTTATATGCTAGCCTTGAGTGTTTCTAAATCCGTTTTAGAAAACTTTGTAAATAGGCAAACTACCTTTATTTCTTTGTGTTCTGTGAGAAGCATTGTTCAAAGGATAAGTTGTGTAGTGTGAAGGCATTAGTTCCAGATATTTATTAGTTTTAAGGACCTCTTTAGTTACCGAATCAATATTTGCAGGTAATCGTGGCCGAACACATTAGTCATTTATAATGAAATGGAAAATATAGTTTTACCTATCAATATGACTTGAATCCATTGTGAAAGATTTTGCTTGAAACATCTGAATAAAACTTCATTGAAGAATTAGAGAATCAAGCGTTTCTTCCATCCCTGAAAAGTGCATATCCAAATTCTCCATGAGCATAGAGTACTAAGTAATTGTTTAATTATTTAAAGATTATTCTTTTTCATACCTTCAAACCCCAAGTCTTATCAGTTTGAGATAACTGGCTGTTTCAAGCAGTCCATCAACAATACGAACAGGCTCAGTAAGGCATCCTTCAATAACATGTATCATGTGTTCATCCTATAGTCCAAAGGATCACCATATAAGTTTTTCCCACCACAATTTAACATGATCAGGAAACAAAATATGTTAACAAAAACTGGCAAACACGATCTGGTATATATAGTCCTAGATGTTTATGACTTACTCTGTCACTGTCCGACTCCCTGATCGGTGCGGGCGTAGTATGCGCTATTTACGTGTGTAGTATGCGCTATTTATACCACCTTAAGTATCTTTCTCGGAGGTTGCACACTCGAATTAGAAATTATTTAAAGCCTGCAAATCAAATCAAATAACAAATGGTTGTTTACTTTTCGGCTTTTTAGTGTGACTATGCCAAGTTGACGTCTTAGTAGTATAAAAATAGCCCCGTGCCCAAACCTATCAATTAATAATAAATGTTCCAAGACTGTCATTATATATAACAATGGTATATTAAGGTTTGCATTTCAAATATTAGTTACTTTCATTATAGTCGATTACAAAATTTGTACATTAGATATGATCAAACAGTTAAATGGTTACCTGGTACATCCGGATACCCGTTGGGTTAGATAGGTTGCGGGTTGCAACGTCCGTCTCCTCTACACCATTGTCTCCACCAGGCGCAAAGATAGTACCTCTACTTATATCATTTAACTTGTATCCCGAATAGGTTTCCTGGAATAATCGCGTATAGTCGTGTTAAAAAATATAATGTAAAGAAATTACATTATAGGAAAGGAACGGATGATTCATCTAAACACTAAATCGTCACATTAAGAAAGAATCCACATGATAATGAATTTTTACCAACAAATATGGTATGCATGACTATCATCTTCTGTCATAAAACATGTGACATTAAGGGGATGTTTGGGATTGGTTATTATAATTTGCTTAAATGGTTTAAAATGTTGTCATGTATATACTCACAATACCTTATTTGGACCAAAGAATATATTTTCAATATTGATTGTCCTACTATTTAGTACCTGAAAGTCGAAAACATTTTTCCGATATCAAAATAACGCTTGGTTACAATGTCCTAAACCAATAAGTGATCGAACTCGTAATGCTATAAATAACCATATGCAATTTAGCTATCATGAATGGAATGGATCACGAATTAGGTGGCTCACAAAGTTTCAAATATAACAACTTTTACACAAAAAGCCCAAGTTATGTACTGTTATCAGTAGATGATGTAGCTGCTGTTGATATATCTACAACATAGAGTTAGAGTTTAGTTTAGTTATCGCTAAATTATCATATATATCTGTAAATACTAAATAGATATGCATTTATTGTTGATGGGTTTTCATTTTTCACTTTGATAGTTCGTGAACCTTCAGCATGGCAACTCGATATTGACTTGTAAAAACTAAATAGAGATGCAAAATTGAGTTCTCTATAAAGCTATTTACATGTTCACATACTGAAAATACATCAAAGTTCTTACTTGTAGTGTACTTTCCAATAGGTCGGCCTTTTGGTTCTCTAGCAGTGGTTTGGTAAAGTTTTTCGTTCGGAACTCCATTCTGATGATTAATTTCTATTTTATGATGCACCCCTGTATTGAAAGATTATGAATAGACATGAGAACAATGAGATGACATGTGAATGAGTGATATGGGGAGAAGAATCTAAATAAGATAACAATAAAAGAGCATACTCATAAACATCTATTTCTCTTTTTCTTTGTCCAATTGATAATTCATCAAGCACATTATGTATCATAATAATTGGTTGTAACATTTAAACTTGTGAACCTTTAAGTTTTTTTTATTCGGGTTACCTAAGAAAAGCAAGTTTTGAGGCGCAGATGTGCGCAACCTGATAACCCTTGAGCGTTTCTAAAACCTTTCTTTGGACACTCTTAAAAGTAATGAAGTTCGAAAAATCAAATCGTAGAAACCAAACAGTCAATTTGTGTCCGATATTGACAGCTTATTTAACAAATCATAGAAAAACAAAAATCACTTTATTATAGAAAAAAGGCAGTAAAAAAGTTCCTAAAGACTAACGCAAACACTCTTAAAACTCATAAAGTTCTAATTGTAAGTATATAATATTTCCTTGTTTCAACCCAATATTTCGTCATTTCAACCCAATATAAACCCAAAGTGATTATAGTCATTTTGAGTACCTGTCAAACAGGCAGCTTGAGAACTTTTAAAACTCATAAAGCTCAAAACTTTCATCAAACACATGGCAAGCACAATTCGACCTACCTTTTCCAAACCATCAACCACAACCCCAATTCCCAATTTATCTTAAACATCATTAATAAAGAACGCCCCTTGTGTAATCGTTGTTGTTGATGATCCTAGCCCAAAATGTAGCCACCTTCAAAATTTTAAAAAATCCAAAATTGCTGAAACCAAGAATCAAAATCTTAAATTGAAATAACAGAAGTGAAACCCTCAAAAAAAATTCTTAGAATCTAACCTAAAAAAATTACGAACACCAACTCTTTCGACTTTTTCTACACCTATACATCATCAAATCACAACCTCATGCTCAAAAACAGATAAGGAAGCAGCATAAACAATTTGAGGAAATATGCAATCGAAGATAAAAAGGGGAAAAAATCAACCTATTTTCATTACGTAGAAGCCTCTTCCATTTGACAAAGCCTCAAATTTATTTCTATCCAAAAAATAAAGAAAACTAAAATTAAATTAAAAAAAAAAAAAAAAAAAAAAAGAGGAAAAAACCATAATTTTACCTTGTTTATACCCGATCTGTGGATCTGATTTTTGGTAATTCATTTTTTTTGTGTCGATCTGTGAATCTTGTGTTGGATCGATACTTTTTTTGGGGCATGAATCGTTATTTTTTGTGTGTGTGTTTGTTTTTTGTGATTTGTGTTTGTGTATCTGTGTTTTGTGTTTATTAGTTTTTTAGATGAGGAAGACGGATTGGGAGAGGAGGGACGATGGAGAAACGTGTGGAAGTTTCTACATGTCTGTGTTTTGTATTTGTGTTTTATGGGTGTGTGTACCTGTAGCAACACTCAGACACTGCACTGTAGAAAACTGTTCATCCCTGTTCATGATGAACAGTACACGGGGTTTATACTTATTGTATAATAATGAATAAAATAAATAAATAAATAAATAAATAAATTCTAAAATGGTTAATAGAAGGTATTTAAAAATGAATTATTGTATTACTGTAAAAAAAGTGGATCTTTCAGTGACAATCGACTTGCACATGTAACATTAATGTGGTTTTCATAACATGAGATCTAATAAATGTCACACTATACATAGATCTTGAAAAAATTACACGTTTGGTCCCTGTGGTTTGCTTAGATATCATGTTTAGTCCAGAAGTTATTTTAATTATACTAAAGATACCTATTTTTGATACCTTGCACTCATTTAGTCCCTATTTTGGATGGGCCGTTAGTTTATCCGTTAAGTGTTAAAATAACATTTGCCCGTTAGTCCGTCTGTTAATATTTTTTGCACTGCTAGTCCTCATTTTCTAAAAATGAATTAAAAATGGCAACATAGGCTCGAACTCGGTTCTTGTTGCCATAAAACGAACTCCCCAACCACCAGACTAACCGTTAGTCCCCCGTTAATATTTTTTAACATTTTTGGCTCAAACTCGTTTTTATCCGTTTTTGTCCATTTTTTACGTTTTCGTCCATTTTTTACGTTCTCGTTCATTTTTTGCATTTTCGTCCATTTTTACATTTTTGTCCGTTTTTTACGTTTTCATTCATTTTATATATTTTCGTCTGTTTTTTTTACGTTTTCGTTCGATTTTATATATTTTTGTCCGTTCTTTTACGTTTTTTTTTCTCGTTTTCATATGTTTTTGTCCATTTTTATAGGTTTTCGTCCGTTTTTAAGGTTTTGTCCGTTTTTTACGTTTTTGTCGTTTTCGTCCGTTTTTTATGTTTTCATTCATTTTATATATTTTCGTCTGTTTTTTTACGTTTTTGTTAATTTTTATACATTTTTGTCCATTTTTCACATTTCGTCCGTTCTTTTACATTTTGGTTCTTTTTTTTTACGTTTTTATCCATTTTTTTTGTTACTTTTTGGTCTGTTTTTTTTTTACGTTTTTGTTCAAAATAAAAAGGGACAAAAACATATAAAAATAGATGAAAACGTATAAAAATAGACGAAAATGTAAAAACAGACTAAAACGTATAAAAAGAACAAAAACGTAAAAAAAAACAGACAAAAACGTATAAAACGAGTGAAAACGTAAAAAAAAAAGACGAAACGGTAAAAAAACGGATGAAAGCATAAAAAAATAGACGAATACGTAAAAAAACAGACGAAAACATAAAAATGGACAAAAATGTATAAAAACAAATGAAAGCGTAAAAAAAACAGATGAAAAACGTTTAAAAACGGACAAAAAAGTAAAAAAAAATGGACAAAACGTTTAAAAAATGGACGAAAACGTAAAAAAATGGACGAACACATAACAAAAGGCCGAAAACATAAAATTGGACAAAAACTTATAGAAACAAACGAAAACGTAAAAAAACATATGCAAATGTTTAAAAACAGACGAAAACGTCAAAAAACGGACAAAAACGTAAAACAAGCGGACGAAAACGTAAAAAACGAACGAGAACGTAAAAAAGCGGACGAGAACATAAATAATCGAACGAAAACGTTAAAAAATGGACGAAAACGTGAAAAAGATTGACGAAAACGGATAAAAACGAATTTGAGTAAAAAAAATGTTAAATAGAATTTATTTTGATATAATTACACCTTTTGACGCTTAGTCCAATGGTTGGGGAGTTGGTTTTTGGGCAACAAGACCCGAGTTCTAGCTTATGCTGCCCTTTTTAATTCATTTTAAAAAATGAGGACTAACAATGCAACAAATATTAACGGAGGGACTAACGGGAAAATACTATTTTAACACTTAACGGATAAACTAACAGCCCATCCAAAATAGGGACTAAAAGAGTGTAATGTTTCAAAAATAGGTATCTCTGGTGTAATTAAAACGACTTAGGAACTAAACATGAAATCTGAGCAAACCGCAGGGACCAAACATGTAATATTTTCCATAGATCTTTATGGATACGTACCTAAAGTTCCTTCTGAATTTTATCATGGCAAACTATAATTTTTTGCAACTCCAATGAAGGTTAGCGAAACCGCACAGGTTTAAATGATTCAGAACCACTGGTCCAAATTAGCAAATGCACAGGACTATTCAAAAAAAATGATTCACTATGACTTGTGCAAATTAGCAAATGCACAGAACTTCAATGAAAAGACTTGCGGTTGAGCCGTGATTATCAGTTACCTTGACCAGAAGATTAGTAATTGGATGATTGCATAGAGAAAGAGGTTCAGTAAATATATGATTGCATTGTATCTACGCTTGCATAATATAACAAAATCACAAAGTTTGCCAGAAATCAATTCAACACACATGCTTAATCTCTCTCAACCATTACCTTTTAACACTTTGGAACATAAACATGAAGTATGTTAAAACAAAATGAGAAAACATTTGTATATTGCTGTATGGATTCAAGAATATGGATATTATCTGCTACTACATACTCAGCCATGAAATGATAGAATTCTTTGTCGACCGATTTCATTTCCATTGGGAGCAATATTCCATCCAACTTATGAACATTTATATTCTCAAATTATTATAATTTTTCTGCTCTTGAGGCGTATTGCATATCTTAATTTTATTCAAATATCAAAGGACTGGCACATACTAAAAATTGCCATTGTCTGAAGTCCAACTGCATCAGAAGTTGAGAAACTGCTTTATGATCTGCGAAACACTCTCTGCAGCCAGAAATTATTAGACCAGAACTCCTGATATCATACTATCCGAGCCAGGACACTGAGACAAAACATTCATCAGCTTGCTCTTCCACGTCATTTACACTCATGAGTCGTGAACAGTCAGGTGTTCCCATCAATAAGATGTTTAAAAACTTTGTGATACAAAGGATGGCACCTGTTATCATATATGATAAAATGGAACATTAAGCTAATAATTCATGGAAATTTGTGGTAGAGTTTCATATTAGTCACTGAAATATGATACACATAAATTATGTGAAGTGTGTTTAAATGTGATGCAAATAACTAACTAGCTAAGTATCAGTACCATCAATAATGTCCAGTGTGATGATTTACCTAGTTGTCACTTAAAAAACAATGCTGTTTGTCATGTTCCTGTACCCTAAAAGAATATTTCCGATGATCAACTTATATACATCATTATCTCTTATATAATGCATGACTACAGACTGTTGAAGATTATGAAGATCACAAACATAAACAGAAGCCTCGAATCCAGAAAGAAACTGAAGAAGAAAACAAGCAAGCACTGTTCAGCATTGTTGTCTTTATCTATTTTATAATTCAAGACAATAAGGCCAATTCATAGCTAACAAGAGCAAACGCTTTTGGTTAAGCTTAACGATACAGCAATTGAATTTTCTTTTTATGAAAACGTAGATACTGTTTTTAAAAAATTATATACAAATGGATGGCATGTTTGGCTATGAAATGATCTAAGCAAAGTCAGTGTGTATATTAAGTTATCCACCAATGCAGATGTGTTTTTCGGACTGCTGCATGTGTGTGTTAAAGGGGGATGGGGGAGGGGATGCACTATTAGTCTTTGTATGATTTTGCATGTGTAATATGATGTTTGTGCAACACCACCTAAAGCCGAAAACAATGAAGTAATCGGATATCCTTGAGATTCAACTAACAACCATGGTGGAAAGGAATTAGTAGCCCGTCACTTGGAACTTTAAGGGGCTCAAACATATCATAATCTATCAGTGTGGGCCAGGTTGGTACAGTTTATGAATTGTGTATATGTGAATTGTGCATATGATTTATAGTATATGTGAATTGCGTATATGATGCATGGTTATGTCATTATTGCCTAAAACATCAAAGGTAACTAATTTTTTTTATTAACAAACTCTATGTAACACTTCATGTAAGGATCATGCAAATTCCTTTATATAATCGAAGATAAAATTGGGCATAAATGCAGTAGCAGCAAGCTTATTCTCAACTGATGACAAAATTTCCATATTCTACTAATGTTCATGATATAGCAATACAACGCACACAAAAACTGCCAGTGTATCAGACATTACATGAAACCTGAGAAAGTGGGAAGGCTCCCCAAAGAGAGTATGCAGCTGACAAATAATCACGCCCAAACAAGTTCTCCATTTTCCTGAGCCTATAGATATGATATTGATTACGTATGGTCATATCTGAGACTGTCAAAAAGTTCATATTGGTGCAACTTCATCTCATGCCAACATTTTTTTATGTTTCCAGGAGTGCCTTAATAGGCTAGTGGCAAGGGTTCACCTTCTTCGATGGTGTTCAGGCATTCTAAATATATGGAAAAGAAAAACATCCATTTTGCATAACTGGTTTCATACGTGGCGTGGATCGTTCTGAATCATATACAAGGGGTAAAAGAATCAAAACTAACGTCTAACAATGGTACCAAATCACAGATAACATTTCACTCATGTAAGCACCAAAATACTTGTTAAGAGGCAGTAATCATGTGTCAAGTCAAACTATGCATTTTTTAGGACAGAGGGAGTAAATCCTAGCATAGAAAGCTAGAACACTTTCATGGTTCTGTGACTTCAACCATTTCAGATATATGATCTTATTACGACACAGGTGATACAATGATGAGAAACTAAGCATATAATAGTCATAGATATTATCTGTATTTCTAAAGTAGAAATATTTTACCTCAGTCAGTCTGCATCTCTTGTACATCATCTTCCTCTTCACTCTCACTTGAGCTCAGTTTATAATCACCCGAACGCAACCCACGTCGCCCCAATATCACAAGATCAAGAAGCTTTCTTCTCACAAGATACACAGGATTTGGATCAATCAAACATCCTCGTTCATAAGCCTCCCTAAGAAAAACAGTGTGCCTTTTCCCCTTGGTTGACAAATAAAACATCCCGGGATGATCCAAGAACAAATCCCTCACATTCAAATCAATCCCAAACCATTTCCTAAAATGACTAATCTTCTCCACTTCCACCGTCTTCTCCACAGTCAAACTCAAGAATTCGTGCACAATTGCAACGGCTCGTTTCTCCGCTTCCATAAGTCCACTCTTAGACTTCTTCTTAACACCCGTGAACTCCTCATATGGCCCGATGTATGGCATTTTCTGCCATTCTTTAACTTTAGCTCTAAAATTCTTCTTCAACTTCATACATGGAGGATACCAATGTTTAAAACTAAACCTCATTTCCATTCTATCAACACTACAATTGTCTTTACAACACTCCGTAACCCTCCAATTTTCTACAGCAGCTGTGAAACTTTCATGACCAGGTATCTTACCAACGAGCTTAATTAAGTGTGTATTGGGTTCATGTGCATCAAGAACTTGAAAAAGATCAGGATTTTTGGAAATAATCGAATCCTCAAAGTCATCAGGTAGACCAAGTTCTCTCCACACCTTGAAAATTCCACGAAGTGGAAGCGTCTTGGATAACGGCATGGAAAGAAGCCGAACTAAACGGTCAATGACAATAGGGTGATCGTTGTTAATAGCTACAGATTCTTCATGTGATATTTGCATCGCGGCTGGAGTTAGTTTACAAAAGGGTTGAGAGAGGGAAGCATCATAGAAGATGTCAAATATTCTAGGGTACTTTCGTAAAAAGGCAGTGGCGCCACGGTTGAGGTGGAGTTTTTGAGAAAGGCGGTTGAGGAAATCGACCGAGACTGAAGGCGGGTTGTTGTTGGGATTTGCTAAGATAAGGTCTTGAATTGCGACAATTTTCAGTAGATCCTTGTACTTGTCCATGAACTTTTCAAAAGTGGCATCTCGAATTCTAGAAGCAACATACTGGGAGGATGTTGTTTTGTGTCGGAAGAAAAGAAGTGAATGTGGTGGGTTGGAAGTTATTCTTTTGATAAGTTTGGTTGCCATAGCTAATGAAATAAAGTTCTGGTAGATTAGTGAGTCTGTTAATAGATATACGCTCGAATTAAAACAGCTGTGAGATCTGAAAAGCTAAAAACACACAAAGGTAGTAAAAACTAACTAGAGGAGGCATATTTTAGTTGGATGATATTGAGGTGAAGCACATGTCTTTTTGCATACTTACCAATGCTACTTCTTCACGTTTAAGAGTAATACGTAAGTAATTCATTTTCACATTCTACAATTTTGTGAACTAACATTCCTAATAACTAACCACTTAGGGGTGGCCTAGTGGTGAAAGCCTTGTGACTATTATCACTAAATTGTGCTAGGTGCAAACAACACTGAAGTGGCCACGGCCACGGCCACGGCCACGCAGCGGTGGGTAAATTAGCCGGCCAAAATGTCGGAAACAATTGTTACCCAAAAAAAACATTCCTAATTACTTATAACGCGAAAATCCTCCATTTAAACACATAAATGTAAAAACTTTATTTTTATCACCCCACATTGGTACAAATTGGGGAAAGAAAACGAAACATTGGACCTAAATCTAAAAATAAAAATGTTACTGTTACTAAGTGGTATTTATTTAATTAGTCAGCAGCTTATTCCATTTCATAAAGTAACCGTATGAAATAAAGCAAATGAAAGGAAGTTAGAGTTTTAATCACTTACAGCAGAAGATAAAAGGCGGCCAATTGAAATGATTTTTGTTAGGGTTGGAACAGGAATTAGCAACAGTACGGTGGTTGTCAAGAGCGGCTTCGTACGGTTGCTGCTCACTGGATAAATGTTTTCAGGATTCTTTTCCCACTCATTTCAAAGTGCTTAAGGGTAAGGGGGTGTTTGTCTAAGCTTATACGTGGGCTTACAAGCTTATTTGATTTTTTGGCTTATATTTTTAGGCTTCTTTGTAGACTTGTGTGCTTATATAAACTTATCATATTATTATAAACTTATATAAACCCACAACTCTCAATATAAGCAGGTAAAGTAGGGCTTATGAAATATAAGTCAAAACACAAATAAGCTCATAAGTCACATATAAGCTTAAACAAATACCCCTAAAAGGGTGTATGGCTACGTGCATATGCTTAAGGCTATGCTAAACACTAAATGCTTAAGGTTTTTATGTTCTAAGTTATCCGAGATTGACTCACATGTACATGGCTTAACTGAGATATCATTATAATCGGTTCGATTCTTTTCCTTGTACCTAGTAGGATTTGAACTTTTGACCTCTTACAAGGATATCAAGTCTCTTACCAGTATGTCATGTCATGGTGGTTCAAAAGTGAGGTTTGGGGTGGGGTGTCGATGTTCTCTCTCGTAAAACGCAATAATTTTTCATGTTACGTCTAAAAAAGTTTTGGTCAATAGCTTACACGTGAGAGCCGGTGCGTGATCCGGGTTACCACCCCACGCATCGTTGATTCTAAAAGGTGAGATTGTGCGTTGTCGGATCAAATGCACAATGAGAGTGTGTTTGTGTGTGCATGCGAATGTGATGCGTATAAATTAAAATGATTTTTCTAACTTGTACATTGGGGGCACAAGTTAAACATATAAAAGACTCGAGGACTCACGAAAAAGGACTTAGGGACTCACACAAAGGTACATTTTTTTTGTACTTTTGTGTGGGTCCCTGAATCCTTTTTCGTGAGTTTCTGAATCTTATTTGTATGCTTAACTTGTGATTCTAGGTACAAGTTAGAAAAACCTAAATTAAAATTTAAGTTTAGGAAATTAAAGAGTAATATTTACAAGTATGAGTAATAAAAGTTAAAAGAAGAATATGACATGAGAATGATGTGAGAATGAGAGAGTCCTATGATAGTATTTACAATTATGTGATGTAACTATTATTGTTGTCACATCAATGTTATATCATTATACTTCTTATCACTTTTTCTTGACTTTTATTCAATAGTCAATAGTTACTCTTCTGTTTCGAGTGAAAATTCAGATTCATTTGGGTTTGCGGGTTCATGTCATAAACCATTAACCATAACACGACACGTTTAAGTAATCGAGTCAGGTTTGTTAACATAACATGTTTGCACCTAACACGTACATGACCCATTTAACCCCGTTTATATAAAACGATAAATGGTTAGTGGGCTAAACCAATTGCTCGGGTTAAGCATGTTAAATGAGTTGGCATGTAAGCCCATTTAACCTATTTAATTCGAATAATAACCTATTTAGTCAATCATTATAACAAAATAAGAAAACTAAAGAATACGGACGTAACGAAGGTCCACTCGACAATTAGCCAACCACTGAGAGGCCGCAATGGGGACCAAGACCCACCTCTACCCCAACCCCCTCCCACCCAAGCCAAAATTGCCCACATTATGAATGCTCTAACAACATCTCCAATGTGTGCACTGATTGTACCTTTTAGCACTAAGATAGTGTAGAAGTGTTGAAAAACACCTCTAATATTGGCACTAAACCATTGCACTATTTCAGTGAAATGAATACTAAACACAAAATAAAACATCAAAATAGTGCAACACTATTCATTGTACCGCATGTATAAATGTTTAGACTAGATACAATAGATGGTGAGGCCTTAGGCCTTACCCTTACCCTCACCTCTCCACTTACGCGCCACCACCATTAAAACACCCCTCCCCCTCACGAAAAAATAATAGAGAGTCGTGACCACCCTCACCATATTTATTTATTTTTATTTATATTTTGTGAGTGTGTGTGAGTTATTCTGTAAGGTATGTTTGTATAAAATAGTGTATTTTTTGAAGGTAAAGGGAGTGGTGACCACTTAAGCTGAAAGGTGAAAATAATGGTGATGTACAAATGATAATGTAGCGTTAATATGAAGATAAAAGAAGTGATAACCATTGTGTCTAGCCTTACCTACAACCATATATTTGTAATTTACTTTTCCACTATTATCCTTATCATTCTTTAACATATGTATATTCTTGTTATATATAACATCAAAACCTAAAAATAGTTTTTATATAAATATAACAAAATGAGTCCAATATCGACAACAAAATATAAACAACTAGTGCATGTATCTCTTTATATTTTATAGAGATTGATAACTATAATATTTAGAATAACATTTAGTGCAAAATTTATTGCATACACTAAAGCAAATTCTTTTTAATGCAAGCATATTATAAATATATTCTCATTTTGCATTATAATAGTGTAAAAAGATAATGCATACATCGAAAATGCTCTAAAGAGTGAGTGATCAGTAAACTTTGCCATGCTCACTTAGTTACATGTGCCCATGGCAACATATGTTGTACACTGTTATACATTACTTAATTCTCAAAACATATCTATCTGTATCTATGTCTATAATCTATACTACATATAAAGTATGAATGACACTCTCTCCAAAATTTTAAGACTTACAAGAAATTAAGCATGATTTACAACACTTTAATACACCCAATTTTCAGAATTACAACAAAGTAAGCATATTGTACAACAAAATAAAGCGTGGTGTCATTTTAAGACCAAAATTCTATCAAACAACATTAATGCTATTAAAAACACCGTTTCACAAAAAATTACAACCATTTAAGCAAAATGTACAATATTTGCAACCAATTTTCAGATTTACAACAAAATAAGCATAGTGTACAACAAAATAAGCATGATGGAATTTTCAGACTTTATTTCAGATTTACAACATTAATGCTATTAAGGTAGTCAATGTTATTAATGACTATAATGACTACTACTTACAAGAAAAGAAAGTACAACACTTTAATGCATATAATTTTTAGACGTACAAAACAAGAAACATAGTGTACAATAAAACACCACGTTAATGATACTTAATGTAGTCAATTATTTAACTGGTCATTAAATACAATTAATACAATTATTAAAACACCCCTTACATAAGAAATACAAATTATCAAACATATTATACAAACAAATTAAACATAATTCCTACATTGGATTTCACTACTACAAATAATAAAGCACTTATACAAATATTCAAGCCCGAACGAGTAACGGGCCAAATGGGCTTGAGCCCGAACGGGCGTGGACCAAACGGGCTCGAGCCCGAACAGGCACGGGCCAACGGGTTCGAGACCGAAAAGGCACATGCTATACAAAATTCTTGATATCCGTAAATTTATTGTAAAAAAAAATAATAATAAACTAAAATATATTATTCATCGCAAAATTTTAATTTAGAGTACCCGCCGCTACAACGCACGGGTACCCATCTAGTATATATAAAGCATTTAGAACTTTTATTTTTAGAAGTCTTAAAAATTTTAAGCTTACGCACTTGTTATTATTAGAAACTCTTTATTAAAAAAAATAGTCAATTTAATACAAGTAATAATACTATCAATTATTTGTAACTATACATATTAATTCGAGCAATAAAATTTAAGTTAAAACAACATAAATGCAAATTTATAACTACAAGTCTATAGTAATAGACATTGAGTTCTTAACTACACATATGTATAATAATCATTCAATCTTTAAAGTTCAATTTTGTAACTAAATATTTATACAATAATCATAAACTAAAAAGATTAGAAAATTTGCAACTTATTATCTCATGGACGATTTTACGGACGATCTTACATAGCCATGTCTATATTATAAACATTAAACATTGTGTATTAATAAATTTTGAAGTAAATTATGAGACACAATTAGTATCTTTAGTAATTCTAACATATATTTCGTATCGAGTTACATCTCATATATTTTTATAAAAAAAATGCATAAATCTGTCTTCATAACAAGTTGCATAATAACGTCATATGAATTCCTCAATTATAGCTACAATCAACAATTAGCACCGCCAACAACCATCACCAAATTTTTCATTCTTTACTATTACTATAAATCAACGTCAATTATTCTTGTTTTGTATTTAGTACTAACTCCGTCCCAAAATATAAGTCAATTTCTGATTTTTAAAGTCTATTTTTTTCAACTTTGAACTTAATTATTTATTTTCATGTTATATAGTACTTGATAAAAAGTATATCAATGCAAGTGCATTTAAAACAAAAATCCATTTATATATTTTGCATCAAGTATTATATAACATGATAAAAAATAATTAAAGTCAAAGTTAAAATAGAAAGACTTTAAAAATGTCAAAATGAACTTATATTTTAAGACGGAAGAAGTAAATACCGCAGCATTGCAAGTTACGATATTAATTGCCTTGAAATATTCCGATACAGGAAAACATTGAGTTTGAAATATCCGTTACCATTTTGACCAATAGGAGACCGTAACATATGTACTCCAACAAGTCATCACGTGTGAGACAATAAACATCCACATTCCCTGTCACTATCATCAACCCTAAGTTTCAGTTTTGATTGACAATGAAGTTCAATCTTAGAACAATCGATACAGACAAACATCATCATTCCTCTCATTCATCCACTTTTATGATTCGAGGTTTCTGTTTTTTATTTCTACATTTTTATGATGGATTCATTTTATTGTATCATCTTTTTTTTTTATGTGTGATTTTGGATTAAAATGTGGGTGCGTTTAGTTGAAGAAAAAAATTTCTTGATGTTCTGTTTTTAGTTTTTTAGAAAAAACAAGGGGGGGGGGGGGGGGGGGGGGGGGGGGGGGGTTGATGATCATAGCAGAAATTAGATGATTTATGGGCTGTTTAGTTGGTGAAAAATTTCCAGTCTAAATTCCTAGAGAATGAAAAAAGTGAGGCGAGCATAACGGGCTTTTCAAACCTTTAGTTTAAATTTAGAGAACGAGCATTTCACATTTTTTAAAAATTGTTCGGAAAAAAATTTAACTAAATAGATTTTCAGTTTTTCTCTTTTCATATGAAAAATTTCTTTAAAAAAGAGGAATTTTTTCACCAACTAAACGGCCCCTTAGTTTTCCAAAACGCGTTCAAATGATATTGTTTTTTTATTTTAAAAGAAAATGTGGGTTTTGGGTTACAATGGGAAACAAAGAAAACATCAAAAATGTGTTTTTTAGTTTTCCTTAAATGCAAAGTTTCTATTTTGTGAAAAATTGATTTGAATGCAATCTCTGTTTTCCTTGTTTTGTGCATAACATTTTGTGGAAAAGAAGGTTGTTTTCTTTTAACTAAACGTATCATGATATTTGGGAAAATTTTACTCAACAAATAAATAATAATGAGTTTTCTTAGTTGTTTGATTGAGCATCTCGAGTTTCTTATTGTTTTATAGCTGTCAAGTTTTCTTATAACCAGTTCAATTCGGTGATCTAGATGAAACTTATGAAATTTGGTTATTATTATTATTACTTTTTTGAACAAAAGGACTAAGCCTAAGAACTTTATTTATCACGGTAAATCACTCCTCAAAGTTGATGTAAGTTCATTCATGTGGGAAGTGAATCCAAGGATTAGCATAACTCTGAAAACACCAAATGAGCAAAAGTGCAATACATACAAAATGTATGAAATAAGCCTAAATTGTTATTCGGGAGATGACACTCACTTTAGTATAAAGGCCTCTTTTAAAAAGTTTATTCACTAAATAGTAACCAAGTTTCGTAATTGTATCATCTAGCATCTTGGTCACTCACTTTATCTAGTTATGAAAAGTTTTACAACAATGGAACGGTATGAAACTTGAGTCACTTAAATGGAACATTTATGAAACTTTGTTAAAATTTGATGATATTACTTGTAGCTGTTAGAGGCTTGTTTTGATTTTTTGAGTTTGTAGCAGGAATTCCAAACGGAAATTTAAATGGAAGCTGCGTAGGAATGGATATGATTCGAGGACGTTTTGAAATGAGGGAAGCGTTGGTGCGGGAGGTAGAAAAGGAGAGGATTAGAGCAGCGATAATAGCGGAGGAGTTGGGTCGTAGGCGTGTTTTGGAGGAGGAAGTGAGGAATGAGTTAAGGATGGAGAGGGAGATGATGGCTATGAGGAGCAACGGGGGATTCCCGTCGCAGTTTATGCCTGTATCTTTGCCTCCGAACCACATTAATAGGTTAGAGCCGAGGATTTTGCATCAGCAACCAGTTGGACTGGAGGAGAGAATTGTAATGTCCATTGCGGATAAGCATGGTCATGGTGTTCATAGGGGGTTTCCGGTTTCACCATTCCAGCAGTTTGGTGAATTACCCAAGATTACAGAGATTCCTAAGCCGCATCCGGAGGATACCAAAAAGGCGGTTATTGTTCTGGTGAGTGAAGGTGTATTCTTTCATTTTGTCTGCGTCTTTCATTAGTCATTATTGTATTTATTCAATTATATGCATCACCTATTAATTCTGTCTCAATCTTCTTGTGTATCGTGTTGAATTTAGAGGTATAAGTAAGTACTACGTAGTTTACAACTCCAAGTGCGAGGTATGACTTAATCACTTAAACGTGTTTGAATCATTTAGAAATAGAAGCATGTTTCATGATTTTTCCTTGATCAAAGATCATAAACTCATCTAATGATGCAGACACGATTTGACTACTATGTTATTATGACACACTCTAAATAAAAGTGTTTTTTTTTTTTTTTTTCCTGCATTTTGCTTTCAAATGTATTATGTTTCTGTTGTCCATCTGCTGAGATTTTTAATCTACATAATAGGATCTGATTCTGTTTTATAAATGATACAAATCACATGTTGACTACTATTGTCCCACAGAAACTTGCAGAGTCATTATTCCTTATCAGCACTAATTAGCTCTGCAATATGCAGCATGATCTATGCACTCTGGATCATTTTAGAACTTCAGGCTGTAGTGTCAAAGTTCTGCATGGGCGTACAATGACACTCTCTATGCTCCAAAATAATTGCCCCTTTTAACTGTGCACGTAGTTTAGGGGGGGTTGAACATAAGTCAAATATATAGGAATCACCCCTATTTTAGTAACAACATAGGAATCATGGATCCAATCCGATGCTAAGAGCAATTTGTATTGACTACCAGTGAGCGTAGTAGTCAATTTGGATTGAAACTTTACCAAAAATAGAAATATTGCACCTGTTCTGGGACATTTCCAAATAATATGGCATTGCTTTAATTCTTAACGGAGGGACCCATGTGTAATATGGCATTTCCACTAGGGCCATTACGTTCGTTGTTGCAGAGCAGTAGAAATTCTGGCTCTCATGAACCACCTGGATGCTAGAGTAGTCTTGGCTTTGTTTTAATGCTTGTGTATATATATCTGAAATAGCTTAGCTTGGTTGATGGGATACTTGTCTATGTACACTTGAATCTATGTGAAATAGGACTAGTATCATTGCATCAGGTTGCCTTATCATAGCACCGGATTAGCTATGTTTGGGTGTTTATGGATCCCGTGGTCGATGGTGTTATCTGGCTTTGTTCGGACTTCGTTTATTGTTTGGAAAGTTCTATCTTACGTCTTCAGTGTTACTTTAATAAATTTATTCAGGAATTTGTTTTAATAACAAGAAGTTAGAAGCAGCCTCAGAATCTAGTCTCTAGCTTTACACTCGCTAGCTTCAGTTTGTTTTTTATTTGCTGCTATCTACGAACTTTCTTGAAAGTTTTTTTTGGTCTTTTGCTACCTTGACCTTCTGTAGTTTCACTTTTTTGTGACTCTTCTTTTCTCAACTCTCAGTCTCACTTTGACCCTCTGGGTGGGTATATTTGTTAGACCTTGATAACAGAAGTTGTTTCACTGCATAGAATTGAATCAACTGTGCTTGAAACTGTTAAATAACATTCGAAAGGTGGTTGGTGTATTCGGAACTAGACTATAGTTGAAGAGGTTGCTGACTTTATTTTAACCATTACTTTGATGCTTCATATCTGACTATCTGAGTTATGCGTTCTTAGACATTCTGGACTTTGCAAGTCACAACATTTCATCTTTAACTTCTTGACATAGGTTTTCTCAAGTTATTATTATTTTTATTTTTTTTTGTGTAGAGTAAGCCCAGTGGTGAGAGTCTGTGTGGAACGAAGCGGAAATTAGTAACACCTGTTGCTGAAGGTTCAAGTGAGCCTCGTGCAGATATCTCAAAGAAGAAAGCGCAGGAGGAGTGGAGTTGTTCAATTTGTCAGGTAAGTGCCACAAGTAAGCTTGGTTTAAACGATCACCTTCAAGGAAAGAAACACCATTTGAAGGAGGCAGCTTTAATAGCTCAGAAAACTGGAGCCAACATCGGTCTTGGGGTTGCACCCAAGAAACCGATCACACAGCCGGTCAAGCTTTCTTTAACAACCGTTGATCTGAGTTCCTCGAAGAAAACAAAGTCCAAAACCAAAAAGATACTAGGGAATCAAACACCAGCAACAATCAGAACACCAATCACACCTGAATCAAGTGATACCAAGGCAGAAGCCATAAAGAAAGAAAACAAGAGTATTAACTTCAAATTTTGGTGTGAGATGTGTCAGGTAGGAGCCTTCTCTGAGAATGTGATGAATGATCACAAGAAAGGAAAGAAGCATTTGAATCACCTTGCTAAACAACTTCGAAAGGCTAAAGTTGATACTGAAGCTCCTGCAACTGAAAAGGCGTGTGACGCCAAGGAAAAAACCGAAACTGAAACAAAAAATGTGGTGGATGTAGATATGGTAGCTTATGACGTGAAAACTGACACCCAAACAATGAAGTCAGTGGATGTAGAAATTGTTGCTAATGAGGTGAAATCTGAGACTGAAACAAAGAAGGAAGTAGTTGTAGAAGTTGTCAAAACCGTTATGGATGACAAGCAAGATGTTACTGAAAATGAGGCTGATACGGTGGTTGAAGAAGATGAAGCTGAGGTCTAAAACCATGAATGCTAGCATTGAATATGTTGCTGCAGAAAAAACTGATAGTGTGGTTGCTGACAGAAACGAGACAATGAAAACAGGCGTATGATAGAGATTTAAGTATCTGATGGGTTGGTAATGTGGTGTACAGTAGATCTTGCGAAGAAGAATACCATCTGGATAAGGTGTCATGTTTTCTCGTCATCGTCATTTAGGTTTTCACATCTCTACTTTTCTCCACACTATTAGTGTTTTCTTTTCTAAGTTAATTCTATGAATCTAGTGGGATATCTTGGGTGGCATGTATTCAGCCGAAAGCTTTCAAGTTTTCTAGTTACTAGGAAGGTTTATAATTTATAAACAGTTTATTACTGGATATCATCATTTGATATTCAAAGATCTTTCCTAATGTCATTGCAATTGGAGAATGACCTACATTTGGTTTACCGTCTTGCTTTGATTGTTATTTAATGACGCATCTGTGTAATGCAGAATGACATACATGTTTTTAACTCAAATATACCGTTTAAGCACTTAAAGTAAATACACTTTTAACATCCAAATGCGTCTTACTGTAGTTCATATGATCCGGCGTACGTAGAACTGCTAGCTTGTGCAACGTTAGAAAAGTATAGGTATTATGCCTGTAGCTTAATACAAGTACAAGATATGTTTTTTGTTCGATCATTATATACTATATAGCTTAGTCTTGATTAGTGCAGTGCGTTAAGTAGATTAGCATTTCCATCAGTTGATATCATTTTTCTCTTAATAATTTTTTGCCAGTGTCTCTCTTCATTTTAATTCTTTATACCTAACATGACACATAATTACATATGCATTTTGTTGTTCGCACACCACATAAAACATAACTGCTATAGTTAAAAGTATAGAAGACCTAAATCTTCATAAATACCCTTAAAGCAACAGGGTCTTGCCACGAGATCTTCTGCTTCCTGGCCTGACTCGTCGAAGCGTCCCCGAGGATGTTTCTACAAATTGATAACTTTAGTTCATTGAGCTTTTCATCCGTGATACTCTTAACTGAATTTTTTGGCTCATATTCCTCTTGCAATTCTTCTTCTTCCCTCTATCACACACAAAAGAACCATTAATCGAAATTCGAAAGTAGTGTCTTTTTTACATGTACTGTGTCAATTCAAGTTGAATACACCAGCCCGACATGCCTGGCTGGCCTGTTGCGAACTACACACATAATTACCTGTTTGACCTGAAAAGTTTGACCGACCCTACAACAAAATGTTGAAAGCTTACCGATATCTTGTTTAAATCAAATGTAGGCGCTCGAGCATTAAAAGTAGTGGCTTTTTTAAAATCAACTAAATCGAGCGAGTTGATCCTAACTATTTGGTTCGAATCAGAAGCTTGAGTTGTTCTTGCATGAAATTGCTCCATCGCACCATGTACTATATGAGATGATATGCCTGATAGAACATTTTTCTTCTCGGCATATACATTTCCATTATGGTTTATGTTTTGCATCGCAACTTTCCTTTTCAAGTTAACCTTCTCATTTGTACTTTTTTTTGGGTATCGGGTAGCTTCAACATACTGTGGCTTTATGATGGCGGGTTCTTGTCGAGTCCTTGACTTGTTCTTTAAAAGGAACTTGTGCCTTCGCCTTAGAAACCTACTAACATAATGAATAAATGAAGAAATTATTATGTGAACGATCTTTAATTTCGTTGAACTGTTGAATGCATCCTTATAGACCTCGGCATGTACAAAAATATGTCAATTAACAGCAAACAAGTATAGTAGAACAGAAATAAATACAAATTTAAACGGAATGCTGTTGTAATCAACTGGGAGAACAAAAAACCGACTAGTAGGATTATGTACCGAACTTCAGCTTGTAAAGTGAGTTTCTTTAGCCACATGGCCTCTAATATTCCTCTTGTGGCCTCCACTTCCTGTAAATTGAACACCATGTCACATACTTCTCATTACTAGTCTGTAACTTTTAGTTATAGTCTATAGCATTTTGGACAATCCAGCATCTATACATTTTATCTTTATTTTGGTCTTTTGCAACAACAGGTTTTGGCTCAGTGATAGCTA
This sequence comes from Artemisia argyi, assembly GCA_030686995.1. Lineage (NCBI taxonomy): Eukaryota > Viridiplantae > Streptophyta > Magnoliopsida > Asterales > Asteraceae > Artemisia > Artemisia argyi. Next base: position 122,284,507 of record CM060677.1, on the reverse strand, counting down.
GAACGTTGCTTCTGGATATACCATACATTGTACATAATACAACGAAAAAAAAAAAATAAAAAAAATTAGACTAATACAGTTGATTTTAAGGACACTTTTGGGAGAAGCATGGTATTTGGAAGAAATAATGGTTGTTTAATAAAGTGTCATGACCATATTTAGGCTTGGCAAGTACAAAACAACAAAATTTTAATTTCTAAGTGAAAGTTGATAGAAACAAATGGATTTATTAACCAACATCAAGAAAATCAAGATCACAAGATCAAGTAAGCAACAAGAACACTAACATCAACTCAAACCACCTTTATCAAAAAACATAACATATTACATATCTGACACTTATATCAGAAAACATTCCGTAAGAAATATTACCTTTTGTAACTCAATGTAATCTTGTACATGTGTTTGATGCTTGAATCTTGTTCTATTATCCCCGTGTTCCACATCTTCATATGAATCAAAACCGACCCGTTTGATCTGCTTACTCATCTGATCTCAAAATTTTCTCAACACCTCAACTGGCAACATTTATTCCAATTGTGATTAAGATATATACCAAGAAAGTAACTATAAATAGAGTGTTGTGAGCTGGAAGCAATTTTAAAGAAGAAAGAAAGATAGATAGATGGAAAAGATTGTTTGCTTTTTAATGTAGTTTATGATGGAGATAGTGACCAAACATAAAGTCCCAAAAAGCCCACGTAAATTGACAGACAATGTAGTCATGAAGACATGTTTTTGGGAGGTTGCAGAAGGGTATTTCTGGTACACCATAATAATTTAATGCGCGAAAACAGTATGTGTGAGTTAAGTTTGGTTAGAGTTTGAAGAGATTGGTCATCATTTCTCTCACTTTTTGCATTACTTGCTCATAAATTTTGGTCCACATGGGCCAACTAAGGGGAGGTTTTTTCTATGGTTAATTCTTGTTAGCTGGTGTGGGTATATAACTGACTGTATACTATACAAATACAAATTTGGAGAGAGAGGTAGGATACAACATAAACTAAATATGGATGCTGTGTTCTCAAAGAAGAGCTAAAGTTGTTGAAGCTCTACCATGTTATAAGGCTGTTTCTTTCATGTGATGCCAACCCCAATGTCAAATAACACTTGTGCATATGTTTACAAGATCACTTGGTTTCAAAACTAGCACACTTGGTGTATAATCAAAATTGTTTTAGTTTTAAATACCATACGAAATGATTTTGGCTCTGTACAAACGAACGCTAAAACAGAAAAGAAAAAAGAAAAAAATACTAGTGAAAGGTTAAAAAATATTGATCCAATCATTATTACATATGGACAAAAGTTGAATTCCGTCAACCATCCTTGCAATCACTTGCAGTGGTGGCCTATAAAAGCAACACTATGGTTGCCCGATCACTTTCAACCATTGTTGATCAATGCCACATTGGCTTTCATTTTCACCCACAACCACCGCTTTTATCATCAACCCTAACGTATATGTAGGGAATAGTTAAAATAAAAAGACAAATATATATGACAAGATAAAAATACGGGTTTTTGCTAATGATAGCCTTTAGGGCGGTGATTAAAAATACAATTTTTATTACATGATTACAATGAATGATTATGATTGGATTAGATTATGTTGGGAATAGACTTTATTATTTCAAGTGTCGGTCATTCAATTTTGTTATAGGTTGCATTATTTAGTTAATACGTTAGTTATTTTATATGTTTTGTAAAGATATATGCTTAGTTTATAGGTTTGGATAAAGTCTAAGGGCTAAGTATGTAAGATTGTCAAAGTATGGTGAAGCCCTAATCCTTACCTATAAATAGTCTTGTAACACCTCATTTGAGGTGGTTGGTTCACTAGTAATATCATTAGTCTCTTATTATCATATTAGGTGTTCCTTCCACTCTCTCTCTCTACTTACTTTCTCTCTCTAGATATCTTAGTGTTTATGTGGTAAAATGGTGACCTAACAAGTAGTATCATTCGCCTAGGGATAATATATGTTGATTTAGTAGAAAAACTAGTTTTTTAAAAGTGATTTTGTGTCAAAACGGTTACTGTTCATCGCCTTCATAGCGAGTTTGGATATTTTGTCGAGTTAGGTAGTTACCAAGTTTGGGTTAAAAGCTTGCGAGTTAGGATATTTAGTCTTAGCGAGTTAGGTTTTTTTCTCTAAACTTACCGAGTTTGCATTTTATCTATCAAGTTAGGATCACTTAACTTACCGAGTTTGGGATCTAAAGTTGGCGAGTTAGCCTATTTGCCTTATCGTACATCGAGTAAGGTTCTAAGTGGCAACTTACTAAGGGGAAACTCTGCTCAAATTTCATCATCATATCGAGTTTGAGTTTGACTACCGAGTTTGACTTCTTCTCAGAACTTACCGAGTTTGAAATATTAAGCAACACATACCGAGTTTAACAACATCTCTGAACATACCGAGTTTGCATTATCTCAGAACATACCGAGTTTGAAACATCATCAGAACATACCGAGTTTAATATCAAGTTTTTCAAATCTAAATACAACCTTTATTTATCTTTAACGATCTAAGTTTACCATAATCACGAAAGATGTCTCAACCACCCAATTATTTTTTTCCTCATCCTTCGCAACATCATCCGCAGTATCAACAATCGTATCAACAACCGCAACAATCATATCAACAACCACCGTCTCAATCACACTTTAATCCACAACCACAATATCTCATGATGCAACAACATCAAATCATTCCTCAACAACAACCATATCAAATGTCTCAACAAAACACTCAGTTTTCCTCCAAACAACCTCACTGGTTTGACAGAATGTGTGAAGTTATTACAACTCAACAATCCCGACATGAGGCAGGATCACTTGAAACACCTCCAATGCTAACACCTGGGAACTATGTTCAATGGTCAAGTCGATTCTTACGATTTCTTGAACTAAAGAAACCTCATGGGAAATTCTTGAAACAAGTGATACTTGAAGGACCATTTGAGTGGCCAACAAGATTTGAAATTGGTGATCCAACTGCTGATCCTCCACGTCCTCCTGGTGATAGACCTCTTCCAGAATCTCAACTCACAGAAGAACAGAAATTACATCGTGAAGCTGATGAGTATGCAATGGCTTATATACTTCAAGGTATACCTAATCCAATTTATCGAAGTATCAATGCTCAGAAAACAGCCAAAGCTATGTGGGAACATGTTCATCTCCTTATAGAAGGCACTCAATTGAACAAAGATGATATGGAATCCAAACTCTACATGGAATACACTGACATCACAATTGAACCAGGAGAGTCACTTGAATCCTACTATCATCGTTTCACAAATGTGGTCAATGATCTGGAACGTCACAAAATCACAGTACCAAGGATCGCAGTAAACTCCAAATTCGTTGGTAGTCTTGGCCCGGATTGGCATAAATATGTGACATTTGTTCGACAAACCAAAAATCTTCATGATGCACCATATGGATTGTTGTATGATTTTCTAAAACACCATGAACCTGAAGTGGAAAAGGATAGAGCTCTTCGAGGAGGATACTCACCATCACCAACACCAAATTCTTTGGCACTCGTAGCTCAATCTCCCTATGCTCCACCACCAATGTCAAATCATGCATATGTTCAAGAGCAAAACTACTTCAGTTATCCACAATCTTCTACCTCGAACCAAATGGTCCCTTATGATTCATCTCCACAGAATACTTCTACTCAACTTGTTCCATTAAACAACAATGATGCAGTGTATTACTCAAACTCCAATGAAGATGACGATGATGACTTTAATACGTTGAATCAGGGACTTGCTCTTATTGCTCGTGCTTTTAGCAAATTCTCCAACAAAACAAACAACCGTCAACGTTCATCTTCTAACACAAGGAATCAAGCTGTTGTCAATGATGGAAGGGTGGAAATTCAGAATCGTAACTATGGTCGATCTGGTTCAGGATGTTCTTCAGGAAATTTTGGGAATGGTCAGAGGTTTAACAATGGAGGGTTCAGGAACAACTCAGGCTCTTCTCAGCAAAGGTCGGAACCAGTTGCAACTAGGAACTCTACCTCAGGGAATGCAGTGTGGTGTTATAACTGTAATGAACAAGGTCATATAGCGACTGCATGTCCAAAACCGAGAACTCGGGGTAGTAAGTTTCACAAGCAGGCATTACTCATGGCTCTTCAAGATGAAAAAGATGGACATTTCCCTGAACATGATAACAACTTCATGGAAAATGTGAACAATGATGATGACATGGAAGATCTGGAAGCCAATGCAGCTGTGATGCTTATGGCCAACATGCAGGAACTTCAGTTTAACGATTCAGGTCCAGTGTATGACACTGACGGCTTGTCTCAGGTACATGACCTCAATGCATGCCTAATACATGATATAGCTTCCACCTTCTGCTTCTGAATCAGATATGGCGCAAGTTGTTCCATCTGACTCATCTTCATCTTCTCAAACAGATGAACAAATAAGCACAGTTGTCATATTTGATGATGAAACCGTTGTTTCATTTGATGATCCTATTGAGAATGATAAACATGATCAAATAGAACAACATGAACCATCGTTTGATCCAGACCCTGACATCATATTGTTATCCAAACAACTGAATGCTCAACAATTGCAAATCATACAATGCAACGAGAAAAATAAAGCTTTAAAAGAAACAAATGCGTCACTTGCAAGAGATATTGAGTGTTATAAAATTCAACTTTCAAATCAGGAAGAAAAGATTAAATATGCAAAAAGTTTTGAAAAAGCTTTTCAAGATTCTTAAAACAAAGAGCAAGATCTTCAACACAAAATGCAAGATTTAATTGAGTCAAACGGAAAGTTGATTTCTAAACTCGAAAGTGAAAAGTGTGAACTGAAAATGCAAGTTGAACGTCTTCAAAACATACTTTCAAAAACAGAAACAGAATTGTCCAGTTGCAAAAAGGATTTTTGTGAACATAAAATACTAAAAAGGAAGTATATAGATAACTTACTCGGTGAGATTGTTGATCTTGAAAAACAACTCAAAGAATTTCGTAATATTGTTTACAAACACGGGAACTCTGTTACAACAATTCAGAAATTTACTTTAAAACCGAGACCCGATAAAGGATTTGCACTTGGCGATTTCAAATCAATGTTTCTTCACACAACATTCAAAGAAATTCCTAAAATTTACAGTATGGACCATTTGCTTGATAATACGATTGTGCGTGCTATTGTTTTTGATACTGAGGAAGAGGAAGAACTTGAAGAAGAGAGTCGATAAAAAATGAGTTATGTTCAAAATTGGACACCATATGATTATTCACAAGCTCCTCATATTTCAAAATCTTTTGTTCCTCAAAAGGAATTACCTGAGAAATCATGGTATGTTACTGAGTCATATGTTTCATCCTCTAATGCGGCCCCTGTCCAAACTGTAGCACAAATAAATGGTCCTTTACCATCTTCTGGTGAAGTGACACCTTTACCAAAAAGTTGTCGTGTTTTAAATTATTACAAAACTTTTATGGAAGACATCAAAATTTTGGAGGAAACAATTGAACGTAATTATGAAATAAAAAGTGAAACTTTTCAATCCGCTTACGAGCGAGAAAAGAGAGATATTTTTCAAAAACAAATGTTGCCAATTGTCAAACACCTCCGTCTCTGTGCTACACGTTGGGAACAGGAACTTCAAAACGAGGTCAAAACTATGATAAACGTTTTCAACTCAACTGAAAATGAGATTTTGGTTCAAAAGCAAAGAAATAGAATTTTAAAAAATGATGCTGATCGACTCTTGGAACAAGTTCTCAATGCTGATATTTTGTCTGTTATCATGAATGATCTCTATAATTCTGGTACTTCTATGCTTATGGATGATCTTTGTGTTGATAATAACTTATTGAATGTGGAAATAGAGACACTTAAACATGATAATGACAAGCTGAGAATAAAGAATGATGATGTGACAAAACAATTTTCAAAAGAAATTTGTCTGCTCAAACAAAGGCTTGAATGGTGTCAAGCTCAAAGTATTGAAACGGAATTGAAACTTCAAAGGAAAAATAATTCAAACTCTTGTTAGCTTTGCAAAAACAATGAGTCTTTAAAAAGTCTGTGTCTCAAATACGAGAAAGAAATTGCGGATTTAAAAATCGAAAACGTCGAATGGCAACAAAACCGCGATGACATTAATTATTGCAACGTGAAACTTGAGTCTGAAATTCAGGATAAAAATCACATCATCATCGATTTGAAAGAGAAAATTAAGCTACTTCAAAAAGGAAAGATTGTTGACACCACAGTGATAGCACCAGGATTGTATCAATTAGACAAAACTGCTAAAGAAAATTTTGTTCAAAACACTAATGTTGATAACTCCACTTCCACAGGACTAGTCTCCACTAGTAGCGTTAGCAGACCCAAGCGAAAAAGTAACAAGAAGAATAGGTTCTAGCAACGTAAAAGAGGACAACTAGAAGCTCAAGAAGTAGAAGATCAACTTAGGAATTTGAATAAAACTCATGTTGCATCAGATTTAGATTCTAATATGGCAAATTGTAATCAAAATCTAAATGTAACAAATGATGAACCTTTGAATGTTTTGAATATTAATGCATCTTGTGTGTTTTGTCGTAAAAGCGTATCATCTGGTGATCATACAAAATGTTTAGCTAATTCTCTTCTTAATCGTCATAAGAAACGTAGGACACGCATTCCTTCTAGGCCCACTACTGCCTCTAAGTCTATATTAGGAAAGCTGCCTTCTACGGTTTCTAATGAAGTTAGAGTTACCCCCATAAGTGCAGAGAACAAATCTAGGAAAAAGCCAATTACTAGTGAATTCACCAAAAAGAAAGCAAGAACTAGTTGGAATTGGCAACGTTGGTTACAATATAAACCAGACTTTAAATGGATTCCTAAATTGTTGAATACATGTGATTCTAACCAACAGGAACCCGCACTTTCTTTGGGTTCCACCCTTACTTCTGTTCCATCCATGTCTTCTTCTTGTGATGCAGGTGGTACAGATTGTTCTCTGGATTGTTGATAGCGGATGCACCCGACATATGACAGGCAATCTCAAACTGTTACACAACTTTGTCTCAAAGTTCATTGGTACTGTCAGATTCGGGAATGATCATTACGCTTTAATCATGGGATATGGTGACTATGTCAGTGGGAACATTGAAATCAGTCGTGTTTATTATGTGGAAGGCCTTGGACACAACCTTTTCTCTGTTGGTCAATTTTGTGATGGGGATCTAGAAGTTGCATTTCGTGAGAAAACTTGTTTCGTTCGTGACTTACAAGGAAACGATCTAATGTCTGGCTCACGTGGTTCTAGTCTTTATACAATATCAATGTCAGATATGATTGCTACATCTCCGATATGTCTTCTCTCCAAAGCGGAATCGACTAAATCTTGGTTATGGCACAAACGTCTTTCGCACTTGAATTTCAAAACTATGACTGACCTTGCTCGTCACAAACTTGTTGATGGATTTCCAAGATTCCGTTTTACCAAAGATCACTTATGTTCAGCCTGTGAACAAGGAAAAAGTACTCGGGCTCATTTTCCTTCAAAACCTGAGCACAGTACGAATCATGTTTTACAATTGCTACATATGGATTTGTGTGGACCGATGCGTGTTCAAAGTATCAACGGTAAACGCTACATTCTTGTAATTGTGGATGATTACTCCAGATGGACTTGGGTTTATTTTTTACGAAGTAAAGATCAAGCTCCTTCAATGATCATCATTTTTCTCACTAAAATTCAAGTTCAGTTACGCAACACGGTACGAATAGTCAGAACTGACAATGGAACTGAATTCAAGAATCAGACACTTCGGTCATATTTTGAGAAAGTGGGAATTGAACATCAAACATCTATTCCTAGAAGCCCAGAACAGAATGGAGTTGTTGAAAGACGCAACAGGACGTTAGTGAAAGCTGCTAGAACTATGTTGATTAATGCTCAATTACCAGATTACTTATGGGCGGAAGCTGTTTCAACCGCATGTTATACCCAAAACCGTTGCATGATAACAAAACGCCATCGCAAAACACCTTATCAAATTGTTCACAAAAGAAAACCGAATATCGATTACTTTCATGTATTTGGAGCACTTTGTTATCCGAAAAATGATTGTGATGATTTAGGTAAACTTAAAGCAAAGGCTGACATCGGAGTGTTCGTTGGATACTGTGAAAATTCTAAAGGTTTTCGGATATGGAATCGTCGAACAAGAGAAATTCAAGAAACCATTCACGCTAATTTTGATGAACTCACACAGATGGCTTCTGAGCAACACAACTTAGGACCCGAATTTAACCGTCTTAACTCTCCGGACTCTTCAGCTGAACTATTGCCCTTCAACCGCAAAGAATTGGAAACCTTGTTTCCTCCACTGTTTGATGATACAATTGAATACCATTCTACTGAGGTCTCACCCAATTCCGCTGATCAACCTGAAAATATTCAAGTACCAGACTCACATCAACAAACTACTACAACTGTTGAGAAAGACGGTCCTCCAATTGCATCACCATTTACAGCAGAACAAACTGCTTCCAACTCACGACAATCATCTGAAGCTCCTACACTACAATCAGTTCCACAACCCGCAGAGCATGATCCTAATGCGTTCTTTAACCCGTTTGCACCAGCTCCAACATTTCCTGAAGTAGCGGAGTCATCCACACGCAATTTGGATCCTGCTAACATGCGAGAAACTTATCAACTACACCCTTCGACACACAAATGGACTCGCGATCATCCACTAGTTCATATTATTGGCCATCCAGATGCACCTGTAATGACAAGACAACGACTTCACACTGATGGAGAAACTTGTATCTATGCACTCACAGTTTGTCACGAAGAACCTAAGAACATTAAAGAAGCAATGACTTATGACAACTGGATTGAATCTATGCAAGAGGAATTTCAGCAGTTCATACGATTAGAAGTCTGGGAATTAGTTGAAAGACCTGACGGAGTCTTTGTCATTGGGTTAAAATGGATTTGGAAAAATAAGCTAGATGTTGAAGGCACTGTCATATGTAACAAATCACGCCTGGTAGCGAAAGGATACTCCCAACTAGAAGGACTTGATTTTGCTGAATCCTTTGCTCCAGTGGCTAGACATGAAGCTGTTCGGATCTTTTTGGCCTATGCTGCACACAGGAACATGGTTGTTTACCAAATGGACGTGAAAACAGCATTTCTTAATGGAGAACTCCGTGAAGAAGTTTATGTAAGCCAACCAGATGGCTTCGTTGATCCTGAGCGTCCTAATCACGTTTACCGACTCAAAAAGGCACTCTACGGACTTAAGCAAGCCCCACAGGCGTGGTATGACAAACTGTCTACTTTCTTACTGTCCAATAAATTTTCTAAAGGTTCGGTGGATCCAACACTATTTACAAAAACCTACGGGGAGGACTTACTTGTTGTTCAAATCTATGTCGATGACATTATTTTTGCTTCAACAAAAAGGAGTTACTCTAATGATTTTGAAAAATTAATGAAAGATAATTTTGAAATGTCCATGATGGGTGAACTTTTGTTCTTTCTAGGACTACAAGTTCATCAATCACCCCGTGGAATTTTTATAAATCAGTCCAAATATGCTCTAGAAATTTTAAAGAAACATGGAATGATGACTTGTGATACTTATAATACACCAATGGGCTATACCACAAAACTAGATGCTGACTTACATGGGACACCTGTTGACCCTACCAAATACCGCAATATGATTGGGTCACTCATGTATCTCACAGCTAGTAGACCTGATATAGTATTTGCTGTCTACATGTGCTCTCGCTATCAGTCCAAACCAACTGAAAAACACCTCAGTGAGGTCAAAAGAATCCTTCGATACATAAAGGGAACCATTAACATGGGAATCTGGTATCCGAAGGATTCTGGTTTTGAACTAATTGCTTTTTCAGATGCTGACCATGCAGGATGTTTAGACACACGCAAAAGTACATCTGGTGGATTACAGTTTCTCGGAGATAAACTTGTGTCATGGCAATCAAAGAAGCAGGATTGCACATCACTGTCGTCAACAGAATCTGAATATGTAGCTATGTCCGCGTGTTGTGCTCAAGTCATCTGGATGAGATCACAACTTAAGGATTATGGCTACCTGTTCAACAAGATTCCAATCTACTGTGATTCCAAAAGTGCCATTGCTATCTCCTGCAACACAGTTCATCACTGCAAATCCAAACACATTGATATCCGATATCACTTCATCAAAGAGCATGTTGAAAAGGGTACCGTTGAATTATATTTTGTTGGAACTGAGTACCAATTGGCGGACTTACTTACCAAATCCTTAGCACCTTCAAGGTTTGCTAGTCTAGTTCATCAAATTGGTATGCGATGTTTGACTCCAGATGATCTGGAAAAGTTTTTAAAACACAATTGATCGTCAAACATCAAAAATATCTTTGTAAATACTTATTACCAAAAAAAAAAATGTTTCCTTGTTCAAGATATGTCGTTCACAACGCTTTTCTGAAATCATTATAAAAATTTTAAATCTTGAGGGGGAGACAGAATTTTTTTTTAAAAACTTCGTTATTTAAATTTTTTCTCATCACAATCTAATCTCATTCTCGACACCTCTTGAACCATTGATTATTAAAATTTTCCGAATTTACTTCTTGTGGTTGGTTCAAGAGGGTGCTACATCCATAATTCTCTTAAGTCGTAAAGTTTTTTTACACGAGGGACTAAATGTGATTTATTGGATTATACTTTGATTGGTAAAACAAGTATGGGGACCAAAGGTGTCAATTTATCAAAGTCTCAAGCTTATAACTTGATTTTTTAGATCTGCTTCTATTTTTTTTTCACTCTTTCATACACCAAACGCGCCTCATTATTTTTCCCAAAATCAGGACTTTCAAGAATTAAGATTTTTCAGTGATTGTGAGTGTTCATGTTCATCATTTTGTACTCATAACACTTGCTATCATTTTATTTGATCAATATTTGGTTAAACTTGTCCCTAATCTAATTTTAGGGTTCATCATCACTGATATTGGGTACTTTTAAGATAGTTTGTTTTAGGTCGATTGATGCTTAAGGCCAATTGCGGCCGGTCCTTATAAGTGTTTTTCCACCTTTGCCTTGATCTCTATTGCATATTTCTAGCGAAAATTAGGTGATTTTAGTTTCATAAGCTCGAATATTTTTTAGGCTTCCACTGGGTTTGTGATTATTTTGTTATAATATTGTTAGCGGGTCTAATTTGTTCATAAGATTGTTAATTAAAGTCGATATGTCATCTGCTTGAGGTCTTACATATGTAATTTATCTAAATGTGTTTGATTCTTGCGATTTATATGATGGTTTATCGAGTTGTAGGGCTTATGCGTATCGAGTTAGATTATGTGGTGGATTATCAAGTTTAAATGATACTTTCATCGAGTTTGATGCATATCTAGTTAGAAAACTTATGAAGTTAGGGCTTGAATGATTTTCGAACTAGAAACCTTAATGCTTATCGAGTTAGACTTTTACCTTAATGCTTATCGAGTTTGAATCTTTTCTTTGGATTATCGAGTTTGGAGATGTATATTTATCGAGTTTGGAGATGTATGCTTATCGAGTTTGCTTTCCTTATGCTTATCGAGTTTGGCTTTTACATTTGAACTTATCGAGTTTGGATTTAACATTGAGCTTATCGAGTTTGGATGTAATCTGTTGCTTATCGAGTTTGGATTTAATCTGGTGCTTATCGAGTTGGGCTTTAACCTTGTGATTATCAAGTTGGGCTTTAACCTTGTGGTTATCGAGTTTGACATTGAAACTTATCAAGTTTTTCGAGTTAAGTCTTAAGTTATCAAGTTACATACTTATTTCAAGTTATGAATCAATACTCACTCCGAGTCAGGAGTTTCCAAATGGAACCATCACGTATGGGTTCTAGTTTTTCTTTTCTTATGAAAAGAAATGCTGCCGAAATTTTTCAAAATTTATCAAGTTATGAGTACTTCGTCGACTTAGAAGGAAAAATGATCGCATTACATGTTTATCTAAGTGTTGTGTTGATTCATCAAGTTATGAGTATTTTATGTGGCTCTTGGATTGATTTATCAAGTGTTGTATATGTGATGATGGTTTTGTCTTGGGTGTTTGTGTTTTCGGATATTATTCTATTGTCTAACACTAACGAGCTAATCACCACATGGCATTTGTTGGTTTATGAATCATTTCAAGTCTCAATATGGCAAAGAAATCAACACCTAGACACGAATTGATTCAAGGAGATGAAAGAGTAATCGCTAAGACAAACCATAGGATTGATCTTGATTCAATCACATGTCATCCTACTTGTGCTATCATCCTGGAAATACTTAAGAAATACTTCATTTACAACCTCCTCACCATCACCACTACAGTACCTGAAGTCTATTTAACACAGTTTTGGGAGACTATTGAAATTAGCAAAGATGAAAAGTCATTGGGTGTTCATCTTGATCACAAACTTGTTGTGTTTGATGTACAAACTCTCCGCACTATTCTCAATTTGCCGAATTTCAAGAAATTCTCTCCTTTGCCATCATTATCAGATGTTATCAGACTTCTTCGAGAACTACAGTATGATGAATCAATAATCCAACTCAAGAATATATCCCACGTTGACAGGAAATACATTCCACAACCATGGCTCACACTTTACTCAATTCTCACCAACAGTTTAAAGGGCAAAGAATCTGGACATGAACATCCTACTCTAGAAATGATGCAGATTTTCTGGGGGGTTGTCAAACAAGCTAAAATTGACTATGCTCAACTAATTTGGGTAGACATGGTTAATCACGCAAGACAGTTTCACAAATCGCCTACCACAAGAATTCCATTCTACAGATTCACAAAGTGTCTCATTGCTCATTTCATGGAGAAATACCCAGATATTGATCGTAGATTGGAAGATAAGAAACACCCCCCCCCCTCTGTGGATCATACATATTCTAAAACCAGGATTCAGAAGACAAACACTCAAAAACAAGGAATGAGAATTCCTGATAATCTTATACATGATGCTGTTCGTGACACTGAGGCATATATTTTATGTAGGATCGAAATATTTTGTTGATTATGTGGATTGGGAGGTCTTGGATTATGGAAGTATATGATAAACATGATTAACAAGTTAGAGAGAGAGTTGAGAGAGTGGGAGGTTTCTAGTGAGAGAAACACCTAATGAGGTGTGTGTATTATGAGAAAACAACCAACCCTTCCCTTGTGAGGGAAGGGTTATATATACAATTACAATATACGCCCTCCTGTGGGCTGTGGATCAGGTATACAGTGGGTAAAGACCCGTCCTTCCTCCACGGTGTGACTAATATCTAAACTATTACTATAATATCTAATCTAATAAATAAACTAACTACGAGCTATCATAATGCTATTACATCATTTAGGTGACCGAGTCTTTTATAGGAATATTCGTATTCCTAACAATCTCCCCCTAAGCGAGGTCACCTTGGAAATTAAGCTCTTTGATCTTCAAGCATTCTTATCTTTATAGCTCGTAGGTTCTGATTCTTCACTTATCTGCACACTTTGTACTTCAAGCAAGCGAGCTTATGATTTGGATTCCTTTGTGATATGTGGTCTTTGAGCTTCCTTTGAGATCATCAGCCAAAGTAAATCTCCAAGATCATCCATAGTTGTATTGCCTTCATGTGATGTAATGACTAAGGACCATCATGCTCACACCCTTCTGTATCTGGAGACGTTGCATTAGAGTTGTAGATCAGGAGACTTTTTCATCAGAGTTGCGGAAACGTTGTTGGTAGTCTCTCAACATTTGTTGTAGCAAGTCTCTCATCTTCATTGATAGTGTGGAGGATGTGTGAGTATGAGGTATGGATTGACCCGATTCAGCTGGAAACTGGAGCCATCAACGCCATCTTTATATGTGTTCCTGAAATAAAACCGTTAGCAATAAAGATAGAGAACGAATATGGCTTTGTTATTCGTTCTGCGAGGACAGACTACCCTCCGGTTTTGTGAAAACCGACCTGTGATTAGGTAGAGTCTCTTTTAAAGAAGACTCTCCTTGACAGGAATTTCCAGCTTGTAGTAATGAATTTTCCAAAGAATCCACTTTGGAATCTTCATACTAAGCATGTTCTTATACCGGAACGTCTCAAAGCAGACAACACGATAGAGTGAATCGGTGACTAGATATTCATGGATTGATGAGAAATTGATTTATAGAAATCACTCGCGTGTCATATGATAAACAATTTTTGAGACACGACGAGAGTTTTAAGCATTGAATCAAATTTCCATCAAAAATACTTTTGTTTGAAAGGTTTTACACAATCAATGTGCTCGAAAATTAAGTTTGTGAGCACATTGAAAGGTTTTAGCAAAAGTATTCGTCAATCCATATCCTGGAACAAGTTTGATTCAATGTTGAATCGCACCATTGTTGCTTTCCAGTTGTCACTTGATCATTGATCCAAGATGGATCTCACATGTCACCTACCAAGAGCTTGAGTGATGTTCGCTCTAGAAGGATTTCCATCTTCATTGTGAATATTTACATATCACTCGGATGTTCTGGCAATACCACAAGGATAATGCGTAGGACTCTAAATATTTTATCTTATTTTCCACATTGTGTGAAACAATAAGCATATTTGGAATGTGTCCTATCGAGATTTATGGATGATCTCATGGCTCTAGACTCAATAGTGCGTTTTGATCCACTCCTGGAGACTGGGGAGGCGTCTCCTGTTTTTGGTATCAACATAGCTCGCAATGAGCGGTCGATACATTGCACAGGGTTCCCCGTGAGAATGAAACAAGTTCTTTTAAGAGAACTTGAGTGGTTGGGAAGTTTAGTGCAGTGCGTCACTGGGTCCATGACGTCTTGTCTTCAATACCGGTGTTACCTTAGTAACCGCCAGTAGATTATGAGTTGAACCCGGTTTCTGCCCTAAGGTTGAATATTTGGAGGGCTATTTCTTTTCACCCTTTCTCATTTCATTTCTTTTTCATTCTTCAACCCCTTCAGTGCTTACCGAGACTTCACCACTAGAACCTTGTTGGGTTTGTTCCAGTCCTAGCTCTATCTCAGTCCGTACTCTTCCCTTTCTCACTTTACTCCTTCTTTTTTCAATCATTCCTAAGGACTTCTAATCTATCTATGGATTGTCCCTGGGAAGATCCTTCCGGTTCTGGTGGATCATGGGAACTTATACCTAATCCTTAACCGTCCTTATAACTCCGTGCATTAAAGTAAATGGTCGGTCTTAGGTATTACTTCCACAAACGCCTTTCGCTCCCTCTCAATATGTGCATCGATATTCGAAATTGTTTAGCACATATGTGGGAGCCTATTATTGAGTCGAAAAGATCACATTTGATTATCAGATTTCTTATTTAAATCACATTCTCTCCCCCGATCAAAAATTTCAAACCTTTCGAGATTTTTGATCTCAATTGATTTAAATAATTTAGAAAGCGTTTTGGGAGAGAGATGCGGTCAATTTTAATATTTTCTGATAAAAGGAACTTTTTCTTGCTCCCGCTCAATCTGTGAGGGAGGTTGTTATGTGTCAGATTTGATGAGTTTATAAAAGATTTGCAGTTTTAACGAAAACTCTTTGAAGATGTACTCATTCTGACACGTAACCATCACAATTGTTTTGTTGCTTTTGTACAAAGTGGGGAGTTTTGATGATATATAAAATTTTTGAAAATCATTCTCCCCCTCAATCAATGACAGATGTTTAAAACATAAATATGTTATGTCATTGATTGAGTGAAAATTTTTATCAAAGATTTAGATTCAATTTGATTTTCATTCAAAATCTCATGGTACCACCAAGTTTTGCACAAATACTTTCCAAAAAAATCATAGAAGGGAAAGTATTTGGCGATAAAAAGAAGATTTCTCTTCTTTATCAAGAAATAATGCACTGAAGCGTACATTAGATCGAGGGTGCATGAATATAAAGTAATTCACGCTCGGATGAACGGCACCCTTTACAAGGAACAACCGTCTTTTTTGGCGACGTGTTTTCCTCATTTTGAAAACCGGGTTGCTATCTGAAGTAATAGCAAGCCATATTTTTGAAGGGCGGGTTGTAGCCTGAAATGACTACAAGCCAATTGACAGAAAATTTTTGGGGAGCGACATGTTTTAGAAAGCATTATTAAAACATAAAATAACTCTTGCTCAAGCATATGTATGACTCCGTGTCATTGTTGAATGACATTTCTAAAGTCGTACATAATATTGATTACACAAGAGACATGTCGCGAGAAGAATCTTTTTGGAATTTTTGAGGTTTTTCAAATTTTTATGGTTTTTATAGGTTTTATATTTCTCTATTAACGTATGTTTTAAATATGTACAAGGATACGAACCAAAATCATTACTCCTCAGCTTCCAGACTTTTCTCCGCTTCCATCATTTGACATGCTGAAGAGTAACGTGAGCACATTTAACCAGGGATTAATTCAGGCATTTCACTCTCCCCTAATTAGTGCTCTCCCCCAATCCTGACAACCTTTCTGATGAACACCCACAATAGAAGGAAGACTTTGGACGAACACCCATAATATGAAGAGGTCTTTTGATAACCAAATACATGCCGTCTTTAGTCTTCTAATCACATAGCGGAGAATGTAGAGAAGACTGTAGACACGACCTACTTCAAGATTGCCCAATATGGAGGAACAAAATACCAACCATCTTCATCTCACCAAATGCCTTCCAGTAACCTTACATATAACCCATCAGCCCGCCGCGCACACATGAGACGATAACACCCAACCGAGAATAAAGAATAGACTGACGACTCGACCTTCTTCAGTCTTTAGTATAACACCAAAGTAACAAGTTTAACCACTGATCATCTATAGAATGTATCCATCCTTGGATATTAAGCCCTGATCACGTAAACCTGTTGTGCGTCCTTGATGTACACATTCTCTCTCCCCTGATGGTTACAATTAATCATACCATGACGTAACAGTGAAACGTTAATACCAAGGTGACAAGTTGAACCGTTGATCATCTCTGCGGCTTTTCAACACCGGAATACACGATTAAGCCCGATCACGTGAACCTTTTGTGCGTCCTTGGTGTTCACATTTCTCTCCCCCATGATGGTTACGATTAATCGAAATCATCATCATTATGTGTACATGTAGCCTGATGACGTATACATGAAGCATTGACTAGAACCCTTTGTTACTGATTGAATCAGCCCGTGAGACGATGTCGATTAGCATTCCATGACCATGTTCTTCAACACCTTGATAGAGAGGAAGAAGTAGTGTTAGAGAACCATGGTTTGCACGACTCCTGAACTGACGTATTCAGGAGTCGTATGACCATTTCTCAATCATCATCCAACATGTAGATTAATATTCACCCTTTCCCCCCCCCCCTCAAAAATTGCATACGCCAGCCAACTGCAATTTTTGATGATTGAACTAGTGAATATGAATACCATCAACAGTAGGAAGCTCCACTTGACGGTTCTTGAGGACTGACATGTTGTTTATTCACCCTTTCCCCCCCCCCCCCCCTCAAAAATTGCATATGCCTATCGAATGCAAGTTTTGGTTGAATAAGTGAATAATAGAATACTCCAATATACGCCGATTCACTTGAAAACAGAATAAGCACGGAAAGAGCATGAACTTGTGACTCCTCCCAAACCAACTAGTCAACCGTGTGCAGCTGATAGGCCCACCTGGGAGAAAGTGCAAGTTAATATTGACCGTGGAAATATAGGGAAATCCCCGGGTCGTTAAATCCCAACGAGATTGAAATTGTATTTGTAAACGATTAGGAAAGTGAGTGGTACTGAGGACAGTAACAGAAATGATTTGAGGGTTGATTATACTACTGATTGCTTGATATTTGGATAATATGAAAATATATAAACAATAATAAAGATACAAGTAAAAGCACAAATAAGAAAATCAGATAACAGACAGAAACAAGTGGTATTTTAACAAGTTACAAACTACAGGGGGTAAAAGTGAAACTTTTGAAAACTTAAAATTAAAGAAAATGGAAAATGAAAATGAAATTATAAAAGTAATTATTATAATATTTAACTATTATTTAATTAATTAAAACTATTTAAAATCTAAGTTAAAACTTAATTTAATTTAACTAAAAATGACAAGTACTACAAATTAACCTAAAAACCTACAAAAATAATTTCTAAACCTAAATAAGAACTTGAATAAAGTATAAAAAATGAAAACAAATATTTTTGTCTTTTTATTAGTATTTTATTAATTAAAAACTATTTAATTTAATTAATCTAATTAAACTATTTTAAATGACTATTAATACTAAATTACCTTAAAAATTATGAAAAAATTTATAAAACTATTTAATTACTACAGGAATACTACAAAATTATAAAAATTTGCCAAAAATTATATTTAAGCTAATTGACTAATTAATTACCTATTAATTATTTTAAAGCTAATTTAATTAAATTAAATAAGAAAATTAGAAAATGGACAGTGGAAATTATGAAACTATTTTCTAAAAGTCTTAACTACTTTATAAAACTTAGGAAAAATATAAAATTCTACTTTTGTTAATTAAAATTAAAGAAATCTATTTAATTACTAATATTACCTATTTAATTATTTAAACTAGGTTTAAATCTAATAAATAGTAAACTGCTTAGGAAAAATCTAAGAAAATTATTTTAACTACTTAAAGGTACTAGGTAATTAATAAAATTATAAAATTGGAAAAGTGCTTATTAATAAGCTGAGATGAAAATTAATTAGATAATTTCTATTAAATAGAAGCTATCACTATAATTAAAGTTTGCTTTTTCTGGTTTTTCTTTTATAAAACTATTTAAATACTTAAAATAAGTAACTTTTACAAAAATAACTACTTTGGAACCTCAGAATAAGCACTGTAAGTGCTTATTAGCTTATACAGTTGACTATTGTTGACCACACCAAGAAATAAGCTAAATTGGGTTATGTGGGGTCCACACTGGTTAAGTAAGGTTCACCTAAGTTACTTGAACTTATTTAAACTAGATGTGGTGAGATAAGCTCCTAGGATAAGCTGGAAAGCTAAAATAAGCAATTGCTTATTTGATTTCTGACTCAGAAATGGGACAGAGTTTGGGGAGAATTCCAGGTGGGGTCCACTTGTTTCTAGGTCAACCAAGGGGTCAAACCTTGTACCCTGGTAGGAGGGGGGTTGTCTAAACTAGATTTGAACCACTGGGGTCCATTGATGAGGGCTGCAGCCACCACTAAAGTTGGTGGTGTGGTGGTGGTAAGCTGGTGCAGGGGAGTACTTCTTCCCTGCAGTTGTGTTCCAAGGTTTGTGGGGTCCACAAGAGTAAAAGGGGGTTCTTACTAAACCTAGGGGTTCAAAGTTGAGGTGATAAGCTACAAGTTGAGCCAATAAGCTACCCTTATGGTGCACTAATAAGCTATGTGTGAGCCTTTGAAAAGGTGGTCATACACTGAGTGATCAGTGTGGATTGTTTTGCACAGGTCACAAATGGGATCCTAAAAGCTATGCTACAATAAGCTAAACCTCAAACTAATCTTAGGTATGAAAAAGTGGACTAATAAGCTATAAATTAAGCTAAGGGTTGGGTTGTGGGGTCCACTAATGAGTACACAAGAGGTCTTGGTATTTTGCTTAAAATCTGTGCACAGGGGAGGTTCTTCCCCTGCAAGTGTTTTTGGATGAGCTTATCTGGCACAAGAAAAATCTTAAAAATGAAACAGATGTATGAAACTAAAGTTAAACTGGTAGACTTTAATCCCAAGAAGTTTCAAAGGCTGAATCTCAATACTAAATTCTATAAAAATCCCACTAGTTTTGAGAAAATCTGAGAATGACCATTTGACTTTTTATGAAACTTGAGTTAGTTTGACTTATGTGAACTTTGAGCTTAATCTACTTACTGAATATATTATAATAAGTTAATATAAGACTTAATTAAGCTATTCTAACAACTTATTAATAGATATGATGAGTTTTGGACTCAAATTCCACCACAGTTAACTGTGGTGATGGATTGAGTATGATTTTGACTTTCTACCAACTGAGATGCAAAGTTTATGGTTTAAATGACCTATCACACACTAAAGTAGTCCAGTGAAACAAAAATAAACCACAAATAACAACTAAGTCTTAGCTAACAAGCTTATTCCAAACACTACTTTAGCTAACTGATTTTTTGATTATCAAAGCAAAACAATGATTTGACCTACAAATCTGTTTCTAAACCTTATACTAACACTAACAGAGATCAAGTAAACATGAATCAACAATATCCTAAGTATTAAACCATGATATGGCTCAAATGGATACTTGACTGTGAGACTTTTAGAAAATGAGTAACAAGTAATTTTACTAAACAACTTAACAATCTCAAACCACAAATACACTAGAATACACTAATTAAACCTGAGATATAAAAACAATGGCAAGGATAAGCTAGAACACAGTTAGATGAAAAAATTTGTAAATAAGACTTACAATAAGCACGTCAAGCTGAGCCAGGAACAAGAACCAAGAAACCTAATTCCTCCCTGAGGATCTAAACCCAACTCCACAACTTCCTTATGCTTCCAAATCAGCTATGAATCCCAGAAATCAATTCCAATTGCCACAGTTGACTATCATTGACCAAATTTGTATTTGAGGAATTTTTTATCTTATACTGATTTGTAGATTACTAAAAGCTTTATTGAGCTTTTTAGGAACTTATATGAGCTTCTTGAGTCCACAGTAACAACAACTAAGAACAACAATAAGTATTTTTGAGATTTTTGAATTTAGAACTTGCATAAACTGGAGTAATACATAAACTTGGAAATTTATTACTAAAAGTAGTTTACAATACACTTGAAAACACTAGGAATGATACTTGAAAGCTTAAGATACACTGGAATTTCAAACTTAATTAATTCGACATACACTTTATAAAAAATAAACTAGATAACTAACTCCTCTGCTTCTCTTTCCTTTTATAAGCTCCAATTAGGGTTCCAGGTGTGACTTTGAGCTTTTCCGACTTCAATCTTGGCCCTTAAATTCTCTGAATCAATCTCATCCGTTTAAACTCACTTTTGGCGCCAAAGTGTCACACGTTAACTTGGGGCCAAAGGTGAGCAATTAAAGATTATTGGGAGTATGTGGAGGTGTCAGGGGACAAAGGGGAATGTTTTTAGGACAAGTTGGGGTATTATGATGAAAACAGAGGGCAAGCATGGTTTGGAGATAAATTTTGGTGGGAAATGCATTAAATGAAGTATGGGATAGGCTGTGAGGTGGAAAGGTGGTGAGTAGGGGTGAGCTGGGTGGACAGATGGTGGAAAACCACCATGGTATTGGTGTTTGCAGGTGGTGGTGAGGGTGATGAATAGTGATGGTGGTTTGGCGGTATTGGAAGGTCAAACGGGGTTTGACCCCGTTTATATTTAAAAGGGATGTGGATTGGGCTGAGTTTTGGCCAAGGAAAAATCAAAGGGGTTGGGCTGGGTATTGGTTTGGACTAGGCTTGGTTTGGATTTGGTTTTAATACAAAAAGGGTCCGGTTGGTTGTGGTATTTAACAAGGACCAATTTTGTAATTTTTGCAAAGTTAAGGGCTGAGTTTTGCCACTTTTCCAAAGTACTTCCAAGGAACAAACCTGCAATATAACCATAACACAAGGGCAAAAGATGTATTTTTTTATTTTTTAAATCCCAGGGACCTTTTCTGTAAATTTCTCAAACTCCAGGGACCATTTATGTAAATTTGGATTTTTAAGGGACTGTGGTTGTAATTTCTCAAAATGTTATCATAAGGACCAATTTTGTCATTTAAGAATAGTTCAAGGTTTATTTTATTAATTTCCCATTTTTAAACCTTAAGGACTAATTTTGACATTTTTGAAACTTGAAGGTCTAAAGTTGTCATTTTGTAATTTTTTATCTTTAAAAGACTAAACTTGACAACTTATGAATCCCTAAGGACCTTTGATGATATTTTTCATGTTTTGATTTACCAGGGACTAGATTTGACAAATTTTGAAACTTGAGGGACTGAAACTGCCAATTATGCAAACTTTGTACGTTTTTTTATCTGTTTTTGCATATTTTGTATTTGGAACATATAAAACACACTTCTAAGATATTTTAAGTATTTTGATGCATATTTGAGTGTTTTTGTATGTTTTGGCAGTTCAGATTGGTATAAAATGATGAGTATTTAGACACTCATCAATCCCCCACACTAAACTATTGCTAGTCCCTAGTAATCTATTTGAGAAAAAATTAATGGATTTTTACTCTTTACCAAAAGCCATCACTTCTAGAGTAGCCAGGTGTAAGAACTGTGGCACACCTGATAACCGTGTGATTTTTAGCAAACCAACAGCTGTCAACGGATTTGATTTGTCTTTACCAAAAACCGTTTGCTTCTGGACTAGCCAACTCTTGATGGAATAGTCAACATCTTGGTGAGCTGATTACCAATTATGGTTTTTCCACGGCCTTTACCACAAGCCATAATCTTGCGGGCTAGCCAACTCATTCGCTTTATGGGATATGGGGAGCTGAGGAACCATACAATTTTTGGAAAATTGCAAGCCATCAACGGTTTTGAGATGTCTTTACCAAGAGCCGTTTGCTCCTGGACTAGCCAATCCTGTTGTGGGTTAGACATGGAGGATTGATACCATTATTTGCATTTCTACGTGTGAAAAAACTGAAATTTTGATCAAATGGGGGTTCTTGATGGAACATGTGTTTTGCATTCGTGAGAACGCTCCCCTACACTTAGAACTGAATATTGCCCTCAATATTCAAAGTACTTGGTGTCCCACCAAGACTTAGAACGTAAGAAGGTAATACTATTAACCTTTTATTTTACTTTATTTACATACAAACTCACTTTTTTCTTTTTATTTGTCTTATACCATTTTTTTTTTTTGAAAAATATTTACATATGTACAACATGTGGTTCGTCTCCCCCACACTAGGGTGGTAGAAAGGGATGAGAAGACAGAAATATGGGCGACGACCCATATTGCTACTATTTTTTATTACCGAGTCGCTAGCTTGACTCGACCTCGAATTAAATTGTCCATGAGGTAGCTACTGTTTTTGATTACCGAGTCGCTAGCTTGACTCGACCCCGAATTAAAATTGTCCTTGGGGAAGCTACTGTTTTTGTTAACCGAGTCGCTAGCTTGACTCGACCCCGAATTTATTGGTCCATGGGGTAAGTTTGGAGATCCGGGACAACCATTGGTTGTATGTCCCCTCCAAAATAGTGTTTTAACCGATGACCATTTACTTTAAAATTAGGACCGTCAGGTTGCAATAACTCAACAGTTCCATATGGGTATACTTTGGTTATAGTAAATGGTCCAGACCAACGGGTTTTTAGTTTTCCCGAGAAAATTTTTAATCTTGAATTGAAAAGAAGAACTCTGTCACCAACGTTGAAAACGCGGTTGTTAATTTTAGAGTCATGTATCTTCTTAGTCTTTTCTTTATAGATTAAAGAATTTTCATAAGCTTGATCACGTAATTCATTTAGTTCGTTTAGTTGAACTTTACGGTGATCACCCGTTGTCTGAAGGTCGAAATTTGCATGTTTTAAGGCCCAATAGGCCTTATGTTCTAATTCGATCGGAAGATGACATGCTTTCCCGTACACTAGCTTATATGGAGTACACCCGATGGTTGTTTTGTAAGCAGTGCGGAAAGCCCATAATGCATCGTCCAGCTTATCCGACCAAGAGGCACGGTTTTCACCAACCGTCCTCTCGAGAATTCTCTTTATACCCCGATTTGAGACCTCCACCTGCCCATTTGTTTGGGGGTGGTATACTGTAGAAAGACGGTGAGTTACACCATATTTCAGCATTACTCTTGCAAATTGTTCATTGCAGAAGTGAGTACCACGATCACTGATAATGGCACGAGGAGTCCCGAATCTGGCAAAGAGAGACTTTAAAAATTTTACAACTACTCGGGCACCATTGGTGGGTAAGGCTTTTGCCTCAACCCATTTTGACAGATAGTCGACAGCCACGAGTATATACTTATTCCCTCGTGAAGACGGGAATGGCCTCATAAAATCAATGCCCCACATATCAAATATTTCACAGACTTGGATGGCGTTTTGTGGCATCTCATTCTTTTTAGAAATATTCCCGTGACGCTGACAAGCTTCACAAATTTTGATAAGTTCATGGGCGTCTTTATAGATCGTGGGCCAAAAGAATCCTGAATCAAACACCTTTTTAGCGGTGTAGTTTGGGTTATGATGTCCCCCCGTGGGTCCATCATGACAAGCTTTAAGAATTTCCATGGCTTCTTGGCCATGGACACACCGTCAGATGACTTGATCCGCACATATTTTGAACAAGTAGGGGTCGTCCCAGAAGTAATGTTTTACATCTTTAAAGAATTTTCTTTTCTGTTGGGACGACATCCCTTTCACAACGAAATTTCCCGCACGGTAATTTGCAAAGTCGGCAAACCATGGGGTGGTGGCATTATCCCGGGTAGAGATTAGATTTAGAGTCTCCAGAGGAAAAGTTTCATTAATTTCTTTTCTCTCGAGAATATCCTGATGAGGATTTTCTAACCGGGACAAGTGATCAGCTGCAAGGTTCTCTGCTCCTTTTTTATCTCTTATGAGAATATCGAATTCCTGGAGGAGCAGGACCCAACGGAGCAGTCTTGGCTTTGCATCCTGTTTAGTGAACATGTATTTCAGAGCCGAATGGTCCGTATATACCACGCTTTTGTTTAAGATTAAGTAAGACCGAAATTTTTCGAAGGCATATACCACAGCTAATAATTCTTTTTCCGTGGTGGTATAGTGTGTTTGAGCTTCATTCATGGTCTTACTTGCGTAGTGTATTGGCTGAAAGTGTTTGGTTTTTCGTTGCCCCAGAACTGCACCAATAGCGAAGTCGCTAGCATCGCACATAAGTTCGAAGGGTAAGTCCCAGTCGGGGGCAACAAGGATTGGTGCCTCAGTAAGTCTTTTCTTTAAAATAGAAAAAGCTTCGATGCACTCGGGGGAAAAGATAAAAGGAGCATCCTTTTCAAGAAGATGAGTCATGGGCCGGGCTATTTTAGAGAAATCCTGAATGAATCTCCGATAGAACCCGGCATGGCCGAGGAAACTCCTAATTCCTTTAACAGTGGTGGGATGAGGCAGTTTAGCAATAACATCAATTTTGGCCTTATCGACCTCAATCCCACTTTTTGAAATTTTATGGCCGAGGACAATGCCCTCCTTCACCATAAAATGGCTCTTCTCCCAATTTAGACAAAGATTAGTGTTTTCACAACGTTGAAGCATTTTTTTTAAATGGGAGAGGCATGAGTCGAAAGAATTCCCGATGACTGAGAAGTAATCCATGAATACCTCCATGGTTTTTCCAATCATGTCATGGAAAATAGCCATCATGCACCTTTGGAAAGTGCCTGGAGCATTGCATAACCCAAAAGGCATGCGACGATAGGCAAATGTTCCGTAAGGGCATGTGAAGGTAGTTTTATCTTGATCCTTTGGATCAATGGGAATTTGGAAGTAACCTGAGAAGCCGTCGAGGAAACAATAATACTCATTTCCCGCAAGTCTTTCGAGCATTTGATCCATGAAGGGCAGAGGAAAGTGGTATTTGCGGGTGGCTTCGTTAAGCTTTCTGTAATCAATACATACTCGCCACCCTGTAACCAAACGAGTTGGTATCAACTCGTTATCCTCATTTGTGATAACCGTAATGCCACCCTTCTTTGGAACACAATGAACTGGGCTAACCTAAGGACTATCAGATATAGGGTAAATCAATCCCGCATCAAGAAGTTTGATAACTTCAGCTTTTATAACTTCGTGGATTTTTGGATTTACCCTTCTTTGATGCTGCACGGTAGGTTTAAAGTCCTCTTCCATTAGGATTTTGTGTGTACAAAAATCCGGGTTTATACCCTTTATGTCTGAGAGCTTCCAAGCAATTGCTTGCTTGTGGGACTTTAAAACCTTAAGCAGCGCGGTTTTCTCCTCATCCGTTAAGTCTTTTGCAATAATGACCGGTAACTTGTTGTTACCTTCCAAGAATGCATATTCTGGAGGTAGGTCCTTAAGTTCAACCTCGGGGAAATCATCATTTTTCTCAACATATTTGACTTCTGCCTTATGAAGTTGTGGAGGTAGAACAGGAATGGGAGAAGGATCTTTGTTCAATAACTTCTCAAGGAGAAGTATATCCTCTTCCGGGTCAATCTCTTGGTAATCAATTCCTTCGGGAACTGAATCACTTTTGAGAAAGGCCTCTAATTCCTCAAGGAGAAAATCACTTCCCTCAAACGGAGTGAGGGAAGGAGAAGAATTAGCGATTATGGGATCAGAAGAAGTAGTGGGATTGCCACTCGGAAAATTATCAGCGAATCCAAGGAATTCTTGAGCATACTCCTCGGATGCAATGTCAATGACATCAATTCGGTTGACCGAATCAGCATTATCATTCGAGGAGTATCTCGAGGTTTGATCAAGGTTGAACGTTATCGCTTCATTGCCAACTCGTAACGTGATTTTCTCATCGAAAACATCGATTAATGCACGTCCCGTTCTTAAGAATCTCCTCCCAAGAATGAGAGGAACTCTTGGATCTGCATCGAAATCAACAACGACAAAGTGATGCGTGGGAATCGCAACAGGCTTTACCTCTCGAGAAGCTTACAACCCCCACCAGGCAGTGTACCTGATCGTTGTAGTATAGTATAGTGACAAGTACCGGGGGATTGATCGTTCAGCTTAGGAATAGTGTCGCTAGGATTAGAAAGCCTAAATACTAGTTCTAAAGGTGAGGGATGATTATTTTTGTGTTTTTATATTTTATTAGAAAGCAAATAAAATCTCGGGTTTTGGAAGAGTGAGCGGAATTAGTTGCTATTCAACTAACCCAATACTAAGATGCAATCAAAATAAAATAATAAAAATGAAAATAAACTAATTAAACTAAAGTTGTGAGCAGTAATTGGAGAAAATGTGTTTACTTAGATTTCACTACTCCCTAGATATCTTTTACACGTTAATTACTTGTTATAATTGCATGGATGACGGATCGTATTCCTTAATACCATTCATGGGGTGGCACACATAACTCCCCAATTCTATGAGCTCTTATCTCCTCCTACACCATGCCCAGCACAACTATAGGGATTGTAAACAGTGGCTCATGCATTAAATACAACCAATAAAGACCTAGTGCGCCTCGGTTCATGTTTCTTAAGACGTTCAAGCATGTTACCATTTGGAGATCTGCCAGTTTTCTTAAGCCTAACATATAAATCATTCATCCAAAACAAGAATAAACAAGTAATTAACACATAATCAATATCTAGGTTTCATTAGATCTAAGCAAACACAAAAGAGATCTAGCCTAGCATGATAGAATTAAGACAAAAACAAGATATAGACAACCAACACATAGACATATTGATTGAATTAGAAGAACACTTATCTTGATTAATCATGCAAGGTATCAAGGGGTTGGAACCCTTGAAAAACCTGTAAAGTTACACCAAAATCGTACTTAGGGTTTCTCCCAAAACTTCTCTCCTTAAATGTGAAAAACTAGAAAACTATATATAGGAAAATAGGGATGACGGCGTCAAGAACAAAGGTGTGACGCCGTCATCTCGCCGCCAAATACTTCCTCGGACGGCCTTGATCTACTTCTGACGCTGTCAAGGCCTAGGCCGTCACACAAATTACTCTTGACGCCCTGTGTGTGACGCCGTCATCAACTACGGATTTTAATTCTTGGGGTTTGACGCCGTCAGGAAAACTCTTGACGCCTTCATGAACTCTCGGATTTTATTATTGAGGTTTGACGCCGTCAGGAAATTACTCTTGACGCCGTCACCTACTGTTCCCAGCATGGAAAATTGAGACTTTGCCGTTTTCTTCACTTTTATGCTCCAAAAATATCCAAAATGGCTTCTTTTCCAGAATTCACTCTCCAAGTACCTAAAATCATAAAAGGAACGATTTAGGGCAATATTTGATCAAATAAATTCGGATTTGGGCTTAAATGACCCTCTAAAAGTGGTTCATTTTTCGCCTTATCATATACCCTTACACTTGAGATTTGCTTGTCCTCAAGCAAATGCGCTTTTATTCTAGTCAAAAGACAAGTTAGAGGTCATTTAACACTAATATAAAAGTAATTACACCAAATAATCGTTCCACCAAAGACCAATAGACAAGCTCGGAGGTCATACACTAGCACCTCACAAATAGTGTTTAGATACTCACATCTCTCGGGTGTAATAAAGTAATATAACATTATGGAAATGGAAGATATCTCTCACTACCTGTCATAGCAAAATAGATTACCATAGGCTTGGGAAAGGATCAAACCTCCACCACATGGCGTAAGCACCTAGGATAAACTATCAAAGAGGTCTTTTAAAGGGTTGTAACGTTAGTTATAGGGATATGAATTACACGGTTTTGTTGGATAAAGGAAGTTATTACTGGTGGCGAGCTAACAATCTTGGTTAATTACATGTACAATATGGCGTTGCTAAGCCAAGACTAGACTCGACTTAAGCTAATAAATGAGAAATAACAAAAACATAAAATGAACATAGAATAAAAAGTGATGGTAGTCCGTATGTTTTTTTCCTTTTTCTATTTTTTTTTCTTTTTCTTGATTTTTCGATTTTTTTTTTTGCATACTCTTTTACCCTACCATCCAAAATAATACATCATAGGGAATGAATATTCCCCTTACACTTGAATCTTTACATACTTTACATTAAACTAATTTAATGACTCGAATTAAGAAAATCAAAACACTTGGAGCACTTTTAAGATTAACGTACATATGGGGGTAATATATGATGTTCTTCCCCATTACTCCATAAAATAAGTACTTACCCATGAGTCCCAATCGTCCCAAAATAATATGTACAAGGATATGACTCGACTTAGCAACCATGTAATCAATTAGAAAGTTAACTTAGGGTTTAACAAATAACAATAATGCACTAAAAATGAGCGCATACACGGAAGGCTAAGGCGATTTGGGTGTACATTTAAGTGGGGTGTAACAAATTCTTCCTTTAAGTAAGATGCTTAAAGTTAGAAACGAAAAGATAGGCTCGGAGGGGTGTACTAGGGGTTTCGTGTACTAAAAATGAGTACAACGCTAAGGGTGTGGGAAAAATTAGTTGACTTAACTAGCCAAATAATATGACTTAAATGGTCAAATAATTATAATACGGGTTTAACACAAGGGTGATCCTAATGCCTCTTATCATGTAGTAAATCCTACCACACGAATGTAGTCTCACTAGCGGTCTCGGGATGCATCACTAACGCAAGTTCTAGAATCTAAATACTACCGGTACACTCATAAGCACTAATAGTAAATGCTTTTCCTATCAAATCTAAAGGCGAACCTCACATATTTGGGTGGAAAATTTTTCTGAATATACGGTTATGTGCTAGTCATACAATCTCCTATCCATGAGACGCTTGCTATGGCTAAAGTTTCACTCCTAAATGTTGTAAAAAATTTTAAATTTGGCGCTAAAATTACACTAACAAGTATTTCTCATAGTTTTATTACACATCTACTATCAAACAAAACAAACTCAAGCGAAAGTGCATATGTAAGGTATCATCTTTTTACCCTCCCCTTACACTTAAGATGAACATTGTCCCCAATGTTCAAGTAAAGAATGTAAAAGTGAAAAAAGTAAAAAGAATGCAATCAAATACTCCCCTGATTCGCTCGGTATGGATTATAGGTTGGCCAGATTAGATCTTCCTCCAAGAAAATGAACAATCAAAGCTTCCCTTCCAGAATATAAATCATCTCCTTGTGGAACATAACCTGTAAATCCTGACAAAAATAGACAAGACAACCTCGCGTAAAATCGGCGGCATCCTATATAAGTTACTAAATCCTAGAAAACAAAGTAAGATATAATGCTTGTGGAATGAAGTTTGCAGATTTCCTGGAGATTATAAAACTTAATAATTCACAAAAACCATAAGACTCCGTTAGAAAAACAAAACCGGTAAAATTTCCAGATTTTTAACTCCTGACGTCGTCAAGAGTAAACTCGTGACGTCGTCAGAATGGACCTGCAGAAATTCTTATGTTAAGTTTCCGGAAAATTTCTGGAAAAACTTGGTCCTACTTCCTGGAAAATCCTGCAAAACTTCATTATGACTCAATACAAGCATTTGACTCTAACAAATACTAATATACATGTTCATTTAATATTGTGGAGAATCATGATCGTGTGTTTCTTGAAAACATATTTGGGGTTTTCCCTTACACTTATCTTTTGCAAAAATACTTTTAGGTTGGAGTTAAGACTAGGCCAAACAACATAGTAAAGTATTTCCACATTTTAATTTAGAGACATGATCTACCAACAATAAAAATAAAACATGCATACGGAAGCAAATAATAATCAAACAAATAAAATCACACAAAACATGGGTTGCCTCCCAAGAAGCGCTTTTCTTTATTTACGAGTCTTGTAGCTAGACTCAAAGTCATGGGTTACTACGTGATCTCATCATCAAACGTCACATCCTCCTCACTAATTATTTCATTGTTATTCTCTTGGTAATGTTTTACACGTTGTATGTTAACAGTGAACTCCCTACCTTCATCATCAATTAACACTACCGCTCCAAATTTAGAAGAATTCTTTACCGTGAACGGTCCATACCATCTAGACTTAAGTTTTCCCGGAAATAATCTCAGCCGAGAATTGTATAATAGGACCTTGTCTCCCTCTGAAAATTCTTTGGGTTTCTTAATTCTCTGGTCATGCCATCTTTTAGCTCTTTCTTTATATGTGATGGAGGATTCGTAAGCTTCTAGCCTAAGCTCATCAAGCTTGTGTAATTGCAAGAACCTATTGTTTCCAGCAGTCGTGTAATCTAGGTTGCATGTCTTAAGCGCCCAATAAGCCTTGTGTTCTAGTTCTACCGGTAGGTGGCATGCCTTACCGTACACCATGCGGAATGGGGTCGTTCCAATAGGTGTTTTGTAGGCGGTTCGGAATGCCCATAAGGCTTCGTCGAGTTTAAATGACCAGTCCTTTCTGTTTTGACTAACCGTTTTTTCAAGTATTCTTTTAATAGCTCTATTGGTGTTTTCGACTTGGCCATTGGTCTGTGGATGATAGGCGGTGGAGAATCGATGGGGTACTCCATATCTCTTCATGACCTTTTCCATTTGTGCATTGCAAAAATGAGTTCCCCTATCACTGATGAGAGCTTCAGGAATCCCGAATCTCGCGAAAAGCTTCTTCAGGAAATGAATAACTACTCTGGCGTCATTGGTCCTAAGGGCTTGTGCCTCAACCCATTTTGAAACATAGTCAATAGCGATTAATATGTACTCGTTCCCCCTGAAGATGGAAAGGGTCCCATGAAGTCAATCCCCCAAACATCGAAGACCTCACAAACTTGTATAAAGTTCTGAGGTGCTTCATCCCTATGTGATATATTTCCGGCACGTTGACATGCATCACACGCCTGCACCATTTCTTTTACATCACGGAAAATTGTAGGCCAATAGAATCCCGCATCGAGAATTGAACGGTCTGCAAGCTCGAGAGTTATGCATGTGGGATTAAGTGCCTGAAGAGAGAGCTTTTTCCAAACTGAGTGAGGCATTAAGTTGATGCTTGCACCAAGATCGGCCAAGGCAAAACATTCAACCATACCCGGGAAAATACATGGTATTAGAAATCTCCCGGGGTCTCCTAGCTTTTCGGGAAGCTGTTTCAACAGAACCGCAGAGCAGTTCTCATTGAGTGGAGTTCGTGCCATCTCAAACATTTTTTCTTTATTGCTCAACAGGTTTTTGATTGTCGATGTGAATTTGGGCATTAAAAGAAGAGCATCCGCGAAACTAATATCGAAGTGTAGTTCTTGGAAAATCTGAAAGAATTTTTCCATCTGATGATTAGCTTTGTCACGGAGCTTTTGGTCTTGCAATCGTGAGGGATATGGAATTGTTGTTTTTGGGTTGGCTTTTGGATTTTCAACAGGACCTTCGGTAGTTTCAAACATGACTCTTTTAGGGGGAGTCGGGACCGGGATAACTGGAGGAGGGATGTCATTGGTACCTCCATTATTATTAGGAAGTACCGTATCCGTAGTATCCTCAGTTTCACATTCCTCTACAGGGATATGGGAAGAGGTAGAGGGAGCTGTAGGTCCTTGGTAAGAAACTCCACTTCTTGTGGTGATCACCTTTACATCGCCCCTCGGATTAGCGATCGTGTTGCTAGGTAAAGTTGTACCTGAGCCCGAGGGTCAATCATTTAAAGACTTCTGGAAATTAGACATTTGACTAACCAGCATTCTGTTCAGTTCTTCTTGGGATTTCATAAACTGTTTTAATAACTCATCATGTGATGGTCCAGTTGGAACAATGGCTTGATTTTGGTTTGGAAAATTTTGAGCTCGATTGTTCTGGAAATTCCCATGTTGCTGGTTGTTATTACCCTGGAAGTGGTTTTGTTGTTGGAAATTACCCTGTGGGTAATTGTTCTGACCTTGATTTCTGTTATAATTCCCCTGGTTTTGATTTTGGTTAACCTGGTTTTGACTAGAGATGAAATTCCCTTGGTTGTTATAACCTTGGTTCATTCGGTTCTGGTTCTGATTCTGGTTAAAATTCTGGTTCCTGTTTTGAGGCTGATTAAACCCTGGTGGTCCAAGATAGTTATTAGAACGGTAGCTCAAAAGGTTTCGGTCTCCTTGCGGTTGGTAAGAATTACCTCCCGTATTATAGGAACCTTGAGCTGCGGACACGTTTTCACGAGAAAAGCCACCAGAAACTGGGCAATCTGTGTACGCATGTGGACCACCGCAAGTTTCACAACTTGGGTTAACAGTTTTGACCTGATTAGGATTATTCTGATGGATACGCAAAACTGCTGTAGACAAATCATCCAGCTTTTTAGCTAGGATTGATATTTCATTGCTTGCTGGAGTGTCTGACTTAAATGAGTCGTTCCTCTCAGCAGAGGAGTCCCAAAAATTATGCTGGGCAGTCATGTTTTCGATTAAGTCATAGCACTCTTCAGGGGTTCTTTTCATAAAGGTTCCCCCAGCAGCAGCATTGATGGTGTCACAATGACGGAGTGTCAAAACCATTATAAAAGGTGTCAATAATGGTGACAAGAAGCATGTTAT
Source organism: Artemisia argyi (assembly GCA_030686995.1). Lineage (NCBI taxonomy): Eukaryota > Viridiplantae > Streptophyta > Magnoliopsida > Asterales > Asteraceae > Artemisia > Artemisia argyi. Next base: position 122,251,262 of record CM060677.1, on the reverse strand, counting down.
GATTGGGACACTTATCAATAGCAAGTTTATAGCGTTCCCATGCCTCAAATAAGGACTCTTCGGGAAGCTGTCTGAAGTTGCTGATATCATTCCTCAGCTTTGTGACCATAGATGGTGGAAAGTATTTGGCCAGAAATTTAGTGATCATCTCATCAAAAGTGTGGATCGAATTCTTTGGAAGTCGATCGAACCATGAAGTCGCATGATGAGTGAGAGAATAGGGGAACAAGTATAAACGCAGGCTGTCTTCGGCGACGCCATGTTGTTTCATGCTTTGGGTGACAGTTAAAAATTTGTCGAGATGCCTGTTGGCATCGTCACCCGGCAATCCGTGGAACTGGCACGTATTCTGGATCTGTTGTATCATGTGGTGTTTTAATCCAAAATCCGTGGCTCCAATAGTGAGTGTTGCAATTGGTCCACCCCTCCCGTGCATGGTAGGTTGACACAGTTCCTCCATAGTTCGGGTGTCAGGAACTGGCTCCTCCTTGGGAGGGAATGGGGGCTCGTCGTTCATTTTTATTGTGTGTTCTTCTTCAACAGTACGTAACTCGGGTACGTTTTTCTTCTTTTTATTCTTTGATTGTGAACGAGTGCGCATGCACAAAAATTATTTTTCAACACAAGATAGAGGCAAAACTACAGTGAACTTAAACCCAATAATCACAAATGAACAACTCCCTTAAAAAAGGTACACTATTCACAAGGATACAATGGTAAGTTTTTAATCTTAGGTTTGGGAACTTATTATGTTCACACCCCCAGTTGGTAGGTGTTCTGTCTTGGTTTGCGGTGGTAAACTTTTATGTAATTATATTCACAGTAAAATATTTTTGGCTTTTCGTGTATGGGTGAAAAAACTTGGACAATATTTTTGAAACTGATTCGTTAACCGAAATCGTTCCTTTAAGATTACTCGCAGGCTGGCGGGAGGAAATAAATGGATCCCTCTTAATTTCGCAATTTAATGTCAGAACTTACCTTAAACCAACTGTATAGGTTGTAATCGTAAAGATAACAAAGTAATTTAACTTCACAGTTTGTTTTGTTGTTTATGATTTGTTTGGTGTTTTTAACACTTCAGGAGAAATGTTAATGAACGTTTTCAGATATGATTTTGATTTTCTTAAAAATTTACAAAGTGGTGATATTTGTACAGGAGGGTTTTTGAAAACCACTAAACTTTTACCGTTTTGAAATACGCAACAACCTCCCCAGCAGCGGCGCCAAATTTTGACTCCTCCCAAACCAACTAGTCAATCGTGTGCAGCTGATAGGCCCATCTGCGAGAAAGTGCAAGTTAATATTGACCGTGGAAATATAGGGAAATCCCCGGGTCGTTAAATCCCAACGAGATTGAAATTGTATTTGTAAACGATTAGGAAAGTGAGTGGTACTGAGGACAGTAACAGAAATGATTTGAGGGTTGATTATACTACTGATTGCTTGATATTTGGATAATATGAAAATATATAAACAATAACAGAGATACAAGTAAAAGCACAAATAAGAAAATCAGATAACAGACAGAAACAAGTGGTATTTTAACAAGTTACAAACTACAGGGGGTAAAAGTGAAACTTTTGAAAACTTAAAATTAAAGAAAATGGAAAATGAAAATGAAATTATAAAAGTAATTATTATAATATTTAACTATTATTTAATTAATTAAAACTATTTAAAATCTAAGTTAAAACATAATTTAATTTAACTAAAAATGACAAGTACTACAAATTAACCTAAAAACCTACAAAAATAATTTCTAAACCTAAATAAGAACTTGAAGAAAGTATAAAAAATGAAAACAAATATTTTTGTCTTTTTATTAGTATTTTATTAATTAAAAACTATTTAATTTAATTAATCTAATTAAACAATTTTAAATGACTATTAATACTAAATTACCTTAGAAAATTATGAAAAAATTTATAAAACTATTTAATTACTACAGGAATACTAAAAAATTATAAAAAGTTGCCAAAAATTATATTTAAGCTAATTGACTAATTAATTACCTATTAATTATTTTAAAGCTAATTTAATTAAATTAAATAAGAAAATTAGAAAATGGACAGTGGAAATTATGAAACTATTTTCTAAAAGTATTAACTGCTTTATAAAACTTAGGAAAAATATAAAATTCTACTTTTGTTAATTAAAATTAAAGAAATCTATTTAATTACTAATATTACCTATTTAATTATTTAAACTAGTTTTAAATCTAATAAATAGTAAACTGCTTAGGAAAAATCTAAGAAAATTATTTTAACTACTTAAAGGTACTAGGTAATTAATAAAATTATAAAATTGGAAAAGTGCTTATTAATAAGCTGAGATGAAAATTAATTAGATAATTTCTATTAAATAGAAGCTATCACTATAATTAAAGTTTGCTTTTTCTGGTTTTTCTTTTATAAAACTATTTAAATACTTAAAATAAGTAACTTTTACAAAAATAACTACTTTGGAACCTCAGAATAAGCACTGTAAGTGCTTATTAGCTTATACAGTTGACTATTGTTGACCACACCAAGAAATAAGCTAAATTGGGTTATGTGGGGTCCACACTGGTTAAGTAAGGTTCACCTAAGTTACTTGAACTTATTTAAACTAGATGTGGTGAGATAAGCTCCTAGGATAAGCTGGAAAGCTAAAATAAGCAATTGCTTAATTGGTTTCTGACTCAGAAATGGGACAGAGTTTGGGGACAATTCCAGGTGGGGTCCACTTGTTTCTAGGTCAACCAAGGGGTCAAACCTTGTACCCTGGTAGGAGGGGGGTTGTCTAAACTAGATTTGAACCACTGGGGTCCACTGATGAGGGCTGCAGCCACCACTAAAGTTGGTGGTGTGGTGGTGGTAAGCTGGTGCAGGGGAGTACTTCTTCCCTGCAGTTGTGTTCCAAGGTTAGTGGGGTCCACAAGAGTAAAAGGGGGTTCTTACTAAACCTAGGGGTTCAAAGTTGAGGTGATAAGCTACAAGTTGAGCTAATAAGCTACCCTTATGGTTCACTAATAAGCTATGTGCGAGCCTTTGAAAAGGTGGTCATACACTGAGTGATCAGTGTGGATTGTTTTGCACAGGTCACAAATGGGATCCTAAAAGCTATGCTACAATAAGCTAAACCTCAAACTAATCTTAGGTATGAAAAAGTGGACTAATAAGCTATAAATTAAGCTAAGGGTTGGGTTGTGGGGTCCACTAATGAGTACACAAGAGGTCTTGGTATTTTGCTTAAAATCTGTGCACAGGGGAGGTTCTTCCCCTGCAAGTGTTTTTGGATGAGCTTATCTGGTACAAGAAAAATCTTAAAAATGAAACAGATGTATGAAACTAAAGTTAAACTGGTAGACTTTAATCCCAAGAAGTTTCAAAGGCTGAATCTCAATACTAAATTCTATAAAAATCCCACTAGTTTTGAGAAAATCTGAGAATGACCATTTGACTTTTTATGAAACTTGAGTTAGTTTGACTTATGTGAACTTTGAGCTTAATCTACTTACTGAATATATTATAATAAGTTAATATAAGACTTAATTAAGCTATTCTAACAACTTATTAATAGATATGATGAGTTTTGGACTCAAATTCCACCACAGTTAACTGTGGTGATGGATTGAGTATGATTTTGACTTTCTACCAACTGAGATTCAAAGTTTATGGTTTAAATGACCTATCACACACTAAAGTAGTCCAGTGAAACAAAAATAAACCACAAATAACAACTAAGTCTTAGCTAACTAGCTTATTCCAAACACTACTTTAGCTAACTGATTTTTTGATTATCAAAGCAAAACAATGATTTGACCTACAAATCTGTTTCTAAACCTTATACTAACACTAACAGAGATCAAGTAAACATGAATCAACAATATCCTAAGTATTAAACCATGATATGGCTCAAATGGATACTTGACTGTGAGATTTTTAGAAAATGAGTAACAAGTAATTTTACTAAACAACTTAACAATCTCAAACCACAAATACACTAGAATACACTAATTAAACCTGAGATATAAAAACAATGGCAAGCATAAGCTAGAACACAGTTGGATGAAAAAATTTGTAAATAAGACTTACAATAAGCACTTCAAGCTGAGCCAGGAACAAGATCCAAGAAACCTAATTCCTCCCTGAGGATCTAAACCCAACTCCACAGCTTCCTTATGCTTCCAAATCAGCTATGAATCCCAGAAATCAATTCCAATTGCTACAGTTGACTATCATTGACCAAATTTGTATTTGAGGAATTTTTTATCTTATACTGATTTGTAGATTACTAAAAGCTTTATTGAGCTTTTTAGGAACTTATATGAGCTTCTTGAGTCCACAATAACAACAACTAAGAACAACAATAAGTATTTTTGAGATTTTTGAATTTAGAACTTGCATAAACTGGAGTAATACATAAACTTGGAAATTTATTACTAAAAGTAGTTTACAATACACTTGAAAACACTAGGAATGATACTTGAAAGCTTAAGATACACTGGAATTTTAAACTTAATTAATTCGACATACACTTTATAAAAAATAAAATAGATAACTAACTCCTCTGCTTCTCTTTCCTTTTATAAGCTCCAATTAGGGTTCCAGGTGTGACTTTGAGCTTTTCCGACTTCAATCTTGGCCCTTAAATTCTCTGAATCAATCTCATCCGTTTAAACTCACTTTTGGCGCCAAAGTGTCACACGTTAACTTGGGGCCAAAGGTGAGCAATTAAAGATTATTGGAAGTATGTGGAGGTGTCAGGGGATAAAGGGGAATGTTTTTAGGACAAGTTGGGGTATTATGATGAAAACAGAGGGCAAGCATGGTTTGGAGAGAAATTTTGTTGGGAAATGCATTAAATGAAGTGTGGGATAGGCTGTGAGGTGGAAAGGTGGTGAGTAGGGGTGAGCTGGGTGGACAGATGGTGGAAAACCACCATGGTATTGGTGTTTGCAGGTGGTGGTGAGGGTGATGAATAGTGATGGTGGTTTGGCGGTATTGGAAGGTCAAACGGGGTTTGACCCCGTTTATATTTAAAAGGGATGTGGATTGGGCTGAGTTTTGGGCCAAGGAAAAATCAAAGGGGTTGGGCTGGGTATTGGTTTGGACTAGGCTTGGTTTGGATTTGGTTTTAATACAAAAAGGGTCCGGTTGGTTGTGGTATTTAACAAGGACCAATTTTGTAATTTTTGCAAAGTTAAGGGCTGAGTTTTGCCACTTTTCCAAAGTACTTCCAAGGAACCAAACCTGCAATATAACCATAACACAAGGGCAAAAGATGTATTTTTTTTATTTTTTAAATCCCAGGGACCTTTTCTGTAAATTTCTCAAACTCCAGGGACCATTTATGTAAATTTGGATTTTTAAGGGACTGTGGTTGTAATTTCTCAAAATGTTATCATAAGGACCAATTTTGTCATTTAAGAATAGTTCAAGGTTTATTTTATTAATTTCCCATTTTTAAACCTTAAGGACTAATTTTGACATTTTTGAAACTTGAGGGACTAAAGTTGTCATTTTGTAATTTTTTATCTTTAAAAGACTAAACTTGACAACTTATGAATCCCTAAGGACCTTTGATGATATTTTTCATGTTTTGATTTACCAGGGACTAGATTTGACAAATTTTGAAACTTGAGGGACTGAAACTGCCAATTATGCAAACTTTGTACGTTTTTTATCTGTTTTTGCATATTTTGTATTTGGAACATATAAAACACACTTCTAAGATATTTTAAGTATTTTGATGCATATTTGAGTGTTTTTGTATGTTTTGGCAGTTCAGATTGGTATAAAATGATGAGTATTTAGACACTCATCAACTTGTTGATGAGAATGGCCATAAATAAGAAGATTCCTCTTCTTTTGAAGATAAAGTGCACTCAAGCATACACTTTTCTTTTCTTAGATGAATGGGGCCTGAAGTGTTGTCAGCAGACGCCATAATGTTGAAGTACAAGGCCTGCACTAAAGTGTACAGACGTCATAGTCGCTGAAGCACGAGGCCTGAACTGATGTGTTCAGACGTCATTTCTCTCTTATCTTCTTCTCTCTGCTAACTCATTACCAACCCCATTATCATTCAATCGGCTTTTTGTCTTGATTACTGATGGAGAAAAACCCAATATGATGAACTTGAGAGTGAAGTAAAGTAACCCGAACTTGTGACTTAAGCTTGCACTAACGTGTGACAAAGAGCGGTGTAGAGAGTTCGTGCAACATCGAATCCCTAAGTACTTTATACTCTTCAACCAACCAACCATCAAGTATAAGACGTACATCACCTCTTGAATATCCACAACTACGTGTGACACTGAGCACTACAACGTAACTCCTTAAAATGATAGTCATTTTGTCGTAATAGAAGGAAGAATCCCAAAAAATAACTAGATATCCAAGTCTTCGTCATTGTAAAGCTTAAAAGCTCGAACAAGGATCTCGAAGAATCTTCATCCAACCACCCCGATATCTTCAGATACTAAGTACACGCACCCGTGAAATTTCACTTCAATCCTCAAATAAATAATAATGAATTGACGCCGTAGTCACATCTTGTGGTTTGACTGCCCAAATCTAGCCTCTTTGATGTTATGAATGAACTTTGATAATGGTTTTATCCCGATCTTGTCAAACATACATAACCCCATAAAAATTTGTAGTAACCAAAATGCCATGAAGAATGTCAAACTCATCCAATACATGAAGTAAACCCATTATCCTTCTTTTGACGTTGCCGCCATAGCACCAGAATCACTTAAGATCCGGAAATGCATTTTACTTTATTCTGGATAGTTCTATCTTCATTGGTAGAAATTGTATCTCTAGAAGTGCCCATCAGAAACGGTCCTTCATTAATTGATTTCAGACTATTTTCCCCATTCTCCTTCCCTTGACAGTAAAGTCAAAATCGTTGTGACCACGATTCGTAATCAATCTTATCGAGCATAGGAGGTCGGTGTTCGGACCCAGCAGGTTGAATGTCATCAGTTGAAGCCGTAGTTGTCATGATGTAGTCTTAAACGGGATTTTACAATTCTAGTGACTTAAACCGAGAAATCGATTCTTTCCCGGGATTTTAATAAAGTCAACAGAAGAAACCGAAAGACGTAATATGCGGAATAAACTTAGAATGAGAACTTAGATAAGTCACAATTAGCACTAAGTGTCAAGTCACGACAAGTCAAGTTACAATAGATCCGATCGCAATAAGTCAAGTCGTGAAGATTAACTCACAACATCAAATTACAATCAGACTAATCGAAACGACTTAAGTCACAACAATTCACCAAGCGCAAGTAGTTAACAGATCACTAGAATCTCACAACTGAGTTAATCGATGGACACCACCACATCATTGAATTTTTAGATAAGTCACATTTTGTACTGAATGTCAAGTCGCGACAAGTCAAGTAACAATATATCCGATCGTGATAAGTCAAGTCGTAAGAGTTAACTCGCAACGTCCAATCACAATCAGATTAATTGAAACGACTTAAGTTGCAACAATTCACCAAGCACAGGTAGTTAACAAATCACAAGAAAACCTCACTGCATAGTCACCACAATACAAGAGCTAACCGCTGGAAATATAGGTGACCGCTAAGTTGAAAAGTTTACGTTTCTCCCCCAATGATGGTTTTGAGCTTTCGGAAGCATCATTTGACGTGTACGACCATATACCCAAGAAGCTCTTGTGAAGTATCATTGACATTCTGTAGCATCAAATATCCCATGAGGATTGCTGATTACATCTCCACCTTTGAACTCTTTGGCAAACAACCCAATCTCGTATTCTGTCGGTTATTGTTGTGACCACTTGGTGAATTAAACCCGATATACCCATCTTGAAAATGAAGTAGAGTTCCCCAAATTTGTTACTTAAGCTTGCACTATTGTTGGAAGAACGGTGTAGAGAATTTGTGCACCATGCAAATCTCTAAGTACTCAATACTATCCTGACAAAGTATGAGACTTTTATCACCTCTTGCGATTATCCACAACGTCTTCAGCGTGTGACACTGAGTACTATAATGTAACTCCTTTAAGTGATAGTTAACCAGGTCTTCAACCATCCACCCCGACTGCTGGTAACTAGATAAACCAAGTCTTCAACTCAAATCTAAAGCACGAGCAAGTTATCATTGAGAGTCATGCATCCAACCAACCCCGACTTCAAGATAAAATAAGTATGCACCTTCGTAAAACCCACTTCAACCTCAAATAAGGGATACCAAAATAAACTTCGTGGTCAACTCATGCATTTAAACACCCAAACCCTAGCCTTGAAACAATGAGAAACTGTTGGATTGGTAAATGGGTAGATGATTGTTTGATGAACGTGATGGTTGAATGATCAAATTCTTGTTGTAGTTCAACTTATATAAAGATGCGAGCTAACCGCAAACTTGAGCTAATCACAAACTTGAGCTAACCACAAACTTGAGCTAACCACAACCTTGAGCTAACCACAAACTTGAGCTAACCACAAACTTGAGCTAACCACAGACTTGAGCTAACCATAAACTTGAGCTAACCACAAACTTGAGCTAACCGCAAATTTGAACTAACCACAAACTTGAGCTAACCACAAACTTGAGCTAACCGCAAACTTGAACTAACCACAAACTTGAGATGAGATAACCGCAAACTTGAGTTAACCGCAAACTTGAGATAACCGCAAACTTGAGATAACCGCAGACTTGAGCTAACCGCAAACTTGATCTAACCGCAAACTTGAGCTAACCGCAAATTTGAACTAACCACAAACTTGAGCTAACCACAAACTTGAGCTAACCACAGACTTGAGCTAACCGCAAATTTGAACTAACCACAAACTGGAGTTAATCGCAATCTGAAGGTAAACTCAAACTGGAGGTAATCTCAATCTGAAGGTAAACTCAAACTGGAGGTAATCTCAATCTGAAGGTAAACTCAAACTGGAGGTAATCTCAATCTGAAGGTAAACTTAAACTGGAGGTAATCTCAATCTTGAGCTAACCTCAAAACACAAAAATACAAGAAAGTCACTATCTTGCCAGTTTGTCTTTACACAAAAATACAAGAAAGTCACTATCTTGCCAGTTTGTCTTTTTCCCATTATTGAGTTAATCTCAACCAAGAAACAAGCTAATCTCAACCAAGAAACAAGCTAGTCTCAACCAAGAAACAAGCTAATCTCAACCAAGAAACTTGCACTAAATCACATCAAACATCAAACAAATCAACTAATTCAACCTACCCAAGTGAAAAATTAAGTACTACAAACACCTCAAAACACAACAATACCACCAAATCATCAAAAACACCACAACCAAAAATCAATTCTAGGTGTTTTCATAAAAAACATTTTGACCCAAAAAATTGAACCACTAAACCAAGCCACAAATTTGAGCACCAACAATCCTAGGATGAAACCTTGGCTCTTGATACCAATTGTAGGATCGAAATATTTTGTTGATTATGTGGATTAGGAGGTCTTGGATTGTGGAAGTATATGATAAACATGATTAACAAGTTAGAGAGAGAGAGTTGAGAGAGTGGGAGGTTTCTAGTGAGAGAAACACCTAATGAGGTATGTGTATTATGAGAAAACAACCAACCCTTCCCTTGTGAGGGAAGGGGTATATATACAATTACAATATACGCCCTCCTGTGGGCTGTGGATCAAGTATACAGTGGGTAAAGACCCGTCCTTCCTCCACGGTGTGACTAATATCTAAACTATTACTATAATATCTAATCTAATAAATAAACTAACTACGAGCTATCATAATGCTATTACATCATTTAGTTGACCGAGTCTTTTATAGGAATATTCGTATTCCTAACATTTTATATGATGAAGCTCAGAGAATTGACAAAGTTGGTTTGACTGAGACAAAGAAAGGGAAAACTTCTAAAAGGAAAACTTCAAAAGTTGCTTATACAATCAAAACCATTCCCAAATCGAGAACCAAAAAGGTCACAAGAGAGCCTAAGAAGAAAGTGACAACTATTCGAGATGAACCAACGGATGATGAAGGAGATGCTCAGCAGGGAACGGAAACTGAAAAGCTCACAAAGACTATAAGTAAGAAGGCAGATAAGGGAAAAGCTTTAGAAACTCAAGAAGAATCAGTCACCTCACCAATGTCAGAATCCGAAGAAGATGAACAACTGCAACTAACCTTAAGAAAAAGTAAAGAATCAGAAGAGGAAAGAATCGCAAAAGTTACAAAGAAAGGTGAAGGTTCTGGTACTCAGGAGCTGGTAAGCCCAACTCCAGAATCAGAAAGAGATGATCAAACATCAGAAGAAACACATTCACAAACAGTATCATCCTCTGAACCTGGTGATGATAACTCTGAAGATGAAGATGAGTCATCAAGTTCTGATCCAAATGAATCTCTTGATAAATCGACTGAAACTGAAGTTGAAGATAAAGCTTCAAAAGGCAATGATGATGTTGCATCCGAGAATGAAGATAGTAGCGATGAGGAAGATAAGTCGGAAAGTGAAGAAGTTAATGATGAAGAAGATGTGAATGATGAAAGTGACGAGGAATTGGATGGTGAGGGAAAGGATGAGCTACTTGAAACTAGTCAAGATACCTCTATTGACATTGTAGGAATTGATGAAGGACCATCAACAGTTCAACCACAACAACAACCTTTATCACTTACACAAAGTCATCCTCCGCAAGACTCTGTTAATACAACTGTTGTTCACTCAAGTTTGTTGAAATCACTACATGACCAATACAACGCGCTTCAAAATCAAGTTAATGAACAAAAGCGTGATGTTGAAGCTTTCAAGATTTACAATGTTGATAAAGCAGTTGAGGACCAGGTGAAACAGAGATTACCAAGGGAAGTTCAGAAGTATGTTCAAGAGGCACTTCCTTCTGCTGTGAGACACTATGTCAAAAGGAATCTTGCAGAGATTGTTTCTCAAAGGTTTCAAACTACACCAATCACTGTTCAGACTCTACCTTCAAAACCTTCCGTAAGTGATCTCAAAGGCAAATTATTGGAAGCAATTGTGAATGATCCGGATGAAAATGATCTACGCAAGGCACTTATCAAGTCTATCAAGAAAGCTGAAAAGAAAAGCGAATCCTGTAAAAAGACTATTGCTACTAAGCGTCGACATGATGATTCCGACCCAGATGATCAGCCACAACCAGAAAAGAGGAAGAAAGTGTCCGGTTCCACCTCCAGATCTCCAACTAAAACCGCAACCGTTAACGTTTCTGCTGATCCAAACCCTCCACAATCAACCGAGGATCCACACCCCTCACAATCAACCGAAGATGCTGATGTAGATATAGATGACGTCCCTCCACTTATCACCGAAACCATTACGGAACCGCCCAAGGAAGCTCAATTAATTCCAGCTCCTGAATGGATTAACCCCGATGCTCCTTCGTTTAACTGGTTTGATGAAATGGTTGATGCTCACCCAGATGACACTGAAGCTGAAGAAATTACTGAAGGATCTATTATAAGCTTCACAAAAAGAATTAAAAAGGTGATGCAGACTCAAAGACTTCAGCTTTCTGACTTGGTTAAGATTCGCAAAGCAGGGTTCACAGAGTTCAAAACATGCACAACTACTGAACTTGAGTTCGAATATAACGTGGATGAGGTTGCAAGAGCTCTGTCTGAAAACATTACTTGGGAAAAGAGACCATCTTGGGACAAACTCTATCATGGCATGGAACCCCTCGTTGATGAATTCAAATATCAAGATTTTTCTCAACCATTACCCTTCGTTGGTCCTCCAAGTGAACCAAAACTTCCCAAGCAATACTTCTTCAACAAAGATCTCCTGTATCTTATCCATGGGAACACCAATCCGAATCACCGTTATGCTACATCTCTCACAAAATTCAGAGCCGCCTCATATCCTCTGAAAAAATTGGAAGATCAAATGAGAGGCTTGCACTCCACGTCAATCTCCAAGTATAATCATGAAGCTGCCTTGTGTACGCTTCCCTGGCCAGAGATGCGAAGATGGTTCTATAAATACAAGCTTACATTCCGATCCAATCACGGAGTCTTCTCTAATCATCGCATTCTTGCCATCACAGCAGTCCCACGTACTGAGAAAAGATATGGATATAACTTTCTTGATGAAATTGAGGTCCGCCGAAGTGATGATCAACTTTATACTTTCAGTGAAGCTGACTATCATCGATTGAACCTCAATGACATTGCTGACATATACTTACTCAAGGTTCAAGGCAAACTTCAAAACTTGTCCGGTAGCCTTCAGTATGACATCATCAACTCTATTCTGCTCTTCATGCGCCAAACCATTATCAAAGCAAGAGTCGAAGATGCACAACTCGGGGTCGAAAGTTATCAAAAGTCACTCAACTTTACTGCTCCACAATTATATCCTCCTAACATCCCGCATTTAAGACCTTTCATCTTCAACAAAAAACCTTTTGGAGTGGTTTACCCGCACAATGATGGTTACAGTTTCATGAGATACGAAGAGGTTCATAAATTCGGGGATCAGACTCTCTGATTTGTCAGAATTAAGCTGAATGAAAAGCTCAAGGAACGTGATAGTGGGATTAATGTGGGATGGAACAATAGAGATGTGAAAGAAGCACTCAAGTTCTTGGCTAGGATTGATCAAAAGCTTAGGTTCAGGGAGCAGATACGCACTTTGGAGAGCTTAATTGGAGCAAGGGAACCAATTCCGAATATACTCACTTACCGCCGTCTAGATACTCCTCGAATATGATCAGTTTGGTACTTCAATTATCTTGGTTTTATCATAATTTCTCTTCATCAATGACAATGGTTTGTGCACACATAACAGTGTACAACCCGTGCTTGTAATTAAAGGACCCTAAGGTACGCATCAGTGCCTCAATCCTTATATAAGGAGCGAAGGCTTCTTACTTTTGAGTAGAATTAATCAAACATTTTCTGATTTTCATAATTCTGCTCAAAAGACAAGTATTTCACCTCAATGAGTATTCACTTGTTGAGGGGGAGCACTTGAAAACTCATCGTTCTCAAAATCAAAAGTTCTTGTTGATTTCTCCCCATAATACTCAAAAAGCATATTTTAATCAAATGTTTCTTAAAAACAACATCTTATATGCTATTTTTGAGGGGGAGAAAAGAAAAGTGATTAAAATATGAAAGGTAAATGTTGCTTAAAAGTCAAATCTCATGCGAGCTAGACTCAGATTCACCCAGGAATTGACGAAACATAAAAGTTAGTAAAATCGAAAAGACTTTTCCTCGACGGGTAATAACATCAAGTTAGTTACTAGAGCTAGTTGTCACCTAAAAGCTGACAATGGAACTCTCTAACTAGCCACGTAAGCGTGTCTCGAAAAGGATTTGTCTTAGTAGAAATGTACCGTTTCGAGAAACTTTATGTGGACTTGACCAGGCCGGGCAATAACTTCAAGCTAGTCTAACTAGTGATGTAAGCGTGTCTCGAATCGGTCTTGTTCACTGAAAGTTGATCAATTCAAAAAGTGCTCGCTCCTCCCGCATGTGCAAATTTATTAAATACTTATGAGCACATGTGAAGGGGGAGCCCTTCATAAGTTAACACAAAACTCTCAAAGTGTTAAACAAAATGTTTGATAAACACAAACACTTTGAGAGATTTTCAAAGGTTTCAATGGCAACTATAGGATAGTCATGGAGTGATAAGGTGACTAAGGTTAGGAAAAACCGTCCTATGATCCGCCAGAGCCGGAGGGATCTACCCAAGGACATCTCCAATAGTTAGAATTAGAAGTCCTTAGGTATGATATGAAAAAAGGATAAAAGAATGAAAGGAGAAAGAAGGGGTTGAAGAATTAAAAAGAAAAGCAAAGAAAAGGGTGAAAAGAAATAGCCCTCCATATGTTCAACCTTAGGGCAGACACCGGGTTCAATTCGTATGCTACTGGTTGTTGCTAAGGCAACACCGGTATTGAAGATAAAGTCGTCATGGACCCAGTGACGCACTGCACTAAACCTTCTTAACCACTCAAGTTCTCTTAAAAGAGCTTGTTTCATTCTCACGGGGAACCAGTGTAATCTATCGACTTATCTCTTAGAGATAGTTGATATTGAAGCAGGAGACCCCTCCCTAGTCTCCGTATAGGAAACCTAAGTGAGCACTTATCGAGTCTAGAGCCATGAGATACATCAAAGATCTCTTAGGAACACTTAGTACTTCTACAACGGGTGTTCTACATCAATGGGCACCAGCTGTAAATTATCGAGTCCTTCGCAGATCTTAGCAATCTGCCGAGAACGTTTATAAGAGAATTACAAATGTATTTCTCAATGATTGAACGGAAATTCCTGCCAGGGTCAACATCAAACAGCCCTGACAGCAGGTCACTTCGGTAACCCCACAACGGTTACGCTTAGTGTTCGCGGTGGTTATTTAGCGGTCTACAGTCGTGGAGTGATCCCCAGCGACTCACCCAGTCATTGAGCTACTTAGTAGGTCTTGTAAGCTCCTTCAGGAGTATCTGACATGGGAACGGCCTTGATAAGGATTAGAAGGAGTCTTCACACTATGCTGTTGACGAGCTTTAATTCCTTATCTGTAAGTACCGGTTGATTATTGCTAACTGTTTACCTGCAGGTACATCACCTCTATGATGGTAGATTCCAGCATGCTCATACATACATCTTGATGCAAATGAAAGCTCCCCCAAAGATCTTAGCACCACAAAGTTCAAAGAAAGATTCTACGCCAAAAAGAAGAATCTGCAAAGTTTAAAGACCAAAGATCTTAAAGTATGCAAAGGAACTTCATGCTTTCGAAAGTCAAAGTCCTTAGATGTATGAGCATGTTGGAATGGCGGACAACCACCACAGACACAGAAGTGACGATCGGATGACAACTTCACAACATGATCACCATCACATCAACAAAGAACGAAGTACAAAGAACGATGAAAGATTTTGCTAACTATTTTTGAGGACGTCAACTACAAAGTCAAAGTATAGAAGATGACGACGTCGAGCAACCTTTGATGACCAACACTTAGGGGGAGATTGTTGGGAATAGACTTTATTATTTCAAGTGTCGGTCATTGAATTTTGTTATAGGTTGCATTATTTAGTTAATACGTTAGTTATTTTATATGTTTTATAAAGTTTTATGCTTAGTTTATAGGTTTGGATAAAGTCTAAGGGCTAAGTATGTAAGATTGTCAAAGTATGGTGAAGCCCTAATCCTTACCTATAAATAGTCTTGTAACACCTCATTTGAGGTGGTTGGTTCACTAGTAATATCATTAGTCTCTTATTATCATATTAGGTGTTCCTTCCACTCTCTCTCTCTACTTACTTTCTCTCTCTAGATATCTTAGTGTTTATGTGGTAAAATGGTAACCTAACAGATTCCGAAAAAGCCGGAGACAATCCCTAAAAATACGGATTTACAACCAACACTTGATTCTGATTGGATGATTTAATTTCCTACAACCAATTGCAATAAAAACTCTCTTCTTAACTACAACCCTTAGGGCTGTCATTAGCAAAACCCAAAAAATATTTAGAAAAACTAAAATTTTCTCGACAAATTCTGAAATTTTACCTGAAAATAGAAAATGTTGGTGCATAAAAAGGTCGTAAAGGAAGCTTTTCTAATTTTAAGTTTTGATACTTTTTTTAATGCACAAATTAGTTACTTAAATAGGTTAAAAGAAAGTTGATTTTCAGTCTATAAACGCTCAATTTTTTCCCCCAATAATGGATTCGAGCAAAATTATAGTGAAGTCGAGAAAAAAAAATCATGCAATCGAGTAGCCTATGTTTGATTTTTTTTATTTTTTTTTATTTTATTTTTTTTTCTCTCTAAACACAGAACATGATCTGTGTAGTGGATAAACAAAAAATTCTTTTGACCTATTTAAGTCATTGGCCCAAAAAATTTTGATGCACAAAATTTGTAGTTTGTTATACTTTTGCTGATGCACAAAAAGGCGATTTACAAAATTTTAATACACAAACGGCTTTTTCTTGATTTTTTTGCATCAAAATAATATACTTTCAGAAAAACTCCATTTACATTTTTTTTTATCCACCAACATCTCTAGTGGAATTTTAAAGAATTTTTTAAAAACATTTTAGTTTTTTTTTAATCAATTTTCTTCTTCTCACGTATATATACCTTTTTTAGTTTAACATTAACACTATATAATATATCCTCAGTTCCTCACTATTAATTTTTTCCATTTATAGAGCTAGGAACTTTAAAATGAGAAAACAAATTAAAATAAAATAAAAAAGGATGAGAAGAAAATATAATCACACATTTTAGATGCAGTTATAAAATATATACTTTTGGTTTTAAAATTCTCTATATTATATGAAAATATATAATGAAATGTTTGGCTAGTTTATTTTTCTCATTTTATTTTCTTCTTCTTTTTTTCACCGAATCTCTTCCATCTTCACCTATTAAACCAATTTTAAATTTAATTAAAACAACTTTTTTTTGTGCAATTCGTACTCTGAGTACTCTATTTCTTTTCTTTGCCTATACATTACATTTTTCATTAGAGAAATGATATATGAACCTAAATTTATGCCTAATTGTAGGCCTAAAAACAAGTGTCAGCATCCTGATGGCTGCAGACAGAGACCCACATATTTTACAACCTATCAAAATACTGACACTTGTGTTTAGGCCTACAATTAGACATAAATTTAGGTCCATATACCATTTCTCTTTCCATTATATTCTTGTTCACACAACTTGCGATATTTGTAGCTATAATTTTTTATTAAATAATGAACACTCAGTTTTACTTCCTTTGTAGCTTAGCTAAGACAATTTCTTGTTGATGCATTCCTTTTCCGATGTGTATCTCTTCGCATGTACCTGATCAAAGATAATACGTAGTAAACACCAAGTAAATTCAACATAAACTCATCAGTCTAACAAAATGCTTTTAAATATCATCAAACATGTAGTAATATATGTAGAAGTTACAATAACATTATCTACATATATTTAGCAATCGGAAAATTTTGCAAAAACAAAATAACTTTGTTCATTATAATTGGATCAAAATAAGGGTTAAACTCAAAAATAGGCAATGTACTTTCTTCAGTTTTCAAATCTCCAAAAGGTGAAGAATGATAGGATCATCCTGGTCTTATGTATCTTAAGAATGTCAACCGGGCCCTCCTCCAAGGATCCGGCTCTAGGCAATGAGCACATGTCCCCGAGACTGTACTTATCAAGAGATGGACTTTGAACTCTGACCATTTTCTCAATCTAAGCATTTACGGTAGGAGATAGTACCATTGACAACTTTAAGACATGAGTGAGATTTGAACCCGAGTCTCTAGGTAATTTCTTTGAAAATATTATTACCATCATCCAAACTTAGAAATTTCGTCACATTTAGTCGCTGATTACCGGTTGATCAGGTAAAAAGCATTTCGTGTTTTTTTTTTTTTTTTTTTTTTTAATGATTAGTCCGGTCAAACTTTGTCATCATTTGTCCATTCATACCTTATACTTTGTCTTCATTCATATCTTCCAAATTTTTAGTAAAAAAAGGAAAATGTGTATGAAAAATATTGCTTCCTAATCCTTCACTCCTCACAACAGGTGATAAGATTGTTAATGTGTATTATGCATTTCTGCGTCTTTCTTCATGGCATTCTCCGGTCCATGCATTCAAAAAGGTCAGCTTCTCGGGTTTTCTCTCTAATCAGGTGATAAGATTGTCCTTGTCTCTGTTTCGAATTTGCTGTTTGTGAAACCATAACTTAAAAAGAATTGACACCCAACCCTTTCGATGACATGCTCAATCTTTTTGTAACAATTGTAAGCTCGTAGCGTAAGTTTCAAGGTGGGCAGTCTTTGGACACAATGGTAGTTCAAATGCATTAGAAATTCACCTATGTGAAACCATTTGGCCGTTTATTCCAAATAGGTTGTTTGGTCAAGATAGTTGTACATTTACTGGTTTTCATTTTTTTCAATACGGGCATCATAGCTGTATCGTATTCTGTTAAATACTTAAATGTTTCGCAGTTTCGTGACTTTGGCTTTATAATCAGCTGGAATTTGGGGTCATAAAACTCATTTTGGAATACCACGTTTCAATAGTTTTGTGAATATTTTGGTTTAATGTTGCTTCATCGGGTAGATTTGATATTCTGTTTTCTCATTATCGTCTATCTAATAAGTCACTTAGAAAATCTCAAATCAGCGTTTTGTAGACAGACATCAATAATCGCAGATGATAGGGTCAGCAAATTAGTGGATAATTTATTGTTTGTTATGTTTCTATACTTTTACTGTTCTGCATTAAACTGATTTTTGGCAATTTACATAGGTGGATTGAAACAAATACAGTCAAAATAAGAACATAATAAGACCTTTCAGATTGAACTCAAACATTAATAAAAGGAATTACTCATTTATCACTAACTAATATATAACGATAGAGAATGCAGAGTGTAGAGTTACATAGACTGATTGATGGGATGTTTCTGCCAAAACAAACATACATTTTGCTAGTCACGACCGTAGTTTTTATGTTACTTAACTATGTCATTTTTGCTGAACTGTCATCTTCCAATGCAGGTGGCTCATTAAGATCGAAGCCAAGAACCATCTTAATGCCACCATTACTCGTATCAGCTGAATCTTCAACATGTTGCTGCCTCTCTGTCACGTTTGTGGCCCTGAATTCTTCAACTTGTACGCTTGATTCAACCATAGTTGGATTCACATGATCAACGAGAAACGCAAGACCCTTAGCCGCTTCTACTTCCTTCTGTGTCGTCATAGTTTTTTTGATGCACGAAAAGTAATCTTCAACTATGAGCACTAGAGTCTTTGCTGCTTGTATATCCTCCGCATTCATCTCCACATGATCATCCGCAATTAATCCTAAATAGTCTTTTGTGTTTGACGCCTTATTGACCTTTACATCATCAACTCTTGACCCGAAACGACCTCTCTTGCCTGTCTTCACATCCCAATCAGCAAAAAATGTAGTCAAATCAACCAATGCTGCTTCATGATTGTGATTTTCACTACTTTCGCTGATGTTGTGGGTATTAGTTAGTGAGGTGAAGCTTGTCTGCCATTTACCATCTCGGTGAAGAACCATATGTTGATAAAGGGATTCCATCGATACAAAATTCTCTTTGCACACAGGGCATTTACCTTCAGTTAGTGAGGTGATGCTTGTGATCCATTTACGATCTCGGTGAAGATCCATATGTTGATATAGGGATTCCAACGATACACAATTCTCTTTGCACATAGGGCATGTTAGTTTACCTTCAGAATCTAATAAACTCATGAACAAACCTTGTCGTCCTAAATTGCTCATACCAACTGTTATGTGGACTTCATTGAACATGGTCGCTGTTGGTATGACACGATTCCAAACGTCTGGCTGTTTTTTGGCTTTCTTGAACGTTTGTGCGCTTTTGGGTTTAACAAGAGAGGAAGTGGAGGTGGAGGCTAAATCATTAGCATGAATCAGTTTATCATTCAAAACTCTTTTACCACGTCTCGTCTTTTTGACATTAGAAACAGATGATTCGGCAGTCGCCTTATCACGTGAGTACGAATTATCACCATTCGAGACCGTTGTACTCTTTGGAACCTTGAAACGAATAATAAACTTTCTTTCCGGAGTAGAAGAAGGACCTGCTGCATTATGATTAACACCTGACATCATATTCATAGTTATATGTTGCAGAGATAAAAGAAACCTTAAACCCTAAATTGATACAAAAATTATGAGAAAATATGCATGTTTTAATGAGACAATTGCAGAAACCTGAACGAATAAGGACTATTAACTTGGTACGCAAGCGATTAAAAAAAATGGAGAAACTAATATGTTTATCAAATCGAATAGATTAAATAAGTTATTTGAGGTAACGTGTATCTTCTACCATTTCTATGGAGTATTTCTTTTGATCGAAACCATTTCTATTAGTTAGAATATAACTATTATTTTACAAAAGGTCTATGTGAAATGTTATATTAAGATAATGTGTATCTTTTACCATTTCTATTATCTTAGAATATAACTATTATTTAACAAAAGGTCTATGTGAAATGTTATATTAAGATAATGTGTATCTTTTACCATTTCTATTACGGAGTATTTAGAATATAATCAATTATAAACAATTAAACAAAAATTACAAAATAATTTGTAATGTGTTTTACTTTTACCTGTAATTATTTTTATTAGAAAAATACTAGATCCACTCAATCTTTACAAAATTTCTCCCATACGCTGATGTGGCAGAGAGATGATTGGTTGGTTTTCTGTGGGCCACAGAAAACCAACCAATCATCTCTCTGCCACATCAGCGTATGGGAGAAATTTTGTAAAGATTGAGTGGGTGTAGCACACCTCTTTTTATTATAGTCTATAGGGGTATACCTTTTTATTTTTATTTTTATTTTATTTTTTTATTTTTTTTCCTGTAATAATTTACCAAACCATTTTGAGTCAATTTCGAACAATTGAGTGTCTAGTATAACTTTATTTCTAGAAAAGGTGGCTTAATTTTGCCATATGATGAGATCGAGTTGTTCCTTTATAACGTAGGCACTACCGTATTGGTGTCAATTGGGGGTATAAACGATTCGATTCAACAATAATAAGTTCAGCTTGAGCTCGACAAGGAAAGTTCGAACCCAGTTTGAGAAAGTCTGAATTCTGTTCGTGCTTCCATTGAGAAACTCGACTAATTTTTAATGACATGTTGTTCAACCAACTTAAATTGAAATATAAGATAAAATTTGAATTCGGCTCGATATTGGCTCGAAAAACTCGATATAAATATATGTTCATACTTAAGTTTTAAATTTTGTGTGTATAAGCCTTTAAAATATACTTAATACATGTAAAAGCATATATATTACTTTAAAACACAACAATAACTCAAGTCGAGCCTAATAAGTTGGAAGTTAACTCGTTAATCATTTCGAGTTCAACTTTTAAGCTCGAGGCTCGATAAAACGCGGCTCGAATGAGTTCGAGCTCGAGTTACTCGACAAAAGCTCGACTTGTTTACATCGCTAGTGTCTTCATTATTATCCGGACAACTTCAAGATTGGACATTTTTTCAATTTCAATAACAACAACGATACCCAATCCTGCAAATGCGTATTTTCATTTTCTTTGAACGTTTGTGGGCAGAAAATTACGGTATTTTGCGTTTTTACATCTTTAAGTTAGTACCTTTTTTTTTCATTTCAACACACAATTCATATTTTATACAATCATGGTTGCATCAGTTGAAAAAACCCTTCTCCTTTAGAGAAAGAGGCGAGGGTTCGATCCTCGCTTCTTGCAAAAAGGCTGGAGGTCATCTGAAAGTAGTCTCTCTACCTTCGGACATGGGTAAGGCTGCTTAAATCTCACTTTCTCCATACCTCGTAAAAAACGGGATTGGATAACGTTGATTTTTTTACACAATTTATACTTTAACTTCCACTTTTCCATTAGAGCATCCCGTACCGCCGTACGACAACAACACCCGGTGCTCTTATTAACAAAATGGGTTCATCTTATGATGATGATGATGACACATACAAATATCTTACTTATTTTGAAAGCTCGTGAACTCTTTGTAACGTTTTAGTCTCAAAAGCTATAAAAGTTCACGTTATACAAGGAATATAAAAGAGCTAGGTGTAGTGCAAGTGTGCAACCTTATAACATTTTATAGTGTTGTCACCTCGCTACACACTTTATAACTAAAATAACATAGCCAAGGCCTCAACTATAACATATTATAGGACATGTGGGTCACAATATTTTTTTCTTTACCACAAAAAATACATCACTCACAAAAAATACTCCACTCACTCAAAAAAAAAAAAAAAAAAAAAAAAAAAAAAAAAAAAAAAAAAAAAACTCTCTCCATTTTCATGGTTGTTTGACGGATAACCATAACTTACAAAAAATTTGACACGCCATATATGATACATTCGAGGAAATGTTGCTACCAATTTTTTCAAAAGTTTCAAATTGTTTCAAGCTTGATAGTCTTTAGCCACAATGGTTGTTTAAATGTCTTAGAAAGTTAGAAATTCACATATTTTGGCAATTTAGAGGTCTGTTTAGTAGATATTTTTTCTCTTTGACCAGTTTTCATGTGTTTTAGTATGTGCTTCACATTGTTAAAATATGTTTCATGACTATGGTTTCTAATAAGCTGGATGTTGGGGTCTTCCAAGTCATAAAACTCGTTTTTGAATCTTACACTCATCGGATTTTATTCAATAATTTTGAAGTTTACTGACAACTTTCGGTAATGTTGCTTAATCGTCCAGGTTTAGAAATTGTTGCTTAGAAAAACTCTAATTAGTGTTACAGAGACGCGCGTTAGTAGTCGCAGATGACAGTAAGCAATACTTTTAGATAGTTTCGTCTGTCTAATGTTTCTGCACTTTTACCTTAAACTGATTTTTTACAAAATCTGGAGCCCGGACTTATTGGACAAACAATTAACTCTCAGTTTAAAAAGCTCTAAGTTTGATTTTACTTTCGTTCAGTATTTAATCAATTAATTTACATAGGTGGATTGAAACAGACAGAGTCAAAATAAGAATCAGACATTTTAGAATGAACTGCAAACACAAATAGAAGGATTTTTTATATAATAAAATATAGAGTTAGATACTTAGATACACTGATATTACGTTTCTGCCTGGATAGTAACACATTTTTCTTGTCATGTTACACCAAACTAAGTTTACATTTTACTGCCTATGTCATTGTTACTGAACCGTCATCTTCCATTGCAGCTGGCTCATTCAGATCAATGTCAAGAACCGCCTTAAATTCACCGTTAGTTGTATCAGCCGAATCTTTAACATGTCTCTGCCTCTCTGTCATGTATGTATCCCTGAATTCTTTAACTTGTACGCTTGATTCAACCATAGCCGCTTCTACTTCCCTCTGTGTCACCATACTTTTTCTAGCGTTTGATAAGTAATCATGAGCTATGAGCACTAGAGTCTTTGCTGCTTGTATATCCTCTTCATTCATCTCCACATGATCAGCCGCAATTAATCCTAAATACTCTTTCGTGTTTGGACCCTTATTAACCATCACATCAGCAACTCTTGAACCCAAACAGCCTCTCTTGCCCCTCTTCATATCCCAACCAGGTAAACATTTAGTCAAATCAACCACCATGGCGTCATGAATTTGATTTTCACCACTTCTGTTGATGTTGTGAGTATTAAGTGAGGCGATGAATGTCTTCCAGTCCTTATCCGATTTGAGAGCCATATGTTGATAAAGGAACTTAATCGATACAAAATTCTCTTGACATATAGGGCATGTTGGTTTACCTTCAGCATTCACAAACCTCTGGAGTAAATCTTTTTGTTTATCCATTTGTTGTTGTCCTGTTTTCTGGACTTCTTTGAACCTCGTGGCTGTGGGTTTGACGGGTGCAGCAGGAGCTTTGTTATTAGCAGCAACAACGTTAACGTGATTCCAAATGTCAGTCTGTTTTTTGGTTTTCTTGAACACTTGTGCGCTTTCGGGTTCAAAATCATTAGCATGAATCACTGTGTCTTTGTTAAACCCTAAACAATACCCATTCTTGCATTCCACATCAAAAACTCTTTTACCATGAGTCTTTTCGACTTTCGAAACAGATGATTTCTCTATCGCCTTATCACACCCGTACGGATTTTCACCATTCAAGATTATTGTACTCATTGGAGTCTTTAACCTAATCAAAATCTTTCTTGTTGGAGTAGGAGATAGAACTGCTGCATTATGATTAATACATGCATGAGACTCCATGATTAATGATATGTTGCAAAGAATAAAGAAACAATAACCCTAAAACGAGATATGAGAAATTGCTTGTTTAAAAAGAAATATAAGAATTCAGTAGGTTTTGATGAGAGGGTTAAAGAGACTAAATAAAGCCTAAATGAACAATTACTTGGTACCAAAGTTATTAAACCCGAAAATACAGCTCCTAAATAAGGAATCTAATGTGTTTTAACAAATAGCGTACGTTTGGTTGGACGTAATAAAATGTCAAATGAATGGAATAAACAACGTAATGGAATAAATAGTGTAATGTAATTATTCATTACAATTATTAATCATGTTTGGTTTGTTTGATAAGACGTAAGGGAATCATAATAGAAAGACTAAAATGCCCCCATTAATGATAGAAAGTTTATTTAATATGGTTAGTTATTGATGAGGTTTTATGTAATTTTGATTTCATTACGGATGTAATGGAAAAAAAGCAAGGGGGGCCTAGGGAATGATTTTGTTGTATTTGGTCATTCCTTGTAATAAACCATTACATTCCATATATGTAAGCAAACAATATTTTATCATTTCAACGTAATCAACTTTTCCATTCCCTCTTTGATTACAAGCTACCAAACACTACCTAGCGTAATCATTATGCTGTTAAAAAGAAGCTATTCAATATATTCATCATCATTGCGGAATTAAATTATCAAAATGCCCCTGATGTGTTTGTTATTTTGAAATTAGCCAAATTTGAAATTCAAAAAGTAGTCAATTTCGAAAACATTGTCTCTATGGCTTGGACAAGGTTTTGTCCTTTCACTTTTTAAAAGTGCATGCACCATCCTTATGGGAACTTTGGGTTGCAGTTTTCGTTCATGGATTATAGTTTTTGACAAGGGCATTTTAGTTATTTTACTTTGAAGAGGGACGAAAACAACAACTCAAAGCTCTCCACAAAGACGGTGCTTGCATTTTCACAAGGTTAAGGACGAAATCTGTAACTTGGCCAAATCACGAGAACAACTTTTGCAATTTACTCTTTAAACTATGTATTAAAGCAATCAAACTATATAAATTAAAGATTATTTTATTTTATTTTATTAATCGAACAAATCATATAATAGTACTTAACACAAAGCTCCAGTCCTCACAAAATAGTACACGTGGCATTTCAAAGCTTTTTGAGAGCCGTCTTTAAGGTTGGATGACCAGTCAGGGCCCTAAAATTTTAGGGGCTCCAAGATTGTCCCATTAACAATATACATGTGTTCACATATTTGTATTGACGAAAAAAGCATTATGGTGAGATTATATCTGGGTAAATAGTTAATTTCATTATATCTTATAAAACAATGACACTTTATATATACACCGTAACATTAGTTTTTGAAAGCCTTATTATGGTCCAGCTTTATATATACCGTGTATAGATGTGCAAACTGTATGTCTAAAAAAACTGACTACTCTGTGAAATCTTGTATTTAATTGCCTGGGAAGCTTATCAACAGCTTTGGCACACTCCAGTTTGCTCAATTTAAGAGTTAATAGCATACTTAAATATTAAATCATTTAATTAAAACCTAGAAATACTAACACTATACTAGCACCGGTATCACGAGCCATATATGGTTAATTATGCAAATTATCATGCGCTTATTTAAAAAGGTTGTAACTTTATGCATTTTTTTACTAAACTCTTGACTTAGGGTTTATATATTTATGTTAAAAACTTAAGATTTGTTAATCTCCGATAAATTACAAGAGTTTTACATAGACATATACACGTTACTTGTTTAAAAAATTATGTTTTTAGACATCTTTTTAGCATATTTTATTTATATTGCGCGTTTTTGCATTTTTTAACATGGTCAAGGCATGCATCTTGCGCCATGTATCATGCTATTATTGACTATATGAATATAATTTGTGTTATATGTGTTCAACGAGTAATTTGGCTGCCGCGCATTGTGGTGGAGCCAATTTAAGTCTAATATTCGTGCAGCATGTCTATTTTTTGTCGGTTTTTCTTGTCGAAAATATAAAAGTCTAGGTTTGATATTTTGCGTTCACCTAATGTCGTGCTTGGTTATTTTAAAATCAAGAATTTCTTACAGTACTTTTTAAATGAAGAGAACGCTTGGCATTAAGGATGTAAATAAAACTGTTGATGTTAACTTAGTTACTAATATAATTACATGTACATTATGTATTAATGGTATATCTATACTACTTATAATGGAGGAATGACTCTTTCTCCAAAAAAATTAATATGTACAAAAAAGGATGCAAGGTTTACGACACTTTAAAGTAAGGAATTTTCATAATTACAATAAGCAAAACATTGTGTACAACAAAAACAAGCATGAATGACCAAAATCCTTAGAATTATACATTAATAGCATTAAAAACACCCCCTACACCAAAATTACAAGTAGTTAAGCACAATGTACAACCCTCCCATCCATATTAAAAAAAGTCTATTAGATAACAAGATTGTTATAATTCCCTCTTTCATTCGGCTGAAAACAAAAACGAATATAACCAAACCTACCTTTGATCCTTTATCAGGATCTTAACTATCACATATCTATAAAGAAGTTTTACTTCTTTGTTTTTAATATTCGAATGCTATTAAGAAGAGACTAAAACAATTTTGTTTCATCTCTCTTTTCATTCGGTAAACTGAAAACGAAACAAAACAAGTTCAACCTACGCGTGACCTTAATTGCAAAGATCTTGCCGTGACATTTCATACGACAGTTTCTGAGATAAAAGAGTTGTGATGATTTGTATGATTTGATTTGGTGTTGAGTTTGTATGGTGCACGTATCAACAACAAAAAAGGAGAAGATGAAGCGTATAATTTTTTTGACATAGGTGAGAGTTTTGGATGGGGGCTGATGAAAATAAGATGTGTGTATTTAGGGTATGTGTGGATTGGTTCGGGTATGATTTTGCTTCTTTTGGGCACGGTACTCTTATTTCGTTTGCAATGGGCTATGGTTTTCTTCTTGGACTATGATCATTTACAAATGAATTTTGGGCTGGAATGATATAGCAAACGAGTAACCGACTTGGGATGCCAGTCATAATATCAACATTGTTTCATTTGAGCTAAAATTTTTGATTATACAAATGTATGTTTTATACATTATGTTAATTTCTTGGTAAAATATGTCACTTCGAGTTTAGATTAAACACAACATTCCCGCAGCAAAGCGCGGGTACCCCCACTTTTGAAAACCAGACCGGACCGGACCAATGAGTTCAACCGGAACCCGAAGTCGCCATTGGTTCGGCTAGCCAATAAAAGCCGTTCAAAAACGAAACAGAGGATGACCCATCATAATCGGTAAAAATGGGTGAATTGGGTCGGATTGGGATCATGTTTTTCTCCGGTTAATGAGTTCACCATTGTTATTTTGTTAGCGACAACTTTAATCACAATGTACCTACCGCTGCAACGCACGGGTGATAAGTGGCCGTTTACTCATCATTTTTGGCCCGAAAAACCCACCAAAATGACCAAAAATGACCATATAATGTTCATAATATCCTTGGAGTGTATTTTTGTGTATTTCAGGTACAAATGGATTCAAAACAAGGCAAATGTGAGCAAAACGGAGATTGGATGGGAAAATGAGCTAAACGGAGCAATACCGGATCGATTCGACACAATTTATAGCATTTATTGAAGAATCGAAGAGTCGAAGACAATCCTGAGACATGATATGGGGGTGAGCATGGAAAACCAAACCTAAACCCAAATTACCATTGTATCCCTCACCCGACACCAAAATACCCTCAATACCCCTAAATCCTGAAACTTAAATGCAAAAATCATTTTCAAAACCCGTAATCCCAAAATCCTTTCCAAAAACCATTTTCAAAATAAAATCACAAAATCATTTTTGTCAAACCTTTTCATTTTTGTTAAAACCTTTTAAGTTTACATTTTTATTATTAGTAGTATTGTTATTATTATTATTATTATTATTATTATTATTATTATTATTATTATTATTATTATAAGTATTAGTATTATTATTATTATTAGTATTATTTTTATTCTTATTATTTTTTATTCTTACTAAAAAGAACCTCAAAAATGTTTTTTACTAAATCAGTTTTTACTAATTTAAACCTAAACTATTTTTTAAATAATCCTAAACTACCTTATTACCACAACATAAACCTGCTACCAAACTTCCCTTGGCCCATTATATGTTCAGCCCAACCCACAACACTCTTGCACACCCGACCCAACACCACCACAACCCAGAAAGACTAAAACCCTACACCCCGTATTTCCTCTTTGACTGCCAACAGTCAAACGAACCCACTGTACCTTCTTGACCTGTTTTCCCGCCTAATCCTAACCTCCAAACCAGTCTCCATCAATCCAACTCACCTCCACAAACCTCCAAATGAAGCTCACATGATATCCCATCAATAAAAGTCAACCTCAGCAATCCTCACCCTAAATTTAATCCAAGGGCTCATAATCTCTACTTTGGGACCAAGAAACAATCAAGGGCTATGAGGACTTCCAAAGAAACACAAGCTCACTTATCTCACAAGAGAAGCACACTAAGGAACAGGACAAGACTGAAAAAAAGCCTATATAAGGACCCCTCTCCTCACCGTCATTTTTTGTCCAATTCTTCAAGTCTTAGAAGGATTTTGACCTTTTTAAATTTCTTGCAATTTAGCTTTCTTGTAATTTCAAGTTCAGTTTTGTAATTTACTCTTTTATCAATGCAATTTTAATTTTCCTTTTAAATGCCTTGCAAATTAAATTCCAAGCACTTTACTGTTTCAAAGATTGTTTTCAAGATCTTTTAAGATTATTTGGATGATTGTTTACATTTACTAGAGATATCTTTTGTCCGAAAGCTCAAATCAGTTTCAAGCAAAAATTAGTTTCACTATAAAGGGGTGTTTGGAACGAGACATTTTTTTTGATCAAAAACCTGTTTTGTCCACTCTTTTCAACTTAGATTAGCTTTATTTATTAGTTAGTAGCTATCCTCAAGTAAAATTTACTATTTCTAAGTAGTTTTAAGGATTTGTAGCTAGTTCCTAAATTTTCTTTTATGTCCAACTGTTTTAGAAATAGGTAGCTTAGATTCTTGTTCTAGGTGTTGTAGTTGTTTTTATTTGCTTCATTTAAGTCCCAAATAAGATAGTGGAACTTTACAATACCTGGTATCCTTAGTTTTTAGTCAAATCTTGCTTTTTATACCCACTTTTACACCACTGCATCAGTAGAAATCTGTAGGTTTTTTATGGCATTAGTTGTTGGTTTTTGTTCTAAATCCAGTTTTATTTTCATTGTGCAAAAGCTAGGTGAGAATTTTTAGGCAAATTCTTGATTTGACCAACTTTTTACCCAATTTGCCCATTGCATCAACAACCTCAATTGCCCCTCTTAATCCTAAATATTAGTGTAGTTTAAGTTAGTCTCAGTGTTTGATTTATATTTTACAAGTAATTCATAGGTTAAACTTAATGTTTCTGAGCTTATTTTACATTTTCCAACTCATTTGTTAGCAAATTCTTAGCCTGCAAGTTCCAATTTTCCTACTGCAACAGTCATGAATTTGTCCAAACAACTTTTGATGTAGATTTTTAATTTCTTTGTTTTCAATCCAAATGACCCAAAATTTAGTACACAATTAGTTTAGTGGATAGTCTATGTGCTTATAATTTTTTCTCATTTTTGTAATTTTTCTTTAGAGGTTATTTATAAGCCCAAAGTAGCCACAATAGGCTGTTTGGGGTGATTTGTTAGTTTAAGCTTATTAGTGCTTATTAGTCTTTTTGACTGCTTATATTGATCCCATTTAGCTATTTAGGATTCCCTTTAGCTGCCTTAGCTTATTCTATCTTTAGTTTAGCTTGTAGTCTCCTTTAAATAGCTTTTTAAGTTTTCAATTTTCCATAGTTGTAGCTTTAGCCTAAACTGCTTTGCTTTCCCTTTTACAGTGCTCATTATTGCTTTTTATAAAATGTGTTAGTTATGCAAGTTGTTTGCCTTTGTGTTTTTAATGTGTTTGATAAAGAAAATTTGAAAAAAAAAAAAAATAATAAAAAATAAAAAGTATTGCAAAAAAGGAGGTTGCCAGGAGTTGAACCTGGCACCTCTTGGTCACAACTGCACAACACAAGCTATAACTAGAAGCGCCCTTGGGTCTTTTGCGTTATAGTTTGTAACTTTTATTCCTTTATTAACTTTTTCATTTTAATTTTAATTTTAAGCTTATTCACAGTTAGCTTATTACCAGCTTATTTGTATAAGCTGGTAAGCCCTTTTTAATTTTATTGGTTTCCTCATACTTTAAAGTTAGTTTCACAAAAAATTTCAGATTTTTAACTTTTTATTTAATATTTTTAATGATTTAATTTAGTTAAAATAGTAATTTAATCATAATAAATAGAAAATTAGTTGAAAATTCAAAATTCTTTTTCTCAAAATTTTATTTTGTCATTTAGTACGTAGAAAAATAGTTTTTAGATCCTTAGGGTTAGCGTTACTTAAATTTCACTTTTTACTTTACCCACTTACGTTATTTTTAATTTAAATGTTCGGTTTTCAATTTAAGTTACGTCTTGAGTTCTTTTAAGTAGCGTTTAGCATTTTTATAAGTTTTCAAATAGTTTTTCATTTTAAATTTCGTTTTCGTAGTTTAATTTAAGTGGTTGCCAATTTACTTTACGTCTTTACATTTCACGTGTTACGTTTTTTTTATTACGTTTTAGGTTTATTTGATTTACGTGCTTTCGTTACTTGTTTAGTTAAGTTATTTTTAGTGTTTATTCGTTTAATTTAGTTTACACTACCAAATCTTCTTTATACCCCATTCACATCACCCGATCACAAATCGGTTTCCGATTTCGCATTTCACACCTCGTCGGGACTTAACGACCCGGGGACACACTATACTCACCGGAGATGATGCACATGCAAGGTTTGACTATATTGACCATCCTTTGGTTAAGTGGTTAATCTGAGTGTATCAAAAATTTTGGCGCCGTTGCTGGGGAGGAGTGAAGGCCGAAACCGTTGTCGTTTTGAAGATTAGTGAAGTGAAGACCCTTCCCCCGGGAAGTTACCGTCTTGTTTTTGTATATATTTTCATATTATAAAAACCCAAAAAGATTTTCTTTTTCCAAATTGTTTTAAACTTTGTTTTTTTCTTTGTTTTCCCGTCATAAAAATCCAAAAAGAATCTCCGTGTCCTCTTCCATGTTTAATTCTTACCCCTTTTCCCTCTTTCCCGTTTAATTCTTCTTCTTTTACCCTCATACCCATTTAATTCTTTATCCCTTACCCTCTATCCGTTTAATTCTAACTTCTTATCCCTCTTATGTTTAATTCTTATGGAGTCTCTCGGTTATCATTGTTTTCATTGCAAAATTCCGATAAAGAACGGCTATCGTTGTTTCCGGTGTATTTGTGAGAAGTGTGGAAATAATTGTAGAGACGGATTTTGTAATTCATTCATGAATCCGAATTCTTTTAATGATTCACCAAAAATTTCTAACTACCCTCCCGAGACGTCTTCGATCGATCAATCTTATTGCTTTAATTGTGGAGATCCGTTAGGAGATGGTTCACTTTGTGAATGGTGTTTTTGCAAAGAATGTGGATTTACTCGTGGACTTTGTATGTGTTACGCTTCGAGAGCTGAACCCACATTCACCTCTGATTATGATCCGAACTCTTTCAACTATTCTCAAAACGATTTTGACCACCCTCCTCATAACTCATACGAGCAAGAACCATACTATCAAACTTCCAATGATACATCATTTCAAGATACACTGAGTTTCTCTTGTGAATATTGTGGAGGTCCTCACCAAGGTTTTGATTGTCAAGCAAGGAACACGTTTGTCTATGAACAAGTTCCATGTAATAATCAAAACTTTGGTTTCGATCAATATCCATATAATTCATCAAATCAATCGCAACAATCATATTGTTGTGAGTACTGTGGAGGTCCACACTTTAGCTCCGATTGTCAAACAAGGAATCCATTTCCTTGTGACAATTACGGCTATTCATATCATGACCAACCTCCACAATACCAAATGATTCAAACAACTCCTCAACAACCCCAGCAAGACCCTTATGTTGAGATTCTAAATTTATTGAAAGAAGTTAAGGAGTTGGGTAATACATCGAGTTTTTCTTGTGCAGATTGTGGGGGTCTTCCTTATGATGATCAATATCAACCGTGGAGTCAAAATAACTATGAACCTAATTCTTCTTCTAGTTTTGATACTTCTGGTTTTGAAAATTTTTCACTCCCACAATCTCTCGTCATTCATCAATATTCTGGGAAAACTATTGCAGAATTACTCGCCGAAGAACGAGCTGCTCGCAACAAAAAAAGCATGGAAGAATTACTTGCCGAAGAGCGAGCAGCTAGAACTCGTGCCATATTTCGCAATGCTGCTCTTCTCGATGACGATGACGATGATGATGAGGAAAGAGTTGTTCCGATGAACGTTTTCCCTCAAATAGCACCCGTTCTTCCTCCGGTAGAACCCGAGGATTCTCAAAAAATGGGGGACGAGCATCGAAACACTATTCCGACAATGGAATCCGATGAATTCAAATCGTCTAGTGTTAAGGACCTTGTCCCAATCCCAAGTGAGTCCGGGGAAAATTCTAGCGGTAATTATGAAATTGTTGAAAATGATCATCTTGATATATCTAAAGATATTTCCGACTCTTCCCTTCCTTCTCTCACACCGGTTGAGGGAAGTGACTCCGTTTTGGAAGAGGTCGATACTTCTCTTGTCAATGATGATTCTATTTCAACCGAGATTGTTAAGCCGTCAGATCCTTTGGAGCCCGAGCTCAAGGATTCTTTACCCGATTTTGAGAAATATACTTTTGATACGGTAGAGGAGTGTGATTCACCTCCTCTTGTCAATCTGAAATATCATTTTGAAACTTTCTCCGATTCTGACAATGATTATAGTGATGACGATTCTTTATCTTATAAAGACATTGAATATGTTGATGCATCACTTTCATATTCCGAGATCGTCTTTGAAGAGGATATTGATGACCTTATTTCCGAAACATTCAAAACGACTATCACCAATCCTCTGTTTGATTTTGATTATGATTTTACTTTAATTTCAGATAATCCACTCTTTGATATTCAGATGGAGGATAGTGATGAGTCCGTAACAGAACAAGAGCTCACAAATTTACATCATATGATTGATCCTCTTCCTAAGGAGTTCTCCGGTGAACTCACTCATATCATACCTCCACCAGAGTATGATTATTCTGATTTTAAAGAAGATCCTGACTCGGGGGGAGATGTACTCAATCATGAAAGTTTGTTTAATGATGATTTTAACCCGACCCTCCCGCCCGGGATGTTTTCAAATCATATGAGCTTAAATGATGAAATTCAAACTATACTTGATCTTGAGGATGAAGATCTTTTTATCATTGTTATCAAAATTTTTCTTCGTTTCTTCACCTATCCGGTGACTTCTTCTCTTCTTCACTCCTTTGTGAGTGAAGATACGATCTTTGACCCCGGCATCTCAATTTCTTCTTTTGAGCCGGTTATATCTCATCGGAGTGGAACTTTCACGTGCTTCAATGTTTATCCAAACATCTTGAATGAAACTCCGATGGAGATTTTATCTTCCACATCTTGCTTCCCCATGGACCAATGAATTCGGGGTCAAGTCAAGCTCGTGACTTGGTTAAAAAAAACAAAGCACTCATCTTCTTTCTTTCTTATTTCTAACAACTAAGTGTGGGGGATTTTCCCCCACTTGTTTGCCTCTTGTGTTGTGTGTTTGCCTATGTTTTCAGGAAATCCCGTAGATCGTGATGATTGATGCGCTTGTTTTCAATCCAACCGCCCAATATCCGATCTTTTCCGTTTTGCTAACCCATGGATATTCTTTATAATCCTTCGTGTGAAACAAGAATTCGTGTCCACACTTGGATGGTGGTATTACCTTTTTCCGTTCAAAGTTTTGGCTGAGTGCCGGTATGTTGAATATTGAGGGCAATATTCAATTCTAAGTGTGTGTGGGGGGGGGGGGGATTCTTGCGAATTTGACCCATTTTCAAAAAATTTCACATATTGTACCTTCTAGTCCCTAGTACCTCCGTTTTTTTACCAAAATTTTAAAATTTTTTTACCGAATTTACGTCAAAAATTGCATAAAATAAGAATTTGCTACTGATGAGGCGAAAAATGATCCGTTTTTAGGGGGTCATTTAAGCCCGAATCCGACTTTATTTGATCAAATATTGCCCTAAATCGTTCCTTTTGTGATTTTAGGTGTTTGGAGAGTGAATTCTGGAAAAGAAGCCATTTTGGACGTTTTTGGAGCATAAAAGTGAAGAAAACGGCAAAGTATCAATTTTCCATGCTGAAGACACTAGGTGACGGTGTCAAGAGTTACACCCTGACGGCGTCAGACATCAAGAATAAAATACCGTAGTTGATGACGGCGTCAAAATCCATCCTGACGGCGTCAAAGTCCCAAGAATAAAATACCGTGGTTGGTGACGGCGTCACATAGGCCGTCATAAGTAGATCAAGGCCGTCCGAGGAAGTATTTGGCGGCGAGGTGACGGCGTCACATGCTTGTCTTGACGCCGTCAGCCCAGTTTTCCTATATATAGTTTTCTAGTTTTTTCATTAGAAAGAGAAGTTTTTGGTAAAACCCTAAAGACGAATTTGGTGCCTCTTTTACAGGTTTTTCAAGGGTTCCAAACCCTTGATACCTTGCATTGTAATCGAGATAAGTGTTCTTCTAATTCAATCAATATGTCTATGTGTTGGTTGTTTATATCTTGTTCTTGTCTCAATTCAATTATGCTAGGCTAGATCTCTCTTGTGTTTGCTTAGATCTAATGAAACCTAGATGTTGATTATGTGTTGATTACTTGTTTATTCTTGTTCTTGGATGAATGATTTATATGTTAGGCTTAAGAAAACTGGCAGATCTCCAAATGGTAACATGCTTGAACGTCTTAAGAAACATGAACCGAGGCGTACTAGGTCTTTATTGGTTGTATTTAATGCATGAGCCACTGTTTACAATCCCTATAGTTGTGCTGGGTCATGGTGTAGGAGGAGATAAGAGCTCATAGAGTTGGGGAGTTATGTATGCCACCCCACGAATGGTATTAAGGAATACAATCCGTCATCCATACAAGTATAACAAGTAATTAACGTGTAAAAGATATCTAGGGAGTAGTGAAGTCTAAGTAAACACAATTTCTCCAATTACTGCTCACAACATTAGTATAAATTAGTTTGTTTTCATTTTTATTATTTTATTTTGATTGCATCTTAGCTTTGGGTTAGTTGAATAGCAACTAATTCCGCCCACTCCTTCAAAAACCGAGATTTTAATTGCTTTCATAAAAATATAAAAACACAAAAATAATCATCCCTCACCTTTAGAACTAGTAATTAGGCTTTCTAATCCTAGCGACACTATTCCTAAGCTGAACGATCAATCCCCCGGTACTTGTCACTATACTATACTACAACGATCAGGTACACTGCCTGGTGGGGGTTGTAAGCTTCTCGAGATCCCTCGAGAGGTAAAGCAAGGTGCGATTCCCACGCATCAAGTTTTTGGCGCCGCAGCCCGGGGAATAGTTATTGTCTAGGTTAGGATTTCTTTTTATTAGGTCTACTTGCTAGATTCCTTTCTAGTAAGATTTTATTTTTATTTTCTAGGTTTTCTTTAGTCTATCTTTTTCTTTGTATGTTTGTTCGTAATTTCCATTGACTCTTCCGTTCACCATTATGGAGTACGCGAATCAACCATACCACCAACCACAAAGGCCATTCTACCCTATTGACATCTCGAATTTCAAACAATATCGAGATGAACCCATATATGATGCATGGACTCGTTTTAAAATTTTACTTCGAAAATTCCCTCATCATAGTTTCTGTTTAGCATCCCTAACCGAAACCTTTTACTATCGTGTCAGCCGATGTGACCAAATGTGTATTGATGATTTTGCCAATGGGGGCCCTAGGGAATTAAGTGCTGAAGAAGCATGGGATACCATAGAAGACTGTGCCCAATATTATTATAGAGTAGACAACCCAACAAACAACATCACAAATCAATCAAAAACAAGTTTGAAGGAGCAAACAGGAAGTTTGTCTGGGGATGATTACTTAGGGATACCTGCGTGGATGTCACCTAAAATCATAGTACAAAACAAACACATAGGTAATCTAGGTACAATGGAGGATGAGGTGGACAATCCAAGCCCACAAAGTACCCCACAATTCCTACCATCATTTGAGGCACATACACCGCCCGTGACTTACCCGGAAGAAGTAGAAGAGACTATAGGAACCCCAATTGAGGTAGAACCCTTGGACCAAGCTCCACTAGAGGATATAGGTTTGAATACTTGTAGTGATAACCTTACTCTTAGTTCTAGGGAATTACCTAGTGTTGATGAATCGGAACCTCAATCTTCATACAACTTTCCATCCTTAGATATACATCTAGGAGACAAAAGAGGAGCCGACCCACCCATCAACCTATGTAGTCCGGGTAGTCTTAGGATAAAGGTAGTGGACTCTAAGCCTTGTAGAGAGAAAGCCAATATAGGAGTGGAAAATGACCTTATATGCTTACATCACCCATTTATGATTGATCATAAGAAACATTATGGGTTTAAACCAGGTTTATTAGGTCAAGACGGATCCCCAACTAGTAGTCTCTTGAAGTTGATAGAAAATGATCCCTTTCTAGGAGAAAATCTTAATCCACCCATTAACCCGATTGAATTAGGTAAGGTTATGATGATAGGAGCACAACCCTTTGAGCATATAATTCATCCACCACTCTTTCCTCACATGGCATATTTTCACCCTAAGGGTGTGTATCGCTACTTCCACCCGCACTTAATCCTAAGTGTAGGGAAAACCTCCCTTATTTTCATTAAATGAGGGTAGAGTCAGGCTCGTGACTCGAACAAAAACAAGCGCTTCTTGGGAGGCAACCCATGTTTTGTGTGATTTTATTTGTTTGATTGTTATTTGCTTCCGTATGCATGTTTTATTTTTATTGTTGGTTGATCATGTTTCTCAATTAAAATGTGGAAATACTTTATTATTTTGTTTGGCCTAGTCTTAACTCCAACCTAAAAGTATTTTTGCAAAAGATAAGTGTAAGGGAAAACCCCAAATATGTTTTCAAGAAACACCCCGATCATGATTCTCCACAATATTAAATGAACATGTATATTCGTATTTGTTAGAGTCAAATGCTTGTAGTGAGTCATAATGAAGTTTTGCAGGATTTTCCAGGAAGTAGGATGAAGTTTTTCCGGAAACTTAACATAAGAATTTCTGCAGGTCCATTCTGACGGCGTCAGGGGTTTACTCTTGACGGCGTCAGGAGTTAAAAAATCTGGAAATTTTACCGGTTTTGTTTTTCTAACGGAGTCTTATGGTTTTTGTGAATTATTAAGTTTTATAATCTCCAGGAAATCTGCAAACTTCATTCCACAAGCATTATATCTTATCTTGTTTTCTAGGATTTAGTAACTTATATAGGATGCCGCCGATTTTACGCGAGGTTGCCTTGTCTATTGTTGTCAGGATTTACAGGTTATTTTTGACAAGAAGATTATTTATATTCTGGAAGGGAAGCTTTGATTGTTCGTTTTCTTGGAAGAAGATTTGACCTGGCCAGCCTAAAATCCATACCGAGCGAATCAGGGGAGTATTTGATTTCATTCTCTTTACTTTTTCACTTTTACATTCTTTACTTGAACATTGGGGACAATGTTCATCTTAAGTGTAAGGGGAGGGTAAAAAGATGATACCTTACATATGCACTTTCGCTTGAGTTTGTTTTGTTTGATAGTAGATGTGTAATAAAACTACGAGAAATACTTGTTAGTGTAATTTTAGCGCCAAATTTAAAATTTTTTACAACATTTAGGAGTGAAACTTTAGCCATAGCAAGCGTCTCATGGATAGGAGGTTGTATGACTAGCACATAACCGTATATTCAGAAAAATTTTCCACCCAAAAATGTGAGGTTCGCCTTTAGATTTGATAGGAAAAGCATTCATTATTAGTGTTTATGAGTGTACCGGTAGCATTTAGATTCTAGAACTTGCGTTAGTGATGCATCCCGAGACCGCTAGTGAGACTACATTCGTGTAGTAGGATTTACTACATGATAAGAGGCATTAGGATCACCCTTGTGTTAAACCCGTATCATAATTACTTGACCATTTAAGTCATATTACTTGGCTAGTTAAGTCAACTAATTTTTCCTACACCCTTTGCGTTGTACTCATTTTTAGTACACGAAACCCCTAGTACACCCATCCGAGCCTATCTTTTCGTTTCTAACTTTAAGCATCTTACTTAAAGGAATAATTTGTTACACCCCACTTAAATGTACAACCAAATCGCCTTAGCCTTCCGTGTATGCGCTCATTTTTAGTGCATTATTGTTATTTGTTAAACCCTAAGTTAACTTTCTAATTGATTACATGGTTGCTAAGTTGAGTCATATCCTTGTACATATTGTTTTGGGACGATTGGGACTCATGGGTAAGTACTTATTTTATGGAGTAATGGGGAAGAACATCATATTATTACCCCCATATGTACGTTAATCTTAAAAGTGCTCCAAGTGTTTTGATTTTCTTAATTCGAGTCATTAGATTAGTCAAATGTAAAGTATGTAAAGACTCAAGTGTAAGGGGAATGTTCATACCCCTATGATGTATTATTTTGGATGGTAGGGTAAGAGTGTATGCAAAAAAAAAAAAAAAAAAAAAAAAAAAAAAAAAATAGAAAAGAAAAAGAGAAAAAACATACGGACTACCATCCCGTTTCATTCTATGTTCATTTTATGTTTTTGTTATTTTTCATTTGTTAGCTTAAGTCGAGTCTAGTCTTGGCTTAGCAACGCCATATTGTGCATGTAATTAACCAAGATTGTTAACTCGCCACCAGTAAAACTTCCTTTATCCAACAAAACCGTGTAATTCATATCCCTATACATAACGTTACAACCCTTTAAAAGACCTCTTTGATAGTTTATCCTAGGTGCTTACGCCATGTGGTGGAGGTTTGATCCTTTCCCAAGCCTATGGTAATCTATTTTGCTATGACAGGTAGTGAGAGATATCTTCCGTTTCCATATTGTAATTTACACTTTATTACACCCGAGAGATGTGAGTATCTAAACACTATTTGTGAGGTGCTTGTGTATGACCTCCGTGCTTGTCTATTGGTCTTTTGTGGAACGATTATTTGTTGTAATTACTTTTATATTAGTGTTAAATGACCCCTAACTTGTCTTTTGAGTAGAATAAAAGCTCATTTGCTTGAGGACAAGCAAATCTCAAGTGTAAGGGTATATGATGAAGCGAAAAATGATCCATTTTTAGGGGGTCATTTAAGCCCGAATCCGACTTTATTTGATCAAATATTGCCCTAAATCGTTCCTTTTGTGATTTTAGGTGTTTGGAGAGTGAATTCTGGAAAAGAAGCCATTTTGGACGTTTTTTGAGCATAAAAGTGAAGAAAACGGCAAAGTATCAATTTTCCATGCTGAAGACACTAGGTGACGGCGTCAAGAGTTACACCCTGACGGCGTCAGACATCAAGAATAAAATACCGTAGTTGATGACGGCGTCAAAATCCATCCTGACGGCGTCAAAGTCCCAAGAATAAAATACCGTGGTTGGTGACGGCGTCACATAGGCCGTCATAAGTAGATCAAGGCCGTCCGAGGAAGTATTTGGCTGCGAGGTGACGGCGCCACATGCTTGTCGCCGTCAGCCCAATTTTCCTATATATAGTTTTCTAGTTTTTTCATTAGAAAGAGAAGTTTTGGGTGAAACCCTAAAGACGAATTTGGTGCCTCTTTTACAGGTTTTTCAAGGGTTCCAAACCCTTGATACCTTGCATTGTAATCGAGATAAGTGTTCTTCTAATTCAATCAATATGTCTATGTGTTGGTTGTTTATATCTTGTTCTTGTCTCAATTCAATTATGCTAGGCTAGATCTCTCTTGTGTTTGCTTAGATCTAATGAAACCTAGATGTTGATTATGTGTTGATTACTTGTTTATTCTTGTTCTTGGATGAACGATTTATATGTTAGGCTTAAGAAAACTGGCAGATCTCCAAATGGTAACATGCTTGAACGTCTTAAGAAACATGAACCGAGGCGTACTAGGTCTTTATTGGTTGTATTTAATGCATGAGCCACTGTTTACAATCCCTATAGTTGTGCTGGGTCATGGTGTAGGAGGAGATAAGAGCTCATAGAGTTGGGGAGTTATGTATGCCACCCCACGAATGGTATTAAGGAATACAATCCGTCATCCATACAAGTATAACAAGTAATTAACGTGTAAAAGATATCTAGGGAGTAGTGAAGTCTAAGTAAACACAATTTCTCCAATTACTGCTCACAACATTAGTATAAATTAGTTTGTTTTCATTTTTATTATTTTATTTTGATTGCATCTTAGCTTTGGGTTAGTTGAATAGCAACTAATTCCGCTCACTCCTTCAAAAACCGAGATTTTAATTGCTTTCATAAAAATATAAAAACACAAAAATAATCATCCCTCACCTTTAGAACTAGTAATTAGGCTTTCTAATCCTAGCGACACTATTCCTAAGCTGAACGATCAATCCCCCGGTACTTGTCACTATACTATACTACAACGATCAGGTACACTGCCTGGTGGGGGTTGTAAGCTTCTCGAGATCCCTCGAGAGGTAAAGCAAGGTGCGATTCCCACGCATCAGCTACACATAAATACCTCGGTATTTGTGGAAAGTTTAGACTTGATTAGGCTAGAACAAGGGGAATCCGACTCTGCTAGAGTGTTGATCGAGCTGCTTTCCTTAATATTTTAGGCTAAATTTTAACGAATTGTGCAAATGAAAATACTAAGCGTAGAATAGCGGTTTTCTTTAGAGCTTATATAAGTAATCTAGGGCTTTTCTCTCCTAGGAGCTCCTAATTTTACTTAATAACGTGCTTATTTTCAAAAGTTTGAACACAAAAATCATTTTGTTAGTAAAAACAAAGTTTTTATATGGTTTTAACACGTACTAATTCAAAGTTTTATTTAAATTTTGGAACAATCATACTTTCATGAAAGTGAGAAATTGCTTGAATGTTGCAAAAGTTAAAGTTTTGAGTTTGAATAAGTGCTATAAACTACGGTTCGAGATCGGTCCTTGGATCCTTAATTCTGAAAGGCGTTAAGGTCTTGGAATTTTCCCGTGAAGCTCCGTTAGTAAAAAGCCATGAAATATGAAAAATGAAATATATATATATATATATATATATATATATATATATATATATATATATATGTGTGTGTGTGTGTGTGTGTGTGTGTGTGTGTGTGTGTGCGCGTAGCTATGTATGTTGATTATCAATAAATGTTCGAAACTTGCTTGTTGTAAAATTTAAATAAACCATTTAACTAGTATTTGTCAAAACCTTATAAGGGTTTTACTGATATTTGGAAGTTTTTTATTTCAAAGACCCCGTGAGCACCGATACTATTCTCGAGGGTGAAAACCTAGCCTCCAAAGTTTACTAAGGACAAGTTGATAAGAAAGTCGCCACATGGAGTGATCTCATCTTTGAATCGCTAATTTCCAAATAGTCGTAGGTTGCTATCTATTTAAGCTTAATATTACTTTAGCGGTAGCTTCGTAAATCTTTGGAATCGAATTCCCGCTGATTTCGGTACTATTCTCTGTGAGGTGTCAAAAGCCTGGTCACCTAAACCATCTGGTTGGGATGTGCGGAGAAGAAAGCCGCTACATGGAAAAGGCCCTTTCGACCCTTAGATTTCGCGGTTTTTGGTGAATTAATATTAACTTAAATAAATAACAACCCTAATAAATGTCGATTTTTTGGGTCAAAATTTTGAAAACAAGCACACACACACCTAACCTAATAATTATTGTGGGAGAGAAAAGTTAGTCTCGACTTACATAGATTACTAATATAAGTAGCGTTAGCATTTTACAAAAACGTTTGCACAAGGGTTTTAGACTTGGTTTGGGACGTATAAAAAGAGAATGACGATTACAATTCCCCAGAGACACCCAGTTTGCGTGAATCCCGTTCCATGATGCCATCTTTTGGAAATTAAGCATGATATTTAATTTCGTTATCGTTTAAAGTATTTGAATGGAATAAGAAGTCAAACGAGGTATACTTGGTAACATAATAAAACTTGTAATCCCGTCATTACTTTATATGATCGGATTGCTAGGGACTAGCAATTGCTTAGTGTAAGGGATTGATGAGTGGCCGTTTACTCATCATTTTAGGCCCGAAAAACTCACCAAAATGACCAAAAACACCAAAAAATGGCCATATAATGTTTAAAATATCCTTGGAGTGTGTTTTTGTGTATTTCAGGTACAAGTTGATTGAAAACAAGGCAAATGTGAGAAAAACGGAGCTTGGATGGGAAAAGGAGCTAAACGGAGCAATACCGGATCGATTCGACACAATTTGGAGCATTTATTGAAAAATTGAAGAGTCGAAGACAATCCCGAGACATGATATGGGGGTGAGCATGGAAAACCTAACCTAAACCCAAATTACCATTGTATCCCTCACCCGACACCAAAATACCCTCAATACCCCTAAATCCTGAAACTTAAATGCAAAAATCATTTTCAAAACCCGTAATCCCAAATCCTTTACAAAAACCATTTTCAAAATAAAATCACAAAATCATTTTTGTCAAACCTTTTCATTTTTGTTAAAACCTTTTAAGTTTACATTTTTATTATTATTATTATTGTTATTATTATTATTATTATTATTATTATTATTATTATTATTATTATTATTATTATTATTATTATTATTATTATTATTATTATTATTATTATTATTATTATTATTATTATTATTATTAGTATTATTATTATTAGTATTATTTTTATTCTTATTATTTTTTTATTCTTACTAAAAAAAATGTTTTTTACTAATTTAAACCTAAACTATTTTTTAAATAATCCTAAACTACCTTATTACCACAACATAAACCTGCTACCAAACTTCCCTTGGCCTATTATATCTTCAGCCCAACTCACAACACTCTTGCACACCCGACCCAACACCACCACAACCCAGAAAGACTAAAACCCTACACCCCGTATTTCCTCTTTG
Organism: Artemisia argyi; assembly: GCA_030686995.1. Taxonomy (NCBI): domain Eukaryota; kingdom Viridiplantae; phylum Streptophyta; class Magnoliopsida; order Asterales; family Asteraceae; genus Artemisia; species Artemisia argyi. The sequence goes on along the minus strand of CM060677.1, from coordinate 122,208,276 downwards.
ACTGCCAACAATCAAACGAACCCACTGTACCTTCTTGACCTGTTTTCCCGCCTAATCCTAACCCTCCAAACCAGTCTCCATCAGTCCAACTCACCTCCATAAACCTCCAAATGAAGCTCACATGATATCCCATCAATAAAAGTCAACCTCAGCAATCCTCACCCTAAATTTAATCCAAGGGCTCATAATCTCTACTTTGGGACCAAGAAACAATCAAGGGCTACGAGGACTTCCAAAGAAACACAAGCTCACTTATCTCACAAGAGAAGCACACCAAGGAACAGGACAAGACTGAAAAAAAAAAGCCTATATAAGGACCCCTCTCATCACCGTCATTTTTTGTCCAATTCTTCAAGTCTTAGAAGGATTTTGACCTTTTTAAATTTCTTGCAATTTAGCTTTCTTGTAATTTCAAGTTCAGTTTTGTAATTTACTCTTTTATCAATGCAATTTTAATTTTCCTTTTAAATGCCTTGCAAATTAAATTCCAAGCACTTTACTGTTTCAAAGATTGTTTTCAAGATCTTTTAAGATTATTTGGATGATTGTTTACATTTACTAGAGATATCTTTTGTCCGAAAGCTCAAATCAGTTTCAAGCAAAAATCAGTTTCACTATAAAGGGGTGTTTGGAACGAGACATTTTTTTTGATCAAAAACCTGTTTTGTCCACTCTTTTCAACTTAGATTAGCTTTATTTATTAGTTAGTAGCTATCCTCAAGTAAAATTTACTAGTTCTAAGTAGTTTTAAGGATTTGTAGCTAGTTCCTAAATTTTCTTTTATGTCCAACTGTTTTAGAAATAGGTAGCTTAGATTCTTGTTCTAGGTGCTGTAGTTGTTTTTATTTGCTTCATTTAAGTCCCAAATAGGATAGTGGAACTTTACAATACCTGGTATCCTTAGTTTTTAGTCAAATCTTGCTTTTTATACCCACTTTTACACCACTGCATCAGTAGAAATCTGTAGGTTTTTTATGGCATTAGTTGTTGGTTTTTGTTCTAAATCCAGTTTTATTTTCATTGTGCAAAAGCTAGGTGAGAATTTTTAGGCAAATTCTTGATTTGACTAACTTTTTACCCAATTTGCCCATTGCATCAACAACCTCAATTGCCCCTCTTAATCCTAAATATTAGTGTAGTTTAAGTTAGTCTCAGTGTTTGATTTATATTTTACAAGTAATTCATAGGTTAAACTTAATGTTTCTGAGCTTATTTTACATTTTCCAACTCATTTGTTAGCAAATTCTTAGCCTGCAAGTTCCAATTTTCCTGCTGCAACAGTCATGAATTTGTCCAAACAGCTTTTGATGTTGATTTTTAATTTCTTTATTTTCAATCCAAATGACCCAAAAATTAGTACACAATTAGTTTAGTGGCTAGTCTATGTGCTTATAATTTTTTCTTATTTTTGTAATTTTTCTTTAGAGCTTATTTATAAGCCCAAAGTAGCCACAATAGGCTGTTTGGGGTGATTTGTTAGTTTAAGCTTATTAGTGCTTATTAGTCTTTTTGACTGCTTATATTGATCCCATTTAGCTATTTAGGATTCCCTTTAGCTGCCTTAGCTTATTCCATCTTTAGTTTAGCTTGTAGTCTCCTTTAAATAACTTTTTAAGTTTTCAATTTTCCATAGTCGTAGCTTTAGCCTAAAATGCTTTGCTTTCCCTTTTACAGTGCTCATTATTGCTTTTTATAAAATGTATTAGTTATGTAAGTTGTTTGCCTTTGTGTTTTTAATGTGTTTGATAAAGAAAATTTGAAATAAATAAATAAATAAAAAATAAAAAGTATTGCAAAAAAGGAGGTTGCCAGGAGTTGAACCTGGCACCTCTTGGTCACAACTGCACAACACAAGCTATAACCAGAAGCGCCCTTGGGTCTTTTGCGTTATAGTTTATAACTTTTATTCCTTTATTAACTTTTTCATTTTAATTTTAATTTTAAGCTTATTCACAGTTAGCTTATTACCAGCTTATTTGTCTAAGCTGGTAAGCCCTTTTTAATTTTATTGGTTTCCTCATACTTTAAAGTTAGTTTCACAAAAAAATTCAGATTTTTAACTTTTTATTTAATATTTTTAATGATTTAATTTAGTTAAAATAGTAATTTAATCATAATAAATAGAAAATTAGTTGAAAATTCAAAATTCTTTTTCTCAAAATTTTATTTTGTCATTTAGTACGTAGAAAAATAGTTTTTAGATCCTTAGGGTTAGCGTTACTTAAATTTCACTTTTTACTTTACGCGTTTACGTTATTTTTTAATTTAAACGTTCGCTTTTCAATTTAAGTTACGTCTTGAGTTCTTTTAAGTTGCGTTTAGCATTTTTATAAGTTTTCAAATAGTTTTTCATTTTAAATTTCGTATTTGTAGTTTAATTTAAGTGGTTGCCAATTTACTTTACGTCTTTACATTTCACGCGTTACGTTTTTTTATTACGTTTTAGGTTTATTTGCTTTACGTGCTTTCGTTACTTGTTTAGTTAAGTTATTTTTAGCGTTTATTCGTTTAATTTAGTTTACAATATCAAATCTTCTTTATAACCCACTCACATCACCCGATCACAAATCGGTTTCCGATTTCGCATTTCACACCTCGTCGGGACTTAACGACCCGGGGACACACTATACTCACCGGAGATGATGCACATGCAAGGTTTGACTATATTGACCATCCTTTGGTTAAGTGGTTAATCCGAGCGTATCAAAATTTTTGATTATACATTAAATGTAAGCTATCGAACGACTGCAATAGTTTTTATTCCATTGGCTTCAAGGTTAAGTGGAATAGAGTTGTTGGTCCAAGATATTATTGAGATAAATGATGGCGAGGATGATTATCATAGAGTTGTTATCATTAGCATCCCCATTATTTAACACAACAATCTCGTGTGTTATATCAAAAGTTGGAGACACTTGAAGGAGATGTTTCGCCTATGGGAAGCTGCAGTTGTACGTAGAAAGGAAGCATCTTCTTTGTTTGAATAGTTGCAATTCCTTGTCTTCAAATCACCTTTAGAGTCTTCGTTTATTATAAATTAAATAGTATCAGAATGAATGCCAAACTTTAAAAGATATAATGAAATAGTTATGGTTATAGATTATGGAAGCTATATATTATGAACATGCGTGTGTGTACGTATGATGTTTAGAAGTACAAACCTGCATAACTGCTCGTTTTTTGGTTGAGTGTCACTCCACGGGTACCGAAGTATCCAGGCTATTTTAATGACGTTTGTAGCACATTCCCTTATCTACGTCAATTGTTAGGATGGCTGCAACCCATGTTCTTTTGTTAGACGTGCTAACAGTGTGACATTAGACAAGTCATCCGACGCCTTCATATAGATATAAATTAGTTAACAAATGTCAAACACAGGACTTAGATAAAAGAGTTCAATCTTATCATGGCCAGCGATGCAACGCTATTTTACCTTCAATTTTCTTTAATATGTTTTTTTTTTACCTTTCTTCCTCATTCATGATAGTAGGTGTTCACCTTTAGCGCATAGGTCTATTTATCCAAAATAAATAAAAAGTTAACTAACAAACAGTGGCGAAGCTATAAAATTTTCAGTGGGGGGTCGGGATTTAATTTTTTTTCCTAACGCTATTTTTTGGGTAATATGTTTGGGTCGGGTCAAAAATTAAATACTATTATTATAAAAAAAAAAAAAAAAAAAAAAAAAAAAAAAAAAAAAGTTTCAATCACTAAAAAACTAAGCATTTGTCCAAGACAACTAAACATTAAAAAGAAGACAAACGGTTGATACCTGGTTCGATTCATTGAAGAAATTAGAGTTCAGCCTTTCGACCTTTAAGATCCTTGAATTATTTAATTATGGACTCCGCATCAAACTTGTTAGCAATTTCTTTTTCTCTGTAAATCACCATACTGTTTGCTAGATTCTGAGGGTCGAAGGGGGAGAGTTTGGGATTTGGTTAATTGTTAGGGATTGTTCCGCTTTTTATTTTATTTTATTTATTTATTTATTTATTTATTTTTAATGGGCTAAGTAATGGATTTTAGGGTGCGTTTGGTATGAGGGTGTGGCAATCAAGGAATGGATTGAATCATGTTATTAATTGTTTGGTTCAAGTTTTTGGCAATTGAGGTGGGCCTATGAATAAAAAATTGATTCATGACAAGTATGGTGACTTTGGCAAATAATTGGACCACACATTTATATTCTCTCTCACAATCTATACATAAATTAATTATTAAAAAACAAAATCATCTCACTTTCTCTCAAATAAATTATTTATCAATTACTAAAATAAACTTTTTAATAAAATATTAATTTTTTCTCTTACCTTATTTTCTTTTATTTTAAACCGATTCCAAATCCGATTTCAAATCCTTTTACAAACCAATCGGCCCCTTAGTTTGGGGAGATGAGCTTATATAAAATGTAATGGATCAATTTTATTGCTTAATTTAAAAAAAAAAAAAAAAAAAAAAAAAAAAAAAAAAATCACAATTAAAATGGGGGGTCGAAACCGAATATACCGAAATTTTTCTACACGAAAATTATATACCCCCTACATCGCAAAAAAAATTTCGCGGGGTCGGGCGCCCCTCCCCGCCCCTAAATAGCTGTGCCAATGCTAACAAAATAGAGTATGCTAGAAAATTATAACATAAGTTAGAAGATAATGCACAATAAACCACATTAAGATTTACTTAATTTAAAAACTTACGAAGATACAAAGTCTTCTCGCCGTCGGATTTTTTATTTATTTATTTTATTATTATTATTATTATTATTATTATTATTATTATTATTATTATTATTATTATTATTATTATTATTATTATTATTATTATTATTATTATTATTTACGATTCTACAAATTCCGAATCTAAATCTTTAACAATTTCCTTCTTTGTGTAAAACATAATATACAAATAACTTTTAACTTTGTAAAGTCATAAAAGGCAGAATTTTGCATGGTTTAAAGTATATACATTATAATATATGGATAATGACCTGTAAATGCATCTTTCTTGTCATCATATTTTTTTTTATATGTAATTTTTTTTTTTTTTTTTTTTTTTTTTTTTTTTTTTTTTTTTTAATTTTATGTACTCAACTTGCATTTTGTTTCACTTGTGTATATTTTGTTACTTTTTTAGCCCTTAATTTATTAACACTCTTATTACTTGAGAGGGGCAAAATATACACAAGTGATGCTAAATGCAAGTTGGGTATATACTATATATAGAATAAAAATTAATTCAATACATATAAAAAAGTATGATAACAAGATATATTTAGATGTCATCATCCTATAATATAGGTAGGTCTATTGAAAGAAGTGCTTGTATGCATGTTAAAACAGTATCAAAGAGCTTCATTACGGTGAAAAAAACATGTTGGCGCATGTTTGTACGTTAAAATTTAACGAAATAAACATTTGCCCTGTAAATTTTCGGAAAGAAAATTAATAATTTTATAATTTCAAAATGTATTTTATTGTTCTTAAAGATCGATCGAACATTTGTTCCTTGTCACACCAACTTTCCTGCCACAAACTTTGACAGATTCAACGACCATTTCTCATTTTAATTTTCCCATTTTAATCTCCATACAATTAATCAAACTTTAATTTTCACCAAAAATTTCTAGATTATATTTTAACTTTGTGCATTAACCATTATCAAAGCTTATTGATCTTGTTGCAATGAAAATCAAGATCATGGTTTAAATCCTTATTTCGTTATTGATCTAACAATGTCGAAGAGCTCTAGCAGCGGTTATGGCACACTCCCGACGAGCACCATCACCAACGACCTGCCGCCACTTTCATCATCACCGAACACATTTATCGCACGTGCAAGGTTCCATACAGAGAACTTCATTGCCAGACGTTGTCCATGGGGGGAGTTTTTGGATTACACGAAAGTTACACGTCCCACAAGTTATGAAGACTCCATCCATCGTATCAAAAGGAACCTTAACTACTTTCGTGTGAATTACGCCATGGTGATCCTTCACATATTGTTCCTCAGTCTCATTTACCAACCGATTTCAATGATTACTTTTTTGATTGTGTTTGTTGGTTGGTTCTTTCTTTATTTTTTTCGTGATCCACATAATCCTGTTGTGATTATGAACCACGTGTTTGATGACCGTGTTGTGCTTATGGCTTTAAGCCTATTGACTATTTTCGCATTGGCTTGTACTGATGTGGGAGCGATTTTATTGGTGGCTGTTGGTGTTGGGGCAGGTGTTGTGGTTGTGCATGCGGGTATCAGGGGCACGGATGATTTGTTTTTGGATGAAAACGAGAATGGTGATGGGGGTTTGGTTTCTGTTGTTGGTGGCAATTAGTACTTATGAACAAGTTTAATGTTGTTTTTATTTTTGTCGTGTTTGATTTGATCATGTACAGTTGGTGAGGAACATTTATCGTACCTTTTTAGCTTTTAGTTAATTTGATTTTGTTATGTTCGGTTAAAATTAGTTTTCTAATGAAGCAGTTTGTTGAGATTTCACGCATTCAAAAAGCACCTCAGGTGACTTGAGTTTAAAACTTTTAAAACCCATTTGACCCACTCCTTTATAGTCAAATCCTTAACGTGCCCTGTTTGACCCATTAGAGGTAAAATATAACATAAATCAACTCATTTACGGGTAAATGGTAGATATTGCTATATAAGGATGCAAGATTTGCAAAACTCTGAAGTCTAAATCCTGATGTATGAATTATAAACTTACTTTCCAATAGAACTCAAACCAATGAATATAGGTGGCAGTGATGTTGGAGCATTTAAAAATTGATGCAGTTCAGTGTGATGAGCACAACAGCTTTCATGTTCCAATTCTCTGAAGAGGTCAATACTGTAACTTCTGCACATTGTTTACACGAGAACTACCACTCCATAGGAAGACTCCAGAAGCCACAAATATGAACATTTGACGGCCAATAACCTGGCATAGAAGACATTGAAAACGCAATGAAAAGTAGAACACTATTTTCTAAAAAAAAATAGCATGTAACTAGTATTTTGTCATTACAATAAAAGCTTCAGAAACAATAAATTTACAGTATTGTAGAAACACATAATATTTATATGAGAAAGGCCTATAATTTCATTTACATTATAAATTTATAATAATAATTTGTAGCTCTATAATAATAATTTAAAATCTGTTATGTGTGAGTCATAATGCATTGTAACTTTGCAGCAAGGATTTTGACCAAGAGAGTTTACCATACCAGGGCATTCTACATCTTCTTTGCTAAAACCATACCTGTAATCAATTGATAAAAATAAATAAATAAATAAAAGAATAAGCTACCATATGCATTCCAACATTCATCGAATACTGAGCACTAAGATATGAATGTGGTAGTAGCATTATACAAATTTGTTCTATTCCCACCACCAAAAACTGACCATGGAGAAATACTGGGTACCTTTACCATGATACATTAAGATGATAGCTACAATTCATGCAGTGCTGACAATTTATTTTTAAGCCATCTCACATTTCAAAATTTCTACATAGAATGTATGTGAAGTTGACCTTATATATACTGGCCAACCGGTATTGATCTTATAGTAGCAAAGGAGATGAAGGCCTACTACTGTGCCACACTGGATTACTTGTGACTGGATCCTGGATGCATGAAGAATCAATAGGACGACTTTAGTCAACAGCCAAATTACAGGCAGCATACACTGAAAATGAAAAAGCTGGGTAACAGGTCCTTTACAATTCGGATCGAAACAGGCTGGGGTCAGATTGGGTTAATTTACAACACTAATTTGACCACTCATATGTATCTAATGTGTTCATTATAATTACAATAACAAGATAACTTACCACTTTGGGGGAAGTTCAACCTATTTGACCCCATTTTCCCGTTTCCCTTTTAGATTCCTTTTTTTCTATTAAAACTGTTTGAGATAATGCACAACCCAAAACACGCCAATCATAAGTAAATGAACTGAAATTGCCACCATTAGATAAAACCATAGCCAATATTTAGATTTTGGTAGTTGACAAGGAACTAAAAACTTGGTTTAGATTTTATGATACTAGCTTTTTTTTTTTAATACTGCAAAGGAAGGAAATCAACGGAGATTAGGTTATACCGTGAAAGGCAAGGGACTCAGCTGTAACTCAGTAGCTCTCCATGTTCTCCAGTCCTCGGTAAAAAGAGGCCACATCCAATGCATAACATCTTTCCAACAAATCTATTAAGCCAAATTCAAACATCATAGTTATAAAAACCAGGACATGAACGAATTATTAATTGGTTCTGAAACTTTAATGCTTAGCCTGTGAATATATCCTACACAAGTGGTTCAAAATGCTTGCATGATGTTATTAAGGATCTACATTAAATAAATTAATTTAGGTCATAGGTTATGTTTTTAGAGTCCGTTTTTCTTAAAAAAGAAAAGTTAAACTGGATATTTAAGAAAATTAACTATTGATTGATACTAAAGATGCCAGTCCAAAATCAATTAAACTGTATATAAAGCGAAACTACAAATGAGTTGGACGTCACACTTTAAAAGAAACAAAATAAAGAGACGAGCAAACAATTTTAAGTAAAAAAGACATGCATAAAATGAAGGAAATGAGATTTACCTTATCACTTGAAGCTTCTTGAAGAAAGTAGTACAAAAGTGGAAGTTCTTCACTAAATTTTCGTTCAAAAGAAGGAGCACTGCACCAGGTGGCTAAATAAATTGTAAAAAAAGTTACACGAAATTGTATTGATGAATAGACATCAACTCTACCTATAAGGAACAACGTAAGGAGCTGCTACCACACAACGAACATTAAAAAGCTCAGCAAGGCTCCAACCTTCCTGCAGAAATAGAAAAAAGGTTTCTCAGTTAAATCATCATTGTGCATACATCAAAAAGTAACTTAGAGATTAACGAACATGATACCATAACCATGATAATGCAAAATGATATAGCAATTAAACAAAATGAAGACTCTTTACTTTATGTGACAAAGTCAGATTACCCTCTTTTCCTCTCCGATTCATTAACATTATCCCTTCAATTCCTTCCGCTTTAGATGACTAACAGAAATACCTATATTTCATAACTTTATGTGATGGAACTATTCAGATATTGTCCCCTTCTAGGCAATTAGGGTACAGTGCTAACATTCGAAAAGTGGGCAGCATTACAAAATATGTTAATATTCAAAGACATGTAACAGTTTAAACACATAAAAAAGTATGGCATCATTTTAATTGAATACATGCCAATTCATGTTTTAGGTGTCAGGTAGACATTACCAATGCAAAAAAGCTTATTATGACTAGATCAGCCTCCATGACCGGGAGACATCACCAAAGATATCTTCAAATATTTCTACACATTCTTGTCTATGTTCTCTTGTTATTCTCCTTTTCTCTTCACGAAAGGAGAATGGCACAGAACCTGAAAAACACCAAAACAGACACTCAGACACAAAAATCTGGTCAAAGCACAGAGCTGCTAACTTTGTACTTATTTTCTCCAGCAAAGACAGCAGCATAAATTAAACTAAATGAGCTACAGTGACAACAAAAAAATTTCTCCCAAACCTGAAGTATTGTTATCTTCAAGGGGAGAAAGAACAGGCGAAGATGAACAGGAATATACGAAACTTTTTTTCTGCTTAAATGCTCCCTTACGTCCTGCCAAGAGCAAACAAATTTAAATTGTGGTTAATAGATTGGAAATGTAACCTTACAAAGATTGTTCTCAGAGTAGTTCTTGCGTATGTATGAAGAGGAGGGGGTTGAAAAAATTGCATACAACAATTTCACGTGCAACAATTTCATACAGATGACCATTTTACTTAAGTAGGACTAACACCAAAATAGGAAATATCCAGCTAGTATTAATGGTTTTTGTGTAATAGTTTAGCTGGATATATTTACATCTATAGCTTAGATTGTGTACTTGACTTTACAATTGTGTAACCTCGGTATGGTTTTGGAAATGCCAGAGTGCTATATAACTTAAGCATCCATTAAATTTATATCTTATTTCGGGGGGGGGGGGGGGGGGGTGGTCTTTAAACTTTACGTGATCAACAGTCTCAGGCTCCTATCTAGAATTATGACTCATTTTCGGACATATTGTTCGCTGGAGAATTCTTCCAAATAATTATGATGGTTTCAAAAGCTATCATTTCTTGACTTCAATTATTTCCTACAAAGTGGGTGTTTGGGATTGCTTACTTTTTTCTTATGCTTAAAATAAGTACTAATAAGCTGCTTAAAAATAAGTATTTCTGGAGATAGTGTTTGGATTTGCTTATGCAATAATACTTATAAAATTAATAATATAATAGAAATTTTCAATCAAATTCATTTATAAAAGCTCTAGGTTATATATGAGAGTAGATAATAAATTCAATTAAATTTCAAAGAACAAATATGAAATAAGCATCTCCTTACCTGCTTATGAAAAACTGCTCACTTTTCTGCCCAAAAAATAGAAGCAATCCCCAAACACCCGTGTTACGATCCCACATTGGCCAAGTGTGGGATTGGTTGATGGTTTATAAAGTCTAGGTGTCCCCTCCTCCTTTGAGCTAGGTTTTTGAAGTGAGCTCTACACCTAGTTTTGTGGCTTGATGCGACCTAGTATGGGATGGGTTCGTATCAATCCCCCAAACACCCGCCAAGTAGAGCGTCAACTATATGTTTCATTTTCCAGTTGTAATAATATCTCTTTAGACTCTTTTAGGACATAAGTAGCAATAGTATACACCATGCATGTCCTAGTATGAGAACTAAAACTCCTTCCATAAATGTCTTAATTTCTATTTTGTACGTTCTATTTCTCCTTACACAAACCTTTATATTATTGTGTTCTTGAACATTTCAGATTCTTATCATTCTTTTCAATCATATTCTTGTTGTTTGACCTTTTGAATTTTTGATAGTTAAGTTGGTTAAGTTGAATATATGCATTCTATCCTTGATCTTATTATACCACTTCAAGAACCAGGTACATAACAGAGTGACATTGTTTAGCTAGATTAAAGACAATATAATAAAAAAAAGTCTGCTACTGTGAGAACGTATTGAACAAACCTGATGTGCAGAATGAGATATAAAATCCACATGGTACTGCACCTGATCACAAGCAAAAGCTGCAGCAATTGCCTGCAGTCCTGCAGATAAATCATAAATGTTAACACTTATATATAACAATCAGAAGTAATCAATAGAAAATAGAGCAAAGAAAATAAAGAAAATGAAAGTAAAATAGGAAATCACTGAGCAACATTAATTTAGCAAAATCACATACCAGTCAGGTTAATTTTGTTTGCAGTGACTTTTTTTTTGGTGAAAACCCTAAGGTCCAACAATGAGCATTCTATTAACCTAAAGAAATGCTAAACTTAATTTCAACATGCCAACAAATGTCAACATGATTCCCTTAACAGCATTTTTATGTCATACATGATATTGTGAAGAAAAATCACTTAGCTCCTACACCTGATCACCCTATTAGAGGCCATTGATTCTTTTACACATGATATTGATACATCTTATATTCTTATTAGTAAATAATCGTTATTTTATAGTGTTTTGCTATTTTCTAAGTTACCTCTTCAACCAATTTGTTAATAATGCTTTTTAGCAGATTTTCATCATATGTTCCACTTCTATATCGAAGTTGAACTGCAGAGGTAGACATAAACATCAAGTATATGGTGCTCTAACCAATATAATATCCTGATACATTCATCATAGCAAACCAGATCCTACTAGAACATAATAAATTTCATCTTTTCTAAAAAGCATTGATTGTCAGATAACCTTAACCGGTTTCCATCAACTTTAATTGCTGAGAATAGCAGGTATCTTTCTAGGAATGTTTCGAGAGTCATTTGTTATAATTGGAAAAATAGTGTACTTTAGCAAGAATAATAGTATAAAAAAGTCACGTTTCCTAGAATCTTTTCTTTTGCTAAAACGTTCATTCATTCATTCAATTAGGAATAAAAGGAGAAATTAAATTGGTCTCAAATTTGGAATGGAGGAGATAAAATATGCAGAAGACATAGAATTACAGCTATTGGATACACGTCCCCTTTTGTCCCAAAAGCCATGAAAACAGCCTTAGGTTGCCTTCTCATGGAAGCCATTCTCCTCACCTTCAATCCTTCCGATTGATCAATATAACTGAGAAACAGCCACTAATAAACAGGTCAATAGCAATTTATAAATTAGATAAATTATGCATTAGCTTATAATATATACGAATGTGTTGAATGTAACGACTGTACTTTAATTTAGATGTGTTCTACCCTAACATATACCTGCTATGGAACTTATGTATTCGTTTAGTTCTGTGGTAGCAAGTGTTAGTAAATTGAAAACTTGCATGACTTTATTTGAATATCCCACAATTGCAATTACATTTTACAGCTTCAAATGTGTCAGAAAGAAAGCTGATGTTTTACATGACATCTAAATTCTAAAACATTTATCGACTGCCCAATATCTTTAGCAAGTTATAAGATTTCTCACCAGACAACATGTAACTGCTTAAAAAACACATAGTAATCTTCTAGGAATGTTAGAATCCTGCTTACTAACAATTAAATAAAACGTAATAATTGTATTTATAGATGAATCAACCCCATTAATTGTAACCGACATTTAGAAGTTGGCCTACCATTCTACCAACAACAGCCAAGCCTTGTTTGGTAAACCTTTCGTTTTTTTTAATGCTAACATTTAATGAAAACAAATCACCGAAACAGTATTTCAAAAATGTTAACATCTCCAAATAAATCAAAATTATAGAAATATATACTCGAGACATAATTTTGATGTTTCATATGGTTTTCAAGATAAAATATGTGTGCTACTGCTTACTATAATGAGGTTGAGTTCTTGTCTTCTTGAACTCGATTAAACATAATGTTTATAAGTTAATTAAGCCTTCATCTTGTGTTTTTTATTAATAGAAAGAAACAATCTCACCGAATTTTTTTTTTAATTTTTTTTAATTTTTTATTTTTTAATTTCAATGTTAAGTATAACAAGTTTGTTTACATTACAAAGACTCTGTAACAGGATATGAAGTCTAACCAAGCAAGAACTAAGGATTCCTAATTATACCAGCGTATAATATAGTGTCAAGTTGTCTTAACCTGATCAGTATTCAGCATGCACCTTCCTTGGAGATCACTAGTTTAAATCCACATTCCAACCTACCAGTTAAAAAAAATGTGTCTGCATACTACAAATAAGTTAAAGCTAGGTATGCGGTTTACGCAAGTCTTTTACTGTATGAATTATTTCTATTCACAATGAGCTAAAATAAATGTAACTCTCACGTCTCCCATTTAAACAATAAATAAATAAATAAATAAAAAGGGGTTGTACAGAGATTGGATACAAAGAAATAACCCCCCAAAACAAGTATAAAGATTATATTGGGATTTTGATGTAAAGGGACTTAAAACAGAAACGAACTGTCAAAACCTTACTTCATTTTTGACCTAATACTTTACAAATATCATTTATTGGCATGTCCATCACTTAATATTCCTTTCTAACTGAGCGAGAGATATGTAATTTTTCTATCTTACGGACTACACTCTTAAGCTCCAAAAGGAACATCCATGATTTTAACTCTAGATGAAGTCTTTATTCAAACAAGATCCAAGGCACATTAAGATAGTGTTCATTTTAACCTATAGATAGTATTCATTTTAACCTATGTGTCTATGTGTTATCTTTTCCCTGAATTCAGAGTTGCAGTTATAATTGAACCACTGCAAAAACACCATCATTTATTATACATAATTGGATATCCGATTTCAAATGACTAAAACTCGACCTTTGTGAAGTAGTGTTACGCATATTGGAAAATAATTTATTCTAGTTATTTGAAATCATGAATCTTGAGTTTCTACTTTTTAGATGGGTTTAGGCCATTACATAGCAACGGACTTTTTTGAAAGTAACATTTTGGTACGTGAACTACAAAATGTCCCATAAAATGTTAGAAAATTTTCAAAAAGTGTTCCATTTGCACAGTTTTGTGAGTTGTCACGTAAAATATAGTGACACGTGTCAGATTTGTGGTATGATAAGTCACAAAAATGTGCATATTGGAATACTTTCTGAAAGTTTGTAACATTTTATTGGACATTTTTTAGTTCATGTACCAAAAGGGGACTTCGAAAAAAGTTCATTGCTATTTAATAGCCTAAAGCCTTTATAGAATCAAAACGTCATTAGCTAAATAAGATGTGGTTAATATTCGAGAAAATCATTGTAATATAATCATCATAATATGCTTCAAGTGGTAGAATAAATGTGAACATAACACATGCATATGAATATATTTGTAATTTTATCCATTTATTACAACTGTCTAATTTTAACTTTATAAATGTAATTAGCTCATATTTCTAATATCTGAATCAAAATGTCATTATGAATACAAGATAGTGGGCAATATTTGAAAACATTATTGTTATATATCCCTACGATAGAATAAAAAAAGTCATTGTAATATGCTTCCCTATGGTAGAATAATTTTGAACAGGATCAACAGTAATAGATAACGTGTCACATTACAGATTATCGAAAGGAAAACATATAATTCTTTAATCTAGCCATGCTCGTACTTAACTACCCATATAGTTTGTTAAAAAATCTCACGAAAAATATATCAGTATCTACCATGACTAAAACTAGGTATTGCAAAACAAATTAATGTTGTTCCAAAAACTATTGCTCAAGTATAAAAATTAAAAAATTAAAAGAAAAAAACAAAAAAAAAATGTAAGTCAAAGTCTATCGCTCATGTATAGAAATTTAATTAATTTCAGGCTAGGTACTTCCATGTTACTTTATTTTTTATATCCTCCTAAGGAAAACAAGTAAATTTTGTTCAAAGATATAAAAGATAATTACACTTTAAATGCAAATTCATTTAAAATCCTTGAAAAGTGAATGTATATGACTAAGACATGAGTTTATGAAAGATATTACAAAACAAATTAACGTTTTTCCAAAAACTAGCATTCATGATACTTTTCGACTTTTCCTAAATTTAATCCTATTCGTCATTTAGAGTTATATATATATATATATATATATATATCTATCATTTCATCTATAAATTGAACACTTGCAAAGACAAAAGAAAAGCATTTTCAAGAAAGCGCATCAAAGCTTACAGGTAACCCAAGATGGTTCGAACTTTTAAGTTTTACCCTTGTTCTTTCTGTAATTTTCTTTTTATTTTTTTGGTTACTTAGTTATGTTGGTGAGATTACTAAGCTTTTTGTGTGTACTTCATTGTCATAGTGTCAAAAGTTTCCCAAGGAGTCAGCATGGCGAGAGTCAGAATGGTGAAAAAGGGGCCTTGTGATCATTGCAAAGTCACACGTAAGGCTGCTCTTTTTATTTCATACAGGCGATTCATTATTATTTATATGATATTTACTTTTTGGTACTTGTCGTATGTCCGTTATTAGCGAATTTGTGTCGTAGACTACTAAAGATGCTTACATTAAATGTAAATAATTGAACCGCTCTTTTCACGAATACGTGTATGTCTTTAGCCAGATAACGTGTGTAAATCATAATAATGTGTATAAATTACATAAATTCGTATACATGTGAGCGTGCGTGTGTGCGTGCCTGCATGTGCTTGTATCTTACCTATATAACTCAAGAACGGTCAATAAACAGTAAACTATATGGCTCATTAACATTTAGACAGGAACTTAAAAACATGTTTTGACATCTATGCCAGAAACAGGGCTGTCAAAGATACCCAAACCCGAAGAACCCAAAAAAAGAAACTTATTCGGGTCGGGTTCGTACAGGCTGAAACCTTATTCGGGTTGAGTTTCAGGTTGACCTAAACAAGGGATTTTAAATTTTTATTATCATATATTTTCTTGTTTTTTTATGAAATTGCCCTCTTCGCTTGTTTTATGCTATATAGTTCTTATTCCTGTTGACCCGAACCCGACTAACCCGAATCAAGTAAGTTGACTTCTTTTTAAAAACTTAGAGAAAAAATAAAGAAACACGCATTGGCTAGTGAGTCGGTAAAAATAATTTGAAAATGTGTTTCAACAAAATTAGATACCGCCGCCATCCCGAACATGTTGAATTAATTTTTTATCAAGTCTTACATAGATATAGATGACTCTACAGAGCAGTAAATAACCGTTTTAACCTTACGAACAAATTTAAGGCTGAATTTGTTTTACGTTGAAATAAATAGTCTTAATGACATAATACAATTCTTCAATAAATGTTATCGAATTACGCTCTTAACTTATTTGTGTTCACTTTCACTAGTCAATAATTTCAGTAGTTAATTCAGTGATCTAAATGTGGTGTTTCATAAGTAATGACTAAAGTGAACAAATGCATCCGTACGAATAGAATCATATATGTACATTTTAAATGGAAAATAATATCAGGGCGAATTAAGTAACAAAATGAATCTAACAATAAATAAAAAGTAACCTAATTTCATTTCAAATGAGTATGTATATAAAATATATATATATATATATATATATATATATATATATATATATATATATATATATATATATATATATATATATATATATACACACAATACACAGAATTATAAGTTATAGATGAAAACCTAATGGTGGAGGAGGAGGTCGCCGGAGAAGTCGTCGGAGCAGCAGGTGGCGGCCGAGGCGATCACTCAATTACAAGGGGTTTTGTTTTTTATATTTTAGGAGCTTAGCTTATTAGTAAGTTTTATAAAATTGTGCCTTATATTTAAAAGTAAAAATAACTACCCTAAGGTTATCAAATAAAGCTTTAACGAACTGTAATAATGGGAAAAACTTAAGGAAAATTGAGGGAACGTGGAGCAATTTGATTATCTAATTGTACTAGACGAGTACCCGTGCATAGCAACGGGATTTTATAGCGATAGATAGTTTATTGATAAAAAAAGTTTATAGGTTATAAACGAAAAATAATAGAAGTTTGAAGATTTGGGAATTAAACATAATATTTTGAAACCCGGTTCGACCCGGGTGGTAACCGTTCCGGGTGAAAAATGGGTCGATTTAAATTGGATCAACTTTCTAGGTTGGGTCGAAAACGGGTCAAATTAAACAGGGTCAACCCGCCAGGTTTGAAGCGTCTCGGGTCAACCAGGTTTGTGTTTTAATTGGTTGTATTTAATTTGATAGATTTATTTTTAATTGGTTGTACAATATAAATAAATCATTGTACTTTTAAGTAATGGGTAATATTTTGAAACCCGGTTCAACCCGGGTGGTTCAACCGGTTGAACAATTCCGGTCGAAAAATGGGTCGATTTAAACCGGGTCAACTTGCTAGGTTGGGTCGGAAATGGGTCAAATTAAACCGGGTCAACCCGTCGGGTTTGAAGCATCCCAAGTCAACCCGTGTTTGTGTTTTAATTGGTTGTATTTAATTTGGTAGATATGTTTTTAATTGGTTGTACAATGTGAATAAATCATTATACTTTTAAGTAATGGGATGTTTTAATAAGAGTATTAATTACATTTCACTTTTCTCTCTCATTTGAGCATTATTGAAAACTCAACATTTCTTGAAAACTCAACATTTCAATTGTTGACCATTTTTCCATTATATGTAGTAAAGATATCATTTGATTAAGTTTTAATTGAAGTAAACAAGGTTTATTTAGTTAACTAGTTAAGTCTCGTTAATTTTATCACACCTTATTATGTGAAAGTTTCTGCGATCTCGCTTTTTTTTCTTTTTTTTTTTACCAACTTAGATTTAAAGTATGCACAATTTTGATTAAACCATAAAAATAACCAAATAACATATAATTTGGTTTACAGTTCTTATTAGTTGATTGATTTGATTCGAGTTAGTTGATTTTACAGCCTCACTCGAAAACTACAAAGACGACTATAACAATAATAATCGTAACATTACAACAACGATAAGTGTTTTAATAATAATGACGTCAAAAATAGGCTAATAGTTCACTATATTGATACAAGAACTTCTCGAAGCATACTAAAACACATTTGATGGATAAATGCTTGACATAAAACGTTTGATATATGTCGTGTACCTTTATATAAGATCTAAAGGCAATCTTCATGCCGTACAGATACACCAGTATGGAGAAACGGGCCACCATCTAAGCCAGTGTTGTGCAATGCGTGTGGATCACGTTGGAGGACTAGGGGGACTTTAGATTTCTATGTTGCGAAACACAAGCGGAACAATGCCAAGACTGAAGAAACTGATAACTTAGCATCATCATATGACGAGCCTCGTGCAAAAGGTAATTACAGTAGTTACCCTTTATATTTTTTTTTTCAATTAGGGTTATGTAACGCTACGAAACCAAACTGTAAAGTTAAATTATTTGCTATAATCAGTAGCGAGTATACCATCTGGGTATGTTAATGGTTATAATTTTTAATGAATCTTACAATTAAAAAAATGTACTTTTTTGAAGCATAGTGTCTTATTGTGGTATCAATACACCACCCGGTTATGTCTGTTTCGTACATCAAGTGGTGTATTATGCTTCACAAAGAAATGTTTTACCTTTGATGAAATTAGTTAATTAGGATTGCATCAATGATAAATATGTAAATAAAGATGAAAAATATCTTAGTTACATTATCAATGGTAGAATGGTAGTTCTGGTAATGTAGAACTACTTTCAAATGATTTAAATGATAAAAAAATGTAGATATCACTATGATATCTAAATTAGATATATATGTCATTTTGATTTTTAGTTGGGTAAATATGACATTTTAAAATTTATATTGGGTATATATGAAATTAACCCAATTAAAAAAAGTGAAAAGTGCAATAAAGATTTTACGAATTATATAAACTCCATTATTTTAAAGCTTGGTTATAACTTAAAAAATTCAGTTACATACTTTTTAGAAAACACTCAATCAACATGTTTTCTATTTTGTCAAATTTAATAAAAGAACTTAAAAGATGACCCTCGTTTTCTACAACTAAGCCCACTCTAGGTTTAGTACAAAAATTATAAAATATGTAAGCATAAACACGATTTTATAAAAGTTGAATTTGAAATGGTACAAATTTTAAGGGTGAAAAACACTTGGTACTTTATATATATATATATTGTTTTGTGGGTTTAGTAACTATAGTAACAAGATTAATTCATTAATAACAACATATCAATACAAATTTTAAAAATATATAAATTCAACATCTTTCTTATAAATTATACCAATAGAAATGTCTTTAAATTTCGTTTAAAATTAGCTCTCTACTGAAATTCTTTTAATTTTCTTTTTATAAGAAAATATTGTTTTTCCATCATTTATCTACCAATACAATCAATAAATTACACCAAACTGTATAGTTTTTTGACAACATCATAAGGTTTGATAAATTTGCAATGTTTTATTTATTCCCATAAAAAAAATTCAAATCAAACCACGCGGCAACATACGACCTATTTCAAATAAAGAATACTACAGATCAGAATAGGAAAAATAAAAATTTAATTTAATATGGCTTTTAAATATACCTTTGTATCTTTTAGCAACTTTAAGCAAATAATAACTTCTGTTTTTTAAGACTACAATAGATAGATTATTTAATAATTATAGGTTTAAAGACTTACTTAACCAGATACATAATTTGTTACTTGTTATGTACAAATAGTATAAAGTTATATAAACTCGCAACAAAATGCAATAGAAACTATACTCACTATCAAAACACAACGATAACATTTGTTTTATTATCAACTTTGGTAACTTTTTTCTCTCTCAATGCAATTTCTATTTTTCCTAACAATTTGAAAGCAATTTGGGATGGTCGCCACTATTAAAAATAAAAGTACATGAAATAAAAATACAAATAAATTACTTATTACTACTTTACATAATGTTTTATAATGGTAAATGAATACATATATATGTGTGTCTGTATGTGTGTGTATATATATATATATATATATATATATATATATATATATCAGTTATCCTAAGATAGTATCTTAAAATAGGAAGAATATGAAGCAATCTAGTCAGATGTATCTAAAATGATATCACTTGATCCCATGGGGTGGCATCTTTGTAAATAAAATGAATTTAATGGCACATTTTGAAACCCAATTTGTAAACTAAAATCCATGTGCCCATCACTGGTTTCTTTTTCATTCGTCTATTAACACCAATTCTTTGATCGTATAATATTTATCAATATGATATCTCATGTCTTCTTTGTATAAGCCCATGCATGCAATATTGTTACACCCTTTATTTCTACAATTTTTATATTTGTCACACATGCATATTATAACACTTATATATATATATATATATATATATATATATATATATATATATATATATATATATATATATAATTTTCAAATTGTAAACTGATGTAGAATCTACAACAAAAAATATTGACAAGCAACAGTTAATCATGATCCACAAATTGATGAAAATCATTTTGATATACATCACTTGAAAGGTGACCCATAATATACTAATAAAGATCCAAATTCACAACCATTCAAAACTAAAATAATAGATTGATACACAACTATTTGGAACATAAAATTCCAATCTGTATATGAAATAATACACACAAACTTATAATTGGGATACACATGTTACGCAAACTCAAAAGTTCATTCATAACTTACTGATACGTACATATAGTTACAAGAATAAAACATTTATACTAATATAAAGGTTAATTATATTCATACACATGTATAGCCTTTGATACATATTAATTTACAAAGATTCATACACACTGTGAGCAATTATGTGTGTCATTTAGTCGACATAATAGCCTGCCAAAAAGGTATTCAGCTTGGGATCCGAACTTCTTATCGTCAGATATGTGTCGGAACGGCCCGCTTGCGGAGAGAGGCCGATTACCAACAAAAGTCGCTGGCGGTCAAGGATACACACACTTTTTTATAATACACAAGTTTAAAACATTATTATCATCATTTTTGGACTATGATATTTTGTAACGATTAAAGTGTATATAAAATTGATACACTAATACAAAAAGTCAAAAGTCGATACATGGTGCATTAATTTACAATTATACATCACTTACAATATTGATACAAACCCGAAAATCTAAATTGCCAAAAAAAGTAAACAAAATTTAAAACTATTGTCATCTAATGACAAAGAAGATCGAAGTGAAAACAATTATAAACCATTGATACAAACTAACAACATTCATATAGCTAATAATATATTAATGGACACTTAATAATATATTTGATAAATAAGAGACTTATTGGTACAAATGGACCCATTACCCGCTTATATACGTAGTAAAAAAAAAAAAAAAAAAAAAAAAAAAAAAAAAAAAAAAAAAACCGAAAGGAAGATATTTTGATATGGGATGAAACCTATAATTTAAGGCTTGAAGAGAAGATCGTCGATGGTGGTCTTATCCCGTCACTTTATTATTGCCTTTTTGACAAGAAACTGAGATAATGACGATTTTTAACTTTGGGAAGAAACAATGCATACATGAGGGTTTTAGGAGATAAAAGGGGAGTGTTAAAATTTCAATATTGCCCTTCTTAATTTCAGAAAATTTTATATTAATCTTAAAGCATAAATTACACTTGGCATATAGTTATTGGCTTCCTACACTATCTCATTTTAACAACTATATATAGGGACATTCATGTGAGAAATCTAATTTTTGTGAGAACGCGAGAAGAGATCTTAGCCATGCATCTAATCTCTCTCTTTTTTTTTAAATCTAATGGCTAAGATTAATTCACCATTTACACTAACTGTACTGAACAAGGGTATTTTTGTAATTACAATCCAAGCAACTAATATGAATGGACCTCTCCACCAACTACCTTCTACCACCGTTCAAACCACCACTACACTGCCGCAATTATAGCCGTTTAAGTTAGAACCTTCTACCAGCGTCTTCCACCATCTACTACCGGAATCGCCACCGGAATCACTATAGTAATCATAATCGATCATAAGAAGAAGATGTTAATAGAATTAGGTCAACTGAAGATGAGATTGATGAAGAAGATGAACTTTTTGAATCAAATTACACATGAATTTCATGTAATTGTTACTTTTTTCTATTTTTGAGTAAATTTAATTGTATAATTGTGAATTATTTTGCATTTGAAATTATTTTCTATTGTTTTAATTGTAAATATTTCACATGTGAATGTATAGATTACGAATTAGATCTTGATTGTTATAGGCGACTTAATAAGTTTGTGTAAAGTAGAATATAGCAGTGATTAAGTTTATGAAGGGTATCTTCGCGCGTGAAAAGTTTAGTAAAAGCATTTTCGCACGTGATTAATGGTATGTATCAAAAAGAGGTTTAAAACTGTATAAGCATGTGGATGGTGCACCCTTTACACAGTTATCTCAATATAGTGTTTATCACTTATAATTGGTTCATTTATGTTATGTTATTAATGTTTTATTTCTGTATGTTGGGATTACTGTGATGTTTATGTGTTATCAGTTACCTGTTCCTTGTGCTGATTATTTAATTTTGTTTATGTACTTGCTGCAGTCACCTGCCTTGACAAGTTAAATTATACTAATCAGTCACAAACTATCGAAAGTCTTCTTCCTGATGAGGACGATCTCTTCTCTGGAGTTCCTGATATATTGGGATGTCTTGCTACTGCCAAAGGTGATGATGATGATTTTGATTTGTTCAGCAGTAGTGGAGGTATGGAATTGGAAGGAAATTTAAAGAGGGATTTTCATCAACGGAATTCTGTGATTTCTGAAGGACCTAATAATGATCAAAACAGTTCAGGCTTTTTAATTTCGTATGAACACCCTTCCAGAACGCTTCTTGTGAAAAATGTAGATAACATGGTTACGGATTCAGAGCTTAGGCTTCTTTTTGAGGTGCATAGCAGCTTGCTACTATTATTCTTCTTTTTACCTTATTTCTTTATCTTTCCAATATTGTATTCTGACCATGTAATCAATCCTTTCTTTTGTATTCAGCAACATGGAGATATAGAAATTTTCAACACAACTCGTAGATGTCAAGGTTTTGTGGTACTTTCATATTATGACATAAGGGCCGCAACTTCTGCGTTTACCACACCTCAAAGCAAACTAGTGGAAAATGGGCAGCTTCAAATACACTTTTTGAATCCAAAGGTACATGACCCACCATTCACCCTAATTTCTCGCATCTTGTTTAACCAAAACTTTAAATGTTGATTTATTTTTTGCTGGAAATTAGGTGCTTTACTGGAAAGTTTCACCTTTTTATGTGACATATTTTACTGGATGCGAGAAATTAGGTATGTTATTGGGATTATTTTGGTTAAGTTATTGTGTTAAATAGATTATGCCGTTATAAGGGAGAGTAGATTAGATTCATATCTAATACAAAGACAGTTGATTTCCCTAGTTTGTTAGTTTTTTTTGTGTGCATCCAGTAGTATTTAAGCAATTGATTGATTAGGATTTAGGATATATGTTATGTAGTAAATATTCACGATAACATCTGAGTTCCTCCAGTCCATAGGTTTGAACCTAATATAATTTAATGCTTTTGTACATATTGATTTATAGGTTGTATATATTAAAAGTAAATTTAATGTTTTTGTGCAAGAGTAAAATATCAGTTAGACTAGAAGTCAAAGATTTTTAAAGTGTTTGAATGAATTGATTTTAAGGTTGTAAATATTGGAAACCCTAATGTTTCCGTTACCTATAAAAGGAAACCTCAAGTCCTCAACTCGCACTTTCGATGTATGACTTTCTCACTCATCCCAACACACGAATATTTCTCTCACAACACGAGTACTTATTCTCACGCCGGAGCTTAATCGTGGGGTCCGTCTCCACGGTAAGGCTAACGGTGTGCTTCTACTTGTGCAGGAATTCATTCCTCTACTTGGATTAGTGCATAAACTACACAACGGACGATCCATCAAGATCACCTCAACACGGGCTAAGCCCAGTCTTAACCAAGTCACACTTTTTGCACTAACAATATATATATATATATATATATATATATATATATATATATATATATATATATATATATATATATATATATATATATATATATATATATATATATATATATATATAATAAAAAAACATATGGGCAATCAATTTTTAATCAATTCAAGTGTAATTGATACAATCTTAAATATTATGCCTATTTTACTCATAAGTCTTATTTTATATGGATTTTTCCTAACTTCGAGGGCACGTGTTTGAGTGAGGAAGTCAAGTTTTAGTTTATTTAATTGAAGATTTTGTACATTAAATATATGGGTAAAAATATTTAAGCGTTTTTGGTCATTAATGGTTTACTTTTACAAGTAATTAAGCAACGTACTTGTGATATTGTTATATTTTTTTCATCTTTAAATTTGATCCTTATTAATTATTCATTTTTACTTTTAGAATATATGAATATAATTTTTTTGGTTTTGTAGGGCTCTTGGATCAAGCTTTTAAAAACATTCCAAAGCGTAAACGATCCTGTCTTAAGAAGTTTGTTATGACACCTATGGAGAGGTTAAGTAAGCAGCTTTATGACATCGCACACACAGAACCCGATATATTTTTTAAGGAGCCTGCGGTTGGAGACATACTCATTTTTGGAAGAGACGACATGATGTTCACTCCGTACGAAACTGCACTCGGTGCTGTGCTCTTGGGACCTCCATCAAAGTAGACAGAACGATGTGATTTAGTTATATCTTCGACTGTGTAAACATGAGACCCAGTGGTCTTGTCAAACGCATGGTCTCAATTCATCAATTACATGAGAGATAATGTTTTTTTATGTTGAAACTTGTATTTTTACTTTTCTCTCTAAATACTAGAATTGTAATATCACTTCTTGAAATATCTATAGGTATATGACCAAACATGTGTGGGCTTCAAACAAAAGAATTAAAGGGTTTTAATACATGTGCACTTTTAAATTAGACTAGCCGTGAAGTAACATCAGGTGGTAGAAATTATCAAAATTTGGAAAAGTTAATATCACCAATTTTGATCAAACCGATAAATATTAAGAAATCATCAATGATGCTCAAGAAACAACCGCAACCATATATATATATAGGACTTTTAGATTGGTGAATCATCACTTTCTTAACAACCAGCCATGAATGTAAATGAGAAATCCTACTTTCTTAACAACCAGCCATGAATGTAAATGAGAAATCCTACATGGTGAAGCCGATCTTGACTGGATTTCGTCAATGACAAGGCAATCTTTATGACCTATGGATAAGTAAGAACTCATCGATAACATAATTAGTTTGCAGATTACTCTACACATGTCAACAAGTCGAATCACAAGACATAAGAGTATGAATCACAAAGATGTATACCACCAACATTTAACAGACAAACTGAAAGCCTACTTTCTTAACAACCAGCCATGAATGTAAATGAGAAATCCTACGTGGTGAAGCCGATCTTGACTGGATTTCGTCAATGACAAGGCAAATCTTTATGACCTATGGATAAGTAAGAACTCATTGATAGCATAATAAGTTTGCAGATTATTCTACACATGTCAACAAGTCGAATCACAAGACATAAGAGTATGAATCACAAAGATGTATACCACCAACATTTAACAGACAAACTGAAAGCAAAGCAGTCAAGCAGATCCAGGACACAAACGAAAACACAACTGACTCAGGACGACTTCAAGTACACTCATTTAAGCAAAGTCTTCACAATAGACTTGACGTTCAGCTTCTTCAGATCAGTATAAGACTGTCCACATCCAACAAACATCACAGGCGCTCCAGATATGTAAACCATTGAAAGTGCAGCTCCAACCTAGATCGCCATATTAGACAAACACAATCAACCAATTTTTCAAACAAAAAGAAGGTAAAAGATTATGTCTGATATGTTCGAATTTTACCTTATCATCAATGGTATCAAACTTGGTTAGCAAGATTCCATCAATCAACCTAGGGCTCGGTGATGGTGAGAGGTCAGCTAATTTCTGTAAGAAATTACATGTAGTTGTTAACCAACTGTATAAACTTAATCTACATATATGATGGTAATGTGAAAATGAGGTAGAGCATCGAGACCTGATTGAACTTTGATAGTTGATCAACGGCGTCATTACCGACCAATGCCTCGCCAACAAAAAGTACTAGATCTGGACTGTTGACATATATTAGCTTCGATAGCGCACGCATCAACGGTTCATTGTCCTAGAAATGCAAAAAAGATACTGTTAAACACATTGGCAGTTCAAGAAAGAATCATTTATGCATAGTTTCCGCTGTTCTTGAGTGAGGACCAGCAAATACTATTTTGGAGCAATGTATACAGCTATCAATAAACAGAAGCTGGAATAGATGATCAAAGTTAGAAGAATAGTACCTGCATTCGACCAGCTGTGTCAACAAGAACAACGTCTGATCCATTGCGGGTGGCCTCTTGAATTGCTTCCTTAGCAACAACTGCAGGATCTTTCTCATAACCCTTTTCAAATATAGGGATCTGCAAGCAGAATATATACATTAGCATCGCTATTAAGAATAGAAATGGTAAAATGGGTTGAAGGGTCGGGGTGGATAATGGGTCAAAATGGGTAATAATGGTGTATGGTCGAAATAAGTCTATTTGGATTGGGTTGACTTGGAAAAATATTTGCCCCAGAAATTTAATATTATTAAAAGAGTGGTGTCTCGATTATCACTAACATGACATAGAATCTATCAATACTGATCCAACTTTAGTAGAAAGGATGATCTAAGGAGGTTTTACACATAAAGATAAGACTTATGTGACTAATTTTTCAGACACATTTCAGTTATTTCTATTTTCACTTGTTTTAGATAATAGATCAAAAATCATTCTTAAGTAAAATGCGTCAGAATTGCCACTGCCAACTATTGTTGAGGAGTACAATATCAACGTAAACAGGCTAATCATCATACCTGGAGCCTACGAGCATGAGTACGCAGCTGCTCAACTGCTCCTGAACGGAAAGTATCACATGCAGCCATCATGACATTGATATCATGCTGCTGAAGCCAGTAAGCCACCTACACACAGTTGCAACATTCAGAATTAGACCATAGATAATCCTTGTGAGCAAGAAAGCGTACCACAAGTGATCAACCGCTCTTTACCTTAGCAAGATTAGTAGACTTTCCAACTCCATTAACTCCCACAAAAACCACAACATACGGTTTGCGTTGTTCTTTGGCAACATGAACATCCCTCAGAATGTCAATGGACCTTTTTGGTGTTAATATACGAACGAGAGCTTCTTCCATCGCAGTCTGAAGTGATTAGTTCAATAAAGTACAAGTTATTATACATCTATCCACAATAAGATAAATAAATTAATAAAAACTTTCTCCCGAGAGATTTAATCAAGTCAGCTCACCTGCACCGTTGATGATATCCTAGTAAATGAAGCAAGCTTTTTGCCCTCGAGGCTGAACGCAACAGACTCGCAAAGTTTCTCAGCAATCTCTTCAGCCTGTATCACAGCAGAAACCACAAGTTGAGGCCATCAGCAACTCCACGTTTATACAAGAAACCAAAAAAAAGTAATAATAAACTTAGAATGTAAATCCGAGAGACACATACCACATTCTTCGTCATAAGCCTGTCTTTCAGAGCCTTCAAAGCTGGTTCAAGATCTGCTTTCTCCAAATTTGCCTTTCCAGCAATGCTGAACAGGGAAAAAAAATATACACTTAGACAATTGATCTATGGTCTTACAGATGACAACCATATAACAAGCTCACGACTGTTTTAATCAGTGAAAACTATCTTACAATAAAATTTATACTTGATTAAAACTAGAATGATAATATACCTCTGGAACATGGATGTAAACCACCCTTTTTTCTTTGAATCGACCTTCTTATCTGCATCTGCTTCATCATCCTCTTCACTTTCACTGTCACTGCTGACATACTCATCTTTGTCCATCATACTCTCTCCTTCAACAACTTGCGGAATAGCCATGTGACCATTATCACCGTTCTCATTCATCGGTTCCGTGAAGTCTAATTTAGTATCCACGGGTTTATCATCCCAAACTCTATTCTTTTTCACAGGTTTTTTCTTTGGTTCCTCTTTGGAAACCTTGTTTACAACAACATTTGCTTTCTTCCCACCTTTAGATCGAAGCTTCTGTAGCTTATTTACATCAAAAGCTCCACCATTACTATTGTTATTTCCGTTTTCCTTACCATTAACCCAACCCTTGTTAGCTATCTCCCCATTGGAGTGACCATTTTCCACATAAGCAGTTTTTACATTATCACCCTTTTCACCATCTTTACCCGATTCCCCATCGCCACTCTTTTTTTTATTACCTCCTTCAAACCCCATTTTCTGCATTTGTTGTCCTTGCTTTTTACCCATATTGCTAACCGGCTTAGCCATCACCTGCTTTGACTTCTTCATCTCCTCAGCCCGAGCCTCCGCCTCCTTCCTAAGTTGCCTAAATGTCTCATCAAAATCATCATACACCATCCGTTTAGGATCATAGATCTCAGAAAACTCCCGTTTCACCATAGCAAGCAAATCATCCACATACAAAAGATGAAGAATCTTTTGATACACCGCAACAAAGACGATACCGAGCTCATTGTGGAACGTCCATTTGAGAGTGTATGAAGCACCAGGTACATCATAGTTGTATGATGCAGCACCAGATCGTTCCTCCAAAAGACAGGATCGGATCAAGGTGTCGATTGGTGATCCCCTTAGAGCGTTCCCAAGCTCTTTGCATGTCCAGAGGATTAAACCTCCTCTAGTGAAGATAAGTAACTGCTCTAACATCTCTTACCCTCCTTGTACCCCTGTACACCACAAGTTAGAACAAAACAACATCCCGAATAAATTAACTTATAAACATAAATTGATAAAATTTCAATGCAAATTTAACTAAAAACAATTAGAAAATGGTGTTTGAATTTGCATTTTTTGGAGTACCGAATTGCAATCAGATCAGAAAATAAAAAATTTTATTAAAATCTGAATGTGATGTATTTATGTTGGGTTTTAGATAGGTGAAAAGATATGCTTAGTTTCATTTCAGACAATCACTTTGATACAAGTACATCCCGCTTTATGGAAACTGCTTAGTCTGGCCCAAAACTAGTATACAAACAGAAGCAGTTTGGATGATCCAAATGCTTTAAAGTTTAAACTGCTTATATGTGGGCTTATGAGCTTATTTATGTTTTGGCTTATATATCATATAAGTCCCAATTTTCTGGCTTATTTTGAGACTTGCGGGCTTATATAAGTTTATTATAATATGATAAACTTATATAAGCCCAAAAGTGTTGAAATAAGCGTGAAAATTGAGGCTTATGAAATATAAGCCGAAATCAAATAAGCTCATAAGCCCACATATAAGCTTAATCAATGACCCCCTAAAATTCAAATCTTAAACAATCACCAACACAGATTCAAATTTTCATATTAAACAGAATTCAAACAAATTAAATCTTAACCAATAAAATTTGGAATCAAACACTAGATCGGTTCATGAAACCCCAAAATAAAACAAACCCACAAGCTAATTATACCAGATCAACAATTTTACTAATTCGATTTATAATTATTATGTACTAAAAAAACAGCATTAAAAATTAATCTTCATTGAAGCGGGATAAAGTAAAATTGAATAGATGATCGTACCTGTTAAGTGAATTGATTCTTATTTTTAAGGAATTGAAGATGGAAAACTAAAAGGGGAAAAAAAGAATGAAAGTTTTTATTGAAGAAAGAAAGAAAAGGGGGTGTTTGGATATTTATATAGTCAGGATTGATTTTGATTTGGGCAAAGTTTGACGTGTTTTTTGACTTTTTTTTGTTTCGGTCAATTTGGGTTTGCCCAAGAGAAAACACATATGAGATATTGGTTTTTCAAGTGATTTATGTCGGTATATGTAATTTTGGTTTGGATAAAGTTTTACGGAAGATACATACAATAAAAACTGATAAAATAAGAAGAAATATAGAACAAAAACTGATAAAAACTAAAAATATACGAAAATAAATGATGGACAGTGGATAAATACCACCCACGTAATTTTGGATGTATTGATTTTGAGTTGTTTGGAAAATAGGAGGGTGCTATTGGTGATAGGGGGTTCAAGGAACCGTTGTTGTTTTGGTTAATAGTTCTGGAGGAGAGTTATATCAAATACCAAACTTTTCTTACATATCAACGGACTCATCCCATCATTCATCTAAAAAGAAATCAATGGTTGAGATTAAAAGCATTTTAATATTTCATCAATTTTTTATAATTTAAATATCTCTTAAACCGTTAATCGTTAAGCGAAAATAATTACACCATCGCGACGAACATTTAATTATCTTTCTATAGATAGGTAATTTGATATATTTTTGACAAAAATTTTTTTTTTCGTTTTTTTCACTTTTTTTCCGTGGTCCTCAAATGATCTTATATCATAGTTCTGAAGCAGTATTTTTAGGTGTGTGACTGTTTACATTTTATCTTTCTCATATTTTGTTTAGGCGGGATTGGGCGTTGTTGTTGTTGTTTCGGTTAACAAGTTTATGATTATATGTTTGCACATTATCTTGGCATTTATATGTGTTCATTTTGTTATTTTATTTTTTTATTTTGAAAAAGGCAAAGATATTATAAAAAGGCAAATACTAAAGCAACAAACAAAAGATTGCTCTAAGCAAGAGCTAAAAGAAAAGAAAAAATACAACCAAGAACTATACTAAGATGAAACACCCAAACACCAACACTAAGCTAAGCCGAAACTACAAATTATAAATAGCCACTTCTCCAGGAGCTCTAATACAATGACACCAAGTAAAATGACATTTAGAGGCACGGTTTGAAGTCTAAAGAAGAGATAATCTTCAGATCACTGGGAATATGTCCTCGTGCTGAGCCGACGAAACATCTTCATCTGACTAAGCATACAAAATTTTATTCCTCCATTTCCACACATACCAAATAAGAGACAAGCAGACAACGTGAAATAGCTTCATTCTCCACTTATCTTTGGTGAAATCAAAGTTTCCTTTAAAGCTATGTTGTTATCTCGGTAAAAAATCTCGTATCGTTCAAGATCCGATATTTGAAATAGCGGTTATCGCGGTGAAATATCGGTTTTTATATTATCTAGAATATAAATATATATATGTTGAATTAAAGTCAAGGTACCAAAGCTAGACAAACTAAAGATTGGTTTACTTCTTGTTGCTGCCTTAAGATAATGTGCAAGGATGACTAAAGTATAAGGACTGAAGTTGTATTTTCTGAGACTACATATACAATGGTTATAACACATCTAGGGTTTATAAAAAACATAGGTACTTTACTCTATCTCACTTCAAAACAAATCATCTTCTCCATCTAACTGTAATCAAGTCTCTTTTTTTCTTAAACATCATCTTCTTCATCATTTCAAATCTCATTTGGATTACTGTAATCCAGTCTCTTTTTGTTCTTGTCACAGTTAAACATCATCTTCTCCACCATTTCAAATCTCAATCTCTTTTTTTTATTTTTGTTCTTGTCACAGTTAAACATCATTTGTTCTTTTTTGAACCAAAATCAGCCTATGTTCATGGAAGACAAGAAGTGGGCTGCCAAAAAAACCCATAAAAAGTCAAAGTCAAAATCTCGCCGATTCCAAAATATCGTGATTTCAAAATATCGGCCAATATCGCCGATATTATCGGATCCGATATTTTGGGGCGATATTTTGATCCGATATTTTTTTAGGGGCGATACACGAGATATCGCCGATATTGACAACATAGCTTTAAAGATGCACTCAAAGAGAACCGAGAAGGGACTTTCCATCAGCTCCATAATTCCAACCACACTACTTTTACTTTAGGACATAAGACGAAACAATGATCCCGTAATTCATCAGACAACCCACAAAATAAACATACCGATGTAGGAAGAATAATACCACGTTAGGAGTCAATCCAGAGCGACACGCCAAGTACCAACGTTTACCTTATTGACTACGAAGATTTTGCATAAAAAATACTAAGGACAATTGTTTTTATACGCAAGCCCCCTTTATATAACACTAACTTTTGACGGCCTCATTGTGAGTTCTCGCCAGGGTCTCCGAAAAACTCAAGGACAACCTAACTAATTTGCCACTTACGAGTTCATGGTGCAATTTTACGAGCAACCATATGCATTAGTTAACGAGATTCAAAAGTTTATTCGTGTAATTTAATTTAGTATTAATGTTTGATGGAAACTTATGAGACCAATGTGAGCCTCTGATGAGTGCTCAAACACTCATCATTTTTGGTCAAATCTGAACTGCAAAACATACAAAAACACTCAGAAATGCATCAAAATACTAAAAATATTTCAAAATTGTGTTTTATATGTTTTAGATGCAAAATGAGTAAAAACAAATGAAAAACGTATAAAGTTTGCAAAATTGGCAGTTTCAGTCCCCCAACTTTCATAAAATGTCAAAACTAGTCCCTGGTCATTCAAAATATGGAAAATTATCACCAAAGATCCTTTCAAAATCATAAGTTATCATATTTTGTCCTTTGGTGAAAAATTGGAAAAGTTTTGGAAATTTACAAGTTTAGTCCCTGGTGTTTCAAATTTTGGCAGAATTGATCCCTGGTGGGATATTTTTGAAAGAAAAACCATTTTGGGTCCTTGGGAAATTACAAAAGTCATTTTTAGTCCTTGGAATGAAAGTTTGGTGAAATGGCAATTTTAGTCCCCGGATTTAGAAATTTACAAAAATGGTCCTTGGGGTGTTTATTTGTTAAAAAGTACATTCTGGGTCCTTAGGTTATTAAATTTGTCAATTGTGATCCTTGTGATAACTTTGGGAATAATACATTTTCAGTCCACCACATTTCATAAATTACATATTTGGTCCTTGTGGTATTTTTTAGTTACAAATCAAACAGACCCTTTATTATCCAATAAGCCCACCCAAAACCAATATCCTAATCCTCTAAACAAACAAAACCAACATCCACCCTTTGGCCTGATCCATGTTACACACCCCAAGCCCAATCCAAGCCCAACACTCCCACCCCTTTTATAATATTACCCGGTCAAACACAGGGTCAAACAACCACCCCCGTTCCACTATTCACCCATCTCCCTCCCAACCAAATCCCCCATAACCAGGGAGAGCTTGTCTCCCCCGCATGCTCCTCCCACTTTCATTTACTTCTCTATATCTACCACCACCTTCCCCTCATTAATTGCCACACCTGCCCCCACTTGCAACTTCCACAATCGTTATATATAAAAAAGGAGTTTAATGGTGAAGATTGAAAGATAAGCCATCCAATGGCTGTGAGAGGAAGTGGAAAAGCATTTGTGGGTCACCAAAACTCTAGAGGGTGGATAAAAAGAGAGAAGAGGGATGCAGTAAAGAATAGTAGGGATTTTAGTTATAAAATAGCTTTTAGTGTAATTTAGTTTGATAATTAGTGTAATCTTTATTTTTTAGGTTTACTTCCAATCTTGTACTCTTTTAAATTCAGTTTAAGTACAATTTTAAGTTTTCTCTGATCATCTTGCAGAATTTACCTTTTTACTTATTAGCTTATCAACTGCTTATTAACTACTCAATTTGATGCTCAGCTTTGCTTATCATAGTCACTTATTGCTTATTATGTAGGTTGCACTTTAATAATCTCAGTAAAACTTAGTTCTTATCAATTTGAGTGGTTAACTGTTGCAAAATTATATCATTTAGCTTGTTCATGTTGGCTTATGGGAAACTGTTTATTGTTGGATCATAAGTGCTAATTCTGTCATGATATAACTTAATCCATACTTGTTTTTAATTTTCTCAATCTAAACCACCCAGTTACTTTGAAAAATTCTTAAACAGCTTTACAATAGGGGTGTTTGGATTTGCTGGTTTACCTAGGATAAAGTCTGTTCCATGTTGTTGTTGTTGATTGAAACCACTCACATTAGGCTAGGTTAGTTCAGTTAAGTAAGAAAAACTAGGATTATAGCTCAGAAAGTCAACATCTAAGTGTAACCTCCCTTATTGATTTACTGTTTGAACTGTAGTGATCTAGGCCACTCAAATCTGATCATAAGTGATTGTTGTTGCCTATTTTAGTTTCCATATAACAAATTATAACTTAATCAGTTAGAAGATTAGGTTTAAATCTCATGAAAGTCAAACTGATTAGTTATAGTGAAAAGTCAAGTTGACCTTGGGTAGAAAAATCCAATTATTGCAAGAATTATTGTGATTTTTGAGTTGAGTTTTAGGAATTATGCTTTTCACATGTTATACTACACCACCTAAGCTTTAAGAATCCACTGTGTGCTTAATTTTTGGAATTTTCTTGTGCTTATTTCACTTGCTCAAAATAGGCTGCAGGGCAAGCTATGCTCTGCTTCACAAACCTCAGTCCCAAGGGCTACTTTCCAATGCTTCCCCCTGGCCTACATAGTGGGCCCCACAATGAGCTTATTGGCTTTTTGAGAAGCCAATAAGCTCATCTTCAGGTTCCAAAGCTTAATTTGGGTTTTGCACCTTATTTACTAGGGCTGCTATGCCCCTCAAGCTTGTCCCTTTTTTCTGATTAAGTTTTGGTTTTGGAATTGCTTATTTGGGCTTATAAGCTTATCCAGGGACAAATTTTTGTTTTTTTACCCTCACACTTGTTCCTTGAGCTTGTTTGGACCCACATCCACCCCTGTGCATCAGCTTAAAGCTTATTTCCAAGCTTTTGGCCTTGACAGTTGACCAAAGTCAACTGTTAAGCTCATAAGCCCTCAAATAGCTTATTGTTAAGCTACAAAAAAGTTGTTTTCACAAAAAGTGTTTGTTTTTAGGTCTAAAATAGATTCGTAAAAGAAAAATCCAGAAAAAAACAATTTAATTTTAAGTGATAGTTT
The DNA here is from genome assembly GCA_030686995.1 of Artemisia argyi. Classification (NCBI taxonomy): domain Eukaryota; kingdom Viridiplantae; phylum Streptophyta; class Magnoliopsida; order Asterales; family Asteraceae; genus Artemisia; species Artemisia argyi. Next base: position 122,173,342 of record CM060677.1, on the reverse strand, counting down.
CTATTTAATGTAATTTAAATTTTATTTTTCATTTTTAGATTTTTATTAAGTACTTGTCATTTTTATATTTTTATTAATTACCTTTTATATTAAAGTAATTTTGGTAAATTTCTGAGATTTTTATTTTGTCATTTGGTATTTATTACATTTAATATTAGTTTTATTAATAATTAATTATTAATTAAGTATTAAATAGCATAATTAGTTTTTATTAAGCAAGACCTAATTTTTATATTTTTCCTAGCTTTTATATAATATAATATAATTTTAGGAATTTTTCTAGAATTTTTACTATTTATTTTCTATTTTTAATAATTTAAAATAATTTAATTAGGTAATTAATATTTAATTAGTAAATAATTAATAGAAAAACCACAAAAAGATAAAAATACATATTTTTAGTTTTAAAACTTATTTTTAGTTATTTTATAATTTTAGGAATTTTATTTTCATTTTTCTAGTGTTTAAATAATATTATATTGTATTTAAGTATTTTAAATATTAAAAATAAGTATTAAATAGTAATTAATTAATATTAAATAATTAATTAGTGTTAAAATTTATTTTCTTTTTCTAAAAATTTTCTTTTACCTTTAAGTTTGTAAAAAAGTCATTTTCACCCCCTGTGGGTTTTCAGATTTCAGTTTTCACGTTTTATTTTGTACGTTTACGTTATTTAAAACGTGAACGTACGCGTTTTTAGGTTTTAAACGTTTCTGGTTTTTCTAACTTTCCAGTCTTGTTCATATAGCTTATTTAAGCTATTTCTTCGTATATTCCTTAGTTTAATCACTGACAAACCTTTTCCTGTCCAAATTCACCCGATCACAAATCCGTTTGTTAACCATCACACTTCGTCGGGACATAACGACCCGGGAAACCACTATACTTCCGCGGAGATTGATTCTAGGCAGTTTGACCTTGTTGACCATCCTTGGTCAATATAAGTTGACGGTTTAGCATCAATCAGCCTCATAATATTTAATTTACATAAATCGTCCCTTTTGATTATCTGCCATTATGAAAGTCATCTCTAAACTTTTGTTTTTATGTGAAATAAAAATTACATAAGTAGTCCTAGCAATATAGCGACATTACAAATTCGTCCCTATGGATGAAACATGTAACAAAAGTTTACATAAATGGTTCCTCTAAATTACATGATCTTGCAAAAATCATCCCCAAACTTTTGCTTTTTGTGAAAATAAAATTTTACATAAATACTTTCTACGTTTTAGCTGGCATTACGTTCATTTCATATTTTTATTTTTATCTCTTCATTTTTCTTATTTACTAAAATGTTTGAATATGTAACTCATTTAGTAAAAGTTGACTAATTGTAAGACTGCTTTATAGTCAACTTGGTATAAGACCCGTAAAATTTGAGGATAAAAAAAAGTTGTTTAAAAAATAGTCAAAGTTGATGTAACAACCCATAAAATTTCATTAAAATCATTTCCACCACCAGGTAATTTCACAGGTAAATTTTTACTTTTCATTACATGCATGACTCTCTAGACCTGCTCACGTATCCACCTATGCCCAACACCACTATGTTTACACTATGTAAACACGCCAGTATGTCAAGTCTAGGATCTAAACATCATCACACTAAGTAATCTATCACTCTAGTATGCTATATCTATTAGAAACCCTAACAAAACCCTAATTGAACCCTATGTGTTTACGATTATCTTTAGAACCCTAATTGCTTATCTGAACTAGTTTGAAAGTGTTCAAGGCTTAGGTATAAGTTACAATAGCAACTTTAGGATATATTAGGCTCCTTGGACTATAGTAAAACCCCCTAGAACCTATGTACTAGTCCCTTAAGCACAAAACCCTAACTAGGTCATAACTTCCCGGAATTAGGTTTAAACTATCCCAAAACTTCACCATAGGCTACCACCACTTACTATAACCTTCTTAAGACCTAGGATTAGTCATTAGGCACTCATATGATCCTAACTTAGGCACTAAACCCGAGGATAAACCCTAATCTCTCACTAAGCAAAATTAGGTCATTTAGGTCCCGAAACTAGGTCAAAACCTTCCCGAATCTTTAGTATAAGCTACCACCACCTAGGAAATGATCCCTAAACCTTAATAATAGTCACTAATCACTCTTAGGACCCTAATCTAGGCACTAAACCCTAGGCTAAACCCTAAACACTCACTAGGCAAAACTAGGTAAAAACTAAACCTAAAACCTAAAACTAAGCTACCAACCTAGCACCACTACCCCTAGCAGCCTACCAAGCAGCATACTCACCTACTTGTCACCCCTAATCACCCAACCACACACCTCCATATCACCTTACAAGTAGGTGCATCACCCACTTGTTCTAAACCGCCTATCCGGCTAAATATCCACCACAAACCACCCCTACAACCATAAACAAGTAATCAACACATAATTAACACCTAGGTTTCATTAGATCTAAGCAAACACAAGATAAATCTAGCCTAGCATGTTGAAATCAAGACAAACACAAGATATAGACAACCAACACATAGACATATTGATTGAATTAAGAGAAGACTTATCTCAATAGCACATGAAAGGATTCAAGGGGTGAAAACCCTTGAATTTACTGTAAAAATATGAGCTAGGGTTTACAAAGTTCGGCCCTAGGGTTTCTCCACACAAGTTCCTCTCTAATGAATGAAAATTAGAAAACTATATATAGAGTTTAGGAGGTGACGGCGTCAAGAACAAATGTTTGACGCCGTCATCTCGCCGCCAAATAGTTCCTCGGACTGCCTAGATCTGGGTCTGACGCCGTCATGTAGTCTCCTTATGCAGGCCGTCATGATTTTAACTCTTGACGCCCATGTTGTGACGCCTTCAAGTTTTCACTGGGTCGTCACCACTTTTACTCTTGACGCCGTCATGCATTTCCTCTTGACGCCTTCATACATTGTTCCCAGCAAGGAAAATTAAGTCTTTGGCGTTTTCTTCACTTTTATGCTCCAAAAACGTTCGAATTGCTTCCTTTTCCAGATTTCTCTCCCAAAGTACCTAAAATCACAAAAGGAACGATTTAGGGTAATATTTGATCAAATAGATTCAATTCCGGGCTTAAATGACCCCCTAAAAGTTCATTTTTCGCCTCATCATATACCCTTACACTTGAGATTTGCTTGTCCTCAAGCAAATGCGCTTTTATTCTAATCAAAATACAAGTTAGGGGTCATTTAACACTAATATAAAAGTAATTACAACAAATAATCGTTCCACTAAAGACCAAAGACAAGCACGGAGGTCATACACTAGCACCTCACAAATAGTGTTTAGATACTCACATCTCTCGGGTGTAATAAAGTAATATCACAATATAGAAATGGAAAATATCTCTTACTACTTGTCATAGCAAAATAGATTACCATAGGCTTGGGAAAGGATCAAACCTCCACCACATGGCGTAAGCACCTAGGATAAACTATCAAAGAGGTCTTTTAAAAGGGTTGTAACGTTAGGTGTAGGGATATGGAATACACGGTTTTGTTAGATATAGGCAGTCTTTACTGGTGGCGAGTTAACAATCTTGGTTAATTACATGTACAATATGGCGTTGCTAAGCCAAGACTAGACTCAACTTAAGCTAATAAATGAAAAATAACAAAAACATAAAATGAACATAGAATGAAAAAGGGATGGTAGTCCGTTTTTTTTTTTTTTTTTTTTTTTTTTTTTTTGCATACACTCTTACCCTACCATCCGAAATAATACATCATAGGGAATGAAAATTCCCCTTACACTTGAATTTTTACATACTTTACAATAAACTAAACTAATGACTCGAATTAAGAAAATCAAAACACTTGGAGTACTTTTAAGATTAACGTACATATGGGGATAATAATATGATGTTTTTCCCAATTACTCCATAACATAAGTACTTTACCCAATCGTCCCAAAACAATATGTACAAGGATATGACTCGACTTAGCAACCATGTAATCAATTAGATAATTAACTTAGAGTTTAACAAATAACAATAATGCACTAAAGATGAGTGCATACACGGAAGGCTAAGGCGATTTGGTTGTACATTTAAGTCGGGTGTAACAAATTCTTCCTTTAAGTAAAATGCTTAAAGTTAGAAACGAAAAGATAGGCTCGGAGGGGTGTACTAGGGGTTTCGTGTACTAAAAATGAGTACAACGTTAATGTGTGGGAAAAATTAGTTGACTTAACTAGCCAATTAATATGACTTTAATGGTCAAGTAATTATGATACGGGTTTAACACAAGGGTGATCCTAATGACTCTTATCATGTAGTAAATCCTACCACACGAATGTAGTCTCACTAGCGGTCTCGGGATGCATCACTAACGCAAGTTCTAGAATCTAAATGCTACCGGTACACTAATAAGCACTAATAGTAAATGCTTTTCCTATCAAATCTAAAGGCGAACCTCACATATTTGGATGGAAAATTTTTCTGAATGGTACGGTTTTGTGCTAGTCATACAATCTCCTATCCATGAGACGCTTGCTATGGCTAAAGTTTCACTCCTAAATGTTGTAAAAAATTTTAAATTTGGCGCTAAAATTGCACTAACAAGTATTTCTCATAGTTTTATTACACATCTACCGTCAAACAAACAAACTCAAGCGAAAGTGTATCTGTAAGGTATCATCATTTTACTCTCCCCTTACACTTAGGATGAACATTGTCCCCAATGTTCAAGTAAAGAATGTAAAAGTGAAATAAGTAAAAAGAATGAAATCAAATACTCCCCTGATTCGCTCGGTATGGATAATAAGGTAGCCAGGTTAGATCTTCCTCCAAGAAAATGAACAATCAAAGCTTCCCTTCCAGAATATAAATCATCTTCTTGTCATATATAACCTGTTATACCTGAGAAAACAGACAAAAACCCAAAGCATCAACCCGAACAAAGAGAACTCACAACTAGATGTAATTCCAGACTTAGGAATAAAAACAAGACAATTAAAGATATAATGCTTGTGGAATGAATGTTTGCAGATTTCCTAGAGTTTATAAAACTAAAGAATCAACAAAAACTTTAAGACTCCGGTATAAACAAAAATAGCAAAATTTCCAGAATTTTACGCATGACGCCGTCAGGAATTAATTCCTGACGCCGTCAGAAATGACCTGCAGAAATCTTTATGTTAAGTTTCCGGAAAATTTCTGGAAAAACTTATGTCCTACTTCCTGGAAAATCCTGCAAAACATCATTATGACTCGATACAAGCATTTGACTCTAACAAGTACTAATACACATGTCCATTTAATATTGTTGTGGTTCATGCTCAATTTCGTTCTTATAAACAAATTTGGATCTCCCTTACACTTATCTTTTGCAAAATACCTTTATATGCAATTAAGACGAAGTTAAAAACAAAATAAAGCATTTTCACAATTTACTTTGAAACATGAGCCACAAGCAACAAAAATAAAACATGCATATGGAAACAAATAAAATCAAACAAACAAACAAACAAACAAATAAATAAAGTTTGGGTTGCCTCCCAATAAGCGCTTGTTTTTGTTCGAGTCACGAGCCTGACTCTACCCTTATTTAACGGAAATATGGGAGGTTTTCCCTACACTTTGAATTAAGTGCAGGTGAAAGTAGCGATACACACCCTTAGGGTGGAAATATGCCACGTGAGGTGAAGGGGGTGAGTGAATGGCTTCCTTCATCCTAAAACTACCCGGATAATATTGGTCGATGGGTGGGTCGGTTCCTCTTTTGTCTCCTAGAAATATATCTAAGGATGGAAATGTGTGTAAAGATTGAGGTTCCGGTTCATCAACACTAGAAAATTCCCTAGAACTAGGAGTAAGGTTATCATTACAAGTATTCAAACCTATATCCTCAAGTGGTGCCTGGTCCAAGGGTTCTACCTCCATCGGAATTCCTAAAGTTTCTTCTACTTCTTCCGGGTAAGTTACGGGCGGTGTGTGTGCCTCAAATGATGGTAGGACTTGTGGGGTACTTAGTGGGCTTGGGTTTTCTACTATCTCTTCCATCACATCAATATCACCTATGTGTTCATCTTGTATTATGGTAGTGCCTAACCATGACATGCAACTAGGTGGCTCAACTCTAACCTCATGTGTGTCGTATGTTTTGGTGAAATCTATCCCGCTCATACAACTAGGTAGTTCAACACTAACCATCTCATAATCTTGGTTTGATTCTAAGTTCATGTTCTTAGAAACTAGGTCATCTTGCTCATACGAAACCACCAATTCGTTGAACTTATGGGTAATGGTTAGGAAGCTTTTCTCAAAATTCATCCAAAGGGTCTCACTAAAAGGAATTGATCCTGATAATGATCGTCTAATAGAAAACACACATGCATAAAATTCATCAAACCCATCTAACTTTACACCCATCTCCTCTTGTATATATCTAAGATCACTTAAAAATTCATTGGAACAACAGGAGGCAAATCGATCCGAGTAAACTAATTGTTCCTCTATAGTTAATGATCTAAATGGAATTTCATCCGCCATGGCGACAAATGAAAATGGTTTCACAAACAAAGGGCACAAAGAAAAAGATAGACTACAAGAAAGCTAATAAAAAGAAAATAAAAATCTCACTAAAAAGCAGTGTTGCAAAAATCGGCCGAATCGGCCGATTAATCGGCGAGTAATCGCTAATCGGTCTGCGACCTTGGAGAAAATTACACGGAAATCGGCCGATTAATCGTCCGAGTCACAAAAATCGGCCGATTAATCGGTAAAAAATCGCTAATCGCCCCCTACCGCCTCAGTACTGATTCACGATTTTTGCAACATTGCTAAAAAGGAATCTAATGAGTAGACCTAATCAAAATAAATTCCAACCTAAACAATAACTATTCCCCGGCAACGTCGCCAAAAACTTGATGCGTGGGAATTGCACCAGGCTTTACCTCTCGAGGGATCTCGAGAAGCTTACAACCCCCACCAGGCAGTGTACCTGATCGTCGTAGTATAGTATAGTGACAAGTACCGAGGGATTGATCGTTCAACTTAGGAATAGTGTCGTTAGGATTGAAAATTAGTCTAACTAGGTCTAAAGGTGAAGGATGATTCTTTTTGTGTTTTTATATTTTATGAAAAGCAAGTAAAATTCTCGGGTATTGGAAGAAGTTGGGCGGAATTAGTTGCTAGTCAACTAACCCAATACTAAGATGCAATCAAAATAAAATACTAGAAATGAAAATAAACTAAATTAAACTACGGTTGTGAGCAATATGTGGGAAAAATGTGTTTACTTAGATTTCACTACTCCTTAGATATCTTTTACACGTTAATTACTTGTTATAGTTGCGTGGATGACGGATTGTATTCCTTAATACCATTCATGGGGTGGTGTACTTAATTCCCCAATCCTATGAGTGCCTACTTCACTCCTATGTCGAGCCGGCTAAGAAGCTCCTAACATGGGATCATTAGAATTTACTCATGCATTAAATACTACCAATAAAACCTAGTACACATCGGTTCATGTTTCCTAAGACGTTCAAGCATGTTACACAATGGAGATCTGCCAGTTTTCTAAAGCCTAACATTGAAATCATTCATCCAATATAACCATAAACAAGTAATCAACACATAATTAACACCTAGGTTTCATTAGATCTAAGCAAACACAAGATAAATCTAGCCTAGCATGTTGAAATCAAGACAAGCACAAGATATAGACAACCAACACATAGACATATTGATTGAATTAAGAGAAGACTTATCTCAATAGCACATGAAAGGACTAAAGGGGTGAAAACCCTTGAATTTACTGTAAAAATATGAGCTAGGGTTCACAAAGTTCGGCCCTAGGGTTTCTCCACACAAGTTCCTCTCTAATGAATGAAAGTTAGAAACCTATATATAGAGTTTAGGAGGTGACGGCGTCAAGAACAAATGTTTGACGCCGTCATCTCACCGCCAAATAGTTTCTCGGACTGCCTAGATCTGGGTCTGACGCCGTCATGTAGTCTCCTTATGCAGGCCGTCATGATTTTAACTCTTTACGCCCTTGTTGTGACGCCTTCAGGTTTTCACTAGGTCGTCACCACTTTTACTCTTGATGCCGTCATGCATTTCCTCTTGACGCCTTCATACACTGTTCCCAGCAAGGAAAATTAAGTCTTTGGCGTTTTCTTCACTTTTATGCTCCAAAAACGTCCGAATTGCTTCCTTTTCCAGATTTCTTTCCCAAAGTACCTAAAATCACAAAAGGAACGATTTAGGGTAATATTTGATCAAATAGATTCAATTCCGGGCTTAAATGACCCCCTAAAAGTGGTTCATTTTTCGCCTCATCATATATACTTCTGAATTGTGATGGCCCGAACGATGTTATGTTATATCTAGAAACCTTAAAAGTAATTACTTAAAAACCTAGACTAAGACTTGACATACATACACACACACACCAAACCCTACTCCCAGGATACATGAGTCAGTAGTCTAATCCCTGAGTCACTTTTCACATCAATCACATCATCCTTAAGCCCAGATGAGTTCATAGCCTCACACTCTTTTTCTGTGAGTTTTCATAGCCTCACATCTTTTTAAACTTTCACTCTAAATGCTTTACAAACCCTGTGAGGGGGATACATGCTACTTGCTTTACTTAAAGCCGAATACCAGCCTTTTTCTTTGGTTGTTGCACGAGTAAACTATCTGCCACCATTACATAACTAAAATTCATGAATCTAATCGTTTGGGATATTTTACCCACGCGAACGCGAATATAGTTGATAGATCTATTTGAGTTTGATAACTCCCGTTGATACTACATCTTTCTGGATGGTATCAATAAGTACTATATTTGAACCCACTGAAGGACTAACTTTGGCAAGTTATCCTTCCCATCCCCTCATGGTTGGGTCTGCAGCCCCCATGACCCGGATTGTTAACGCGTGGTTCATGAGCTTAGTGCAACATACCCCCTGTCTTCAGTATTGTATCCTAGTATTGACTCTTTAAGCATGTATCATAGGTATATAGCCGTTACGGAGCTTTGGCAGGAAATGGCACTGAACTCGGAGGACTTTCAACCTTGTTATCATTCAAACACTATTTCTCACTTAGATTCACGGGACCACATCTTAATAAAACTCTGATATTTTAATGAATGATAACTTATTATAAAAACGTCTCTTTTCGAGTCGTTTTCCATTATTGTGACTGTGATACCATGGAGTAATACCCCAACCCTAATTCCGTTGCGAATTGTAAAATGGGGGTGTTACAGTTGATATAAGACTAGCCTCATGTAGAAAATTTTTTTAAACAATCCATTGACAATTTGAAATTACTCAAGTAAAGTTACGGAGTACTTTAACTCATCAAAAGGATGGAATGAATTATTGACATGTTATTTGCGAAAATCTATAATCTAATACCAAGCGTGTACCGATGCATTTTATAATTTTGAAGAAAAACAAATAGATGCACTTTAGCCGGTCGGTGACGAGAGACCACTTGTTAGACAAATAATAAACTATCATCGAATTATGCTATTTCACAAACACTAAACACAACTCTCTACGTCAATTTGTTTAGCTAATTGATTAAAAGCTTAAAAAGGATAATATTGTAGAAACGTATCATTGGTAGCGAGAGATAGTGTTCTTTTGGTAAAAGAAAAATCGACCTACATTCACTTTTATGTCTTTCCTGTTGAAGCATTTGTCAATTGAAATGTTGAATGTCATGCGCAGTAAAAGCTTTATAATTTGAAGTGTTCTCTTGGTAGGTTTCTCCTTCTTAGTTAACATAAATGTGAAAGGAACTTTTGTTAGAGCACTAGCAATCCTAACGTTTTCTTTGCGTTAAGAGTGGGTTTAACGTGCGTTAACCCACGTTAACCACACCATGTGTCGAAGTTAAAGTCGTGTTAACACGGGGCGTTAGTGCCTTAACACAACGTGAAGGGTCGTTTGAAAAAAAAAAAAAAAAAAAAAAAAAAAAAAAACACTTTTTGCCCAAAGAAAATATATATTACAAAACATTCCCCCCCCCCCCCCCCCTTTAGTTCTTAAACAGTAATTGAGCGTGATAACCAGATTCAAATTCATAATTCAAAGTTCAATACAACATATTAAAAACGATACGGAAAAAGTTACAAACGATACTAAATCATACAACACGGTTAACCATAAACTAGCCATGGGGTTAGGCCCTATTCGATCAGAGTCTTCGGATTCGAGTGACAAGGGCTATGTCTCAAATGATTCGTTTTTTTAATTCGTAGTTGTTGGGTCTGTTAAAACCCAAGCTCCTTAATTTAGGATTTGAACATAAAATATTCTAAGTGTTTGATAATCGAGAACACCAAACAAGTCACTGAATGCATAGTTGTTCAGTGAGTCATCCTCAAGATGCTCAGGGCGGATCTATGAAGAAAGATTCACCATTCAGTGAGGCAGTTCTCAGTGAATGATACCTGAGCCAAAGAAGAAGATGATGGACTCAGTGAGGGATGACAATAACTCACTGAGTCCCATCACTCCTCACCAAGTAAGATCACTGAATAAACAAAGACTGAAGATAAGAAGACTGAAGTAAAGACAGGATTAGGCGGGATAAGTTTGAATGGATAAGGGAAGGTCCTTATCATGCAAATGTCAACTTTCCCTCAATGAGTATAATACCAAGACATGTGTCAACACTGAAGACCAGAAAGCATCCTTGACCTTTACTACTTATAGCCATTTGTAACAGGGACAAAATACCTATGTATTTTATCCAATGTAGGATGATGCAATTTGTCTTGTAGTCTTTGTCTATTAGGTATGTGTTAGAATCTACTTGTGTTTAAATAGAGAATAAGTGGGAGAGGTAAATATTATGTTTGTGCACTCAATGCTTAGACATTCACAAACCAAATATTTACTCTCTCCAAAGAACAACACAATCCCTGAGATAGCTCAGCAGGATCTTAGTTGTCACTCAAACTTAGTTTGAGTTTAGTGAGGAGTACACTATACTTGTCATTTCAATCCCAAGTGTTGTACCGCAAACATTTGGGTATAATTCTTTTGATTAATTTCTAATAAAAAATTAAACGTTGAAACTTTGTGCCTTATCTTTTACGTTTATTTACTTTTGATAATTAATCAATACTTCGCTACATCATGGAACTTGGTTAGATTAACTTTGTAGTTAACCATAACCAAGTAAAAGGGTCCAACAGTAGTTTTTATGTTTAATGTAATTCGTGTTTAATGTAGTTCGTGTTTTAAGTTTAATGTTTAATATAATTCGTGTTTAAGTTTAATGATTAATATAACTTGTGTTTATAAATGTTATTTTAGTTATTAAATGAAATATTAGTTTTAATTTAGGGTTGAATTTGAAAATAGTTGAGTTAAGGTTGACTTATGATTGTGGATTTTATTTATCTTTTTTGTTTTTTATTTTTTTATTTATTTTTTTTTAAGATGAAAAGATTAAAACCGATGTGGCGCTGACGTGGTTATGGTTGCAATTTTAACTTAGGTTATGGTTGCTAGTGCTCTTATTAATCTTGCAATTAGGATAAGTAATATGTGTTATGCCCTTAAACTTATATTTTTTGGAGCTCTATCTTCGACATCTTGAACCATGTAGAAATGCTAGAAATCAAAAGATTTTTCATTTGAAACAATCAAATACGGAATGGAACTTCAAAGAAGTACAAAGGCAATCACGCTCCATTCGTCTGATACTAAATATTCACATTCATAATGCAGAAAATTAAAAAAAATCCTACTACTTACACTCCCCACCAATTAACTATCAAATATACCTATCAAAGTCCATTTTTGTTAATTAAAATATACAGTGGACAATTATTATGGGATATCTCAAAATATTAATACGAACACTTAGAGGTAGCAATTTGTGCTCAAAATCATAAAAATTGACATTTAGAAGCTAATTTGTGAAAGATTTTGGCGCAATTAGCGCCCTCTTTTTTCTGAAATGAGCATGTATGGCTCTTTTAAAAGTTAAATGAGCATTAACACACACACGTTTTCTCTCAATTAGAAAATATGACAACTGTTTATTAAAAATAATAATAATAAAAAAATAAAAAAATATATAAATACAATATATTTAGTTATTTAAATATAAATGAGGTGTTAGATGCAAGGATTTTTTTTCATCTTTTAGCGATTCGTATAACATGAGCCCGTTCGAGCCCAAACCCGTTTAAACCCGTAGCCCGAGCCCACTCGACCTGCCAATTTTGCCACCTCTCATGACATTGAACATAGAACGGAGAGTGTAGATGCAACAAAATCTCGTAATTTAGATATACTGATATACAGGTGATCAGGTTACCCCGTTTTGCCTTGTCTTCCTTTAATTAAACAATATTTTATGATTTAATTTACCTCCTTTTGGCATCTCACCATCCGAAGTATTTTGAAGTAAAATTGTGCTTTAAAAAAAGGACAACTTTATATTTCCTTTTAGAAATTCATATATACCTAAACATACATTAAAAATATTATACATTATACATTCAATACTAGCATTTTTAATATATATGAAATTATTCATGAAAGTAGGGTGATATACAAAATTAATATTTAAAAATAAAAGTAAGTAAAAATGCAACTTGATAAGCACACTTTACCTTATATAAAAAAACTAGTTTCCTAAATTGTCATAACAGAAAATCAAGAATCGACGGCGATGAATCCTCTTAAAATTTGAAACATAAATATTCATCATAATTCTTATTTATTAGCCTTCCTTTCGCCCATTTTTATAATAGCTTTCGTCCCAAGTCATTATTCTGTCATTAGGGTTTAATAATTAATCTCTCCATATATATTTCTCATCATTGTTTTGATCATTCAAGATTTTATAATCTGTGCAACATTCAGTTGACACATAACAATGAAGTCTCAAGAAGCTTTTACTCAGAACGCAGCGACTGCTCTGTCTTCTACTCCAACACATGGTGTAAGAAAGATTGTGATTAGGTTCAAGACTCCAACGAATACAAATACGAATACGAATACGAATACAATCATCTTGAATGGTGAAACATCATGTTTTTCTAGAGCCGAAAAGATGAATGGTAAAAGAGTTTTAGACATGGAGTGCAAGAATGAATTTCAAGAAAATATCAAGAAAGCCAAAAAACAGACCGATGTTGCTTCCACCTCCAACTCTCTTTACAAACCGGAAGCAACCAGATATGATGAAACCAAGAAACCGACTGATACGTTCAAGAAAAGAAAAGTACACGCGGAAAAACAAAAAAATTTGCTCATGAGCTTTGTAAATTCTGAAGGTAAACAAGCATGCCCTTTATGCAGAGAGAATTGTGTATCGAAAAAATTCCTTCATCGACATATGGCTCTTCACTCAGATAAAGAGTGGAAGAGATTCAGCAGATCACTTAATACCCACAATGTCAACAAAAGTGGCGAAGATCACAATCATGACGCCAAGGTGGTTAATTTGAGTAACTGTTTATATGGGTGGGATGTGAAGAAAGGCAAGAGAGGTCGTTTGGGGTCAGGGGTTGCTGATGTAAAGGTTAATAACGTGCCAAACGCAAAATACTATTTTGGATTAGGGACATTTGATCTTGAGGAGGTTGATGAGGATATACAAGACGCAGCAAAGATCCTATTGCTCATGGCTCGTGATCACCAACTGAAGGCCAAAATAAGTATGAGGATGCAGAACGAAGTAGAAGCGGCTAACTGTCTCATGTGCCTTGAAGAACCTGTTACAACACAAGTTGAAGAACTCATGGCTACAAGCATGACAGAGACGAATACACAAGTTGGAGAATCGAATGATACAATTAATGGCAGAATAAACGGGGTGCGTGGCTTCGATCTTAATGAGCTACCTGCATTTGAAGATGAGGTTATTTCAGAATGACATGGGTGACATCTAAAACCTATTATGGTGTAATGTTATAAGGAAAATGTATCAAGTATATCTTCGTAGTAGTAGAGTTCTTTTTCGCTAACCTATCAATAGATAAGTTTGATGAATAAGTAATTCCTTCTTTTTATGTATGCATGTCCTGTTCTTATTTTGATCCACTGTGTTTCAATCCACCTGCATATATCATCAGATTGATATTTAAAGGGACAAAAAGCTGATTTATATTGTACGTGCAGTAGTCATTGATGTTTGGCACAACTAGTAACTGCAGATTCATAACACATGTAGTTGTTCTTTTTCTAGTTTTCTTCCTTAAAAAGTTATACTTAATGAGCTAATGTTTCTTGTTTTTGGCCGATTTCTTTTAACCTGAAATAGAAATATATTGATTTCGATGTTAAAGGTAAAACGACCCACTTTGATCAGCTTCCACATAAGGGCAATAGCCATAGAAACATAAACTATGAACCACTCTAAACAGTGAAACAACTACATTTCTGTTGGACTATGAGTCATTTGGCATGTAAACTTGATTGTGGAATCCAACGTGAAAAGCTCCACATCCACACTAATCTATGAAAAGGCGAAAACAACTACAAAGACTACTGAGATTCAAAAAAGAGTTTTAAGAACCAAAAGAACCAAGATTCCGGCTGATCAAAACCTGTCCTTACAATGCAAATTTGAACATAGTAAGATGAAAGCTATGTGATGCACAAAAATAAAAAGTTAAAAACCAATAATGTACAACTATCTTGACCAAAACAAGGTATTGTGATTAAAAATGCTTTGAACATATGTAAATATCTTATGAATTCGAATAGCCAGCCATTGTGGCCAAAGAGTGCTCACCTTGAAAACCTCTGCTTTGAACTCCAAGTTTTAGTTGTACATTAGTTGAGGCATTTACATTGAACACGTGATGAGTCAATATTTGTTGTGACATGATGCGATGAAAGTTGAGAAGCTGATCGACCTTTATATCGGAGGATTTGGAAAAGTATTTCCGGATTACAAAATTAAATAAGCTACAAGCTTATAACTTGATATGTTTATAAATAAAAAATACTAGTATGATTTATGAGCTGTTCTAATTTTACATGAGATCATCAACTTATTCATATAAGCTAACTGAAACACCCTTTCATTTACGATGAAGTTTCGACTTTGATTAATTTTGCATGTTAGTGATATTCAAAACTTAGGAGGTTAGTGTTATTTTGTTCTAAAATATAAGAGCTTTTACTTTTTTAATGCAGAATTAAGGTCTTTAGCAGGGAGCTAAGACAAAAAAGAGTTACAATCAATTGTAGGATTTGAGATCCAATGTGTCCAATATAAACATGGGTTTTGCTAACAAGTGCCGAGTCGGAACTTATTTAGCTATGTTAAAAAAGAAAGTTTAAGAGAATATAATTAGAAAATGTATTTTAAGTAATCATGGGTTTTGCGTGAAAGTTTCTGGTGGTCAGCACTTTTTAGCAATAACTACACCTTAACAAGTGTCTAGAGGTCACGTGTTACCAAAACCAAACATATTAGCACAAAAGCTTACTCTAATGAGAAATGCAAGAGTGAAACATAAGATATGTTTGGTACAAATTTTTGTGACATGGGCAAACCAAATAACCGGTTTTCTCTTCTTACAAAACTAGATTTTCTTCGATGTGTTTCGATTCTTCCGAACAACACAAGTTTGATGCTTTTGAAACAAGAATGTGACCACCTGCAAAGCTTAGGATAAATGACGAGTCCCTTACACTTTTATGATAGCTTATTTAAATTTGTACTAAAAAATAAATAAATGAATATGATTGTTGTGCCCAAAATTGTAAATATTTTACTTTGTTGAAATACTGCGGGTTTATTTGACAAAAGTAGCGGTAGTAGTGAATAGTAGTTATAAGGAGAATATGTTTTTTCTAATAAAATATTGAGAAAAGTCCAAAATACATCACTGAGGTATCCCAAATGATATGTTTACATCCTTTTTCTTTTTTCGTCTCAAATATCATCCCTCCGTTAGTAACTTTGGAACAAATACATCCCTATGGACTAACGATGCAAAATTTTGCCCGTTAAGTACCCCACGTGTTAGTCACGTGAGGGGTATTTTTGTCTTTTTACTCACCCCTGGTATATATCACGCCTCTTTTTAGGGGGAAAATCATATCCCACCTCGTTTTCCCTCTAAAACACACAGATATACCAAGAGGCGAAAAAGTAAAAACCCCCAAATCCAATTCCAGTGTTCAATTAAAAAACCCCAAATCCAATTCTAGTGTTCAACATATAATTAACAACAATGGTGGTTGTGGAATGGAGAATTCGCGACTATGATGATCCTGTGGATGAACAACAAGCATATAGTAAGTTTAATTTTACTTATAACCACATAATCTTTTAATGATTGAAACCCTAATATTGTATATGTTACTTGTTAATAGCAGGTTCAAGACAAAACTTTTTCTCATTGAAGATTCATCATGGTGGTTTTTTCACTGAACCCCCAGGTAGAACCTACACAAATGGAAAACATAATTATGTGGACTTTATAGATGTGGACTTATTTTCTGTGATTGAGTTAAATGACATGGTTAAAATGTTAGGTTACAAGGGTAAAGGTTGTAAGATGTTCTATCATTGGAGAGTACCTAACTCTGAATTAGATCATGGATTACAAGCACTAGGTGGTGATATGGATGTGCTTAACTTAGTTGGGTATGCTAATAAGATCAAACTGATTGATGTGTATATTGAGCATGATTATACAGTCCTAGATACTTATTTGAAACCACCATTTACATCATCACAGAAAGTGATTTTGGAAGAAATAGATGTAGAAGAAACTAGTGCTTTAGTTAAGAAGACCATTAAGAAGCCTGCTTTGAATTCAAGTCTAGTTAGGATGCCTTTTAAGAAGCCTGGTTTGAAGGAAACTAGATTGCCAATGTTGTTGCTTGAGGATGGACCAAGTGAGAATGCAAATGTAGATGGACCACCTATGAATGCTAATGTAGATGGACCAAGTGTGCCTGTGGATGGTGATGCACCTATTTTCAATGAGGCAGCAAGTGTGAATGAGACTAGTGATGCTTGTAACTCTGAGAGTTTTAGTGGAGAGTATGAGACTAGTTCTGAGACTGATGATAGCCAAGATAGTGATTATATACAAACAGATGAGGAACATGAGATAAATGAAGTGGATGTAGATATGGAAGAATTCTATAAAAATGTTGATACAGATGCAGAGTGGGCTGGAGTTAGAAATGACAATGCCAGTGAGACTGTTGACTTAGGAGTGGAAGAAGCATATGATTTAGATGACTTTGATATGCCTATGTACATTGAAAGTGAAAGTGAGACTGAAAGTGTTAATGGAAAAAATACTAATAGAAGAAAGAGAGCAATGGCAAATTTAAGAAAGGAAGAAGCTCATCATAGTGGGAGTGTAGGTCAAAGTAAAGAGTCATTCTTTGTGGGAAGACAGTTTGGGAATAAAAAAGAAATTTCAGCAATGGTTAATGAAGTTGCTGTGGCTACTAGAAGACAGTTGTACACTTGGAAAAATGACAAACGAAGGGTAAGAGTAGTATGCAGGGGAAAGTGTCTTGTGTTTACAGAGTCTACTGGGCCAACAAAAGCTAGTGGGTCAAATACAAGTGGGTCAAATGATGTTGGGCAGGGAATAAATAAAGTGGGTGGATTGAGGATAAAGGTAGGTGGGAAAAAGGACTCTTATATTTATGAACATATTACATGTCCATGGACTTTGCACATTTCAAATGACAATCAAGGCACATGGACTGTGCAAACCCTAAATGATTCACATGATTGTCTGCAAACAAGAGATGTGAAAAAGTGCACAAACAAGTTTCTTTCCAAAGATATTGAAGAAGTTATCAAACCAAACCCTGAAATCCCAATTAAAGCCTTAAAGGAACAACTTCAACAGAAATATCAACTTAATATCTCTACAAGCAAGATCAAAAGAGCAAAGGGTCAGGCAGTGATGAAGGTTAAGGGTGATTTTAGTGAACAGTATGGTGGTATAAGAGATTATGTCTTAGAGCTGCAAAGGACTATAATCCCAATGATACAACAAGACAGTTCAAAAGGATATATGTGTGTATTAGAGCTTTGAAAAGAGGGTTTAAAGCAGGGTTAAGAGATTTGCTTGGGCTAGATGGTTGTTTTATGAAAGGAAAGTACCCAGGTCAATTACTCACTACTGTTGGGATAGATGCAAACCATGGGACATATCCACTTGCCTATGCCATTGTGGAAGCAGAAAACATGAGTGCTTGGTGTTGGTTTCTGACTTGTTTGGGTGATGACTTGGATTTGGGACCCATGTCCAATTTCACTTTTATAACTGATAGACAAAAGGTAAACTTCCTTAATTCCTATCTATTTATTAAATGTGTCTAATAATTACTAATTCTAATTTATGCTATTGTAGGGCCTTATACATGCAATTGCAAAAGTATTCCCATGTGCTGAGCATAGATTTTGTGTAAGACATATTTATGAGAATATGAAGCAAAAATGGAAAGGTGAAGAATGCAAAAAATTAGTTTGGAAATGTACATCAGCTACAACTGTTCAGTATTTTGATAGGGGTTAGTGGATCTCAAACTTCTGCAAGAGCTAAAAAAGTATCAAATGAAAAAGCCAAAATCTGAATTAGGTGGTAGTTAATGTCTTTTAAGGTCAATGTTTAAGTCTTTTGGTTATGGTTAGACTGTTTGAATGTTAAGATCAGTGTTTGGATCTTTTGAAACTCTGTATGCCTCACTGTTTGGATTAATGTTTAAGTCTGTTTTCTTAATCAATGTTGTTGGTTTATTTGCTGCAAATTTCATAGTTTTGGCATTCATAATCAGCATACAACAGTTTTATTGAAAGGCATTTAAGCCATGATCCTAAAGCAACCATACAACATCTTCAGTCCAAACCAAACACACTAAAAGCCTTTTTTTCCCCTTGCCTTTTCCATCTGTGGGCTTTTTCACTTCAAAAGACTTGATACCATGTTCCTGACAAAATTCCTTGCTTGCAAGTCTAAGAACCTTAAGCCTCTCTGATGAGTGCTCAAACACTCATTATTTTTGGTCAAATCTGAACTGCAAAACATACAAAAACACTCAGAAATGCATCAAAATACTGAAAATATTCCAAAATTGTGTTTTATATGTTTTAGATGCAAAATGAGCAAAAACAGATGAAAAACGTAAAAAGTTTGCATAATTGGCAGTTTCAGTCCCCCAAGTTTCAAAACTTGTCAAAATTAGTCCCTGAGCATTTATTTTGAAAGAAAAGTCAACCCAAGTCCTTCAAAAATCAAAAGTTATCAAAAATGGACTTTGGGTGAAAAGTTTTAAAAATTACATGTTTGGTCCCTAGAGTTTGAAAATTTACAAAAATAGTCCTTGGATTTCAAAAAGGTGGAATTTTATCATTCAAGGTCCCTAAAATATTCTAAGTTGTCAAAAATGGTCCTTGAATGAATCTTTTAGCAAATGGCAGAAAAGGCCCCTGAACTTTTGGAAAATGTCAAAAATGGTCCTTGGGTATTTAAAATGGAAAAATTACATCAATGGTCATTGGGTTTATCAAGTATGACATCTATGGTCCTTGGAAAATCTTTGGGAGGAGTACATTTTCAGTCCCTCAACTTTGGGTGAATTACAAATATGGTCCTTGGGCTTTTGCTACTACACAAAACGGATCCTATGTTATTTCTAAAACCAACAATCCAATCCAATAACAAACACCACACCCCATCCACCATTTCCCCAGGCCCAAACCAAACAACAGGCCCAATCCACCCCACAAATATACTCCCTCCCGTTTTAATATTTCACCCAGGGTCAAACGTTGACCCTCCTTCCTCCCAACACCCACTTGACTGCAAACCCAAGCCAACACTCCATCTCCCCCCTCCAATCCTCCACAATATCCTCACCTTCCCCACTCATGTCCCCTCCAACACAACCTCAACATTTATTACTCCCAACTGCTCACCTAAACCGCTCAACTACCAAGTTACAAATTGGCGCCAAAACCTTTTTGAAGGCTAAGATTAAGTGCAAGTTATCCAACGACTCTAATTTGAAGTGGGATTCTCTCAGGGGGTCACATAAACCCTAAAACCACCCTATATAAAGAAAGAGAAGCAGCAGAGCTAAGGGTAGTAGTTAACTGTAGATTAAGTAGGTTTTAGTGTTAAGTTTGTCTTTCAGTTTTCTTTAAAAGTTTTTATGTAATCTTTCAATTCAGTAATATAAGTTATTAACTTTCTCATTATTGTTAAGTTATTGTTAAGTTATTTAAAATTTTTTCTTATTGCTTTCCAATCTACATTTTCATCTTTAAGTTCTGCATATTGTTCTAAAGCTCATATAAGCTTTCTCATAGTTCATGTGAGTGTTGTTAGTCATTTGGTTATGAGATTAAGGTGTTAAGTTCATAAACTCCAAAATTCAACAAAAGTCAACAAGGATTCATGATGGTTTAGCTGATTCAGAATGGTTGTTTGTGGTTTAAATGAGTTGTAGTTGGTTGTTACTAAGTTCAAATAACCTGTATGCCATTGTCCTAAGGTCAGAAGTCCTTGTTCTCAATTTAATTCCAAATTCAGTTTATATTATGTCTCATACTTACTGCTTAGTTTAGCTCTGTTATAGTGTTTATATCTGGTTGCTTATTGCTCATTTCATTTTAGTTTAGCTTAATGATCATCTGTGTGTGTTTAGATTGAATGAATCTGTCTTAAACCGATTTAAGTCATATACAAGTCACAGTAAGGGGTGTTTGGTTTAGGTTTAAACCCTGTGCTCTAGTTGTCATTAAGTGCTCAGTATAGTTAGTTCAGTGCATATTAGGTTTGTTTAGGTCATTCAAGTCATAATATTCATAGGCTATTCACTAAAAAGTCAAAATGCTTGGTTAGTTCATGGTTTCATTTACTGTTAAGTGCATAGGGTCCATAATCATGCACATCAATGCTATAGTTGTTAATCTGGTTTATTCTAGTCTCACTATTGCTTATTAACTCATTTTCAGTAAGTAGGAGCCATCCAAAAGTCATAAAAGTCAGCTTAGTTGTTAAAACCAAAAGTCAAAATTGCATGTGTCTTTCAAAAACCCAAATATTGGGTGAATTGTTTTGAATTTTGTATCAAGAATCAGAGATTGAGCTTTTAACACATTGTACTCCTACAGCTCAACTTTAGGAATTCATGGTTACTTGAATTTTGTAATTTTTTCTAAGCATCCCACACCACTCCAAACACACCTGCAGGGGGAGTGTTCTCCCCTTCATCAGCAGACTGTCCCAACACCTCAACTTCTGTGGGTCCCACAGGCCTCATCAGTAGGCCCCACATCTAGTTCTTTGGATTTCTAATAAGCTCCTTAATTTGAGCCTAGGAGCTTATGCCCCTAGCTTAATTTGCCCTCTAAAATCATTGCAGGCCTGATTAGTTCACAAAGTCCTTGGAATTGCTTATTTGCATTTTTAAGCTTATTCAGTAGGCTTTTCTTGTTGTTCTAGCTTATTTTCAGTAGATATCACTTGTTTGCATCTTAAACCACCCCTGGTCTCAGCTTAGAGCTTATTTCAAAGCTTTTAGCTCTGACAGTTGACCAAAGTCAACTGTCATGGCTTAAGCAATCCAAAGTGCTTATTATTAAGTACTAGCAAGTCCATCTTCACAAAAGTTTTTTAATTTTAAGTATAAAATAGGTTTGTAAAAGAAAATTCCAGAAAATCCAATTTTAAAAATACGTGATAACTTCTATTTAATATTATTTAACTTTTTAATTTTTCTTTTTAGATTTTTCTTAAGCACTTTGCATTTTTATATTTTTCTTAATTTCCTTTTATATTAAAGTACTTTCAGTAATTTTTCTAGATTTTAATTTTGTCATTTAGTATTAATTAGATTTAATATTAGTTTTATTAATAATTAATTAATAATTAAGTATTAAATAGCATAATTAGTTTTTATAAAGTAAACCCTAGTTTTTATATTTTTCCTAGCTTTTATAGTTATAAAATAATTTTAGGAATTTTTCTAGAATTTCTACTGTTCATCTTCTAGTTTTTATAATTTAATTAGTTTAATTAGTAATTAATTAATATTTAATAAAATAATTAGTAAAATAGTGTAAAAATATGTAAAACAAACTTTTTATAATTTTTTAGGATTCCTGTAATGGTTAATTAGATTTATAAATTTTTCTATAATTTACTATTCACCTTTAGTATTATTAGTAATTTAAAAATAGTTTAAATAGTTTAATTAATTTAATTAGTAATTAATTAATATAAAAACCACAAAAAGACAAAAAGATATATTTTTAATTTTAAAATTTGTTTTTAGTTATTTTATCATTTTAGAAATTTAATTTTCATTTTTCTAGGATTAAAATAATATTATATTGTATTTAAGTTATTTAAATATTAATAATTAGTATTTAATAGTATTTAAATTAATATTAAATAATTAATTAGTGTAAAAATTCATTTTCTTTCACCCTTAGGTTTGTAAAAAAGTCATTTTCACCCCCTGTGGGTTTTCAGATTTCAGTTTTCACTTTTTATTTTGTACGTTTACGTTATTTTAAATGTGAACGTACGCGTTTTAGGTTTTAAATGTTTCTGATTTTTCCAAATTTCCAGTCTTGTTCATATAGCTTATTTAATCTATTTCCTTGTAGATTCCTTAGTTTAATCAATCACAAAACCCTTTCTTGTCCAAATTCACCCGATCACAGATCCGTTTGATAACAATTCACACCTCGTCGGGACATAACGACCCGGGGAAACCACTGTACTTCCACGGAGCATTGACTCTAGGCAGTTTGACTTTGTTGACCAAATCACTTGGTCAATTTAGTTGACCGTTTAGGCTCAATCACTCTCCTTAAAAGCTTGCTTTGCATCAACAATGTTTGAACTTGTGCCAATTTTTGACCCATAATCTGGAAACTGCTCATTGAATGAAACAGAGCTTTCCTCTGCAACTTTTGGAAAATAGTTGGCCCATCCTGAATCACCTGTGGACGAATCACTGCTTGAAATGTAGATAATTTCTGCACAAAAAAAAAAACAAAAAAACAAAAAAAAAAAAAAAAACAAATAAACAAATAAATTTCAAAATAAATAATTTCTGCTTGAAATGGCCCATATTGATTCACATAAAGATGAATCACTACCTGTTTTCTTGTTCTTGTTGGAATTCATGTTTTTCATATGTATGTTTTGATACAAATGTGATGCAATGGTGATTTGGGGGTATGCAGGTATATATAGCCATGGAATCTCTTTATTCAAGGCCAAAAAGGGTCAATGTGCAGTCCCTTCAAGGCAAATTGGTCCAACTGCAGTCCCAATGTGCAGAAGGGGTAGAAAAAATAGTGAAATGAGATTCTCTTCCATATTTCCCATGTGCAAACTACTTTATTCATGCACTCTATGACTATGCATGCATTCTTTAAACAAGCATGTCTGTTTCTCTTTATTTTGTGCAGCTATGAAGCTATCAAACATCTACAGCTATGGTTGGAAAAGAATAGTCCAATTTGTGGTAATTGATCAGTCAAACTAATTCAACCCATTGAAAGTCAACCACATTGTTTGCACTTGTAGCAATTTAACCCATTTCAACCTTAACACAGCCAATTGCCAAAAAAAAAACCATACATATTTCATTAATAACTGGAAACATTACATTACTACATTTCATTTCATTTCATCATCAAATACATAACAAAGAACAACCAACTTAATCCTAACATGATCTTCAATCTTCTAGCTTTTGAAGCATTTTCCCTTGCTATTGCAGCAGTTACTCTAACTGTTTTTTGAAGCTGATTCATGTTGTTTAATAATCCAGGAATAATCATGACGGATCTTGCACACATAGGAGGATCCACCCAGTCTTGAAACCCATCATTAGGTTCCTTACAAGAAACAATTATAAATAATTAAATACACAATTAAACTTACACATCCACTTTCAAATTCAACAAATTGTTAACAACTTACAGGTTTTGGACAACAATAAAATCGTCTTCCAGGGTTGGCTGGTCTCTATGTAGTTCGAATAACAGTTGGTAGCCCACATCTACAAATCATAGTGTGGGACATGCTTAGGGTTTCCTGATTTTGGATAGGTTTTGTTTTGAATTGGGGAATTAGGTTTATGATTTGGGGATTAGGGTTTTTTTAGATTTAAGGAAGAACTGGAATGATCCCCCCCTAAAAAGAGGCGTGATATATACCAGGGGTGAGTAAAAAGACAAAAATACCCCTCACGTGACTAACACGTGGGGTACTTAACGGGTAAAATTTTGCATCGTTAGTCCATAGGGATGTATTTGTTCCAAAGTTACTAACGGAGGGATGATATTTGAGACGAAAAAAGAAAAAGGATATAAACGTATCATTTGGGATACCTCAGGGATGTATTTTGGACTTTTCTCTAAAATATTTGGTAACGTAGTTGTACGTGTTATTATTATTATTATTATTATTATTATTATTATTATTATTATTATTATTATTATTATTATTATTATTATTATTATTATTATTATTATTATTATTATTATTATTATTATTATTATTATTATTATTATATTTATTTATTTATTTATTTATTTTTAAGAACGGTAACACACTTGAAATCCGACCCCCTGAGTTAAACCATCAAAACGGGCAGGCCCCGGGACACAAACCATTAGGAGAGACCCGTGAAGGGAAACCTCTAGAACTCACGGCTTCGCAATAGGAGGAAAATCCGTATTTTTTTTGTCGCTTGACGCTTGTGAGACTCGGACCCGCAGAACCCCCTCAAGCTCTAGAAGGAACTCAAGTGGCTAAGTACTGAGCTAAGTCCAGTGTTTGGAAACCCGGGTCGACCTGGCCGGGTAAACTGGTTCGACAAGTTCCGAAAAAAAATGGGTAAAAAAAACCCGGGTTTCTAAAACCGGGTTTTGATTGACTCGGGTCAACCCGGTTCTAGATCAATTTTTTTTAATAAAAGACTAGGTTGACCCGGCGGTCGAACTGGTAGACCCGGTTGAAAAAATAAAAAAAAATAATAAATTGAAAACCAGGTTGACCCGACGGTTGAACTGGTCGAACCGGTTGACCCGGTGCCCGGTGACTCAACCAGTTCGATTTCGAACCCGGTTTTCAAAACATTGGCTAAGTCAGAAGGAACTCAGGTGGAAAATAACTCCTAAATGCTCAGCGCTCTTTAATGCAACATTGAAAAAAAGGTAAAACTATTTGTTGTTTGTCAAATGAGCATTAAAAATCACAAACATTCAACGCTCATAGCTCCTGCTTCTAAAAGCTTTGCGCCAATCACACCGTATTTTGCTATGTGTTTGATAAGCTTGTTAATAAATAATCTTTATCTTTACTACATGTAATGCAGAAATGGTCAAAGTGGAATTGTGGAATTGTGGAAAACTTAACTTTTGGTCAATCCCAATTTTACCCATGCACATGTGAAACGAAAATTAATAGCCTTCTAAATTAATGGGGCTGAATTAATAGATGGAAACTATGGAAATGTCAAATGGAAACTAATAATGGATTTGAATGTCAATGGAAATCGAATGTCCCGCCCTTCTCAATAAATGATTGGTCAATGAATACCTTTTTTTTTTCTTCTCATTTCTCTCAATCTCGCTCACACAAAAAAACACACATAACTAACAAAAAATACTCTTCTTTTCCACAGATCTCATCCCACCAGCGCACCACTCCACCGATGGAGCACTACACCACCGCACCACTTCACTGCCGGACAACTCCACCACCCAAACTCATATCTCTACAGAAAGCAACACCGTCGAACCACGACAACTGTTAGGGTTTTTCAAGTTTAAGGTATTTTTTAAGTTTTATGATAGATCTATGTATATCAATTAAGTTTTGAAGGTTTTCTTTTATAGATATGTGGATTTTATTTGTAGATCTGAGAATTTATAAACTTTTGGTATTTTTTTGTCAGATCCGCCGCTGCCGCCACAGGCCACCGCCGTCTTGCTGGAAAGTTGTTGCCGCTGCCTCACTGTAAATTTTTTGTCACCGCCACTTTATTGTTGGAAGGTTTGTTTTATAGATCTATATAAAGTACATATATCTTACTCCTTATAAAGGAGTAGATAAAGGTGTTTTAAAAAATGAGAAACATATATAAATTATGAGCTTAGGTTATTCAGGTCAACCCGAAAAACTGAGTCGAATTCAAATTCGGTTTTCGGTTTAGTTTAATCAATTTGAATTCGCTTCAGTACGGTTTTCAGTGTTACCAAAAAGCATTAACCAAACTAAATAAACCGATAACTGAATCGATAAACACCCCTATCAAAAATCTCACCAATTTCACCATTTAAACCATCTTTTCAATTTTGTGAAAATTTTGTTTGTAGACAATTTTTTGTTAGAATTTTAAATGTAAAAACAAATTTATAAATGTTCGAATTTCTTAAAAGTGTTCCTACAAATAAAATCTAATTTCCTAATTGTAATAACAGAAGATCAAGAATTGACGGCGATTAGATATTCATCGTAACTCTCATTTATTAGCCTTCCTTTCTCCCGTTATAATACCTTGCGTCCCAAGTCATTAATCATCTCATCTAGGGTTTAATTAATCTCTTCAGCTCTATATTTCTCATCATTATTTTCTTTCATTCATTCAAGCTTTTATAATCTTTGCAACTCTCAGTTGACATATAATTTACAATGGAGTCTCAAGAATGTAATGCAGCAACGGTTCTACCTTCTACTCCAACACATGGTGTGCGAAAGATTGTGATTCGGTTCAAGATTCCAACGAAGAAGAATATGAATACGATGATCTTGAATGGTGAAACATCGTGTTTTCCTAATGCCAAAAATATGAATGGTAAAAGAGTTTTAGACGTGGAATGCAAGAATGAATTTCAAGAAAATATCAAGAAAGCCAAGAGACAGACCGATATTGTGAATCATGTTAAGGATATTGCTACCACTTCCACCGCTCGTTGCAAACCGGCAGAAACCAGATACGATGAAATCAAGAAACCCACTGATGCGGTCAAGAAAGGAAAAGTTTATGTGGAAAAACGAAAAAAATTGCTCATGAGTTTTGTAAATTCTGAAGGTAAACCAACATGCCTTATATGCAGAGTGAATTTTTTATCGAATAAATTCCTTTATCAACATATGGCTCTTCACTCGGATAACGACTGGAAGACATTTATCGGATCACTTGATACCGCCAACGTCACCAGAAGTGGTGACAATCACAATCATGACGCCAAGGTGGTTGATTTGAGTAAGTGTTTATTTGGGTGGGATGTGAAGACGGGCAAGAGAGGTCGTTTGGGGTCAAGCGTTGCTGATGTAAAGGTTAATTATAAAGTACCAAACGCGAAATACTATTTGGGATTAGGGCCTTTTGATCTTGGGGAGGTTGATGAGGATATACAGGAAGCAGCAAAGATTCTAGTGCTCATGGCTCGTGATCACCAGTTGAAGTCCAAAACAAGTATGGCGATACAGAGGGAAGAAGAAGCAGCTAAGTGTCTCATGTGCCTTGATGATCCTGTTACTCCACCTAGGGTTGAATTAGGCACACAAGTTGAAGAACTCATGGCTGCAAGCATGACAGAGAGGAATTTACAAGTTGAGGAATCGGCAGATACAATCAGTGGTGAAACAAATAGGGTGCGTGGCTTTGATCTTAATGAGCTACCTGCATTTGAAGATGTTAGTTTAACAGAATGACATGGGTTCAAAAACTTATTATGGTGTAATGTTATATAAAAATTGTATTACGTATATCTTCCTAGTAGTAAAATTCTTTTTCGCTAACCTATCGATATATAAGTTTTGACATGAATGAGTAATTCCTTCTGTTTATGTATGCTATTTTGATTCTCTGTCTTTCAATCCACCTATATATCATCAAATTATGTATGAACAATAAATATTATGTAGTCCTAATTATGTATGCTATTTTGATTCTCTGTCTTTCAATCCACCTATGTATCATCCTAATTGAAGGAATTATCCAATAATTAAGGTAACTATCATCCGTGACTATTGATATTTGGCGCAACTAGTAACTGCAGATTCATACCACATGTAGCTGTTCTTTGTCTAGTTTTCTTCCTTCAAGTTATACTTAATGAGCTAATACATGCTGCGTTTGTTTTTACCCGAAATAGAAATACGTTGTTGAAAGCTAAACCGATCTGCTTTGATCACCTTCCACATAAGAGCAATAGCCATAGAAGTAATAATTAAGAACTACTCTAAACAGTGAAATAACTGCAAGTCTGCGCATAACTACTCGACTTTGTGTCATTTGGCATGTGAACCTTGACTGTTTCAGAAACGCAAAAGTATTTGACCAGAATGCTTTTTTGTTGCTTTGTTCTGCCATCGAAATATTAGTGTTTTGTTAAAGCAAGTGCAATCCAACATGAACTACTTTCTCCAAAATGATGAAAACAACTCTGCAAAGTAGAAGACCTGCAAGCACATCTTAAACTGCCTATCAAAGGACTTAAACCACCGAAGTTTGACACATCCTAAACTCAAACACATTTAGTCACGAAAAATATTTGAAAACACTATGCGGTGCACATAGTAAATCATATTTTGTAACGAGTTTAATCTACCAAACAGCACATTGTAATTATATGTTCAAAGAGTTTGCACATATGTGAATTTTGAATGCATTCGAACAACCGGTGTCACCTTGTTGTTAAAGTTTCGATTTTTTTTTCTCTTTGTTAGTAATTTTTTTTGAAAGGCAAGCTTTTATAAACAGAGGACCCCAAAACCAGGTACATGGGAACCAAGAGGCTAAAAGCGCCAGAAACCGAGAAACTAAACTAAACTAAACAGAGACTACATATACAATTTAGGAAAATAAATCAAAAGGCCTAGCCACCCACACTTCCAATCCATCTTCACGTCCGATCTAATACGAGTAGACATCCATAACTTAGCCACGCGTTGTATACATGGAAAAATGTCTTCATTCTTGACTTTAATGATGTCATCCCAGTCGCATGAATCAAACCGTTTCTCCAATTCCAAACAGCCCATAGCGTAATTTGGAAGACCCTATTCATAGCTTTGACAGGTCATCGGATTTGTAATTTTGTATTTATATACTATTTGACAACCAACAATTTACATATACAAAAAATTAGTCTTATAAAACTCGAGCCCTAAAGCGTTTGTTTTAGTGGCCTTGTGGTTGAGACGACCCTGCCTCTTACCGGAGATGCCCATTAAGCAACAAAGGTTTAAGATAGGGTGTATTTTGCAGAGAGTAGGATTCACGAATTTGTATCCTTTTATAGTTTTTAACAAACAGTTTGGCGTTCATTAATATTTGTTTTTATAATTCTCATGTATGTGTGGTACTAAAGGGTTGTTAACACTGAAAGTCAGTGTTCATTAATCACTGATTTTATAATTAACATAAACTTATTAATTGGTTAAAAGTCGTGGTTAACAAAACCCATAACTTTATGGTAGCTTGTTTGTAATTTATATTGTTATAGAATTCAATAAGATAAATTCGATTCCCAAAGTTGTGAATGCTTCACTTTGTTGAAACAATACGTATTTTTGTAATGTGCTTGACAAAAATGTATATGATTTGATAAAGCTATGAGATTAAAATTTAGAACAAGTGTAAATTAGTAGAAACTGAAGGGGCATTAAATGACAACGTGGCGCAAAAGTTATTAATAAACAAAGTAAATTTAATTCGTATGGACTCTTATAAATGGTAATGGTAACGGAGAACAATCCATCATTATATTGTACTCGGTTTCTAATTCACATATTAACCTAATAGCTAATCGCATTCCTATATATTTTTGCCTATATGTTTAGGTTTATTACTTGAAGTCGTTGTTTTCTTGAAATCAAGATTACATTCATGATGATCAAACTCAACGATTACATGATGAATCATGTTAACTCAGCCTCCACAGCCACAGATACCAAGTCCAAGAAACCAGATGATGTAAAGATGAACGAACTAGTTATACGTCCAGGAAGAAAAACTTATCGTTTTAGGATACATTCTAAAGACGTTGCATCTACCTCAACTGTTGAAGCAGTGACGTCAACCAAGTTCAAGATCACGATGGATGAGAAGATGAAAGGACCGCTACATATGGAAGAAAAAGTAGAAGATTATCGCGATGGTATTCATTCTAAAAGATTTGTGGACGATGTTAAGAATGCCGCCTCAACCTCTATGGCAACTTCAGTCGAACCCAAAAACGCACCTTATAAGTTCAAGAAAGCTAAGATTGATTTAAAAAATCAGGTTAATGGCAAATACACTGCTCCTATTAAACCAACAGCAACCAGGTTCAATGAAGGCAATAAACCAGTTGATAAGCTCAAGCTAAGGCAAAAACTAGGAGATTTGCACCTCAATTATGTGAATGCTGAAGGGAAACGAGTAGGGAAACCAACATGTCATTTATGCAGAAAAAATTTCGTCACATATACAGCCCTTTATCAACATATGGAAACAATACCAACAGATATTCACTCAAATTGTAAATGGGAAACATGCTTCATCTCACGTACTGCTAACATCAACCAAATTGGTGAAAATCACAATCATGAAGCCGTGTTGGTTGATTTGACTAAATGTTTAACTGATTGGAACGTCATCAAGAAGAAGAGAAATTGTTTGGGGTCAACACCAGTTAACATGGAATATGATGAGGAGGTATGCGCTGCTGCAGAGATTCTAATTCTCATGAAAGATGATTACTTTTCAAAGGTCAAACAGCCCAAAACAAGTAGGCAGACACAGATGGATATAGAAGCAGCTAAGGGTCTTATGTTATTTGATGATCATCCTCATTCACCTATGGCCAAATCAAGCGTACAAGTACCTACAAGCATAACAGAGATGCAGACAGATGTTCATGAATTGGGGGATACAGTTAATGGAGGAATAAAGGAGGTTCGTGACTTTGATCTGAATGAGCCAGCTGCAATGGAAGAAGATACTTAAATAACAGTGACTTAGGTACTACACATGAAAAGCTATTATGGTGTAACGTTACGGGAAATTGTATCACTGTTCTGAGAGAAACATGCAATCAGTGTCTCTAACTCTAGTTTATTATTCGCTAAAACAATATATTGATAAGTTTGACATTGATGATAATTGAAGAATTCTGTCTACTTGTGTATGGGGTTCAATCTAAATTGCTAGATAGTGTTCCTATTATTACTCTAATTCTCTGTGTGTTTCAATCCACCTATATACATTGGCATACTCATTGCAGAAAGAAAACGAATATTAATATCGACTATAAAAGCACAGATTATATTTGAACCGAGAATTAAGAGATTCCACGTTCAATTTTATTTATACATACAGAACTGAACGTTAAAAACTACTTTGATGCAGAAAATAACAAAGAGAATACTAGCAAGGTAAGTTTGGTTACGATCATATGCCAGAATTGTTTTGCACAGCTAGTAATATATGTATAGTTTTGAATATATGTATAGTACTGTAGATTCATACCATGCTAATTGCTACCAGGGTGTTCATCTAGTTGGTTTTTTTTTTCGACTTCATTATAAATGCTACGTTTTCTTTCTTTTTTTTCTTGGAAAACTTCTACTTTAAAAAATAGGAATACAATAACTTGGATATACAAACGAAAGGATTACAATGCTTTGAAGAAGGTATATCCACATAATTCAACAACAATTAGAACATGAACTATGAACTAGTCAAAACAATGAAACAACTACATAAAACTACCTGACTCGGGCATGTGAGCTTTGTCGTTACTTTATTGAACCATTGAAATCTTAGTTAGTATTGAGTCGAAGCAAAACAACTCCCCAAAGTAGAGAACTTCTAAGCATAAAAACCTTACTTAAACAAGCTAAAACCAAAAAAAGGCTCCCACACCCGAAGCTGCCTATGAAAGCGCAAAAGCACCAAACAAATCCTAAACTGAAACCAGATAACAAACCTCTCTTTTCAATACCTAAATGAAAGACGCTTATCCCACAGCCAAACGTCACTATGCATTTTTAGTACCCAAAGGAGCCAAGTTTACGTATGTGCCGAGAGAGAGTTAGCTTTTGAAAACCAAGTTTATGTTGTGACTTGTGAGCTCAGTAATGTACATAATGATATGATGTTCATGGTAAAACAAATGAAAACCAATAATTTACAAGTATCTTGACCAAACAACGTATGTTGAGACTTCTGCTTTGAACTTATATAATTACTAAAAAAAAAAATGGTTGAGGCATTTCATCGAGCATATTGTGTGTCAATTTCTTTTTTAATATAGTTTCGCAACAGAGTATCAACGATAATGTATTGTGATAAGAGAGGATCAGAGGGTGTTTGGGATTGCTTATTTTCAAGTAGATAATCAGAGTGAAGTGACTGAATCATTCCAACTGCTTCTTATAATAAAATTAGCAGTTTTCATGAGTTTCTAAACTTGTTATACTACATCTTTTTACTTTCATTTATAATCAAGAAACTAAAGAACATAGAGAAAATGTTATTTCTTAAAAATTAGGAATGTTAATTACTATTATAGTACGGGAATATATTAGCTACAATTTATTGTAGCTAATTGGCTACAATTTTAAGCTATAAAATATGGGTCATTGATTTTTTTGGTGGGTTCTGATTCTTTTCTGTGGGTCCCTGATTAATTGCTAGTGTAATTTTTGTGAAGGATTGTAGCCAATTGGCTACAAAAATTATAGCTAAGATATCCCCTTATAGTATGGGAATATATTAGCTACAATTTATTGTAGCTAATTGGTTACAATTTTAAGCTATAAAATATGGGTCCCTGATTCTTTTTGTGGGTTCTGATTCTTTTCTGTAGGTCTCTGATTAATTGCTAGTGTAATTTTTGTGAAGGATTGTAGCCAATTGGCTACAAAAATTGTAGCTAAGATATCCCCTTATAGTATGAGAATATATTAGCTACAATTTATTGTAGCTAATTGGCTACAATTTTAAGCTATAAAATATGGGTCCCTGATTTTTTTTGTGGGTTCTGATTCTTTTCTGTGGGTCCCTGATTAATTGCTAGTGTAATTTTTGTGAAGGATTGTAGCCAATTGGCTACAAAAATTGTTAATTGGCTACAATTTTAAGCTATAAAATATGGGTCCCTGATTCTTTTTGTGGGTTCTGATTCTTTTCTGTGGGTCCCTGATTAATTGCTAGTGTAATTTTTGTGAAGGATTGTAGCCAATTGGCTACAAAAATTGTAGCTTAGATATCCCCTTATAGTATTATGTCTTGTTTTAATGTTGTTTATAAAATGAATTTTGCTAGCCAATGCTAACTGAGCATAGGTTAATGTGTAGTTAATTATTGTAACAAAAATTTTCTTAATTAACTAAAAAATGCATCAATTACATATTAAATAAACTTGTAAACTATTATATTTGAACATGATTTTCACTTAAATGAATTGAAATATTCCTTTTATAAATAGATTAATCTCTGGCCAGTGGACAGAGGTTAGCAAAAGCCTTATAAAATTACTCATTCTTTACAATTTTTTTCATTTTTATAGATTCATTAAAGTTCCGCTCTCTATCTTGTTTCATATTTCAATCCCAATTTGTCAAACTGGAACTCGTATGATGTTGTTGTCAACTCGGATGACGATGAAGACTTGTCAACGTTAATTGCTAAACGTTACATGAAACAATTAATCATAATATCTCAACCATGATTATTCACCGCTATAAAATCTCGTCGCTATGTACGTGTACACGCTATAATAAATAAAACAGAAAAAACACATTTGTTAAAAACCTCCTAAATTGAAATTTGTGAGATTATTAATCTACCCCTACTCGTTATTCCTTCAAATGTTATACATTATATAAATTATATCTATGCATTTTCTTTATGATTACTTATAAGTTGAAAGTTTGACCCAATAAACAATATACATCCATTTCATACACAATTTCACAACTCTAATTAGTTCCTGCTTTAAATTTCCATAGTTACTCACCTAGTATTAATAAAACTTTTTGCGGTTTAGATGGCTTTATCAAGATTTTAATACTAAGATGTTTACAATCACAAGCCTCCCTGTCCAACGAAATTGAATTCGATACCCTTTTTTTTATCTATATTTGCACCAACTAGGGATGGCAGTGGACATCCGATCGATTAGATGTCCACCCGACCCGATCTACTAATAATGGATATGGTCATATGGATTTCGTAAATCACATTACTAGTGGATACCAATATGGATATGGATTTTAGTGGGTCGAATATGGATGACGAGTTCTCATCCATTCTGATCTATTTATTATCCGAAATGATTCTATATATATAACTAAAATGTAAAAAATATAATTTAGCTATAGTAAATTAACTATAGTCATATGTTTTAAACTAGTTGGAAAACCGCGCGTTGCCGCGGGGTGTTTTCCGAATAGGGAAAGTGTAATAACGGCCGGTAGCTACTTAACGTCAATTTAGTGACTAAGGACTGACTTTGCAATGGACGTATAACATGAAGGACCAATTATGTAAATTATGAGAGGACTAAATATGCAACGAACTTCTGAGATGAAGGACCAATTTCGTACGGATTTTAAAAGAGAATGTTAAAGATAACGGTCGTTAGCTAACAGCCGTTAAATATCTAACGACCGTTAGTTATAACGCTACAGTAACTAACGGTCGTTAGTTACTGTAGCTGGGAATAAAAAATATTAAAAGTACTGTAGTTGTGCAAAATTTTTGTCTTGACATCCCAACAAATAGTATATATAGATAATATGTGTAACATAAAAACAATAAGAATAACTTATTAACAAATAGATCATTAAAACTTAATCATATGATACTTTAATAGAACTGTCTAGATGTATATTGAGACAATTTGATTTGTCAAATACTCACTCTTCAAAATAACGAGTGTGGTAGCCCGCGGGATTGCCTTGTCGATAGTATCGAATTTTTTGTTTTCTTGTTTATCGTTTGATGTTGCTACAAATTGTAGGCTTTATATGACTATTGTGTTTTATAACGGTACTTGTGGGCACTTCCAGGTTAACTGCAAACGGTTTAAACAGAAGATATGCACAATTCCCAAATTTCTGCTCATTGTGGCTAAAACTTCAAGTTATATGATCATAGGTTCAGATTAGTAGTGTAATATATTGAACACCTTACATGTATATGAAATGAAAAACAAAAACCAAACTTTGCAAGGCTGTTTTGCATTACACAAAAGCCAAAACTTATTTATTGAAAGGCATAAAAAGGTTCAGATTGTGGCCTGTTTTGCACCCTTAGAAAACATTAAATAAATCAACTAAACTAACCCATTTTAGCCCCCCACTTCAGCCCCCAAACACACCCAATTTCATCATCCAAATCCACCCATTTCAGCCCCCAAACGCACCAACTTTAGCCTCCATTTCAGCACCCAAACGCACCCGTTTTAGCTCCCACTTCAGCATCCAATCCCACAGCCATTACCAAGGCAGCTTCTTGCCTAATGCCTTGGTTCATAACAAATAAAAATGTGCAACTTCTTGCCTAATGCACTGGTTCATAACAAATAAAAAAGTTAATTAGGACATATAGTCATACAGGTATAAGCTTATCACCTTATAGTCACCGATCAAGGCTTATCACCTTATAGTCATACAGGTCAACAAAAGAGTTATACACGTTCATTCCCATGGTGTCCTGAAAACAGTCGCTTCTACATCGGCTTAGCCATCATGACAGCGGGTGTGCTTTGCTGATATTTAATTTCATTTTTGGCTGCAACACAGCTGCAAATGAAACTGTAATAGATGGCTGCAGAATTCACATAAAACATGTATTAGATGAATCAAAGACCACAGAATCAACAAAATGAGATTTAAGAGGGTTATATGTTCTCGGGGTGCTTATATCCTAATGCAACCCAAACGACATGAGATGTATTTCTGCTTAATATATCATAAATACTAAATAGCCTTTTCAACTCGTAGATATCCTACGGGGCATAAAATTCAATTTCGTTTGATCCATCAAACCTTATAACAAAAAGAATAATGGAACAATTTTGGACTTTAAAATGTTTGAAGTGTAACAAATTATGTATACAGGGGGTGTTTAAATAAGCTCAATTACCCGGCTTATATGCTTTTTTAAACTTGGAAAGACCAATGAATTCAGTTTTTTTTTTTTTTTTTTTTTTTTTTTTTTTTTTTTTTTTTTTTTTTTATTATGAGCGTATTAACCTAAGCTAATGGCTCGTCAAAGTCTATAAGACGATATTTTGAAAAAATGAATTTATGAGCTATTCGAATTAAAATAAGCCAATAAACCAATGAAATAAGGTATTTCAAACAATTGCAATTTTTTTCATCTAATTTTCCTTTATGAACCAAGATTTATCTATTTCAAAAAATGGTAACAGATAGGTACCATTTACCTTGTTGCATCTAGGTCCCAAAGATAGTTTTTCATTTAATTTGCAACAGATAAGTACCATTTCTCATTGTTGATTTTTTTGCTTCAAAGTTTTTCACAGATATTGTACAAAAAACACGATAAAGTACTTACCTTCAAAATAAATTAAATTATATTGTACAAAAAACTAAATTACTTTCAAAATAAAGTTCTTACCTTTTACATGAACAATGTTGGTTCAATGATTAGAACTACAACTATCTCCATGGACACACATGGCCGTCCATAAGTAAAACATACAATCAGTCTCGACAGCTTGATCCGGATATGTTATCGAACCATATGCCACAGTCCCTCTTATTTATTACGTATTTCAACTCCTCAATCACCTTTCAATTTCTAAAAAGGTTATCAACAGTTAGTAACAAATTCACAAATTTCAACCAAATTCAATTCGAAATAGATTCATTGGACATATACGGCAGATGACTCAATAAACATATGACTCAAAAAACCAAAACATAACACTACAAAAGTAATACCAACATCAAAATAATAACACACCTAATATGAATATGCTTTTCCCTATCCCAGTGGCTGGAGCAAGAAACAACAATCGACAGATACAATTGATCATAAATTCATGACTATATTTCCTTGACCCTTAGCTAATGCATATGATTTATCAAATCAAAATCACTATTCTGTTTATGTCTTTTCAGAACACAAACATTGACAAACGTAAATCACATCGTTAATATCTCATTAAAAGAGTTATTAGATAATAAAAGCAAGTTTCCATGAATACGACAACAAAGAATTAACTTATGTCCAGGTGAAATTATAGCATTACTTTCTTTTTATTATCCGAGAATTATGTATTACCTGTTGCTATTGCACTGCACTACCTACAAAAACTTAACATGCTTTGTCCTATTTTGGGATATTTGGATAAATGGATTAGCTTATTTTATGGGCTTATAGGCTTATGAGCTTATTTGAAAGTGGGAAAGCTTAAATGTTAATAAGCTCATGAGGTCTCAAAAGTGAGGTTATTTGCTTTTACAAATTTAAAAAATACACAAAGCTGGGTAGCAATCTACAATACCTGGGGATGTTATACGCCGGTTATAATTCTGCGAATTTGGCTGAAAAACACTATAATGCATGAGGAAGTAAAGAATAGAATTTTATCACCTATGATTCAGATACAAAATGCATGAGGCAGGGTATACTGTCATGAGCCGTATCCCAAAAACGCATCATCATTGATTTAAAAATCAGTTCAGGACTCTTTGTGCTTCCAAACTTACCCATTTCAGCCCCTAAACCCACGTGTTTCAGCACCCACACGCTACAATTTAAGCCCCCGTTTCAGCAACCTAAACCCACTCATTTCAGCACCTACTTTAGACCCCATGTACACCCATTCTAGCATACAAACACATTCACGCTCGGCCCCATTTCAGCACCGAAACACACCATTTTCAGCCCACGTTTCAGAACCTAAACACACCATTTTCGCCTACCAAACCCACCCATTTCAGCCTCCAAACCTGCATCAGCAAACATCCCATCATATCTGTGCATAACACACCGAGCTTAGTTACCCACTGGTCAAGTATTTCATGTTTAGACTCAATTGTGGTCTTTTCACAGATCGTTTAAGATGAAAGCTGCGGAGCTTTTTAATATGCATGAAGTTGGAATGGTCACCACCGTTGCAATAATTACCCCATGAGACCTTGTTGCAGCATCGACACCAAGCGATGTCGGGGCACCATCTAGAACACATATGAACTTGTATTATCTTTTTTCTATCTTTAGACTCCTAACTGGTGATGCTGCTACGTGTCAACCTGTTGCCTGAAATAAAATCACATGACAGACATAAAAAGTATGCCAGTAAAAATATAATGAGGTTCATTAGAAAGGCTATGAAAGAGAGGGCAAAAACCATAATAACTATATCTGTAAGCCTGTTCAAATTCAACCTTAGATTAAAATTTATAGTAGATACCTTCCATAAGGTTTTGTAACTTAAAAAACCTTACGGAAGGTATCTACTATAAGTCGAACTCATCAACGCTTCTTGCCCTTCCAACCATTTTGTCCGAGTAAGTCGCTCTTCAGCACCTGCCAAAAACCGTACTCAATTAGAGGTCATGCAGTGATTTTGTTAAGCTCTAAATGAGGCAGCGAGTGGTTCAGTTTAAAAAAGAACACAGTTAAAGGCACTTGCTATTGTGCAATGACTGCAATCTATCTTGCCAACTCTAATCAAAAAGCAAATTTCACATACCATAATTCTAAAAAATTATAATCCTAAAAAAGCTTTAAAATATGAAAATATCTAAACAACTCACAAAATACATATAATCGAAGGCATTCACTGATCAATAATTTCACTTTCCAAACGATTATACTTTACCTTCATCTCATCCGAATTGCAAAGCAGATTCATAATTTCTACAAAACAACAAAACCCAAAAAAAAAAATAAATAAATAAAAAATAAATTGAACTTGTAATCAACAATTAAATTTGGGAAAATGATACTAACCTCCATAGTATGCAAATACTCATGTGCTTGCTCAGTGAGTGTTTTTTTTTTTTTTTTTTTTTTTTTTTTTTTTTTTTTTTTTTTTTTTTTTTTTTTTTATTGTGTGTGGCTATTTTGTGCATCTAATTTCTTTAACAGTGTGTTGCACTCACACGTTGAATGGAACGCACCACTGCCACCAACTCCGCCGCCTCCAACTCCACCGCCTCTGCCTCTCATCGGATTTTAGATATCGGGCCTTCTTTCTGGGATTGATCGAATCACATCTTCATTTTCAAATTAAAGATATGAAAAGAGTGTCTCTGTGTGAGTGAAAGGTTTGAGAATAAACGGGTTCTAGTGAGACAGGGAAAGTTTTAGTGAAGAATAAAAATGCGTGTGTAGTGTGGTGTGAAGAAGTTTCAAGAAGGAACTGGTTTATGGGAGAAAATATGGAACGGATTGCTACAGTTGTTTAAACAGTGGAATAACGGGGCTACAGTGCTTTGAACAGTTGAGTTACGGGGCTCCATCCAATAGCAATGCCTTTTTTGCGGAACGGAAAAACTGGGGTTTTAATATATAGTATAATACGGGATATGAATATTTTTCTATATTATATACTTGAGATGAGTTATTTTATAAACTAAATTTTTGTTACAAACTGAGGGACAAATCTCCACCATTCATCTAGTTTGATCTAATGGTGGGGATTAACCTAAGATTTAATAAGACAACCTAAGTCCATGTTTTTTTTCTTGTCCTTTTTGTCTATCTTAATTATTTTTTATTTTTTTTTTATTTTTATTTTATTTATTTTTTTTGCGTTTTTTTAACGTTTTTTTCGTTTTTCATACATATTCGTCGGTTTTTTACGTTTTCGTCAGTTTTCTTACGTTTTCGTTCGTTTTCATACATTTTCGTTCGTTTTCATACGTTTTCGTCTGTTTTCTTACGTCTTCGCTCGTTTTCATACGTTTTCGTCTGTTTTCTTACGTTTTCACCCGTTTTCATACGTTTTGTACATTTTAATATGTTTTCCTCCGTTTTTATACGTTTTCGTCCGTTTTCATCTGTTTTTGAATTTTTTTCATACATTTTCGTCTGTTTTCTTACGTTTTCGCCCGTTTTTATACGTTTTCGTTCATTTTCATATATATATTCGTCCGTTTTCTTACGTTTTCATCTGTTTTCGAATTTTTTCATACGTTTTCGCCCGTTTTCATACGTTTTCGTCCGTTTTCATATATATTCGTCCGTTTTCTTACGTTTTTGTTCATTTTCATACGTTTTCGTCCGTTTTCATACGTTTTCATATGGTTTCATCTGTTTTCATTCATTTTTGTCCGTTTTCGTTCGTTTTCATACATTTTCGTCTGTTTTCATACGTTTTCGTCCGTTTTCATTCATTTTTCGTTCGTTTTTAAACGTTTTCAGACGTTTTCATACCTTTCTGAATATCACAAGTGATATACTGTGATTATCAGAATATCACTTCTGATATTCAGAATATTGCGAGTGATATTCAATATCACTCGCGATATTCTGAATATCAGAAGTTATCACTCGCAATATTCTGAATATCAGAAGTGATTTTTAACATTCCGTAACATAAAAATTACAAGTGATATTCAGAATATCGCAAGTGATATTCAAAATATTGCAAGTGATATCTGAATATCGCAAGTGATATTCTGAATATCACAAGTGATTTTCAACAAATGTTCTGTGACATGAAAATCGCAAGTGATATTCAGAATATCGCAAGTGATATTCTGAATATCAAAAGTGATATTCTGAATATCACAAGTGATATTCTGAAAATCACAAGTGATTTTCAACAATTTTTCTGTAACATGAAAATCACAAGTGATATTCAGAATATTACAAGTGATTTCACGCTTTTTTTAATTCACGTTTTTTCAAAAGTGATATTCTGAATATCACAAGTGATATTCAGAAAATCACATGTGATATTCAAAAAATCACAAATGATATTCAGAATATTACAAGTGATTTCACGCTTTTTTTAATTTACGTTTTTTCAAAAGTGATATTTTGAATATCACTCTGAATATCACAAGTGATATTCTGAATATCACAAGTGATTTTCAACAATTGTTCTGTAACATGAAATTCACAAGTGATATTCAGAAAATCACAAGTGATATTCTAAATATTACAAGTGATATTCCGAATATCACTAGTGATTTTCAACTAATATTTTGTAACATGAAAATCACGAGTGATATTCTAAATATCACACGTGATTTTTAACTAACGTTTTGTAACATGAATATCACTTGTAATTTTCTGAATATCACTTGTGATATTCAGGTTATCACTTGTGATTTTCATGTTACAAAACATTAGTTGAAAATCACTTGTGATATTCAGAAAATCACAAGTGATATTCAGAAAATCACAAGTGATGTTCAACTAATGTTTTGTAACATGAAAATCACAAGTGATATTCTGAATATCAAAAGTGATATTCAGAAAATTACAAGTGTTATTCAGAATATTATAAGTGATTTTCACATTTTTTTTAATTCACGATTTTTTCACTTTCTTACGTTTTCTTCTGTTTTTGTTCGTTTTCATACGTTTTCTTTAGTTTTTATACGTTTCTGAATATCACAATTGATATTATTAATATCACAAGTGATATTTTGAATATCAAAGAAAATCACTTGTGATATTAAGAATATTAATTGTGATATTCAAAAACAGATGAAAACGGACGAAAACGTATAAAAATTGCTGAAAAGTATGAAAACAGACGAAAGCGTCTGAAAATAGACAAAAATACATAAAAACGGACGAAAATGTTTATGAACGTATGAAAACAGATAAAAATGGATGAAAGCGTATAAAAACAGACGAAAACGTCTTAAAATGGACGAAAACGTATAAAAACAGACGAAAACGTCTGAAAACAGATGATAATATAAAAAATTGATGAAAACGTTTGAAAGTGGATAAAAACGTCTAAAAACGTATAAATACTGCCGAAACGTATGAAAATAGACGAAAACGTTTGAAAACAGACAAAAATGTACAAAAATGAACGAAAACAGACAAAAACGTCTGAGTATCACCGAATATCACTTGCGATATTCAGAAACGTATGAAAATGTCTAAAATTGGCCAAAAAAATTTAAAAACGGACGAAAACCTATGAAAATAAATGAAAATGTAAGAAAACAGACGAATATGTAGGAAAAAGGACGAAAACATCTTAAAACGGACGAAAACATAAAAAAATGGAAGAAAACGTATGAAATCAGACGGAAACAAATGTAAACATATGAAACCGGACGAAAACGTATAAAAACGGATGAAATCCGAAAATGTATGAAAACGGACGAAAACATATATAAACGTATGAAAACGGACAAAAACGTATAAAAACGGACGAAAACGTCTGAAAACGGACAAAAACGTATAAAAACGGATGAAAACGTATGAAAATGGACAAAAACGTCTGAAAACATATAAAAACTATCGAAAACGGATAAAAACGTCTGAAAACAGACGAAAACGGACGAAAACGTATAATAACGAACAAAAACGTCTAAAACAAGCGAAAACGTAAGTAAACGGACGAAAACGTATAAAAACGGTAAAAAACGTCTGAAAACGGACAAAAACGTTTGAAAACGTATATAATCATGTGAAAACAGACAAAAACGGACGAAAACGTAATAAAGTGAGAAAAAATCGTGAATTTATTTAAAAAAGAAAAGCTTGACTTATTTTTTTTTAAAAAATGTGAATAAAAAAAAAAAAAAAAAAAAAGTATATAACGTTAATTGAAAAAAAAAAAAAGCCAAAAAAAAAAAGAAAAAAAAAGAATGAAATAAAGAAAGTGAATAATAAAAAAGACAAAGAAAAAGGAAAAAAAAAAAAAAAAAAAAACATGGACTTAGGTTTTCATGTTTAATCTTAGGTTAATCCCCACCATTAGATCAAACTAAATGGATGGTGAGGATTTGTCTCTTAGTATGTAACAAAAAACTAGTCCATAAATGAACTTTTTTCTTATATACTTACGTTTTATACTACAAACTATGTATTAATATATTTGTTTAGACTATTTGGTTATACATTGCGATTTTTAAGTTAAACAAATCATGTTTTGATCAAGCGATGGATCAAAAAATATGTATTAAACTATGTGATTATCTTTTCCGATTTTATTTGACCGATATCCAATTGACATCCAATTACCCGACTCATCTTTAGATATGGACATGAATGGATGTAAACCAATCAAAAACAAATAAATTGTCTCACAACATGTTCCCTGAAATGGCCACAAACCGGTTGTTCGAATTCATAAGATATTCACATATGCGCAAACCCTTTCAGCATTTAATCACAATAGGGTGTTTGGTCAAGATAGTTGTAAATACTGATTTTCATTTGTTTTACTATGTGCATCATATTGCTTCATCTTAGTGTGTTCAAATGTGTTTCATTACTATGGATTATAATCAACTGGAATCTCAATAGTCTCCGTAGTGATTTTTGCCTTTTCATAGTGGGAGCTTTTCTCTGTTTTTAACTTGTTTCATCATTTTGGAGCAACTAGTTCACGTTGGTTTTCAGTCAAGGTTCACATGCCAAATGACTCATAGTCGAGTAGTTATGAATAGACGTGTAGGTGTTTCACTGTTTATAGTTTATGCTTCTATGGTTGTTGCCATTATGTGGAAAGGTAATCAAAGTGAGTCGTTTTAGCTTTTAGCAACGAAATCAATTTATTTCTGTTTCGGGTGAAAAGAAACGTAGCATGTATTAGCTCATTAAGTGTAATTTGAAGGAAGAAAACTAGACAAAGAACACGAACGACTACATGTGGTATGAATCTGCATTTACTAGTTGTGCCAAACGTCAATAGTTGCAGATGATATTTATCTTGATTGTTATTTATTGCTCGTAGAATATACATTACTTCTTTTTTCACTTTCGTATATCAATCTGATGATATATATAGTTGGACTGAAACACACACAGAATCATAATAAGAATAGGAAGTGCATACATAAATAGAAGGGATTACTCATTCATGTCAAACTTATATATCGATAGGTTAGCGAAAAGAACTTTACTACTTGGAAGATAGACGTAATACATGTTTTATATAACATTACACCATAATAAGCTTTAATGTGTCACCCGTGTCATTCTGTTAAACTAACATCTTCAAATGCAGGTACCTCATTAAGATCAAAGCCACACACCCCCTTTATTTCACCACTGATTGTATCAGCTGATTCTTCAACGTGTAAATTCCTCTCTGTCATGCTTGCAGCCATGAGTTCTTCAACTACTGCGCCTGATTCAACCATAGGTGGAGTAACAGGATCATCAATGCACCTGAGACCATTAACTGCTTGTACTTCGCTCTGCGCTATTATACTTGTTTTGGCCTTCAATTGGTGATCACGAGCCATGAGCACTAGAATCTTTGCTGCTTCCTGTATATCATCAACTTCCCCAAGATCAAATGTCCCTAATCCCAAATAGTATT
The DNA here is from genome assembly GCA_030686995.1 of Artemisia argyi. Taxonomy (NCBI): domain Eukaryota; kingdom Viridiplantae; phylum Streptophyta; class Magnoliopsida; order Asterales; family Asteraceae; genus Artemisia; species Artemisia argyi. The sequence continues at coordinate 122,128,865 of CM060677.1, read as the reverse complement.
TCGCGTTTGGCACCTTATTAACCTTTACATCAGCAACGCTTGACCCCAAACGACCTCTCTTACCTGTCTTCACATCCCACCCAAATAAACACTTACTCAAATTCACCACCTTGTCATCATGATTGTGATCATTGTCACCACTTCTGTTGACGTCGTCGGCATTAAGTGATCTGATAAATGTTCTCCAATCGTTATCCGAGTGAAGTGCCATATGTTGATAAAGGAATTTATTCATTACAAAATTCGTTCTGCATATAAGGCATGCTGGTTTACCTTTAGAATTTACAAACTCATGAGCAAATTTTTTCGTTTTTCAACATGTACTTTTCTTTTCTTGAACATATCAGTTGGTTTCTTGATTTCATCATATCTGGTTGCTGCCGGTTTGTAAAGAGCGTTGGAGGTGGATGCAACATCGGTCTGTTTTTTGGCTTTCTTGATATTTTCTTGAAATTCATTCTTGCACTCCATGTCTAAAACTCTTTTACCATTCATCTTTTCGGCATTAGAAAAACAAGATCTTTCCGTCTCTTTGTCGTGTGCGTAAGAAGTTTCACCATTCAAGATCATCGTATTCATTGGAGTCTTTAACCGAATCACAATCTTTCGCACACCATGTGTTGGAGTAGAAGATAGAACTGTTGGTGCATTAGCTTCTTGAGACTTCATCGTTATATGTCAACTGAGAGTTGCAAAGATTATAAAATCTTGAATGATCAAAATAATGATGAGAAATATATATATGGAGAGATTAATTATTAAACCCTAATGACAGAATAATGACTTGGGACGAAAGTTATAAGAATAGGAGAAAGGAAAGCCTAATGAATAAGAGTTAATGATATATCGATCGTCTAGTTTATAATAGGTAATCGGGTCAAATCTTGATTTTCTGTTATAAGAATTACTAGGAAACTATTTCTATTTGTATAAAGGAAACTGTGCTTACCAAATACTCCGTATCATCTATAGTTATTAAATATACCTATATTGTGATATTTTCCAATACTTTACTTTTATATATATAATCATTAAAAATCTTACGAGTAATAAAACGGTTTGCTAGCTTTGTTGTTAAGAACTGATTTTCAAAATTTAAGCTCAAAACGATATACAATGTTCAAATAGTATCAGTTAGATTTGCAATAATTTTTATCTATTTTCTCAATCACAAATGTAACTAGTGTTATAACCGGGTGTTGCTCGGGTAGACTACTTTCACTACTAGAATCGGGGATTTTAGCTATAGAACTCTTTTTAGTAACGACCAAGTGGTGACTAAACATACACTAAACGACAAAATAAGCGATTTAATGTTTGACTCTGGGAACCACTTTAGGCGATGACTAAGTCGCTAAAACTTGTTCAACCTTTGACTATGACTTTCAATGCAAATGTTTGATCAAAAGTAATGAAACTTTTAGTGACGATAAAATCGTCGCTAAAAGTGTAAAATCATTACTTTATTATGATGATTGAGAGAGGAAATAAATAAAATACCTTAAAACCTGTAATCACAACAAAAATAGTGGCTAAAAGTATCAAATATTATTTATTTTAAGGGTCAGAAAATATAAAATATTTAAAATTATCTTTACTAATGATATAGCGACAGTAAAAATATACTCCCTCCGTCCCAAATTTATTGTCCACTTTGAATTTTCAAAGTCAAACTAGTTCAACTTTGACCATAAATATATATATTTTTGTTATATAATACTTCATGAAAAATTATACAATTGAAAAGTACACTTAAAACCCAATCAATTTATATATTTTGCATCAAATATTATATAACACTCACAAAAATATTTAAGGTCAAAGTGAAAGAAGAAAGACTAAAAAAGTCAATAGTGGATAATAAATTTGGGACGGATGGAGTAATAAATTTTGGCGAACTTAAATGTACCTCCATTTGGGTCCTAACGCTCAACTTTTAGCGATGACCGGTCGTGGCTAAAGATTTAATATAAAATAATATATTCCTAATAATGTTTAAAATGAAATATAGTAATTTTTAAGAGAAATGCTTTGCACGCTCAACTTTTAATTGGGACACTCCAACCTGTGCATTAAATAGTTATATTGTGTATACATTTTTCTTTAATTGGTTGTACATTGAAGTGTGCAAATCAAAATATCATGTGTGCAAATCATCTCCATTTTAAAATAACATTTTTTGTATAAGCAAAATTAAATTTATTTATTTCTAAAATTTTATTAATATTTTCTCGGATTAGATCGTTGAAAAGTTAAAAAAAAAAAGTTTAATTTGTAGTCGCCCATTTGTTATAAAATAATGCGAGTCATGTAGTCTTGTTAACAATACCGGGGAATATACATACGATATACATTCTACGGTATATGGAATGATATACATACTACATGGTTATATATGTGACCTTTCATAATATCTAACGGTGATTGAGTGGTGGCTGATAACCGTGATTATACCTGATGATCACGTAAGTCGGGTTAATGAAAATCGAAATTCAATAGACAGTTGCTTAAAAGGTTTAACTTGAATAGTATCGAATGTGATAACACTTGTTTACTTAGATGATTTTTTCAAATTATACTTCGCTTTTTATAGGTATCATCGATATACTTTAAACTCTTGATCAATGCATGCAATCAATGAAATGTAATGATTAGTTTACAATATAGTTTAAGTGATAATGAATGTGTGATCTTTCATAATACATGATGGTGATCATTGTTTGGCTGGTAGCGAGAACCTTGATCACACATGATGTTTACGTAAGTCGTGATATTGATTGAATGATAATGATGCTTGATTCTATACAACAACAAACCACACTCTATATTGTGATAACGAGAATCGTGATCACACATGACGTTCATGCAAGTCATGCTAATGATGCTTGATTCTAGACAATAATAAACTACATTCCATATTGTGATATCATGGATAGTTTCGTATATTGATGCGGATTATTATAAACACAAGAAGTTCTACAATCCTCTTAGACAGAGTACCTAAGCGTTATAGTTTCGTATAGGTAAGACACAGAAGATTGATCGTTCTCTAGGGGAATAGTGAGGTAGGCGTGTACGTCGAATTAAGTCTAAGGGTTGAGCGAAGATTATTTTTGGTATTTTATAATTTATATGAAAGCAAGTAAAATTTGGGGTATTGGAGGAGTTGGTTTTTAAAACTACTAATTAAACTAAATTAAAACTAAATGTATTTACTCCTTATATGAGTAAAGTGTATTTACTTAGAACTTCATGTTGAGTCAACATTTTAACAAATAATCCTTCACAAGTATTTAAAATATAAAAACATCCTAAGTCACTAGCTGATAAAATCAGAGAGCTAGTTTACTCTCTGATAAAGTCTAAACCGTAAACCACGAGCAATTTTACAACATGACAACAATCAGTACAACTGATCACAATTAGCTATCCAAAGACTCGCAAAGGTATACACCTTAGCGAGCAAAACTCAGAGAAGTTAGAGTCAGGCCACTTAATATTTATTCAACCCTTGTTGTAAAAGACAACGTTTCTGACAAAGGAACTCACTGAGTGACTTCACATGTTAGAGCAAAACAACTCAAATATGATGTATACTTTTTGGTAAATACATTCAATCTTCAAAGAAGTCGAATACCCAACTGAATAACTACTTTGTGACCTGATGCAGAGTCAGCTAGCAAAGTAAGGAGTTACAAACAACCAGAGTCTTGGAGAACTAATGTGACAACTGGCAAATTAGGGAGACTTTAAAACCCGCATTACGTTAAAAGTTTGAAGTTTTATTAAATGATTGAAATGTTATTCGTAACTGATTTGTGAAATTAAATCGATGTTTTAAATTATAAAGTTTATGAGATATTGAATTCGAGTTATTGATTTATTATGAGATATATATTGTGAATTATTGTTGAGACGTTTTAGTTGCACTACGTTGACTCCGGCACTAGGAAAACCTAACGAATTCAAATCATTTGGATAACGATCGCGTTTATACGTTAAATGAACGCTTTATCTCTTATATATTTCGGAAAGTGTCTTTGGGAATTAATGGTGACTTGTAAATATATATTTTGGCGACATTTGATAATTTTGAAAATAAGTAATCGTGTTACGGGAAAACCGATTAATAATATTTTTACCTAAACACTAAAGTTTGTGGCTAATATTGAGAAAATGAAACTTAAGGGACCATAGTGCAATTTTCGGGTATAAAAACCACTCTCCTAACCCTAACCCACTCATTATTATCATCACCACTCATACCCCTCTCCCCCCTCTCCTTGTCGCCGCCGGCTGCAACCCCCAAAACATCACCACCGCCGCTCACCAAGCAACACTTGGATTTGGATTTGGACAATGAGCCGAGAGTGATGACTTAACACTTGGATTTCGATACACGCGCCCAAAACGCCTTAACACTTGGATTTGGACAATGAGCCGAGAGTGATGACTCAGACATGTGACTCATCTTTTATAACTCGATATTAATTATAATTAAACTTAATAATAAAGACTCGTAATAACTTATATTAACGATATAAACATTTATATAAATATATAAATGTGAAAAAGTATATATATTTACCTAAATGCGTATATTAAAAATAAAGTGATCACGAGTAATAAAAAAAAAAATGATGTAACGATATATATTATACTATGAGGATTGATTGCTCAATTATAGTATATATTATAAGTATCGAGGAAATCCGCAAGAAATACGGATTACCCGAGTCGTTTCCCAACGAAGGTTGAATGGAATCGTGAAATTCGGTTCGTGAATCGTGTCGTGAAAAGTGGAAAAGTGAAAAATAGTGATTGAGAAATTAAAATAGTGAAAAGAAATGAGAAAATAAGCAGAAGGTACAAGCTATGTATGCACAAGTTATTTAAATCTAAAAACGGAAATTCAAACGTGATTTTAAAATGTAACGTACGAACAAAAATGTAACTATTTATGAAAAATGATCCTAAAAATATGAAATAAATTTCTAAAAATCTTAAACTACTTAAAATAATTTTGAGAAAAAGAAAAATATTTTTTTAGGTTTTTATTTATTTTTTAGGAATTTATTTCTAATTTTTGAATTTAAAAAGTAATTAAAAAATAAAAGAAATTGTAAAATAAATGGGAAAAATGCAAAATATACTTTGAAAATTCTAAAATAATTGAAAAGAATTATCTAAAGTATTTTTAGATTTTTTTTACGGCTTTTTCTGAGTTTTATTTGATTTTTATTTATTTAAAAGTATTTAAAAATGATTTAAAACTAAGAAAAATTAAGAAAAATAGTAAATCAACTCAGAAAAATATGAAAAATTCACAGAAAATCTAAAATATTATAAAGAACTTGAGAAAAAATTATGAAATAAAAATAAGCAGTAGAAGTGCTTAATGAGTGCAAAACAGCTTAATACAAGTGCTTATTAAAAAGCACTTGTACCAAAACTGTATGAAACTTTAAACACAATTACTCAACACTCAAATAAGCTCAAAGATACTCAAATATGAACAGGTGCAACACAGAATGCAACAGAAATCACAATAAGCAGTTACAATTAAGCCAATGATTAAGCAGTTTAGAAACAGAATAAGCCAGCAACTCAGAAACAATGAATTTAACTACTAAACACTATATGATACTCAGAAATGACAAATAAGCTCAGGTTCAAGCTCAAATAAAAACTAGCAGTCCTAATTTCTAATCAGCAGACCTAGTATATATTCCTAATTTGCAGACCTAAAATAAGCACATCTAATAAGCTGAAAATACAAAGTAATGGGGGCAAAAGCTCTACTACACTACTGAGTATCTAAAATTACTAAAAGCCCTATCACTATAACTCAATTGCTACTCTAAATGGACCCAAGTTCTGAGTGGGAGCTGGTTTGATATGAATAGCAATCTTTGATTTCCTTCTTCAAGGAATGTTCTGAGTGGGAGCTGGTTTGATATGAAAAATGGCCTCATGTTCATAGCTCCTATAGATTTGACAACCTAGATAGTCAGAGCACTCATTAGAGTGATGCTTAGTTAGTCCACAGTACTTGCATGGTTTAAAAACTTTTGGTGTTTCAATAATTTTCTTTGAAGCACTAATGATGAGAATTTAAAATGTGTGTTTGCTTTAGTGAACAGTTCTACCAACTATTCAATGTCTTTTACTAACTTGTACTTGTTTTGTCTTTTCACCAAATACACTGTATCCTGCTCAAATGTGTCTTTGAAACTTCAAAGGAATAAGAGCTAAGCTCTGTTGATTGTCAGAGAGCTAAGAGGTTCATCAGGGTATTGCCAACCCATGGTGAACCTTTATCCCTCAACATGAATTCCATCTATATACAAGTTGACCCGCATCAGATAGTGAGTATGTTTTCAAGTAATTTTTGACTTCCTTGACGATGTCTATGACTTGAACTCACCTAAGTTGCTCGTTGATTTCATTATAAGTGAGTCTTCTTGAGTTGATCTTTGATTTCATTATCAGAGAATCTTTTTTACTTAGACTAATTTATGTTCAAATCCTAGTTAGAGACCAGTGGGCATTGAACCGGGCCAACATACTTGTGTGAAACATCATAATACTTTGGATATTGAAAATTACCTTTTTGTCTTACTTCTGTGTTAATTTGGTCAGATTTTGTTGTTGAGACAACACTTTAAATCTCTAACTTTTGAGCTAGTTCATAAACTTATTTCAAATTTAGGTAGTTTTGATCGATAACATACGAAAATGATATTGCTTGTTTTTCTTTTTCTTTTTTTTGTCTATCCGCAATATTATGTTTGCAGAAGAAGATGTAGATTTTAAAGTTAGTGAAAAATAAAAATTGGTAACTAGACTTGAAAAAGAAAATGCAAAAGTAAAGTTGAAAAAAGTCAATTACACATATTTCATTACCAGACTATGTTATACAAACCCTCCCTATATTGTCACATCAGGGGGTTTAGTCAAACCGTACAACCTGTGATGCACACCGTACAAACCGATAATACATCTAATGATTGGATACCCTTCCTATGGGAGGGTGTGGATAACTCACCCCTTCATTACCTCTTCTCACTTGTGGAAAAAAGAGAAAATAACATACACATTTTTTTAATTTCCCCCAAAAGTGTAAAATATGTTTTTTAGGAAAAAAAAATAGAAAAAAAAAAAAAAAAAAAAAAAAAAAAAAAAAAAAATCCTAATGTTACCAAGTCAAATACTAAATAGTGCAAAAAGTCAAACAATAAAGATGAATAATGACCAATTTCAAAACTTTAAGGTCAACAAGAGAAAATTGTTGCAACATGTTTTTTTTATCCAATAAGAAAGTGGTTTGACAAATTCTGTGCCAAGCTTGGTTGTGTCGCCAATTTTAATGAAAGCTGTCTTTTGAACTCTCTGTCTCCGCTTTTCATTCCTCCTGTCATGTTTTAAATTCTGCCTCACCTTTTTCATTAAATCTTTTTCTTCACTGTAAGTAAATGATTAATAATACCCTTTTAATTTCTGTTTATTTATCTATGCATTTGACTTTGTTAGTTAGGTGAATTATGGGTTTTGGTGGTTGAATTATGTTGTTTGTGAAGTTGGTTTTTATTTATTTGGTGAAATTAGAGATTAATTAGTTGGGTTTATTTAGTGATTGGAGAATGGATCTCTTTTGGGTTTTTGTTATTTTAGTAATTGATTATTAGAAATGTTTAGTAGGAGTATTGGAAACCTAGAATTACTGGTTTTTTTTTTTTTTTTTTTTTTTTTTTTTTTTTTTTTTTTTTTTTCCAATAGACGGTTTTTGTTGATTTATGGAGGTAAATGTTTTGTTGCTGGTCTCTGGTAGATAGTTCGCAGTCTGCTCTTCTCCGTATGAATAAAAGTTAATTAAACTTATATTGACGATCAAGGATTTGAAAGTTTGGAAAAAGAGAAATTTTTGGTAGATGACAATACCAGAAATCAGATGACTAGATTTTGCAGAATTGGAAATTGTGGTTTTGATAATTAAAAAGAGGGAATCGTATGTATTAACTTGCTAATTTATAGTCGTAGGATATATAGTCTTGAGAAAATGGAGTTACCAACAATTTACAATTTCATAGATGTTGGTTATTAGTAGATAGTTTCTGTTGGCTTAATGCTAATAATTAGGACGTCATGTTGCATTTGAACTAATTCGCAGTTGAATGCTTCTCTCGAATGCCTCATGTGAAAGCATATACATGTTATATCAGCAGGGTTTCTATTGACATGACTTGTGAGCAAGTTTGAGTGTGGGATTATGTCAAGTTGTCAACTATATTAAGTGGGCAAGGTTTTAATTACACCTTTCGCCATGTGATATTAGAATTATTTCTACTCTCCCCTTTATGTAGATGAGCATGAGGCCATTCCTTGTTGTTTTATTTGTAGTTTAAACCTGTGGTTTACAGATTGTATACAGATTTTAGTTGATTGTTTCATTGTTTCTGATAGTGCTGGATTGATGTAAGGAAATTAGAACACAAATTGGTTACGGAGTGTATGGTGATTTATGCCAATTTTGTGATGAAAAAGACCATTTCCATAACACTATTGGACTTTCTTATCTTTTACTTTTTGTAATGGCAATGAAATCGTATAGTTTCTCTACACTCTTCTTCACCATTATCCTATTGTATCTATCAATCTCTGCCAGTTTGTTAGTAGAGGAAATCAGGAAATAAGTGCATTGTGTAAATGCGTACTTAGAAGATGGGTTAAACAGTAAATGGGGCAAATACCATTTAGCAGACAATAGAAATTAGAGTGGGATCGGAGTGGTGGTTATCATGATTTCTTCTAAATTTGAGTATTCACCGAAGGTATTTTAAGTACATTTTTATGATTTGTTAACCGTTTCTTAGAAGCATCTTTTTGTAAAGATCCTTAGTTATGAAATTGGAGGGCGTCAGAACAACACCATTTATTAAATCAAATGAGATAGAAGTAAAAAAGAGAGCGATGAAGAAGTTCTAAGACGAGGGTTGACTGGTTGAGAGAACATTTAGCAAAAGTAATAGTTTACAATTGCATTGCTCTCTGATAAGTATTGAAAATGAACTTGATATCTTAAAGTTTATGGTATCTTGCCTTCATATACTCATATTGCTACTTAATCGTATCTTATCTGATTGTGCAGTTGGGATTTCTGTGTTAGACCGCGACATGTTTGACGGGACTTCAAAGTCCCAATATGTTGGTGGCCAGAGAGAGAAGTTTGTGAGGTAAAGTTTATCCCCCTTAATGACAATTTATGGCCTTTAGGCCCTTTACAATGAGGGTTGAGTTTTATATCACTTTGTTGCTTAGATAGTAATAAATAGATACTCCCTGTGTGCCATGGTAATTGCAAGGATCAACTTAACTGACTGTTGTTTCTATTTCTGCTAGATGTTAGTAGTAGAGCGAACTGCTATGTATCTTTTAGTTGTTACTGGTCCTCTGGTTTCCCATTACCCATACTATTCTAAATAGTACATGTTATGACTTATCATTATTTTTACTATTTTAATTATTGAATGAATATATTTCTTCTCCTACTGTAGTAATATGGGTTAGTTCTGATGCTGAATAACATTTGTCTTCTCATTTTAAGGTTGGATGAATTGGATTCTAGATCATCGTCACCTGCGTCTTCAGTTGCAATGAACAAATGTGGATTTGATGGATTAACTCGTACAAGACATGCACCTACTATCCCCACCAGATCTTTCAAAAATGGAATCAGAAAAGGATCAGAGGGACTTAAATCAATCGGTAGATCACTTGGATTTGGGGTTTCTCAAGCTGTATTCCCGGAAGATCTTAAAGTGTCAGAGAAAAAGATTTTAGACCCGCAAGATAAATTTCTTTTAATGTGGAATAAATTCTTTGTTGTCTCGTGCATTCTGGCTGTGTCTATAGATCCACTATTCTTCTATCTTCCAGTGTTTGATAAAAGCAAAACTTGCCTTGGTATTGACCGAAAGTTAGCCATCATCGCTACAACGTTGAGGACTGTTGTTGATGCGTTTTATCTTATTCACATGGCTCTTGAATTTAGAACTGCTTACATTGCTCCATCTTCACGTGTTTTTGGACGGGGTGAACTTGTAATTGATCCAGCTCAAATTGCTAAGAGATACTTGAAGTGGTATTTCATAATCGACTTCCTTTCTATACTCCCCCTGCCACAGGTCAGAGAACTAATTCCCCTTGTACTCTTTAATTTATATAATTCTATGTTTGTTTTAGGGTAAACTGCATAGAAAGGTAACCAAAAGGACGATGTGGCGGTAACATTGACCATGCTATCTTTTTTCTGCATGGTGTCTGAAAACTTGTTAAATTAGACGATTTCCCTTTAAATGAAAAACTTCTGAAACTCTCAATTAATGGATTTAAGGTAATATACTTAGTTACCTGGCCAAAACAAAGACGTGGCAGTTGATGTGTCGATAACTTTAAACATGTTGATATTTTTTCGTGACAGCGGCTGAAAACCATTAACTTAAAAGGTTTACCCTAAATGAAAATGTTTTCAAAGTTGGAGTCTTTCTTGTGTGCAAATAAAATGTGTTATCAAAACAGAAATCTGACCAAGTACTGCTGTGTTTATGCAATCTGCACATTATTTTACAACTCAAACATGAATTCTCTTTCTTTAGCTTTGTTTGCCCAGCTATTATCCGTTAATATTGACCACTGAGCTCAGTTAGTAAGACTGTAAGAGTAGGCTGGATGTACTGAAAGTTTGATTAGAGTTTAACATTATTCTTTGTGCAGATTGTTATCTGGAGATATCTGCAGAGATCTAAAGGTTCAGATGTATTGGCTACAAAAGAAGCCTTGCTTTTTATTGTGTTAATACAGTATGTTCCCAGATTTGCACGAATCGTGCCTTTGACTTCAGAACTGAAAAGGACCGCTGGTGTTCTTGCGGAAACTGCTTGGGCCGGGGCTGCATATTATTTGTTGCTGTACATGCTTGCCAGTCATGTAAGCTGCTACTTAATTTATTTATTAATGTTACAGTTATTAGAGGTGGCAAGATGGACTGGGCAGTTAACAGACCAAAATAGGTTCAGGTTTAAACCGGCCAATCGAGTCAAATTGGGTCGGGTTGACGGCTAACCCAATAACACCTTTTGTCCAGTTTTAATATATATATTTTTTATAAATGCTGAATGTATCAATTATAATTACAAAAAAACATTTAATTCTTTGAATAAATCAAATAAGGAGGTTGTCTACATTACAATTGAACTTTTGCTGACTTTCAACTCATTACCCTTTCAGCGCATTTAACACGATCCAAGTTGACCCAGTTATAAGTAAATGGGTTGAAATTGCCACTTCTAATCGGTTCCTATTTACTAATTTACTGGAGCTATACTTATCTTAGTTATTTGCTGTTACATCATCTGTAGATAGTTGGGGCATTCTGGTACTTGTTGTCTGTGGAGCGTAATGATACCTGCTGGAAGAAAGCTTGTAGAAAAAGTAATCATTCTGCAGATTTCTTGTATTGTGGAAATGAGTACATGTCAGGTTATGATAACTGGATCAGTAACAGTACCGCAATTTTGAATGAGGGTTGCTCTCCAGATGGTGATAGTCCACCATTTGATTTTGGTATTTTCAAACAAGCTCTATCATCAGGCATTGTTTTTTCTACAAAATTCGTTCAGAAGTATTGTTACTGCTTGTGGTGGGGGCTGCAGAATTTGAGGTAAATTTAATTTCCATTTGTGAAGTCATTTCTGACTTTCTGTGCATATCATATAAAAGTTTCTTATTGATGAGATATAATATACCAATCTAATTGATGATCAACAAGAGTGTTTCCCTAGAATTAAACAAATAATCGTTTTCTCAGGGGTGGGAAAATGACGAGTTGAGCTTGTAATTTCTGTTACGGGTTAAACCAGTTGGGTCGGGTAGAATTGACCCAAACACTTTTTGTCCAATATTTTAACAAAGATTAGTGTGTTATGCAATAACTTGTCTCTACTAGAATACAGCTTATGCTGTAATTTTAGAAAACTCTATTGACTTCTTATGTATGTATGTCTGACCTTAACTGAAACAGAGAAGAATCAGCTTCTGATATAATTTTTCTTTTTCCTATGACAGCACTTTAGGACAGGGACTTCAAACCAGCACATATCCTGGAGAGACAATATTTTCAATTGCACTAGCCATATCTGGGCTCATTCTATTTGCTCTATTGATCGGCAACATGCAGGTTATCTACCTATGTCACTACTAATATTCCAATTACACTCATTGTCCTCACTTACTTTCGTCTGCCTCCAAAACTGATACTTTTGCGTAAATTTTAAAAATAAAAATTCGTAAGTTGGTTTGATCGCCATTCTCTGTTAGTGTGGGTCCTTGAGCTATTGTTTCTTGAAGCTAGCACTTTATGCATCAAAGACTAAACTTTGGATGGTGGTTATGTATAACAGACATACCTTCAATCTCTTACAATCCGTCTTGAAGAGATGAGAGTTAAGAGGCGTGACTCGGAGCAGTGGATGCATCATCGGCTACTTCCAGATGATCTTCAGGAGCGTGTTAGACGTTATGATCAGTACAAGTGGTTAGAAACTCGTGGTGTGGATGAGGAGAGTTTGGTTCAGACTCTACCAAAGGATCTTAGAAGGGACATAAAGCGTCATCTTTGTCTTGCTCTTGTCAAACGGGTAATTTCACTATTTTTTTCTGGCTATTACTCAAGTATCTCATTTTCTTCCAGCAATTAAAGAACCCTACTTGTTTTAGAAATCAATTTCTTAACGGGAACCACAATATATTATTTGCTTATCAGAGTCGATTACGTTAAGCTTTTCAAAATTTGGAGTAAATGGTATAATTTAGGGAACCTTATTAGTACATAGCTTAAAATTTTACTGGCTTGGTGATGTTTTAATACCCTCATGGCAACACGGTAAAACCTTATGGACCCAAATCAGCTGTTTAATTTTTTTGTAACGATATAATGGATACATAGGCAATTTAAAAGTTATCAAAACAGGATATGTAATAATTTTCGCGAGATCCAAGAGTTGTAACTTTTTCCAAGCAATCATTAAGACAATTTGGTGAAATAAATTGTGCTCAACACGCTTTTTGATGTTGTATTACTGAGAGATACTTGTAGGTAGTTGATCATTGGTGAAGACCGAAATCATCTAGTCAAACACTTCATCTTTCGGATAGAGAGATATTTAGCTGGCCATTTCATGATATCATTTTTTTTCCCTCCAGCCGATTTTCTACACCAATATTCAACCAGTTTGTGCTTATAAAGTGTGATATTCTGTTGGTGCTGGTAAAGGATTTTTTTTTTCCTCACAAAGATGTCAGGCTTTGGCTGGAAAACAAGTATTGTTGCAAAAAAAAAGGCTCTAATACTAGAGCAGTTAAAAGTTTAATTATTCAACAGTTCAGTAGTCAAACGGGTTGTATTAATAAAACGAGACAAAGTTCTGTAGTATTTCATCTCATGACATATGGCTCCATTTTCCATTCGGATTGTTGCAGGTTCCTCTATTTGAAAACATGGATGAGAGGTTGCTAGACGCTATTTGCGAACGGCTAAAACCTTGTTTGTACACAGACAGCAGCTACATTGTCCGTGAAGGAGACCCGGTTGATGAAATGCTTTTCATCATACGTGGTCGTCTTGAGAGTGTGACCACGGATGGTGGCAGAAGCGGTTTTTTCAACCGTAGTTTATTGAAAGAAGGAGACTTTTGTGGTGAAGAGCTTCTAACATGGGCACTCGACCCTAAATCCGGTGCTAATCTTCCTTCATCCACAAGAACCGTTAAGGCATTGAGAGAAGTGGAAGCATTTGCTTTACCAGCGGATGAACTAAAATTTGTCGCTAGTCAGTTCAGGCGACTTCACAGTCGACAGGTGCAACACACTTTTAGGTTTTACTCACAGCAATGGCGGACCTGGGCTGCATGTTTCATTCAGGCAGCCTGGCGGAGATATTCAAAAAGAAAGATATTGGAACAACGGCGGAAGGAGGAAGAAGAGGAGGCAGAGCTAGCAGCACGTAATAGTGCAGCCAGCAGTGGTACCTCTTCTTACAGCCTCGGGGCCACCTTTTTGGCGTCAAAGTTTGCAGCTAACGCTCTTCGTGGGGTCCAAAGGAATCGGAACCTGAGAACTGCTAGGGAATTAGTGAAATTGCAAAAGCCTCCTGAACCTGATTTCACTGCTGATGCTGATTAGTTCTTGTGATATATTGTTTGTATTTATAAAAAATGTGAAACGTAGACCTTATATTACTGATTTTTTTTATGTGCTTGGTGACGGGATTGGAAATTGTATCATAGTAGTAAGGTTTGCTGTAAAGATGATTGTAATTGTGATGATGGGGAAAAATGTTTGTATGGTAGATACTTTTATGCAATTCTTTTAACAAATACTCGGTAACATTATACATGGGGTACGGTTTTTGTTGCCGGCTCCTTGATGCATCACTTGTTAACTTTTTGTGACTTTAGTAAGGAAGATATGTATTTGGGTTATTCTTCGCCGTTTCGATCATCATTCTTATTGAGCTTAACCCGTTGACATACTTGATACTATTTGAACAGGTGGTGTGACTTACAGATTGTAATGCTATAAATATGGGTAGAAATTGAGTACCAAAAACTTGTTGGGGAGGATATGTTATCTCCTCAATCTGTTTGGACCAAAAATGAAAGTTCATGGTATAGCTAAGATGTTGATATATGCATAAACAAGGTCCAAGACGTTAGACGTGGGTGTCACACCTTTGCTGTCGAATATACAACAAACATATACGTAGTATCTTTTTCAATACCTTTTTTTTTTTTTTTTTTTTTTTTTTTTTTTTTTTTTTTTTTTTTTTTTTTTTTGTTTGTTATAATTTAATATAATAACCATAACATGTCGACGATGAAATATACAAGTGAAAATAGTTAGACCAAACAAAACTAGACAACAGCACAACTAAGAAACCCAATTGCGATTTTGCATCCATCCATATCCACCATGAAGCATAACAGTCACTTTAATAAGCATTTTCCTAAAACAGATATGCATAGTCACGGTCAAATTATATATATAACATGGTCAGTGGCTCACCAAAGTGAGATGCAAAAACATGTCCCATTTTCAAAAAGTAATTGTTTTTATTTGTATTGTAAGTGAGTGTGGGTTAGTGGAGTAGGTTTTTATAAAGGTGAGAAAGGGTGATTAAAATGGATGTATGGTGAGACTTGAGAGGGAGCGGAGGAAAGTGAAATGAGAGAGGAAACTTAGGATGTGTACTGAAGTGGCGGTGAATGGCTCATCCACCACTACTTTTAGCCTTACATGCTACTTTGTGTTTTATTCAATTCGGGTAGTATTTTTCTTTTCTTTTTTGAAATAATTTTGGGTAGTACTTCATCCATTTTAAATTAAATGTTTCCTTTCTGAATACACATATTTTTAAGCGAAATTATTATATTACGTGCCGCTAAAAATGTAAATCGTTACCTTTTTAAAACCTTTTAACTATTTGAAAGTTAAAAGCATACGAGTGATATATATATATATATATATATATATATATATATATATATATATATATATATATATATATATATATATATATATATATATATATACACTAGCTTATAAGACCCGTGGAATCCACAGGTTTTTAGAAGAGATAGTGCAAAAAAATGAAGAATTAGTGTCTAAACAAAATAAGGTAAAGAACACAAGTAAACCGGCTGAATATTTGATTTGAAAGGAATATGAAGTAATAAGCCAATGATAATATAGAGTACAATGTTTGCAACTAATAATGTAATAAACATCCGTGCACGTGAGCTCCAATCTTGACCAACTTTAAAAAGCAAGTGCATGTAGTGGGAACTTGATGAAGTGATAGGGCAATGAGCATTTCGAGACAACCTAATAAAGTATAAAAATAAAGTGTAAGTAAAGCATTTGTTCGATTGATAAAACATGTAAAAAACAAAGGGATATAACATGATATGAATATTCGTACATACCTCTTGAAACTTGATCATAGACCGTGAAGAACCTCTTTGTAGACTACGTTTGTAGTAGTCTTTGATAAATTACCATCTGCATCAGAAATAACAACCTTCAAACCTTTTTTGCTTTTGACACGTGAAAGAGCGACGTATAATTGTCCATGTGTAAAAACAGGACGTGGTAGATATAAACCAACTTTCGAAAGTGACTGGCCTTGGCTCTTGTTTATCGTCATGGCAAATGAAACTGACACAGGAAATTGTTTCCGCACGATCTTGAGCGGTAAACGTTTATCTGACGGCGTAATTTTCAACCTTGGAAGGATTACCGTATTCCCAAAATGTGTTCCATTGATTATTTTGGCTTGAATAGAAGTTCGTGTTAATTTAGTGACTTGAAGCCTTGTCCCATTACATAAACCTTGTGATTGATTAAGGTTTCTCAGCAACATTATTGGGACACCGACCTTCAATGCAAGCCTATGGTTTGGAACACCCGAAAATTTTAATCCGTTGATAAATTCCGGTGAAAAAACGGATTGATCTATAGCACCACCACGTTCAGTTTTATCTATGTTGTCACAACTAAGATAAACCATTTCCTCACCAGGAAAGTTCTTAAGCAAATGATCGTTAATAGTATCAACCACTTCATTCGTCGGAGCAAGAATGGCCTTTTCCTGGAAATAAGACGGATCATCTATGTTATTCAAAAGGTCCGGGTAAGTGAAATCAATAACAGATTGTACCGGATCATCAGTTTCATGTATTAGAATATCTTCTGGTATATCTATCAAAACCTCCCCGTCATGTGGCCCTCCAATCTCTCCATCTCCTACTTTCAATATCCAATCCGCAAATTCCTTTATCTCAGTTACATCTTCAGGCCGTGATCCAACAGTTAGGCGCATGTTGGCAGTTAATTTTAAGACTTTGCAATGATCCCACAAGTATGATTGTTTTAAAGATGCACTTACAATGTCTTGTCGGGAACCTTTTGGAATAACGGGAAGCACCTGCCTAAAATCGCCGCCAAATACTACAGTCATGTTACCAAATGGCGTATCACAAGTGTCGTACCTGTTCCTACGCAAGACATCTCTCAAAGACCTATCTAAAGCCTCAAAGCACAGCTTATTCGTCATGGGAGCCTCATCCCAAATAATAAGCTTACATTTCTTCAACAACATGCCCAGGTCACTTTGTGGAGATATTGAACACGTGGAAGTCTCATCAATATTTATCGGAATATGGAACCTCGAATGAGCAGTTCGGCCACCTGACATCAATAAAGACGCTATACCACTTGATGCAACGTTTATGACTATGTCACCATGTATTCTAATCCCGGCAGCCAGCGTTTTCCACAAATATGTTTTGCCAGTTCCTCCGTACCCGTATACAAAATAAGTGCCCCCTTTTCCTTTTTGAACGGAGCTCATGATGGTGTCATATACATTTCTCTGTTCTGTGGTTAACGCGGCATAAAGAGTTTCGTATTCAGACTGTAACTCTGATGGGTTATAATCTCTCTCAGCAAAGATTAGCCGGTTACCAAACTCTGACATGTATGTATCATCTGGATAAGGCAGTTCTGGAAAGCGCTTCAAAGTGGTGCCTCTAGAGCGCATAAGTTGTTCGATAAAGAACAAACAAACATTTTTTTTCTCGTCGTCACTCAGTCGCAAGCCTGTATGAAAATAGTTAAATATGAGCGGTAGCATATGTAGTCAAATAAGATTTATAAAAAATATGAAGTAGTGTAGGACATTGGTAGTGTAAGACACATATAATAAGAATCCGTAGAGACAATTTTTTTAAGTTCCTTTCAACAAAATGGTGTTCTAACATATTAAATCAAACTCGAAATTATACTTATTTAGCATTACCATTTATCTCTAAAAGTATAAAATAGCATAATAAGCTTCTTTTAAAAAGTAAAAACAGTTTACGAAAGGTAAGTTGATAGTTATACCTGGAATGCCTAAAAGAATACTTCTCTTGTACTCGACATCTTCTGATAGCAAATGCCAAGTTTGTAACCAAACATTCAAAGGTGTGTCAAGTTCTTTTTGGGACAATAATGTAACAAAGAGATCCCGCAAATGCTCAGCAGATGACCAATGGGCTGCCTCTTTAATACCCTCTATATACTCCTTGTCGTCTTCTAAAAGACCCGCTGCGTAGCAGGCTTCTTTGTAAGTTGGATAAACTATACCGTTAATTTTCCTTATTTCAGCGTGATTTCGACAACCTTTTTGGCTATTGAGTAGCATCCTACAATAGTAAGCTTCACCGGCTGAGATTGGAACATTATGAATTCGGCCAATTGCATATTTTTGCTTCCTAAGTGTCCACATTCTTTTTGGAGCATTCCATACATATTTCGTAGGAAACTCTGCATATGTTAAATTCCTTGCTGATGGATACATTTCATTCATGTCCATCCAGGCTTGAAACATAGAAGCACCAACTGTTGGTTTGTGAATAACAGTTTCAAGGTCAGAGTTCTCATCAAATACAACTGGCTGCTCGCCTTCGAGATGAAATGAGAGACGTTCAACGGATGGTGTTCTATAATGAATATCAAATTTAAATATCCTCCATGCGGCTTCACAAGCCGATAGGTACCTGCAATCATAGTACGCCTTAATCTCATCAACAGGTTTAGCATTTTCTTGACCGTCTTTCGTGGTTGCTGGTTCATACAAATGTGCAGATACTCTATCGGGACCTTTGTTTATGTATTTAAACAAATATTTTATTGAGCCCGTCTGATTGCACCATTCAACATTGATGTGGCATTGATAACGTTTCAGCAGCGTAGCATTATAAGGGATAACATAACCGTTATGCAACTTATGTCCACTCTTAAGAACATGGTTCCCGTTATCACGTCTTTTATAAACAGGGTAGCCTTCCGAGTCAACAGAACTGTGTTCTTTGAACTTTTTAGGAAAGTGTTTGGTACATTTCCCATCATCCATGCAAACCTGATTTGGCTCATCAACACCACATGGACCATGCATCATAAAATCAGAAACTAATTTGTATAGATCGGGATCCACATTTGGATCTGGTATCTCAGCAGATATGTGTTTGTCAATATGTTCAGCGTTTGGCACCTTGTCATCCTTATGTAAAAACAGACAAACATGAGCGTGGGGAAGGCCTCTTTTTTGAAATTCAACTGTGTATACCACTGCAAATTATTGTTCAAGTTAACATGAAATCAGTTTAAATTATGATTATACATATTGTGTTATAATAATACTCTTATGAATGTGAAATGTGGTATAAATAAAAAGCATACCTGCTTGAATACGTCCAAACAAACGCAACTCTTTGACATCTTTGATCAGCTGATCGAGTTTCATTTTAAAAACTCGACTTAGCACATCAGGCCTGTCTGTAGATGAAAGGTTATGTTCTCGCATATATCTTTCAATCTCCGGCCATTTAGGATTGCATGTGATCGTTATAAACAGATCGGGACAACCATACCACCTACACAATGCCATCGCATCCATATAATTTTGCTGCATGTACCTTGGTCCACCAGTGAACAAAGAAGGCAAAATAACAGGCTTTCCAACTGTGGACGGGTCATTATTTCCAGATGCAACACTTTGATGCACATTTGAGTACGTATCACACCTTAGTTTAGACTGTTTGGAACGATGGAAAAACATACGCTCTCTCTCAACCATAGCGTAACCATCCACAAGAAATTGCTGGAACAAACGACCTCCACGTACAAATAAATTCTCCTGATTCGAACGGTCCTGTATCTGATAGGCAAACCACTCCCGCATACTAACTGTTTTGTCGTTATTTCCAGTGGCAGGTTGTCCCGATTTATTTCTATGTGGTATTCCTAAATAATACCCATCTTGCGCACGCGGCATCAACAATGGGTATTGCAAAGCAAGGTACATAGGATGAAAAATATTGATACGCTGTAAACCTTCACCAAACTTTTCTATCACAATATCTCTATCTTCTGCGCATGCATCCAAGTCACCAACAATAAGACCAGCAACCTCGTCGGCAGTTGGAAGAGTGTATTGCCGTCCACTCTTGCCTCGCTTTGCTACCAGCTTTATTCTTATATTCTGCTCGCTGTCTTCTGTGTAGCGGTCACGTGCCCTTCTAAATGTTTTGACCAAATCACTTGATCCATCCAAAATATCTTTTACCTCATTCATAATGTTTCGATCAAGAGATGTCTTTGAATTAGAATCAGCAGTAGAAGCAGAAGCAGAACCGCTGGTTAATAAATTAACGGGACAAAGAATAAGTAAGATTGTAAATATACAAATTATGTTTTGTAAATCTGTACACACAATAATCAACCATGTAATGGACATTACCTTAATGCAGCTGCTCTATTCTCGATTTCATTTTGCGTGTCATATATATACAACTGTGCGAATTTTGGAGGACCATTATTTTCCGGAAGTAAACTACCAATTTTATGGTACGTTTGACCTTGTAAGCGGAAAACATATGGACCACGTCCTTTCTTGTTGATTGAGTCATCGACCTTGCCACCCATTGAAGTAAAAGCGAACATGTTGTTGTACGTTCTAATGTTATTCTTGAAATTTTGGCTTTTGGTGTCATCATTCAAGAATAAATCAACCAATGGTTTTGGAGCTGGAGGTGGTTGTGGAATAGAAACTTTTCCCTTGCCACAACATATTGAATAAGCTTTTCCCAACGGATTATAATTTCCTGTTTTTGCTTCTGCTTCCCATAAGAGGGCATTACATTCTTTACACTGGAACGTAGGATCGCCATGGTCATAATACTCTGCAAAAACATAAAAGTATATCTTTTAATTAAGTGTGATAATAAATATGAAATTTGTGCAATGATAGAAAAATAATATACAAAATTATACCCTCAGATACACCGACATATTTGTCGTATACTTTTCTTACGTGTCCATCATCATCAAGATTGAAAACAATCGGAGTTTTAGATTGTAATGTTGGTCTCTTAGACCTTTTTGTTCTTCTTGACGATTCTCCTGGTTCATTTGTGGATTGTTCTTTTGTGAACGCAGGAATGGTAGTTGTAAAGCCAGACGATTGTGTATTTCTTGGGCGTGCATTAACTTTACGAAGCACGGGTGTTTGAAAGGTAACTGTCAATACAATAGTTGGTCAATATTGGCTACGTCTTGAGAAAAACAATCATGACAAACTAACATGAAAATTTTGCAAACAAACCTGTTGAAACGTTACTAAGTGGAGTATTTCTTTTGTGTAGTACAGCACCTGTAGTTACTTGAGAAGCATTTTGGTTGACCGAATTGTTGCCTATCAGATACAAAATATTAAATTACTCTCCTGAGTACATTGTGCAAAAACAAAGTAAAAACGCAAACAAAGAATAAGTAATTGCAATTATGTTAGAAAAGAATGGGTGTGATTTGTATCATATGTACCTTGGTTAGGTGTTGGAAATGTTGAAGTGTTTGTTTGCACAATATTTATTGGAGTAGTCATAGGTTGTTCTATTATGTCAGTAGATGGCATCATGTTAGCTGTGAGTGTAACAGTTTTTTCATACAAATACGCACTAAGTAAACAAATAAACTTAAATGTAAGAATCAGACAATAAAGATTGTATGTATAGTTTACCATTTTGTAAAGGAGTTGGGTGAATATTGTTGGCCGATATGTTGCATCTACTGTGACCATTGCTACCTACATATAACAGTGAAATAGTATATCAGTTATGCATGTATAATTACAGTTAAATAATTAAACTTGGACAATATTAAAGAAAATATAATAAACGTTTGTTAGGTGTTAAATATGCATAATATGAACCTTGATTGTGCGTTGAGAATGTTTTAGTTTGTGCTTGTAAAATATTAATTGGAGGAGTGTAAGGTTGTGCTGTTATTTCGGTAGATAACATAAAATGAGATGTAAGTGTAACAATATATGAATACAAAGAGTTAGTAAGTAATATACTCAACATAAGCAACTAAATATAATATTTAATAGTTTACCATTTTCTAAAGGAGTTGGCTGAATATTGTAGGTTGATACGGTACCTCTATTATGTCCTATAGTTCGTAAATGAATGTTAAAAAAATATCCGTCATTCATGAAGAATTATACTTGAAGAAAGTTAGCAAAGAAACAAACATACTTATATTATCAAAGTAAACAAACCTTGATAAATGTGTAAAGGCAAACTTGTAGTTGACATTGCCGAAAATGTTGATGTATTTAATCGCTGTGGATGATCTATGTCAAATAGCAATTGAGCAGTTTAGAATATTTGATACCAAATTGAGTGCACAAGTAGTAGTAAACAAAATTTTGTTGTTGCATATTATTTAAAAGTAACTAACTATTAGTCACGTCGGATAGCGGCTGCCTTTGAGGAGTTAACACTAAGCGTTGTCTGCCTTTTTTCTTGGGTTGGTTCATGTTGACTGATGATGTAACAACATCGACATGTAGAGGATTATCTAATGCACGAACAAAAAATAGTTACAGAGGTAGCATAGGTAAAAAAGAGTAAGAAGGAACGTGTAACAATTTATAAAATGAATACTTACAATTCAATAATTCTGTCAATGACACTCGATTAGTTGAATTGGAATCCACCAACATAGGTTGTGGAAAGTTCTGAGTTGAATTATTGTTGGAGGTGGAACGATTTTGAACATTGAAAGATTTCCTATTCGCAAGTACAGCAGATCTCCTTTTTCTGGTGTTAGCTGGTGTGTTTTCATCATCCATGGTGATGTTAGTTAACAATAACTTTTGCGTGTTAGAGAATTGCAAAAGTGATAGGTTTGCATATCAAGAGTAACTATTCAATTTAAAGGTAAAACTTGCCTATTAATAGAAATGATTTAATTTATGTTTAAAAAAATGTAAAACGTATACATGATTACATATGTGATCATATTGACTAAAGACATCATAAACTTGAGTAATAATATGTCATTAAATTCACTAATATTACGTCAATTAATGTGAGGATCTTTTGTAACCGAATAAAAAATTGATACGTTTTTTAATATTACCATACAAAAAATAATATCATGGAAGATAATCAAAATGAACATTCATTGAAAGCAAGAATCTGTTACAAAAAAGTAATCAATCTTGAATCTTATTCATAAAAAGTAATTATTCAAATGACATAACATAATAGAAATTATAATAAAATGATGGCTGTTGACAGCATTTCATTCGTCATTGAAGAAATTTAGGTCAACCATGTAGTCATCATCTATATCATGACCCATCGCACGTAGTTGACTGATTAAATCATTTGCCTTATCGATCTTTGTCTTTAAACTGTTTAGAAGTTTTAGAGATGCTTCATCGTCTCCAACATTCATTCTTAGCCATTCAATAATAGGTGACGGATCGAAGTTGTCTGTTATGAAAAAAAAAACAAAAAAAACAACGTGTAAAACATTTTAAATAACATGTTAAAGTAGATCGTTTGAGTAATAATGTAATACCTTCATATTCTTTGGAGGATTCACCTTCTTCAAATTTCGAAGAAGAAAGCTTCTTATCATCAAGTTTACTATTTGATGATTCGTGCGATTCAACGGGTTCCTTCTCAAATTGAAACTTTTCTTCCTTTTCAGAATCAAGAACTTTATTGTCAACCTTGTCATTTGTTTTAGACGGGCCTA
This sequence comes from Artemisia argyi, assembly GCA_030686995.1. Classification (NCBI taxonomy): domain Eukaryota; kingdom Viridiplantae; phylum Streptophyta; class Magnoliopsida; order Asterales; family Asteraceae; genus Artemisia; species Artemisia argyi. Next base: position 122,105,153 of record CM060677.1, on the reverse strand, counting down.
GTGTTGAGCAATCATCTTTAGAAGATGTGATCACAATTTGTTCGAACATTTTTGCAAGGGCTTTTTCTTTAGATAATGCCATGTAGAAGAAAAAAATGATCAAGTGTATGTTTGTGCCTAATGTGTTATTTTCTATAACTATTTATAGGACAAAGTGTATACATAATTTTTTTTACATAATTGATCCTTAAAAAAACAAAAAAATTCGTATGTGTATAAAGCTATGTGTATAATTAGTAGACATTGGAAAAAATGTTGCATTAGATGTTTCACTTTTTTAGTTGATAGAAAATAATGCCAATGTATAATTTAGACGGGTTGTTACAAAAACAAAAGTTGAAACGCATGTTAATAAAACTAAAAATTTGCACAACATTGGGCTAAGATTGGGTTTTTATTAAGTTTGTTTATGCTTCTAAAAAACGGATTTGTAAATATGGGAAAGATATTTTGCGTGTTGTATAAAAAATGTTGAAACGCATGTTAATAAAACTAAAAATCTGCACAACATTGGGCTATGATTGGGTTTTAATTACTTTTGTTTAGCCTTGTAAAAAACGGATATGTAAATATGGTAAATATATTATGCGTGTTCTATACAAAAAATAATGATTGTAGTTGCTGAAAATTAGCAACTTGCCATGTCTTGGTTAAATGAAACGCCAGTAGCTTTTATTAACACACACATCACATTCATTGATAATCATCAAGTGGAAAGAAAAGTGTGGCAAGAACAGGTAATCATCCCCAAACCAAAAAAAAAAATTGTTTGATTGTTCATTTCATTCTCATTTGCATGTAAGTAATAATCACAATGATATTATAGCTAATACCTCAGAAAATGTTAATTATATCCGTTATCTTTGGTTGATTCAACATCCATACTATTGTAGTGATTTCTTATGACATGACATATACATAGTTGTTTGATGGGTCTTTGGAGAAAACTTTGAATATGAGTTTTTATTTGATTTTGTAGTTAGTATAAAGTCTATGCAGCCTCAATGTATTAAAGAATGTATGTTGATAAATGATCCATGTTGTATGTTGTGTTTGAAAGCCTTGTTATGAATGATTGGACATGTCTTGTTTACTTTACTTGAATGCTATGTATTAATTGATTGTTGGTTATAGTTCAAACTATACCACAAATATAAAATGCAGTCTCTTGATCGAAATGGTTCACGTTGATATATACATAGTTGATATATACATTGTTGTTTGATGTGGATTTGTCATACGTTTCAATATAAGCTTGAATTTTATTTTGTAGTTGGTATAAATTCTATGAAGTCTCAATGTATTTAAGCGTGTATTTGGTATAAACATCATTTGGTATAAAGTATTATAATCATGCTTATCCAATGTGTATTTTTTTTCAATGATCCATGTTGTATGTTCTGTTTCAAAGCCTTGTTAAGAATGATTTTAAAATGATATACTTCAAAACTGTACCACAATAATAAAGTGTAGTCTTTTGATGGAATTGTGTTGTGTTTAATTCATGTAAAAATTGGTAGTTGCTATATGCTCGTTCAATTAGTCATTGTATGGTAAGGAAACCTTTTCTTTTTTTATGATATACCTTAGGCGAAATTAGTCTCTTGGTTGTCTATGCATGTTTGGATTGCATGTTTGGATTGTTAACTGGAAATGAGTCATTTAGCTAATATATAGTTTGTTTGAATGATTATTAAACAGGATGAGCCTTCAATTTGTGTTTGCTGTGAACAAAGCAAAGTTTTCGAAACGACAGGTATGTGCATAAGCTGATAACGTAAAACTACACTTTAATTAGTAAAAAATTAGTGTTAGCTACGTTATACAAATATAATATTTGTGTAATGTTTGTTTTGTCAGTGTCTACCGTCTTTATTCACTGAAAGCTTCTACAATGGAACTCCATTTGTGTACTTAATACACAATAGAGGGAGAAAGCATAAAGTGTGGATAGAAAAACATTCGGGAAACCACTACAAAATGTATGGGGAGGAGTGGGCCAACTTTCTGAAAGACAGTAGGTATACAAATGTGGAGATGTTACACTTTATTCGGGAAGAAGAAGACACTTATTACGTAACGGCCTATGATGATGCTGGTTCTGAATGTGGTGGATATAACCGAAGGGAGATAGGTGCAAGGCAAAGCAGATGCTGTGTAACTATGGGTCATAATCTTGGATGTTCTCCGGTAAGTGTACACGATAAGTTTCAGATTTGTTATACTTGTTTGTTAAATTTGATATAAGTATTTTTGAGTTGCTAAGCTGTTGAATTTACAAAATTGTATGTAGTTGCTTCCCGGTGATTTCCTCCAAGATATAGTGACTAAAGAGTATGATCTGAGGGTTGGTGGAATGAATTTAGCGACCGTCAAGCATCGTCGGGTTCATATTCGAGGAACAGCTAATCCGAAAAAATACGGAAACATGTTTTACGGAGATGGTTGGAATACGGTTGTTGAGAGTCAACACTTGGAACCCGGGAAACGTATTGTTTTCACTAATCTTGGTGGTACGGTCTTGTCATTGATTACTTTTGCAAAGAATGGACTTGGTCTAGGTTTTGAAAACATTCCGAGAACAACATTGAATCATGCTTCTCCAATCTGTCGAGGTCCCCTGGACAAAGGTACGTGGATCTATTTTTAAAAAAATTTACATCATTTGGTATAAAGTATTATAAGTATGACTACATAAGTTTAAGATAATGAATTAATACATTGACAAATAGATCAAAGGATGTTTCACGTATGTGACTGGGAAGATCATGATCAGCACAGGAATGAAGATGCATGTTTCTATGCTCCAATGATGGCCTATGTCATAGATCGGAATCGTTTGGTACGCAATTATAATTGTTAGTGGATGCGAGTAATTTGTATATTTATAGTGTGTTTAAGTTATGGAAAAAATATTAGTTTTTTTTTTATGGCAGACTGTACCTGCCAAGTATGTTGATAAGACTGATTTGTTTACGTATGACAATGCAATTGTTCGCCACGGGGGAATGGAGTTTCCGGTGGACCTGGTCATCCAATGGCACAAAAAGAAACCGAGGCGCAAGATTCGCAAGAACCATGTCACCATGATTGCTAAAGATAAATGGAAGCATATTAATAGGCAGTGCCGTTTCAGGAAAGACAAAATGATAAGGTTCCAGCTCGTTGACCTGATGACAGATTTGGATGAGACCGTTGATCCTGAGTTTCCTGTGCTTGTTCCAATATTTGATATGTGTTGATTCAGGCTGTTGAAGGAAAGACTCGTATTTTGTGCACAATGTTTCAAGGGTTTGTTTGTTTCCAGTAATAATTAAACTTAAAACTTATCTACGTTGGTTATGTGTTAAGTTTGTTGAATTATCTACTTTGGTTATGTGTTAAGTTTGATCACGTCTTGATCTATTTTAATGGCTTTATGGTTTGAATTTTCATAAGATGTTTAAGGTGTCATCCATATGTTTGTTACTAAATCTTAATAATAAGTATGATACTTGTTAGTGCATATCTACTTGTGTGGTTGGATGAAGTTTTGGAGCTTTGAAAAAAAAAATTTGGTAGGTATGTAAAAGTAATTTTTAATCCATACATTGGCTTTGGCACGGAAATGAGTATCAATGTATCAATATTATTATCCTTCAAATATGGTCGGACGGAAATGCAAAATTTTAAAGTAGCAATGTATCAATTAAAAAAAATACACATCTACCACTTCTTTATGGAAACTTTTTGCGTGTATACTCACAAAACCAAAGAGTTTAAACATTGTATAGTTTCCAATATAGTTACCATAATACTCATTTGAAACATTTGGCACATTTGTATGGCAAAGGGAACATTTATATTTATTTTCAACATTGAATAGTTTATTTGAAAAGCTTATGAGGAATTATTAATCAAAATGAGTAGTGCTTCTAATGATATAGACTTCAAAATAGATTAATCCAAACAATCTAACAGAACTTATTATTAAGGAAACATAAATAAAGATCAATCAGAAACTAAAGTATCACAAATCATCATCCGTATCTTCATCATCGGTGGAATCATAACCCAGCGACTCGTCATCAATGAAACTGTCTTTATCATCGGTAGAATCATAACCCAGCGACTCGTCATCAATGAAACTGTCTTTATCATCTCCATCAGACACGGAGTGCATAGAACCTTCTAAATCTTCTTCGGCTTCATCATGAATATAGTTGTTAGGAATATCTAACTCAAGAGAACCTTCGTGAAGATCATTTATATTAACGAACACACTGTCGTCACTTGCGTTATTTTTGTTATGAATGTCTTCGTTAGAGTGTTCATCAATAAGAGCATTTTTGTTATCTTTCGAAGGCGAAGTTTGTTTTTGGTTAGCTAAAATTTCGTCATCACTAAAGTCATCTAAATGGTACTCATGATCATTAGATTGATCAATAAGTCTGTCATCATCTTGAGCAATTTCTTTAGCTGTAAAATCAACTAAATCATCCTTGACTTCATCTTTGTCGTCATCAGTAGACTCATCAAAAAATTTCAACAAATTTTTCTTAGAAATAGAATTATGTTTATTCTTGTTTGTGCACTTTATACGCATAGGTGTTTCATCATCACATTCCTGAGAAATATTTACACATGATTCATGTGAGATGGATGTATCACCACGTAAGTTAGTACGTAGTAGTGTTTAATAAATGCATATCTACTTAAAAAATGTCCAAAATGTGAAATGCTAATTATCATATGTTCATACCTCATCTAAATCATGTGCAACTTCTTGTAAATCAGGATGAGAAGACACACTGCGAACATCATGGTTGTTTATAAAGTGACCATCCTTTAGTAATCTTCGCCTTCTTTTTGTGACGGGGACAGGCTAAAATTGAAAGAATAAATATTAGTTTATAAAAGTATAACAAAGGTTACAACATATATGATATGAAACACATACCACATCATCATCTGAAATGTCGATGACCAGTACTTTTTTGGCTCAATGACGGGAGGGTTGGATGATTTGTTATTGCCTTCTTCATTGGTTGCATTCGGTGATTTTTTATTCGACATGGTTTGATAATATATATGTTTTTTGTTCAGGATGTATGTGATTGTATACGATTTATAAAGCTTGATGATGATTATCAAATTAGGAAAGGATATGTATAAACATATTTTAAAAATGAAATCGTGATGAATATAAATTGTTTTGATTTTAATGTTTATTAAAATGATTATTTAGTTAAAACATAAAGTAGTTATTAGGAAAAGATATGACAAATAATATATTTTAGATGTATATGTGATATGATTGCCCATTTTATGTTACTTGGAACAAACTTATTTGATACATACTTTGACTTTTAGATTGTTGATATGGTATTTAATTTTAGTATGTAATCTTTGATTGATTATTGTTATGAGATAAAACATGTTATATGACTTTTAGATTGTTAGGAAAGGATATGACGTTTACATTCTTGATATGGTATTTAATTCGTATTTTAAAAGAATATAATTCCAATAATAGCATCAAAACCCAATAGGTGTAAGTTATGAACCTTATTGAAAATGTTACTTGTGATTTTCTTATTATTGACTAACATTGTAAATCTTGTTACTATTATTTCTTTGAATGTCAATGCAAAACTATATGTGGAATGATGATAATATTGTAATGGGCATTGTAAGTAAAATATGAAATGAAATGCCACTTAACATGATGAATTGTGCCTCCGAGAAGCCCTTCGATTCGCCTCCATAAAGACCACTTACTGATCTGTTTGTTTCCCATCTTCTTAGTAGCCAAATTTGACTGATTCTGAAAATATAAAAGTTCAAATGTTTATAAAAGCAGTTAGAAATAAGTATAAATGTTCAAATCATTCTTTGATCTATTTCATTCTCCAAAAGGATACATTTACAAAATCCTGAAACTATACATTTGATCTTGTACAAACAACTTTTCTACAAAAAAAATAAATAAAAAAAATCATTATACACGGCAACCATCCTTTCTTGGACTTCAGTTATGTTCCATCCATTGGGCCATATGCTTATCCACCAAGTAGAGTAACCTGCAAAATTTAAAGCTCACAAGAAAACTTGTACAGTATGCATGAAATGCCTGTTAAATAGTCATTAGTTCAATATGCAGAATGAATAGGAATATTCCATGCAAAAAATACAATATCTAAAATCCAAATGACACATTGTCCAAGCACCAAGTAGTGATGCATTATTCATAGCAAGACATAGTCCACACACAAAACAACTTCAAACGGCATCGCAAACGCCAGTCAAGAAAATCCAAAAACCAATTTCACACAAAATAAATGTATATATGTGTGGAAATGCAACCACAGGTACGCATCATGAAAAAAAACATGAAACTCATGTCGCGCCTCATTCAAGGTTTCTCAACTTTGATTTGCTTATCGAGCACAACCTTTGTCTTCTTGGTTGCACTATTTTCTTCTCCTTGAAGCAACTCATGCTGCTCCTCTGCATCTGCCTTCCTTTTTTCTTGAGACGTCGTATCAGTAGACGACTGTTCCATATTTGCATTGACATTCTTTGTCCCAGCGTTGGGCGTTGTGTTTTCATCGGTCTGTGACTCCAAATCCTGCAAATAATAATAATGGATGGTTAAGGTGAATACTAATAAAAAATGGTTACAGTGAATAATAATAAAAGGATGGTTGCCGAACGGGAAAAGTTGATTTATAAAACTGTAGCATACTTGATATGATAAAAAAAAGTAAGTATACTTACAAATGGCATCACATCAGCAACCTTTGAACTGGTGACTTCATTGTCAGGCTGTGAACCAAAATAAAAACATTGTATAAACACTTTATTTGAATTGTGCTCTGACTTGATTCTAATATAAATTTAAAGTGTATAAACAAAGGAAATTAAATTATTACCTTCCCGGGTGTAGAAGCTGAACAGACAGATTTGATCATATCAGGATCATTAGACAACCGCAGTACGTTGAAGACAGGCATTAGCTTCTCTTTGTTTTTGGCATCAATAGAAACCTTGAGCACAAATGTCTTGTCAACAATCTCCATAATCTCCAGTGGGAAGAAACCATCAGACTACATAACAACAAACAAATGATTTTACAATTTAGTATACACACATTTAAAAGAATGGAACAATTGAAAATCAGTAATACCTTGCCATATTTTTCAACCAACTGGTATGCAGTTATATTATTAAGAATAGCTTGCACTTCATCATTGAAAAGACAAATCGATACAGTGCCAGTTTCATCTTGAACCCTCACCTGTAAGCGGAACCTAAATAAAAAGATTATAAACATAGTAAGTTGACATGGGTAAAATCATTGAGAAAATCAATCTAATTTTGTTAATTAGTGGTGCATTTATCTACTTCAATAATCCAAATATGTTTATGACTACTACTATCAAGTGATTATCTATATACGATCATAACTGATTGAAATATTTACATGTCTTTTGTAGGTTGTTGGTCTAAATCAAGTGGCTTCAAAAACATTGCACTTTAATTTACCCATGCATACCCAAATTAAAGGGGTAACTCTGAATAAATTAACGACAACTTATGTTTACTTAACAAATTGTAAACTCACTGGGTTTTGATGGATGTCACTGTAGCTTTGCATTTTGAGCACCACCAGTCATTAGGACCACCATACGGTTTTGTGAGGGTATCGGATTCAAGGTCAACGATTTCTGTCGACTTGACCACCATCTTTCTGCATGACCTGCATCCAAGATAATACCACCCTTCCTCCTCTTGGATAGCACATACACTTCCAACAATAATGGAAGGAACACCCTACATTCATGTATAACAATGTTATGTCATGTGTGAATAATGTTTTAAAGTAGGTAAATGGTGTTGATGGCTGGCATGTTTTGTTACCTGTTCAACATCCAACAGCTCTGCAATGTTTCTAAGAGGAAATTTGGTGACAAAATCATCTTTTGTCGAGTTCTTTGAAGCAGTTGAGATACGTGAAGTTGTATTCTGAGACTCCTCGGTTCCTTGAGCAGCAACCAAACTACGAATGATTTAAGATAATGGAGTTATGAAGAAACATATATTAGAATAAGATATAGGTTGAAAGAACGTCATAAAAGTTAGTTGTCAGATACATTTGCCTAAAAGCATCTACTTGTTGAAATTCCTGGCCGGGAATTGTGTCTTTGCCGTTGAAAAGGAACAACCTGGTTCCATTAAACCCATTCTGAATGCCCATTTTGCCTGTGTATGAAGAAACATAGTTAAAAAGTAGTATGCATTGTATAAGCTTGAGTTTGAACAAATTCAAGAAACCTGACTTGACTATAATTAACACTAATATTTCACGTACCATCCCAGATTTTCATCATACCCAGGTGCAATACTGCAATGATCTTTCCATGATCTTCGCATTTGTTCAAAATGTCAGAGAATTCTTGAGCAAAAGTACCCCACAAGGTGCAACTTAGTTCAATGCCCCTGTCAATATTAAGTTATTAATTTCACAGATGCATCTACTTAACAAATTTCTTGAATTGGGCTTCAAAGAGAGCCTTCTTCTCTGCAACTTTCTTGTAATGAGGTATAAAGAATGCATTTGTGTGAGTCAAAAGTTATATCTTAAGGGGTAATTTAGTGATAATAAGTTTGATAAAAGATAGAAAATCTAATTTAGCCATAAGAAAGAGTAGCTTATGCAGAGCAGGATTTCAAAGGAGCACAAAAACTTGTTTATATGAAGTATTTATAAGGGAATTGACTTTACCACTCGAAAAGGTAAGGAGTATAAGTATTAATTTGCTCACATAATTATACTGTTAATATTAGTGTACTTTTTCTTATGGATTTTTGAATTTTAGTTTAAATTACATGTTGTATTTCTAGAAATATGGTTATAACAACAATGATGACCATAAAGTTGCACATTAAGGCCCTAAGGGTTGTTTGGGCTTGCTTAGACTAAACAACAATACGCAACTTTGAGTATGAGATTGCTTATCCAAATGCTTAGTTGTACTTATTCTATAAGGAATGCGAAAAGTATCAAAATTTTTGAGATGGTTTATGTATCAGAAAAACACTTTGATCCTTATTGACCCATTTCTAATATATAATTTTTTTTTTTCAAAAAATCAAAGCATGTATCTGTTTTTAAAAGGATCAAAAGCTGCTCTTATTTTAATTTAAGAACTGAAAGCTAACACATTAAACCATATTACTTGTACTTAGTTCAGCTCTAACATATAACATGTCAAACTTGCTTCAGCAATTTCAATCTATATAACCCGTGCCGTTGACATTATAATGAGTTACTCATATACTCTACTACTATAATGAGTTCCTTCAGCGATTTAACGCATTAAGCCATAATACTTGTACTTAGTTCAGCTCTAACATATAACATGTCAAGCTTCCTTCAGAAATTCCAATCTATATTATTCATGCCGTTGACAATACTAATAAGTTACTTATAAACTGAGCTACTGTAATGAGTTCCTTCAACAATTTTTACCCTACATTGTTGGAGCAGAGCTTATACCTCCACAAAATGTACCAACATGCCAACACCATCACTTGGCAATTAGGGCATATAGAAAATGAGTGTTACATTAATGAATCAAAACATTGATATAACTATACTAATGATACCCTCTCATTCCATTTGTATTATTATAAAATAGTTTATATGTGCAAGTATTAAAGATATTAAAATGACTTACTCAGCATTAATAAGCGTGATGGGTTTTTTCTTCCCAGCCCTGCCATTCTTGTCATAGTTGTCAAGATCTTCACAGGCAACGACCTGGCCTATCACATCTGCATAATGTTACAAAAGTGTCATATGGTTTACATAAAAAAAGAATGTCTGACATAAACCAATGTATAAAATGAAATTTTAACAAATTGTCGGATATACATACCAAACTGGCCAACTTCCTCTGTTTTTAGACCAATAATGCTTGAAAAGGGTCGAAAGTCAAACCCATAAATTGATCCAGTAAAATCCAAACACTTTTCGATTAAAGTATTTGAAAGGAAGCTAAGACGCAGAGGTTTTGTGACGATACGAAACTTGGGTTGGATCTCCCCAAGACTATACCGCTGCAGAGTGACAGCGTTGCCCTCTTGTAATTGATGTTTGAAACCATTCACCAAAGCCATCCTAACCGTTGCTTGCATCCTTGTATTCTGGCGTACAAAAGGCATTGATATTATGACCGGAACAATACAACATGAAAATATAAATAACCATTAACCTT